>JACBWW010000005.1:19737536-19888298 GCA_020086605.1 Lanius collurio | reverse complement strand
CCTCCTTTCCTTTCCTTTCCTTTCCTTTCCTTTCCTTTCCTTTCCTTTCCTTTCCTTTCCTTTCCTTTCCTTTCCTTTCCTTTCCTTTCCTTTTTGTGGGTGCTCTGATCCTTCAACAACTTGCATGTGTGGTCTCTCTTAGTTTTGCCCACCTGATTTATGTGTTACTTTGAGCATCTACAGAGGGATGAAGACATGTGACATAACTGTGCAGGACAGGCAGGAAAAGCTTGGAACAGACATATGGTGTATGCTGCCAAACAGGAAGCACAGCTTCCTAACCACTGCAGAGGGAAGGGTGAAGAGCTGTGGCACTCCAGGCTGGCTGGGAGCTCTGCTGTAATCCCAATGTGTCTGACCTCTCGTAGTGACATTTCCACAGCATTATCCTGGACAGGAAAGGACAACAGTCTGTGTCTTGGGCAAAGTGGGTCATACAGCATCAGAGAGGACTAATATCCCAGCAGTGGCAGCTCAACCTCCCTGAATGCCTCTTGTCCTGGTTCTTAAGGTTTCTTAGCACAATCCTGTCTCTCAGCTTTGGTAGGAGATAGTAAGTCTGCATCTCAAACCATAAACATCTACCAGAAAACACAGATTTGAATAATTTCCCTAACATAAAATGCTGTGTCCTTTTCTTTTTGTGCACGTTCTAAAGATGTAGAGCAAGAGCCAGATTTTCAACTCACAAAATGATGATGTAGTTAAAAATGTGCGGTCAAAAGTCAAGGCTGGAAACAGGCCAGAGAGCAAAATATTTGACTCAGGCAAGTGGGTTTAAGGGCTTCTGGTCCTGAGCAGCTCTGACATGGGTTAGAGGATCACAGGGTGACTCGGGTAGGAAGGGACCTCAGCAGGTTGTGAGTATAGCCCAACCTCCCACGCAGAGCAGGAGCATCCCATTTGCCATCTGCCTTTGCCTTTACCGAGTT
The DNA here is from genome assembly GCA_020086605.1 of Lanius collurio. Lineage (NCBI taxonomy): Eukaryota > Metazoa > Chordata > Aves > Passeriformes > Laniidae > Lanius > Lanius collurio. The sequence goes on along the minus strand of JACBWW010000005.1, from coordinate 19,887,366 downwards.
CTACTCCATCACAGCTGACCCTGGGGATTGTCTTGCAGCAGATGCAGCCAGGTCCCTGCAGTGGTGTATCCCAGATGGGGTCGCTGCTTCCTTTCCTGGGCGGTGAGGACCAGCGCTAGGCTGCTGGGGGGACACGACACGCAGGAGGAAGGATTGCCTGCAGCCACTGTCCCAAGCACTTCGCCACGAGCACGACCTGAAACTGCTTTGCAGTTTTCAGCAGTCTTAACAATGGAGATTACTGTTTTTTAAAAAATATTGCACAATCTAGTGTCCTTATTGATTCAATTTGAATATATATGTATTTACGCACAGCGTGCTGCAGAATGTTGTAGAAACCCTATTTCCATCAGGCTGCCCGCAGAGGTCGGTAGGGGGAAACCAAGGGATCGGACAAGCAAACACGAAGCAAAAGGCAGCCCTTTATTTGGATATAGGGCTGACAGAGGGCTTGTCTCTAGATTAGTTACGGTGAACTGCCACTACAGGAAACTGTCTTGTTACTAGGACAAGTTACAAGTCAGCAGACAGCCACATTTTTCTGACTCATCAGCTGATACTAATTAATGACTTGGGAGCACAACAAAAATCCCCATTGGCCTTCCCTGCTTCCTTGAAAGGCTGTGATTGTCCTTCTCCCCTTCCCCCCCGGCTTTAGAAAAAAAATCACATCAAAAAGCCATACATTTTAAATATGGAGAATGACCAAAATAGCTCACCAGTCCCAACTTCACCCCCCAAAAAGGTGCAACCCTCCAGGGGGAAGGATGCAAACCTAATAAAGAATATAAAAGATAACACAAATATTATTTTTTTCCTTTTTTCATATGAAAATCGACATTCTCTATTACCAAAACTGCCTGTGACAAATCAAATGCCCCTGTCTGTGGGCTGCTGCATCTCTCTGCCGACCAGGCTGGGAATGCTGAGCAGCAGGATTTCAGGTATGCGCATTGAAAATGTCTTTGTTTCTCTGAACAAAAGAATGACGCAAAACTCCACTAACCCCAACATCGGCTTCCTTCCAAGTGGGTAGATATGATCCCTTGTCTCTCCAGGGATACAGCCACCTTTGCTTATGCCACATCTACCCTCTAACTGGGGCCAGCATCAGTTAAAATCTATTTCCTAAAAGCCAGGTTTACAGACTGACTCCCAGCGCCTGTATTTCTCTGTCCCAGAAAACAGAACCACTGATCATACATTCTTCTGGAATCCTTCATCCCTTATTTAATGTCCAGTTTCTCATTTAAATAATCTGTGTTGATTTGAAACCAATTTTTGCCAAATCCCCTATAAATATTAATCCTCAGGGGAATTCATTTAGACAAAATGTAAATAGTTTCCTTCATGTAATTTTGTTTGGACAGAACAACTGCCACCAAGATATCGTGTGATCTCCAGGGTACCATGAATAGTGCTTTCATACTTTTCTGTCACTGGGGTGTAATTAAAAGATCTCTCTTTTTTTTTGAGTCATTACTGCATAAATAAAGCCTCCTTGTGAATTACCTCAGTCTCCTTCAATGCAAGAAGAACATAGAGCAAAGCTGTGGTTTTGAATTCTATTTTTAACAGAGATAACCCTCTTAGAGCTTAACCATGTCTTTACAGACACAGATGCTCAATTACATCTTTACTTTCATTCTTATGCTCATATACTGTATTGTGAAGCATGAAGGAGCATTAAATGCACTTGCCATGATTTCTAGAGGATATTTAATTGAGTGGTAGTCCCGATGAAATAATTCCACCTTCATCATGTATATATCTAACTCCAAATGAAGTATTAACAAGTCTTAGATACATAGAGGTGAATAAAAGGGGCTAAAATACTTCCTCCCCACAAGTACCCTCACAGTACATGAAAGTGTCTCCAGCAGAAAGTTTGATGAGAACAATCTTGAGTGACTTGCACATGTGCAGAACTCAACCCTGTGCAAAGTTGTACCTCAAAAATACATTAAATAATACTCCTCTTTTTATCTCTAAGAGCTTCTCAGAATAGACTTTGTTGGGATGGTATTTTTGTTTGCCTCTGCTGTTCTTCCTGCTTTCACATGTCAGTGGCCAGAACATACAAAAAGCATCCCAGGATTTTCTTCTGCCCCTAAAAGCAATGGGCCTAATGCATGTTTGCTTGGGGCTAATGACTCATACACATTCAAGCTCAAAGCAGGTACTATCAGCACATTATGAAGATTGTAAGAGTGGTTGACATGAAGCTGCCTGCTGTAGCAGGGACTCTGAAAGGGCTACTGACTGCCCAGGGCCAGAAGCAAGGAGGCCAGCTGGAAGGCAGGCCGAGAACAAAATCACACCTCTGTAAGATTTATATTCAGAAATATGAACCGCTTCTCACACAGAGCTCAGAATTTAGAAGCTGATAAATTACAGAATGAAGACAGGCATCTATTTACATTATCCCTTATCCTTGTTAATCTTGTAGTGCAGCTTTGCTCATCCAAATCTTAGCACTAATTTAGTGTCAAAAATTCAATAGCATTTGAGTATTTAGGCTAGAACAAGTTTGCTAGTAAATCGGCTTGCTTATGAATTGATAAGAGCATTGAATTCTATTATATCTACATTGAATTTATTTAAATAAAAGCTGTTTTGTTTTGTTTTCTTTTTTTAAAGTTCTCAATGGGTCATTTATATCAGAGGAAAGAGGATGTGATGAAAAACTCCAGATCTTTATTGTCTTCCTCGCAGGGCAGCGGTGACTTTCTCCTCTTTCCCACTGATGACCTGTAGTGGGGAGTGTTGCTTTGAAATACAGACAAGGACGAGGCATCTTTTACAGAAAGGGAAGAAGAAAAAGAAACAAAAGCAAGGAAACAGAAGCATCACCAAAGCCATGTCTGTTTTCCTGTGACTGGACTGAGGAGCCCAAGCCGGCCTGGCTACTAACCTAACAAAACAAAGCTGATTCTATGCCTTTTTCTGGCAGAAGCTTCAATCTCAATCCCTACATCTGTAGACCAAATTTGCCTCAAATTCTGACTCTAGGATGAGCGTGTTTTGAGCATGTGACACTTTAGGCTTCACAGAGGAACAGAAAAAAAAGTATGAGCCAAGGCTTTGGAGTGATTTCTAAAACAAGTGTGGAAACAAGGTCTGAAGGTTTCTTAGCTGAATTTGTCTGTGCTTTCTGGTGCTTCAAATTATCATTACTTATATGCAGAGCATTTGAATTAACTGCATGTTTGTACAAGGTAAATCTGAAAACAGAGCTTGACTTCAATAATAGAGTTGATAGAACTGAAACACTGAATCTAAAACCCTGCAAATAGCAAATTCTTTTGTGGGTGCCTACTAAGTACAGGCAGTAATCCATGTTATTTGCATTGGATTTTCCCCTTTGTTTCCTCCGTTTTGGTAAAAATACAAATGCAAAGTTAGCTGGTCAAACATAAAAGCTTACCCCATCCATATTCATGCAGAAAATGTGTTCTTTTGAGTTCAATGTCCCAATCAATCCACCTGATCTGAGTTACGACTCTGTGCCTGCACATACCAGACAAGTCAAAAGTGAAACTAGAAGAGCTTTGGACTGCTCTGCATCAGGAGAAGAAAAGTGAATTGCACAAGTCATTCAAACAGACAACTTAAACCAAGAGAACACAGTAAACTAACCCTAATAAAAATATTCCTTCCTTAAATTTTACATGTAACATTTGACAACATTAACTCCTTAAACACAGCTGCTTTTCTTTTTTTATTTTTTAGCACAAGCATATGGATAATTCATAAATGAATTGTGATTAAAATGCCATGTGTGTTGTTTCCATGTACCACAGCTTTGGGTAATACCAACAGTAAAAACAGTGAAAGTGTCATTGTAATAAAATTGTGACAACGATATGCTAAAATTAGTGAATGATCTAATCCACAATTCCCTCAAAAAAGGAAACATTTTTTCTCTTAAATGCAAGGTACAGGCAAGATGTTGCAAACAGTACAATAACTGAGCTCAGATACTTGCCATGATCTTCTTGCCCCCAGAAAAGAAATGTAAAATATTCATCCTGTATCTTCTAAAACCCACTTAGTGTGGACTTTACAGCATACAAGCCAAGGCAAAACCATGCTAGAGAGACAAATTTCAACTGGCACTGCATTTAAACAAGGTGCTTCATGTCAAAAAATGTCACTAGGCCTCACATAAACTAGCAATGCAAGATTTATTTTTTAAATTATCTATTCCCAAATACGTTTCTACAGTACACAAGTACAATAAAATATGGTTATAGGAAATACATAGGGGTCAACCAGGTTTTTTTCAGTCTCCACTTTGTAAGCCCTTGGTAAAAGCCCTGACTGGTTTTTTGTTTTGTTTCATTTTTTTTTAAAGATGAGATTTTTGCTGAAATTCCCTCGGGAGAATCAGAATCATAATCTAAAAATGTATTTTCATAATTGGCTGCTGTGTTACGGAATGCTCCTATGAATCTTTGGATGTTGTAGCCCAGTTGTTATCTGCCAGCAATGTTTATGCACACAGAGCTAAACATCAGCCAAAATTTCATTACAGGAAATAAAAACCACTGGAAGACAAATGCAAAAACCATTTGGTAGAAATCATAGATACTGGAATGAAACCTTTTTCCCATATTGAATCAGGAACAGAATATATTACAGAATTCAAAGGCAGAGCTGGAAGAGATAGATGAGATCATTTGGTTTGAGATTTTGCAGGACATCAAACTTGGATTTCCCTGTTAACCCTGGCTGTATCCACAGCAGCCTTTTCATCAGGAAAATAATGCAATCTATGGTAGTTATTAATTAGGTTAGTTGTTAATTACTCCTTTTGTTAAACACTTACACTTTATTTTTAATCTGAAGTGTTTCTGTCTTTGACTCCTGTTGATGGACAATGCTCTATTTTTGTTGGGCTGAAGAGTTATCTGCTAATAAATTTTTGTTTCCTCTAAAGATATTCACAGGCTGCACTAGCCTTGTTTTTGATAAGATAAACAGACTTCTCTCCTTGGGACTTCCTCATGTTTTCCTTTTTTTTTTTATTTATTTGACTTTGTGTTAGTTCTTTCTTGGATCCTGTCCAGTTTTTCAATATCCTCTCCAAATTGCTGACACCAGAAACGGACTCATTTGGCCAATGTGCTGCTGCCAAACATGAAGGTAATATATCCTACTTACTCCCACTCAGTATTCCCATGTTTTTAATCATTTGGCAGAAGGGCTGGGTTAGCAGCTCATATTCGTCGTGGTCTCCAGCTCTTTTCCAGTCTGTCATAATTTCCCTGGGGGAAGCACTGCCCTTTCCCCAGAAGGATGCTCTGCACCATATCTCCCTGGGTGTCTGGATTTGATATTGGCTGTGTTTTGTAAGTGCATGTTTTTTAACAGCAACCAGACTACCAGACTATCAGGTCATGCAGTCTGTTGTGTGCAAGTGCCCTGTCTGTACCTCATTTGCTGTTTCTCCTATCTGTACATCACTGTCAACCTTCAGGACCATGACAAAGCTTTAAGATCTATTTAATTTTCCTTCAAAACAAGGGAACATATTTCTGTCACAGGCATAAGCTCTTTGTTCAGGGATTTCTTTCCTCTCAATTTTACTTCTGTCTAACTGCGAGTCCCTTGGCACCAAACTATATACTGACACCAAATGACAATAAGCAAATGCACCAGGTTACATACAGATTAAGTTTAGTTCTGCAAAGGACCTATTCTAGTTAATGAGAATGCTTAATCACAAAGAAGTGTCTAACAATCACTGGCTGGGAAATTAAAGCATAAAAACATCACCCTGCTTTGCTTCTCAAGGGATGTTTACCACTTCTTGAGGTTTCGTGGGAAAGTACTGTTGCAGCCCCTCAGTGTGAATGCAGCACATGGGACTGTATGTTCTTATTAATAATTACTTTCTTCTGGTTGCTTCTTATCCTTCTGGCAGTCTTCTCTAAGCTTTATAAGTGTGACTTTCCCAATGTCAAAAGTCAATTTAAAACTTGTCATTTGCCCACAGATGCTGTAATTCTACTCAAGTGTGCCTGCTCACTGAAAACCTACAAAACGTGTCCATGCTGGCACCAAATGGCAATACCCTCCTGAATCCCTCTAGAGATCCCCCACTGAGCCAGGTACCAGCCTGCCCACACACTGCCCACCCCAGCATTGCCCAGCCCTCCTGCCCAGAGCCCTTGCAGCAGGCATGGCAGAAACCCAAGGGGAGACTGTCACCTCTTCGGGCCAGGACCCAGAGCCAGCTCACTCTGTGCCACCACGCTGCCCTGCCACTGCCACCCAAGCCCTCTGCTGAGTTCCCCAAAGGTAGCACGCCTGGAGATTGGCAGCCTGCTGCCCCTCCAGCTGGAGGCAAGAGAAGTCTTATGGAGTGGGATGAACACAGTGGACTGCAGATCTTGGTACAGCTAGTGAAAATAACTCAGCAGCAGTGGTAAGAAAAGCAGGGCTCACTGGGGCACACACCAAAAGGGAGTCCCTGCTGAAAGTGATGCTTACAGGCAGGACACAGGACCCACAGCAGCGTGGGCAGGAGAGACAAGCTGGCAGGAGCTTGGTCTCAGGATGCACATCAGAAACGCAGGGGGAATCTTGCTCCCCGCAGCCGTGGCCATGAGCAGAGGGCAGCTCCCTCAGCACACTGAGCAGCTGCACCCAGATTCAATTGTTTCTTTTCAATTGCCCTGACTGACAGCGAGCAGAAGGGCTGTTTAGTGTTAGGGGCAATTTGTGTCCTGTGCTTAGGCAGCAGTGGTGCATTATATCCCCGTGGTGTCTTTGCTCTCCCCCTTCCTAGCCCCTGGGCACCTGACATCACTCCAGCGAGCTGCTTTACAGCAGGATTTTTCCAGCTGGTGCTGGTTTAAAAGCATCGACTGCCCCTATTAACTGTCTTAGGAGGAACCCACCTTGCAACTGCGATGAGATCACAACACCCCTGACGCCTCTGAAGGCCAGACGCTCCATTACAAGATGACTAATGGAGCAAAAGGCTTTTCTTCTTTACACATGTAGACAAAATCCCTGGAGCCCACCCCTCCTGTTCTACTCCCCTCCCTGCCTTCTCCCTTCCCCCACTTCCCTCACCATTTTATACTATTTTTTTAAACAAATGATTCCTGAGGAAAAAATGTGTCTCATTTCAATCTTTAGTGGAAACCTACTGAGCTCAGCACCCAGAGGTGATGCTCAAAGATTCACTGGGGCTCTGGCACTGAGCATGACACAGGAGCAGGCTCCAGAGGTGGGCTCAAATCTCTGCAGCCACAGAAGTGAAGCAGCTGTGCCTCTGCTCAACCTGGGTAAGTAGAGCAGGAAGCACCTGCTGGGCTGGTGATCCAACATGGTAAAAGAAGAAGGAATAGAAATTTATCTCAAGCCAGAAGGCATATTTAGGCAGGATGTGTGACTCAGCACAGCCTGTCCATGGTCAATCCCACCCCAGTATGAAGGGCTGCTCTGTGGGGAGCTCCATGGCCCCACACCTCTGTAGTGATCACATCCAAGCAGTCCAGAGGTCTGTTTTCATGGCAGCACCAAGATTAAGACCATCTGTAGCTGATGCCAAGCTAAGGAGGCAGATGAAGTGGCATAAATGTAACTTACAATCTTCTCCCTAAGCACTGCCAGGGCTTGGCTGGGCTTCAGCAGCTCAGCTCCAGAAGCTACTGGTGCAGAGGTTGCCCTGCAGGGGCTTTCAGAAGTCAAGATATCTGCATCTTCCTTGTTTCTGGTCCTGCTTAGTCTATGTCCATACAGTGACACAGAATGGCAATAACATTTAAGCCAGGATTCACAGCTACATGTGCTAGATCTTTGAAAAAAAAGGGAAAATGAGAGAAAAATTAACTGATTGAGGTGTAGTAGTCCTGAAGTTGGTTACATAAAAATGGGGTCGAACAAAGCATTTGAGCACATGCTACTGGAAACAGCCCAGACAAGGTTTGAGGAGACCAGTGCATCAGCCAAGCCCATCTGGAGCTTTCCAGCACCACCTCTTGCACTTCATATTTGTTACAGAGCTGAGCTAGTAAGTGAACAAGCTCTCCTGGTCTTTCTGGCAACCCTTTTTAATATACATCTACTTCTTATAATACTTGCTGCCATCCCTGTGAATCCTGAATTATTAATATTTAAAACAATTAAGTTGCTGTAGAACTGCATTATAAAGCAGATTCATTCTTATTCAAGTGATACTGGTGCAATACTGCAGGGCTCCTTCATCATAAGCTCTCAGATGAATGCCTGGGGAGTTCTGGGCTGCTCCAGTTTGTGACAGTGTAAGGGGTGCCAGGGAGCCACTAGTGATTTTTTTTCCCTCAAAGGTGAATGAGTAGCTCTAAATACACAGTACATTTTAGCACAGCTGGCCTGCACGTGCAAAAGAGTCATGGACACTCCCAATAAGCCTCTGTTCAAAACCTGAAAAGGCCAGGAAGTGTTTTAATGTAGTTATTCTCTGCTTTTTAAAAAGCACACAGAAGAAAGCAGGCTGCTTTCTTCCATTCCTTGGCTGGAAAGAGCTTTAACAACCCCCCTGTCTAAAATAAGGGAAACTGAACAGCAGGTTGAACAAGATGAAAGGGACTGAAATATTACTAGAGCTACAGAAATCTTCTGTTCTTATAATTGTTTACATTCTTTATCCTTTGCCACTGTCCTTTACTAAAAGCATGTATTGATTTTTGTTATCTGTTCCTCTGCCTGCTCTCCCCCGAGTCATTTAGATGCTTACAGGAATTTAAATAGACTTTCAGAAATGGTGCATCCAGTTCTGAAGGTTGTTTAAAAGGACACTGTCAAGACATTTCCTTTGTTTTTATTTTAAAAATTTGTTGAGTTAAAATCTGAAGATATTTTATTTTGACCAGACAGATGTTTATTCAAGCATAGGTCAGATTCAGATTTCCCTTATTACCTGGGCTGTAACTGAGTTAATATTTTTCCTTCATTGGAGAACTGCTACCAACATAAACATTCCTCACACTGTAACATAATAAACTCAGGTTTTCTGCAGAAGAAACTAAAAATAGAAATAAAAGGATTGTGGCATTTACTTGCTGGTTTATGTAGTTACTGGAGTACTAATGCTGGAATATCTTTTTTTTAATTATTATTCCTGTGATACAGAGATGCATGGGGAGAAGGAAAAAATCATCAGCAAACTCAAGTTGCATTTCCTGCACTTCCTTAAACAAACCCGTGGGGTTTTCCCCTGTGAATCTGTACAATGACAGAGTCCCAATGGAGAGAGACAAGAGCTTGTGCACGCAGCAAAGCTGACTCGTGCTCGCAGGACGATGCTGGACACCTCCTGCACAGTGTGGCTCAGCTGCACAGCATGGCTGCAGCCCCTGGTGCCCTCTGCAAGGGGCACACGGGCACTGAAACACAGTCATCAGGGTGCCAGAGAGGATGGAGATCCCCAGGGTTCCTCCTCCATTCTTCTTTCAAGCTAGGAACCTCCACACTCTCTCCCAGAGAGAATAAAGCAGCTGTCTTTCAGGAGTCGTCCATGTTTCCCAAGATTTCAACAGGGAGAGGAAATAATTTTCCATCCATGTAGCTGGGTGGTTTCTTCCTTTTGGGGTGTATGGAACAAATCACACACACTGTCCTTGATCCCATTCAAAGTAACTTAAATATCTCATTAAGGCTTCAACTGGTCCTACTCTCAGCAGAGAGAAGAATGATATCACAAGTATCTTAAGCATGGACTTAGCAAAGCATCAGACAAGGGGTTTTGGAGCAGGCTCATATTTCTCTTTGTGATTCAAAGGAGCTAAACATCAAACAAAGGTAAACACCCCACTGACAGTGGGTCGTTAGTCAGGCTCCAGAAAATTAGGGTTCATCCTTGAAGATAGATGATTTAGAATTGCTACCAGAGAAAAAACAAATGGAAACAAATAGGTTTTCAGGTGTTTATGCTCTCATCATCAGACTTGTTTCTTAAGAGGCTGTTATTAGCTGCACCCAGTCACCTCTCGGAAAAAAAAAAATCCTTCAAAAGTGGCTGCTCTGCTGACACAGTGAAATTTTGCATGCATGTATCGAAGGGTAACTTCTCTAGGCAGAAGCATGCCCTGGGCAGAGAAACCACACATTTTGCTGTAAACGTGTATCCACAGCAAGTGACTGTGTCTGGACCAGCAACTACCCCCTCTGCCCTTTCCATCCCCAAAAGAAATTAAAGTGCTCACTGGCACTTTATCACTTTGTTATTTAGTTACCCTAGCTGATAATCAGGTAGGAATTGTCCAAAAGAGCTTTGTGTTGATTTGTAATTTTCAGACTTGAAATGCTTCCCTCAGCCGGGAACAGAAAGTAAAAGAGAATCTGACTTAATACATCTGTAAGAAAACCCAGAGATATTTTGGATGAAGCCACAACCGGCCAAGAATCATGAGCATGAATTACACAGCAAGTTAGCTGTGGATTCACTCAGATTTCTGTCCTAGAAAAAGCAATCATAGGCAAGTCAGTGAAAGAAACTGTTTGAGAGAAAGGAAGGAGAACCACAAGGATTTTAACTAACACCGATCAGCAGCTGAGTTTGTTTATGAAATGCCTCAAATAATGCAGTGAGTGTGCACCTCTATATTTATCTCTCTCACTGATGGGCTTGTGTAAGGTTTTGTTGATTTTATGCTTGCTTCTAAATCTTAGAGCACCAAGAACACCATTAAGGTGCTAGCATTTGAGCATGAATAGAATAAGGTGGAGGACTTTTTTTTAAAGGACTTCACTTAGAGAACATGTTGATATCTACTTGCTGCTGTGGTTCGGCACTGAAGCAGTCATTGCAAAGAACATCTTTGAAGTTATCCTTTCAAAGGGAACTAACTGGGAAGACTAGATAAAATCTGTTCTGCAGAGAAATCTATACAATTGTTGCAGCTTTTGCTTTTATAGATCCAATTTTTTTCCCTTCTGAGTCTAGTCCTTTTGAACTTTACTTCAGTAACAAGCTTTCTTGCCCCAGTCTGAAGCAACCACAGAAACAATCTTTAAGAATCACTTCTATGCAGCTGAAAGACACTAAATCCCCTTCCACTGGCTTAAACAACCTTATTCTAAATATGGTGAAATAAGAGCTGATCCAGTGTCTCTGCAGTGGTACTTAACAGTCAGCATGTTCTTTTCTCAATCTCCCAAGAATAATAAAAAACCACACATGTCAGGACAAAAGCATTGTTAAGGCAAAATAATTTTTTTTCAGATTTTCATATATATGTCCTCTTCCATATATTATCAAGATAAAGTCTAGCAGACATGTGGAGATGAGAGATGACTAGGACAGTAAAATTCAAAGAGAATCAGGTTGCCTCCATGAAACAGACTTTCTGGTTAAAATGATCACTTACCATTAAGTGTCTTTTTCCCTGAATAGGAGACAATAACATTTCCTTTGCTTGTCTCAATCCCAAAGAATTTCTATCCTTTATTGGGAAGACAGTTTCTTACACTGTGTGCAATGCCAAGACTCAGGGATATTCCAAGTCTGTGAACCCACAGACTCTAAGATAATATAGGCAAGAAATTATAATTGCAATAACAAACTTTCCAGTAATTCAGTTGAAAGGTTACTCAGGCTGGTGTAGAGCAGCTATTCTACTCACTGGTCTGAAGTATTAGGGATTTTTTTTTGCTGCTAATGGTAACAATTAGCCTAGTTTACAGTATGCTTGAGTGACACAAGTGTCAGTTAAATTCTTATTAAGGAGCCAAAAGTCAGTTGAATAAACCTTTTCATTTTCTCACTTATTTTTGAGAGATATTTGCTGGAAGAGAACCCCAAACTAAGCCAGCCAGGGGGTTCCAAGTGAAAAGATGCTGCCAAGTGTGTTGATCCTTCTAATACATTGTGTCTTTTTGGAACTTCATTTCCACCTATAGACAGAGCTGAAGAGGCCAGCTGGGATTTTAGGCAAAACTGGGGTGGGTCAGAGACAGATGGAAAATTAAAGATCACTTAAAAGGAAAAAAAAAGGCAGCATGCAAAGTTTTGAGATGCCTTAGAAACATAAATGTGTGCACAACCACTGCAGAGCTAGCAATGAAATGCAGTTTCCTTGAGCAGGAACAAAAAACTACCCACCCATTCATTTACTCCGGTGAAGAAGTGTAATCAAACATTTTCCTCACTTTTGGAAGACATTATCTCATAAGGTTTTGAATTGCAGCAATGTATAAAGTAAAAAAGGAGAAAATAATGTGGATTTTTTCAATATTGAAATTAAAAACTTTCAGAGCTCATTGAAGAGGGATGATTTCCTTGGGGTTTCAATTAATTCCAGTGAAGACTGGGAAGGAGGATTTTTCTGCACCCCTTCTTTGTTCTGCAGAGTGAAGCAGTACAGGCAGATGATGCACTCAAGAGATGTGCACATTTACAATTTTGGAGCCATTTGTCACCTTTCTGCTAGGCCATTTACTCCATGCCTGCACCCATGTCAGTAAATGGAGGTGTGTGTAATGGCTGAATGGGGATCTGGGACATTAAGGGACATTCCTAGTGGGTACCTCAAAGAGCATTCCATCTACTTTTTCCCTCTAAAGGAAATGGGTTCATGGGATGGGTTGGAATGCCAGCACATGCCAACCTGTGCTCTCCAAGAGAAGATTAAGATAATGTCCTCATCAATTGGCTTTTGTAAATACTCTGCTGATATTACATTTGTTGCTGAGGTAAATTTTATGAAGTTGGGACAGGGGAGCTGTAGCTCAGACAGAGCCTGCACATTTTTGGCAGTGGGTGAACTTGACACAAATGCTTCTCTGTGTGCTCAGTGAGGGAGAGGTCCTCACATGCCTGGAATGCTGTGGAGGTGAGACCCAGCAACAAGGTAAAAGCCTGTGTTTCATCAGAAATTCTGTTTCCTGGGTGATATTTTTGTTTGCAAAAATTGGTATGCTCTGATCTGGAGAAAGAAAAACAAAAAAGATTTCCCTGAACCTTTTGTACAGTTTTAACATCTCTGAACGGCATCTGAAATGCAAGGGGGTTTAGTTCTGGTAAGCAGATACTGTTTTGGCTAGCTCAGGAGACTGTTCTGTAACTTCATCTTCACTACTGAAGTAGATGTTCCCTGAGTGGGAGGAACTGATATCTGAATTTCAAAGCAGTTAATAGTCTTACTTGCACTTTTGCAGTATTTGGAAAATTGTAATTAACCAGCTTCGCTAATTTACGTTTTTAATATTTAAATGTTGCTTGTTACACAGAAGCTGATTGCTGTAGTAGCTTCATTCTGAAAGCTCATTAGAACTGCTAAAATGTTTAAATACACACAGCTGAAGAAGTACATGCATTTTTATAAGGCAGGTATTATGGCAATACTTTGAATTTCATTTGCCTGAGTAAATGTGCCAGACTTCTGCAGGATTTTTTAATCAAGCTTATTTGCATTTGCTTGAAAAGGTACATTGCTGTTTTTCTGAGCTAAATACTTAATGGCAATAGCTAGCAGGAGTTTTAAGTTTGTATTTTTGCTGTCATTAACCTTCCATTATGATACAGCCAAGGAAAATCAGACAGGGAGTCTTTTGTGCTCTGTATGATTCATGCAGGATGTAGATAAGACATGGACAGCAGGAGCAAGACTGGCACCTGGAATTCTTTTTCAAGCATACTAACATTATTTAAGCACAGCATCTCTTTACTTAAGAATGTATGCTCCTTTCCCTGAGCTGAGGTGAAATTAATTCCCGTGGGATATGAAGACCAAGAATTACCTCCTCATTGAAAAAGGAAATGCAGATGAAAGTGTAAGAAAGGGCAAGGAAAGAGGAAGGATGTGGCAGGAGCATGCTTCTGCTGGCTGGTGTGGCATGACCTGACATGAGCATAAGACAGAGATCTGGGACTAAAAAGCCTCTTGTTATTTTCAGGCTAGTGTTCTAATCCCATCCCAGCCAAACCAGGGATGCAGATCACCCTGGCACTGGGGCTGCTTTACATTGTAAACTCTTATTACCATTGTGTGTGGTAAAGCTCTTAGCTCCTGTGGCAATACAGTGAGAGTTTTCCTTCTGTTTCCTACTCCCTCTGTCTTCCCTTTTGTGGTTATTTTTCCTGCTCTAGTAGTTTCCTTTTCCCAAAATATAGCTGATTCCTGTCCATAAATATCCTACAAATGTGCAGAGTTCCAGATTATGATGAGGAAACCATCACTGGGCACATCTGAATGTGTAAACACCCCATTGATGTAAGGCCTTTTCTGTCTGTTCAGCTATTTGGGAAAACACCTCAGAAGCCAAAAGCTATATATACATATATCAATGTAGATAGAGAGATGCACATGCAGATCTTGTAAATGAGCTGGCATTACCCCACCAGCATAAACTGTGACGTGCTTAGTTCAGCAAGCTGAAGCACAGGGAAAGCCTTCTTCTTCTGGGCTTCTTACTGCTCTTCACCTTTCCCTGGCACTGCCAAACTCCTGTTGCTGTCCCCTCATCTTTTTGCCACCCTCCCCAAGCCTGACTTCACCTTCTGCCTCTTCCTCTCACACCTGGCATTTCTCTGGAGGCCTCGGCACAATTAAATGCTTATGTGAGTGGGGTGCACTTTGCTGATAACTGCACACCTAAGGACTTGCAGATGCTGGTGTTATGGTCCTTCAAGTGATACAAGAGGACTAAAAGAGAGGACTACACTATTTCCTGCATCCCAGTAAATATGGGAGGAAGCATTGAGTGCAGAAGCTGTGGTCAGGAGAACAGAGATAAGGCGGTGCCACAGACCCCACAAAACAGAGGTGGGCATGTTGTCTGTCTCAGGAAAGCTGTACTGAAAAAAAATGTTGGCAGAGTCCTTCAAGTGCTGATGTGCTGTCCTCACTCCTGAAGGGATCCAGACGTGCTCGCTATTGGGCTGAGTTGTGTCTACCCTCGGTGTGCCCATGCTGGTGAGTCTGAAAGGGGGCCTGGAAACATGGTGCTGGAAGGCAGGACACAAGGGAGAAGGCAGGCAGAAGAAACCTGAAGCTCACCTTTTTGCAGGCAGGTGCTCTATTCTGTCTTTCCAGCTTTTCTCACCCACAATCAGAACCCCAGCTGACAACATCCAGGAAGAACAAAAACTGGAGCTAAAAAACAGAAAGCCTCTCTTACCTTCCAATTCCCCAACAGTGACAGACTTCTATGGAGTCAAACAGTTGTACCATGCCATTGTTGCTTGGCTTCCACACCTGAGAGTCTCCAGTTTCAGTACTCCTTTGGGTAAGGAGAATATAAACGTTTTCAGTCTGTGCAGTGCAGTTGAAGGGCTTGTTTCTTAGGCTACTCATGCCTCTTGATTTCCTCTCCATGGATGGGAAGAGAAGAAAAACACAACTCTTGTTTCCTCAAAACACAGGGTACTCAACACTGCCCTGATGTTTGTATCCTGGTCAGCCGTGGAAGTCAGGCCAACCACAGGCACAAATGCTGCATCCTGGCTCAGGATGGTGGCCAGGCTTGTGGCAGGGGGGTGGACAGTGACCTCCACATCCCCCAAGGCACCCCCCAAGTTACCAGTGCTCTCAGTCCATTGCAAAGGGACTGCTACAGGCTGAGACACATCTGACAAAACATCTGAAGAGAAGAGGGGTTAGTGTTTATTTATCTGAATTGCTTGCCACTGCTGCTGTAACTCTGAAGCCAGGCTCCAGAAAACTGTCTGTCACACACATGAATCATAATGCTGGTAGTAGCTCGGATGAGTTTTCTCTTTCCAGGCTGCTCCCAAGGTGCTGCTCATCCCAGGAATGGGATACCTAGTTCCTATTCCCTGACCATGTCACTGCACAAGCAAAGCCACAGCTGTGTGGTGACCCTCACAAGCCATTCTGCATGTTTGCATGAAAAGCAGACACACTTTCCTTCTCACAGAGCTCAAGTAGCATGTAATAACTGCTTAAACCAATGGCACTTACTCACAGTCCTAATGATTCCCTTCCTCCTCTCCTGCTCTGGTACAAAGAAGATCAAGTTACTTATCAGGGGCCCTCAGTACTTTCCACTTCTTTCCCACCAAATGTCTCTCACATCTAGCCAGAAACATACTAATACCTTCCTCCCTCTAAATTTGGGTGGAATCAGGCAGGGAGTAAAGCCTCTTGAAGGGCTGCTTGGGTGAGAGTCATTCTACTGCAATGGAAATGGGTGCCACAAAATCAGAGTGGCATCAACCTTCATAGAATAATATACACAACAAATAAATATGGAAAAACCCAAAGCTGCTGACAGCCAACCTCATACTTTTCAATATCTTTAGAAAGACCTAAGGACAAAAACTTATCCCTGCTGAAAGAGGGGATTTCCACTGATCTCAGTGGTGCCAAGTTTTCAATAAAAGTCCTTTTTTTTTTGCCTCTCACTTATCTATATTCAGTTTCTACGTATTCTGGAGGCATTCGCAGAAGTGCTGGTCAAACATGAGGAAATCAATCTCTGCTCCCAGTTTGTGACAGTGCATTACAGGAAAGAGACCTTTATAATAAGTAATGGAAAAAGTTTAATAAAAAGGGGGGTTTTCACCAAAATCTGCACAGTTAGCATAACTACAGCCTAAAGTATGTGAAAATACCAGAATGCAGTAATCAGGTCTGGAGGGAAATCTCTTTCAGAGTCTTGGTCTCAATAACTGAATAAAGAAGGGAATTTAAAAACAGTATTCACTGCATCTGTTCTCTGTCACATGTCCTCCACAAACAGCCTTTTACTAAATTACAGGCATAGTTAATCTATTAAGCGTAGCAAAAAGAAACCATATAGCATCATATTTTCCCTTCTAGCATACTAATTGCCTGCCATTTTTTTTTCTCATTATAAAGGTCATTTTATAGTTTGTCTTGGTGCTGTTGGGAGGGGCAGGAGGGGAATCCTGAGCCAGAGGCAAGCAAAGTGCTTTGGTTTGAGTATTGCAGAGACATACTGACATTTTTTACAGGAGGAAGAGCATGTGTGTGTGTGTGTGTGTGCCTGGAGAACGTCCCTGCTCACATGCAATCTGGTGCAGCTTGGCAAGCTGCAAGCACCGTGCCCACATCGCTTCTCTGCAAATGGTGCTAATTCCTGTGGACATCCCTCACCATTAAAATGTGGCAGCTGATAAACAGCAACGTTTACCCAATATAACTCCCACTAATGCTTTCAAAATAAACTCTGGAAACCTGGACCAGCATCAAGAACAGTGATCCTATGCTTTAAGGTGGAAAGGAAAAGGTCTAACCCTCTACAAGTAATTGCTTCCATGGCTATTGTGTCACAACATTCCCTAATTTCACGGCCTGTGTATTTCTTTTCACAAATAGCCTAGGGGTAATAAATCTGAAAATAGAGTACTGCCAAATGAAGCAGGGGAAAGAGTAGAAGTAGCTCAACTCCTCCTATTGAGCTCCTATCCTCCTCAGTAGAGGAATCTGGCTCAACTACCTGCCAACTGTTTTGGCAGAGGTAGTGGTATATTTTTCTTCTACTTCAATTTTTATCATCACCACTGATGAGTTAAGTTTGGTTATGAGAGTGGTATGGGAGGTGAAAAAAGAGGAAATGTGAAAGTCAGGAGAGATGAGTGTAGGGAGGGGCGCGTTGGAGTGATGCTGAGGTGAGAGGAGGGGAAGGAGAGGCTTGGAGCCAAAAGCCATGTAACCTTGAGGATGCTTCCCACCTCCACAATGAAAGCAGTGCCAGCTTGATTGTGAGAATGTCACTGCAAGGAGGGGTTTGGCAACATAATTTATGAGTCCTGCTGCTAGAGATTCCTCTTTGTAATTTTCTCCTTAGTGCGTTGTGCATACCAAACGCTTCCCCCACAAAAGCAGATGAAGTGCTTGAATGCTGCAGTGAGAGAGATACAGCACCTCCTGCTTCACCTCTGCTGCTTCCAAAGCTTACTTGGAAAACTATTATGTAACATTTTAATTTGTCATCTATATTTTAAAATACTGTCTAAACAAATAAGCTTTCATAAAGTAGGAGGGCTTAAAAAAGAGAGTTCAGAAGAAGTGTACAAATGCTTATTCTCAATGTACCGTATAAAATTAGTTTCATCAGCTGTAACTGCACGTCTAAGATATAATTTCACTTCTCTAAGCAATTTTTTCATGTAACATGGTAGTTATAGTCAATTAATAAGTTATTCAATAAATATTTTAATTAATGTTTAATAAACTCGCTGTGGAATGCAAGTGTATTTATAGCTGCTGCTAAAGAGACATTTCTAAACAGTAAAATAATGGTATTTTACAGAAATCGGGTACATAATAGCAGAGCAATTATACTCCTAGCTTCAATGTGCATAATTTGTGATCTTTTAGGTTAATTCTGCCGGGCTGCACTCCAGTACTCAGCAGTAGCAGTCTGTGAGCAGCAGTATCTCCCTGAGACAGAGGCTCCCTCTTGCCCCTATGCACACTCCTTCAGCCAAGGACACACACAACAAAGCATAAATACACCTGAAAGGAGAATCCTAAGTTGCTTGGAGGGTACAACTGGGTGAAAACAACCAGAAACCCTAGTTATGGCACTCAGCTGAGAACTAAAAGGGAGTTCCAGGCACAGAAGTCCAAAAACATGATGCCAGTTTGCAGCTGCTGCCTAGTGCTGGCAGTGCCAGTATCTCTGAACGCTTTGCTTTTTTTCCTTAAACAGGAACTGCTGCTCTACTGGGAACCATCAGAGTTGGATGATGCAGGGCAGTCAGCCTCCATCCTGAAGTGTTGAGCTCCCTCCTCTCCCTTGGGAGCATCAAAACCTTCTCCTGCTTCCCACATAACTTCCTGGACCTCCATATCAACCTGAGAGAAGGCATGGGACATTCCTGTCCTCTCAGTGAAAGCAGGTCACCTCTGAATGAAGGAGTGATCTGGGGCTAAAGACACAGTAAGGTCTGAGTACAACCTGTGCTAGGAGATCAGCAATGGGCAGTTTGGGAGCACAAGACTGCTCCAGGTGGGTTTGGCCAAATAAAGAAGAGAAGGATGATAAAACCACAGTGTCATGGGAAACTGGGTGAAAGCTGTTCCTTCTTTGATGCACTAATACATTGAATATTTGCAGTTCTGACAGCTTCTACAGTCAGCACTGTGCACAATTAGGGGTCAACATTAGTGAACACAGATGAATGCATGCAAGGGTAAGAGGGAGAGGAGGGGAAGCTGCTCCCCTTGAGGAGGCAGATGTTGAGAGTGGAGCCTGTTCCACCAAAAAATATGAGTCATCAGACAAAAGGGAACCTCGTGGAAAGCTTGGCGATCATTCTCCAGAATCATTATGGAGGAACACGCCTTGCCCTATCTTGTGTTGTCTGGAGATGGACAATTAAATACTCTAATAAAAACAATTCCCATTTGTTCTATATAATGAGACTGTCCATCTGTGTTGTGAACACAGTAAAAACCTCACCAAAGCTGCATGCCTGAGCAGTGAAGATCATTTCATATTACTTTGTTGGGGAAAATCATACAGGACTTATATTAAAATGCAAGTTTTTTTCAAATATTTGATCACACTTCAGGTAAACTTAAACTGGGGAACACAACAGACACATCACTGTAGGCATAATGTCATTGTTTAATTTTCCCTCAGTATTCTCTCTGGCGCTATTCATACTTACTGTTGGACTTTAAAGTTGTGATGCTACCTTGTTAAAATAATTCTGTCTCAGTAGTGACTTGCAATGTAGCTGTTTGCACTAGTGAATTCCCAGGTGCACAGCTTGTGAATTCCCAGGTGCACTGTCTGAAACTGCAGACCTAGAGTTATGGCCTTTTGTGATTCTATGGCCATGAAAGTAGGCACTGCATGTGCTGACATCTATTGTGTTCTGCTGCAGTGAAATAAAGGAAGAAAAAAGAAAGAAACGTTACTGGCTCCAATTTTGAGATTGGTCTTTCAAATAACAAACAACAAAATATAGTCTAACATATTGGGTCTTCTGCTCTGATGGCTTCTGCACTTCTGCTGTCCAGCATTTAAGAAAGTAGGCAGGCAAAAAGGAAGGCAGAGTGTTTGTGTGATGCAAAAGAGAGTTAAATTGCACAGGATGACTTGGAGGACTGTTACAATATCCATGCACTGCCAACTGGGTATCAGTTGGTACCACATCTATTCAGAGAGATGCAGTACCTCCAGCATGATAGAGCATGATGCTGCTTGAACAGTAGAACTGCAGGAACTTTAGACAGTATTTGGTTGTGTGCCCATCCGGGTATTCCTGTGAAGAGAAGAGGGACATCCTTACAAGGGCTGCACTGTGATTTGTAGCTCTGACAGAGCTCAGCCCCTGGGCTGAAGCAGCCAGAGCAGAGGGAGCTTCAGCATTGAAAGCGGTATAGATGACAGTTTGATCCAGATAAGGGACTTTTTATCCCTCTGGTCTCCGAAGGCCACAAACACAACCTGGCTCCAAACAAATCAGCTCTGCAAAGGCACTGCAGAAAACAGGACTTGGCTTCCATATGCATGAACCTTCAGGTGGTATTTGACATCTCCTGGGTAAAACTGAAGGTGAGCCCTTGAAGGGAGGAGGTAACATGCAGAAAAATGCTCTTGAGGGGTCCCAGGAATGTCTCTCCCTGATTCAGTGGGTGCTGCCTTATGTGCCACATCAGGCAAAGCAGCACCAGCACAGCCACCTAGCCCATAGTACACCCACTGCTGCTGCTCCACAGCAGCAATCTGGAGATAAAGACAAGACAGCTGGCCTTTAATTATAGCCCAAAGAAGAAGAAACTACATTGATTCTCATGGAGTTCAATGTGGGGCTGAATTTCACCCATTGTTCACCATACTTGAGATACAAACAGGCTTTTCTTGAACATCCATAATTTCTTACACCACTTTGTGTAAATATTGTAAATATGTTTATTGTGGGCAACGGTGAGAAAACAACTTGCCATTCATAATCGAATTTCCTCCTATCCTGTTTGCTGTAACAACATTAGGTATTCATGGGCTGGGACATGTACAGTGAATGCTCACATCTTTGTTCTCCCGGGGCAGCAGGGCCACGCCACAGCTGGTAAGACTTGTGCTGTGTTGTGCCAGTAATTGTGCCTCCCAGAAAAAGCCTCTCCCACTGTCCACGAGAAACAGAAAGGAACAAGTGCAACAATTACTTGTCATTTACTATTTTTTTTGTCAACTGTATCAAACAAGAAGCTCCTCTACTGTATTAAAAGGGGGTGGAGAGGCATGCTATGTATTCTGCAACAGAGGGGCTATATACATGTGGTCATGATAGGGATATTGAGACTAGGAAGGTATAAATGCACTCAGGACTGAAAGAAAAAGAAAATATAATTGGGAAAGTCTGAATAGAGAGATGGAAAACAAGTTACTTTGGCTGATGGAAGCACATGAAGATTGTCTAAAAAGAAGAAAGATCAAATTTAGTCACATAAATTCTTTTGTCCTTGTGACAAGAAAAGGGCATCTACTTTGCACACAGCTTTTTAGTTTTGGATTTATCAGTTTATTTTGTAATTGCGCTTTAAACCTACTTAGGGAATAACACATATGAAATTCAAAGAAAGCCACCCAATTCCTTCTGAAAGGCAGAAGGTGATACTTTAACCTTGTCTTTGTCCATATTCTGCTGAGTGTGTAGCTCTAATTAGATTCATAGCTCACATTAATATTGTGGAACCAACTGCTCACGAGTGACATCAATATTTCTCAAACTTTCCATATGAAAACTATTCATAATTCAGTGTTCATTGATTTTTAAGACTGATGGCATTTGAGTTGCTGAGCAAGTAAATGGGGTTCAGTTGAGGTCACGTCCTTAATCCCTGCATGTAAGTGATATCTGGCTTCTGCAGCTCCTTCCCTCAACTCAGCGATAGGCAATGAAACTTAGCATGACCTAATTGCTACTGCAGTCCAGGGAGCCAGAGAAATAACATGCATACTTTCTTAAAGGAGTTCTCACAGGTGCATGTTTGCAAAAGCCTCAACTTGCATATATTGCTCTGGGAAAAGATAAGGGGTGAATGGAGAAAGTTTCTGGAGGTGTTATGCTTGCTGGCTGAGTTGAATACATCCCCTTGCTTCACACTGGCTACAGCCAAGAAATGCAGAGGCAAAGCTGTGGAGCAGACTGACCTCCCCTTGCTTCCCAGGGCACTCTGCTCCCCTCAGCCAGCCCCACATGAGGAATCAGCAGGAGAAGGGCCTCTCCCCAGTCTCAGACCACCTGTGCTCCATGCAGAGGAACATCAGCCAGGTTTGGACCCGTTACATGGCTCATACCACCTTGCAGATTTTGGAGGTGCTGTCTAATAATGGTGGACTTCAATTCAATATTGTGGATGGATGTAAGGAAAAAATGTTTAAAAGAAAAAGGCCAAAAGCACTTGCAAACAAAAAATACAATTCTTCTGGTTATAAGAGTCTTTCATTTTGGTGGGTTCATGGAAACAACTCCACAAATCACCATTAGGGAAGAGAAGATGACATTTTTTAAGTCAGGGAACCTCCTTTCAGTTCCCTAAAGCAATTCTTTGAGCTCAAATTTGATTTTCAGATGTGGTGAGTCTTGCCTAATACTATCTAAATTTAATCTGAGTGGCAGGCAACCTGCATCCTTGAAGATCATGCACTTGTTTAAGTTCTTAATGTATTTCTCCAAAGATGTCATTCTTCTTGAACAACATGACAGAGCTCCACTGAGACTCACCTTAACAAATTGCAATTGTGCTCAGCATGTCAAGACTGGTTATCCTGAGCTTGGTCCTCCCTGGGAACAGTTGCTCCTCCTAGGCCACTGGAAATCTTGTCCTCAGCAGAAAAGTGCCAGGCAAAGCAGACTAAATACAACTCAGGCTCTTTTCTTTAAGGGTAGACCAGCTAGGGAAAACCAGACCCTTCTACCTCTTGCTGTAGTTATCTTTGAGGAGGGAAATAATACCCTAGCATTCTTAATCTCTCAGGAAATCATTTCCTAGCACTCTCAATCTTTCACCAGGTCTTATTCTTTAAATGTTTGTGCTACTATCTTCCTAACGATGCAAATTATGCCAAGAGTACTGTGCTAGAGGCAGTAGATGTCAAAGGTAGCCACCTGCCTACAACAATGCAGTTTTAGATTACACTGAGAAATAAGAGTTGGGGAAACATGACTGACATGAAGAAGCAGAGGGAGGCTTGCACGGTTTCCATGGACTGGCTGTACACACAGTTTTAGGTATGTTTGAAAGTATCTAAACAAATACTTAGTTCAACAAGAAGGGTGAGAAATCCAATTTAGCTGTGTAAATATGCAGTCGGATATTGTGTCTAGAGAAGAAAGTGATTTCTGCTGCAAGCATTCATGCACAATTTTGAGTAATGACTGATTTTCATGTTATGTAAATCGGATTTTCCAGATATTACTCTCTTGAGAAGACATGGTTAAATTTAGTGTCAAAACTGAAAAGTATTCTCAAAGCTGTTTACATGGTGATGTATTATGCTCATGAAGGCATGATTTCTGCTGTTCTGCTGGTTGCTTTCAGTGTTCTGGCTATGGAGAAAATGAATATTTCTGCATTGCTAAAATGTTTTATAATTCATATTCAAGAGAGAAGCAAGCAAATGAAAAAAAAATCATGCTAATAAAGAAAAATACAATTTTCATCTCTTGAATTTTGTCTTGCAGTATTTACAAATTTTTCAAAAAGAGACAACCTGAGCTCCTTACCAGTCTTCTACTTCCTGATGAGAAGGTCTTGGTGGTCAGGACAAATAAAACCAGGGGAAATTGGAAAGTTTTCACTCAGATGCTTTTTAGATCATCTAAGCAGACATCTACTGCCGCGGCCAGAAACGGGGGGGAGCAACGACACCAATATGATGCATCTAACAGGCTCCGTTTATTGTAGTTTATTACACACAGTTATACAGTTCTCTTGGTCCCGTCCAGGCGGTCGTGTCATTCCCCTATTGGCCCCAAGTGCATACCTTATACTTTCTATTGGTTATAGGTGGAACGTGTACTTTCTCTATTGGTCTCAAGTGGGTAAACTATGTGTCCCTTGCTCTAGGGCCTATGTGCTGTTACAGGGCCCTTAGGGCCCCAGTTTCTATTGGTTATAGATGAAACGTGTACTTTCTCGATTGGTCTCAGGCAGTAAGCTGCGTGTTTCTTACTCTAAGGCCTAAGTACTGTTACAGGGCCGCAGCAATCTACATAAAAACAGTAGCCTAATTTTACCAAACTATGACACAGAACTTGCAAACCTTACATGTGTGAAAGAGGTGAGAAAATGCTTAACATGTCCAGACTGGTGAGGCTGCAAAATCAGAAGGATGGGAGGAAAGAGCTGAGAGACCTATATTTATGCAAAAAAACCTGGCTTTCAAAGCATTTCTTACGGTGTAGAGTGAAAAAAAGCTTTCAAAAAGAGCACGAAATACAAAACACAAGAGGCAAAACTCTGACAATTGACAGGTGTGTTAGGAAGTGAACTAAAGTATTCGTAATCAATGAAAAACTCCCTCTGCAGAAAATCACGGAATCATGGAGGCTAGAAAAGACCTCTAAGATGACTTATGTTCTTGGATTTCCTCTAGTTTTGGCAGTCATGGCAGCCCTCAGTATATCCTGGTGTGTCTTCATGCAAACAAGAAGAGCAGGGGTATACATTTCAACCTGACAGCTCAGCACAAGGAGTTAGAATTACCCCTAGCTTTAAAAGTCCCACCTGAAGTTCCACCAAGTTCCATCTGAACACGTGAAACAACTTCTTTATCGTGAGGGTAACAAAGCACCAGCACAGGTTTCCCAGAGAGGTGGTGGAATCTCCTTCCCTGGAGATACTCAAAAACCATCTGGAGGTGGCCCTGAGTAACGTGCTGTAGGGGACCCTGCTTGAGCAGGGTGATTGAACCAGATGATTTCCAGGGGTGCCTTTCAACCTTACCTGTTCTGTGACTCTGTGAAAACGAACAAGAATTAGAATGTGGCTTTGGAAATACTCATCAGGAAAAGTGCAACTTCAACTCTGTTGAACTCAGCACGTGTTTACATGGTCAAAATATTCTTCAAAAGGAAGCTTTCTGAACAACCAACAACCTCTGTAGAGGAGACAAACACCTAGCCAGCCAGGAGCATTTGCATCCAGCCATCTCTCCTGATGCTGAGTCTCAGAAATCCCTCTCAGCAGTGTGAAAGCACAGCATTAGCTCCAGGCACCCGGGGAGGTTTATGCTCAAAGACCTGCACACAGGGAAGCACTTTTCTCCTGCAAATTTTGAACTGATGAAGTATTTGAGCAATAAAATATTCACTTAATATCAAATCAAAGTCAAATAAGTTGATGCTTTTCTTTTCTAACACCAAAAATGAAGTTCAGGGTGCTTCAGGGCTCTATGCTTATACACATTATTACAGTGTATTCCCTTCAGCCTCATTGTTGGTTCGAATTATTCATGAAAACATACCTTCTACATCTGCAGATGTGAAAAATGACATATTTTCTAATGAAAGGTCTACTTTGTAATGCAAAAACACTGTTTGTGGCAGAGAGAATGAATAAGCAGTCAGGGTGTGAGTGGGCACAGGTAACAGAATCTGTTCCAGTGTCTTTGACTGTCCTGATAGAGAGATTTTGCATATCAGGCCAGAAGACCAGGGAAGAGCAATAAAAACCAAGAGAGATTTAGTACAACTGGTCTAAAATATGTCTAGCTTAGCACTCAGGACAAGTCACGTCATTATTATGTACAAACAGTAAAGTATGAAGCAGTAGCATAGGTATTGATCTGTGCTTGCAGAGTTTTTGTTGTAGCTTCTTAATCAGGCTGTATTTGAGATCAAGAATACACCACAAAACACAGATGACATAAAGCAAGTCATAAACAGCGATCACTGGAGTCTTTACCCTGAGGTCTCCTTTCTTCTCCCATTGCCCAGTTCTTAACATACCACCTAAGAGTCAGCTGTCCAGATCCTGAGCTGTGAGAACCCTCTCTTTAGGTCCCCACTGGTTTGAGGATCACTTAGACACCAGGTCTCTGCCCTTGGAGGTGTTTGGCCACCAGCCTGCTTTGCAATGCATCAGCACTCCTGTTGTGCACAATTAAAGATACGCTTAGGGTCAGACCTAACATTTTGGAGTTCTCCAGGAACTCTGCAGACAGCAGGTGGGGACATCCCTCCCCACAAGCCCTTGGAGTACTAGTGAGATCCCCGTCTCCGTGCCATGCTCTGGGCGTGCCTGAGAGTTTGTAACGGGATCTAGGTGAAGTACTTTAATTTGGGGAGAGTGAATAAGAGGCAGGAGTTGGAGTCCTCTAGGGAGGGAAGGTTGCTCACCTGCTGGAATTGGCCTCTGCAATTAGAAAGGAGTGATTGATTCAGACACTGACTGCGAGGCACTCCAGACTGATGTGAATTTATCTGAAAACCGTGATGTTTTTGTATTTCAGTTTTACACGTGTACGTAAGTCCATATAAGACATAATTACAAGCTCTGCCAAGAGTAAGTTTATGAATAAGTTTGTACAAAGGCAAATGTAGCTTTGGGCTATGTTTAGAGGTCTGAGTCCTTCAGGCAGCTCCCCAGAGAGCATTAAACCTGCAAAGCAATAGAAAAGCAAGTGCTGTGCATGCAGAAGTGAGCATGTGGGGGCTGAAGAAGACACAGAGCCCCACAGAAGTTACAGCAGTTGTAATCACAGGAGACTGATGGAATGCCTCAGGCATCATTCAGCTCTGTCATAGTTGAACGTGAGCCTGAGGACATTAACCTGGCAGAGAGAGGGGCATCATACAACCCCATGGACACAGCACTTCACCTCCCTTTATCTCATTCTCGCCACACCTCAGCCTCCTGCCTCTGCCTCTCCTTTACTGTGTGTTAAGAAATTTGAGGCAGAAGATGCATGAATTACCATCAGCTGGACACATCTTTCAGACAGTATCAGTTTGAAAACATTCTTCATTCACTCTCTAATGCCTCCTATATCAGACACAGTTAAGGGTGTCGCTCTTTCTCCCAGGAGCCTGTCAGTGCATGAATAGCAAACTGTACCTATTATGTTATGAAATCCATAGACCTTCAGTGGAAGGAACTGTGCCTTCATAAAATATTCTTTCACCTGGTTTTGAAATCATGCTTTCCTCTGGCCTTCCCAGATCTGCCCTGCAGAACCCCTTTTTGCTTGGTCTATCTTCTGGCCAAGCATTCCCTGCTCTTCCTGAATCCTTTCATCTTCATATTTCTCCTCCTCACTCACACATATCCACACTGAAAAAAAAAGCAGAAAGAAGCAGTCCAAAGGCCCTATAGATGATTTATATATAGGCTGAGGGCATCATAAAATTCACTGGAGCTAAAAGGCTCTGGATCAAGAAGAGGTCAACCCACTATTTCAAGCATTGTCACTGATCTGGGGACACATAATGGCTGGTGACATCAGTGAAGTGCATTCATGCATGTACCATTTTATGCAGCAGAACCAGAGGCAGCAAGGCTCCCAATTCCACCTAAGCCCTGAAGGAATTTGGGCACCCAACTCCCTTAAATCCTTTTGTAAACCCTTTTGCTTTGCTGCAAAGTAAGAAAAATCTCTCCTGTCAATAGAGCACATCTGTACTGGTGCTTTGACTGTGCCAATACTGTGTGACATAACACCTCTCATTGAGAGCAAGCACTCCTCAGACCCTGGCTATGCCTGTCTCTCTGTGTGGGACACAAAGGAAGGCTGGGTGAAAGCATATCTTGAATTTTGCCCTGTAAGTGCAAAAAAAGTGAAGAGAGAATTTTTTTTCATAACTAGCATTTAGAAACCCACTAAAAATTAATAATACTGCACTCAGAGTATAATAAGTCGAACACAGTAAGACATTTGTGCTGCTGGATGCATTGTCTATGTCCTTATTTCATTACTTTGACACAGAAGCAATATTACCTTATACTTTTTAATAAGTTTTTTATAAGTTTTAGGACCCAAAGCAATTTTATATGAATTAGTCTCATAGCAGCTCTGGATATAGGGCAATGATCAAGCAGGGAGCCAGTGACAGGACTGAGCAAAACCCGCTTTTTCCCCTGGAAGTAGGACTTCCCTGGATCACCACCATCAGCCTTTCCCCATGCCTCAGAAATGAGGGGCTTGCATGTTATTTTCAGCTCCTACCCCTTATTAAACCACCCTTGAAAAATACAGATCACTTCATGGTTGCTTGAATTCACAGGTTTATTTTGTTCTCTCCACCATAAGACATAATGATCACTTGGAAGAGCCAGAAAATAATCTTGATAGAACAAAGAAAGAAAACAAACATTTCTCTCAATGACCTCAAAGGCAGCATCTAGTGAACTGCGAGCCCTGAAGCAGGTGAGAGAGTGCAGCACTGAAAGAGCTCTTCGAGGTGCCTTGATCTGCCTGAGCTACAGCAGTCACCATTAGCAACCAGTGCACTGGAGGCTGCATGTCACCGATGACAGGGACAAACAGGGGGGATGCCTGCTGGTTCAATACAGCTACAGAGAGTGGAATACAGAAGCCTACATGGATCAGAGTGTGCTGTCTTTCAACCTCTTTTAATATAGGCACTGTGATTCATTCTTCATCACTTTTAGAAAACAGGAGCCAATGCTTTGCACATGCTGAAAAAGAGGATTTCCTATCCCTCACGGCTTGAAGCACAGCTCACCTCTGACCCACCTGCCTGCACCGTCCTGTCCATCTGGGAACAAATCCTGCATTTCTCAGAGCCAACATGGCAAGGGGTTTGACACAACCAGCAGGAGCTTCCAGTCACTAACATAAATCAGACCCCAGGAGAAGGGCTGCTGGTTTAGCTCAACCTCTCTTCTCTGCTGTACCTTCTTTAATAAATGGTGCATTCACATCTCTGACAGCAAGCCTTGGTATCAGTGAAGCGATGAGCTTCTTTATATACAGCAGCAAGTAATAGCCACAGCTCCTGTCAAAAAGGGTGATTTAACTACAGAGTCTGGAAAATATTTCTTCTAGAGATTCTTGTCCCTCTTCCCAGTTTTAGGACAGTCTGGTAAATATGCAAATTTCTGGATGCTTATATTGACTAAGAAAAGTTGTTAGCTTGTACATATACCCATTTTTAATTTTTCTTTTAGTCTAAGACACATAACAAGGATGCCAGAGGAGATTATTCCCTTGAAATGAATATTCCTCTAAAAGAATAAACTATATTAACTTTTAATTTAAAGATATTTCTCCTTAGTGACTCTAGCATAGAAAATTTTACATTTTGCCCAGCCTCAGACAAGACAGGCATATCTTCTAATGTAAATACTTATTTTTCTTTATAAATAGAGAACACTGTTTAACTTTGAGAAGAAACTGAAATATTGATTGTTTTTTAATTCAAAGACTTTACTAAATGTATAAGCTGATTAATTTGACACATTTGGAAATTAACTCTGGACAAAGTCCAGTAGTAGCCCTAGACTGTCTTTTCTAGTTACAATTTTTTCATCATAGTACCAGATTGATTTTAACTTTGAATCTGCCTTAGCTTATTCTATTACTCATTTAAGACTTTTTTCTATTTTCCTACTCTTCTGAGGTTCAAGAGATTCTGTTTTTAATTTGTCCCTGCTTTTAGTTGAATATTAATACCAGCAGAATTGGTGGTGGTAGCAGATTTTGTACTCTGCCCATAACCTGGAAGAGATGTTCGGCACTTCAGATGGCAGGAATGTACCACTTTATATAACCTTGAATATCACTACTGCAATGTCATCACATCTTCAAAATCACGTTATGTTCAGTGGAAATTACCTGCACAAAATGGATTCTTAGATTAGTGTTAAAGCCCTTACTTTGTTGCTTTAAAAAATATCCAAATAAGTGTTACTCCACTCCCTCCGTTCTCTCTCCCTCCCTCCCCTCCTTTGTTTCTTCGTCTCCATTCCCCCCACCTCTCCTCCTTCTTTTCTTTCTAAAACTGAGCTGTACCTGTTGTCAAAACCTTTCCTTTCACATTTACTTAAGGGCAATTTCTTCTGCAAATCAAGTAACCAAGTTGTGTAGACAGTGGAGGGAACAGCACACATAATTGCAGTTGCTTCTGATGCTTGCTGTGTTTCAGCTGGGTAAGGAGAAATGACATTTTCAGTGCAGATTTACTGCACATTCTCTAAGTAGAGCAAATATCAGTGCTTATATTCTTCCAGGCTGAAAAAAATTAAAAGCCCCGGAAACAAGTTTGGGGTTTTCTTCCCCAAGTCATTGAAGTCAATGGGATTTTATTGCATGAAAATCACTTACTTGGTTCAAAATATCTAGTGAGATGGCAGCCCAGATTAGCTGAAGAAGGTTTAATGCCAGACTATGACGAAAAATAACTGCAAGGACCTCCGCCTTTTTCTGGCAAAATGACACTGATTTGGGCATGGTCCTTGCCTGAATAAGCTCTGCAAAATGGGTATTCTAGCTGTTATGCAGGTACATTTAATCTGTGCAACTTTTGCAATAGTGCTTTCTGGCCTCACTTTTTCCAAGCATGCCCTGGCATTTTGGTTCTATTGTCAGAGAAACAAGACGTGTACTTTTTTGCCTTTATCAGTGGAGATTTTTCTTTTAGCACTTTGCTACCAGCCAAGCTGGTGGCTAAATTAGAAAAAGCATAAATGGACTGATTACAAGAACATAATGAAAGAAATAATTTGTCTCAAACAGTGAAACCTCCTTCTACGGCCTCTGACAGAAGCCGCTTCTGGCAAGCCTGGCATCAGCGAGCAGTCGAGGTTGGAAGGGCCTCTGGAAGTCATCTAGATCTAAGCTCCCCTGATCAAGCATTAACAGCTAGATCAGTCTGCTCCTGGAAATGTCCAGTTGGGTTTTGGATTTTTGCAGGAATGGAGACTCCACAACCCCTATGGATAAACTGCATCAGTGTTTGACCCCCCTCACTGTAGAAAAGTGTTTTCATGTGTTCAAATGGCATTTCATGTATAATTTGTGCCCACTGCCTATTCCCCTGTCTTTGGGCACTACTAAGAGTCTGTCTCTCTTATCTTCATTCTCTCCCATCAAGTACATGAGGTACACATTGAGGAGGTCTCCTT
Organism: Lanius collurio; assembly: GCA_020086605.1. NCBI lineage: Eukaryota > Metazoa > Chordata > Aves > Passeriformes > Laniidae > Lanius > Lanius collurio. The sequence goes on along the minus strand of JACBWW010000005.1, from coordinate 19,856,332 downwards.
TCCTGACCTTTCTCTTCTCTAAGCTGAACAGTTCCAGCTCCCACAGCCTGTCCTCACAAGAGAGATGTTCCAATATAACATTCATCTTAGGGGCCCTCCACTGGACTCTCTCCAGTATGTCCGTGCCTCTCTTGTACTGGGGAGCCCTGAAATGGACAAAGCATTCCAGGATAGGCTTCACCATCACTTAGCAAAGGGAAAGGATCACCTCTGTCCTGATGCAGCCTGGAGTAAGACTGGTGTTTTTTGCTGTGAGGGCATGCTGAATGTTCATACTGTTCACCAGGACCCCAAGGTTCTTCTCAGAAAAGCTGCTTTCCACCCTCAGCACATATTGGTACATGGGGATGTTATTTCTCCTAACCTGCAGAACTTGGCATTTTTCCTTATTGAAGTTTTGCATACAATCCCCCAGATTTTTACCAGTACACACAAGGGAACACTTTTGTTATATTTCTAGAGATTTTTTTCATGTGTCATTGTCATCAGCAAAGTGCTGCTTTCTCTTCTAATAACCTGACTCACATGCTGGGCTGGAATAATTTTTGCCTCTCCCAAGCCTGTATCCGGTTCTGCATAGCTCCTCCTCAGATGAATGCAAGTAACACATACCCCTGCACTGGCAATAGCTGCCTTGTTGGGAGGGTGGTAAATAGTATAGCTCTACCCCCAAAAGGAGATTAAAAACAAAACAGGGAGATTAGAAACAGCTGTTGGAATAGTAGTGATGATAGGGTGGAAAGAGGACACTCCCAAGGCAAATATGACTTCTGCATCATGGTTCAAACCAAAATAAACTAAACTAATAATAGAGGGAACTAAAGGGATAGTCACAGGATATAAAATGTGACTCAGACCATACTGAAGGACAGGACAGGTGGTGCAGGATATTGGACAAAAGGCTGTTTACCCTGTGCAGAGAGGTGCTGTGAGGGCTCTGATGGCCCCAGAAGAGCTTCTTCCCTGCATTCTTGGACATCACTTTCACTTACAACTTCAGAGTGAGGAGCGGGCTAGGAGGGACTATCTCCAGCTCCACTCACATTTTTCTGCCCCCTGGAAGCTGCTCACTCCAGATCATAACGTGACCACCGAAACATGGGCAGTATAAATCTCCTCCAGACTCCATTTTTGATCTGCTACCCAGTCATGCCAACACAGCCCCTTAGTCCTCACCACCTCCCAGTGTGGTCTCAGCCCCACTCCTGCCTGCTGCTGGCTCTTCTGTTTTCATGGAGCTGCTGCTGTGCCACTCCCAGCCACGGGGCAGCGGCAGAGCCAGCTTAGATGGAGAGGCCAAATCAACACCAGGGACTTACACTCAGCCTGGTGCAGTCACTGCACTGCCCCATCAGCCAAGAAATCTGTGCTTTTGACTTCAGGTGGGATAAGGAGTGAGGAATACTGGGATGAGTGACATCTAAGAAGGACCTGTAACCAAACATGACTTGCTCATAAGGCAGTGCACTGAAAATTGGAAGCATCTCTAAAAATGGGCTCAATGTAACAAGAATCAATCCCTACAGAAACAAAGGTGGAGCAGAAAAGAAATGGTTACCAATGTGCCCTCTGGTGCAGCCAGTTCATTGTGGAATTAAACTCAGCAGAGTCTCTGTCTCCCAGTTTCAGACAGCATTCAGTGCCATGGGAGAGCTCACAGCTCCCGAGTCTCTGAGCAGAAGGAATACAGTCATTTGTTCAATGAAGAGACATTTGTTTAATGAAGAGACACCTTCATGAAGTGTGCATGTGGGTTTGCATTACAAGAGGGCTGGTTCCTAGAAATAAAAACCAAGGTACCACCATGCTAATCATTAACTTCTGAATTAAGAAGTAACATTATACAAAAGCTATTACGAACATTGATTGATTCATTGCTGGGGAAAACCTGTATTGTTCTATAGAAAGGGAGAAACAAGCAAAAATACCTTAACAGAGACTTTTGGAGTGGAATTGTTGACTGTGCAAAACCATGTGGGATTTTCACCAGCCAGGCATTGTCCCTTGACCAGGCTCTATGGAAACTGGTGCAAATTGAATTGAAGCTGGTGCTGTGCTGCTCTGGGTTTTTCATGTCAATGATTCTTCTCTGTGAGTAGGCTCAGGGCACCCACCATTCAAGCCATCCCTGCCCATGGGCTGACACTGGAAGGAAGCTGGCTCCACCATAAATCCTCTGAACACAAACTAATACAACCCCATTTCTTCTAGTGTTAACATCACAATATGATTTCATTGCACGCGTGATGAATTTACTGGCTGGATAATTTGAACCCATTGATTTATAGATTTTGGCTTAATTATAACCTTAATGTTATCATTCCATTGCTTCATTTTCAATTAGTCCAGTAGGACTGCAGTCAGTGAGCCTGACAGTCAGGTCTCTGTGTCTGCCTGCTTGTACTTAGTAAAAAAATGCATAAAAAATGTGTGATAATAACTCTTTATAATCCCAAACACTGGGAGGGAAAGCCATAACAGATGCTTGATGTGTTTGGCTTTTTTCCCCACAAGAAACTCACACTAGCTAGAAGATACCACCTGTCCTACACAGATAATGAGCCACAGTGACCAAAGGATCAGTGATGAATTATTGACAAGCCACCACAACTTCAGACTTTTTCAAAGTGGCACTTATTTCCCCAGCATAAGAGACAAAATAAAAACCAAGGAAAATTAAGAAGAATCATCAGAAGAAAATATTCTCAGGCAAAAAGTGCACAAGTCAGTGCACTTCAGAGAAGTACTACTAAAAAAAGGACAAAACTTTTTGAGATTTTTCAGGGATTTTCTTTGCTTCAGGTTTTGACAAAGGAGGAGAGGATCTGAACACAGAAAGGGAGAAGGAGATGAAGTAATTAATTGAAGCAAAACTATTTCAGATATGTAGCTGTGTTGTAAGAAGCCTCCTGCACAGTACTCCATTCTCCCACATCAGGGAGAGTGTTCCCATTTCCTTGACAATGCACAAAAGGCCATATCCTCCGACCTCATGTCTCTGTGCCATTTATTGATGGCTGCTTTTCTTTGCCAAGGTGCCAGTGACAACTGCTTGAGCTTACTCTGCTGCTCTTTGTACAGGTCTCTATGCAGAGAGGAGGCTGGTGCCCTCCTCCAGCTGTTGTCACAGAAATGAAATATTGCAAAGTGATTGCCTTGTATGCTCCACAAACTGGGGAAGTTCATGGCACTGCTTTGATCTTTTCATTATTCCACAGAGTCGCTGCCTGACTATTGAACCCCTGCTTGACAGTTTGGATTATTAGAAAGAGAGGCATTAATGCATTTAATGTATATACACGATCAAAATGCTGGCTGTTGACAAGGTCAGAGAAAAATAATGAAATGCCATAATTAACAAAATATATTGGTCATTAAAATATGATGCCTCATTCTCTTGACAGAGACACTAACAAGAAAAAATGACCTTATTAAAAGCCTTCATGTCCCTTTAAATCAAAGGCACAGTTTTTACAGCACCGCTGGCCACAGGTTCTAACCAGCAAAACCTCTGGGAGATGTGATGCTGTGAAGCTCTGAGAGGGAGTGTCACACTGAATTAGAGATGGGGAACATTGCTGAAAGGTCTGTACCAGCACTTGTCTTTGCTTTAAACCCACTGCAATCCACAGCCCTCTGAGCTGAAGTACCACAGTGAGGCTAAAATGAGCCCTGCGTGTGTGATGCAGCAACAAACCATGGTAGGAACTCAATGGAGCTGAAAGAAAACATACATCAGCTAAAAGTAGCTGATAGTAAGCAGCATTGTCCAGTGGATCCCAGGGCAAAAGTTTTGGGTTTCTCCATCTTAATTTACAGCAGGGTGTTTCCAGTCTTAATCTTTCCATTATTCATTCTTCCTAAGCACAGAAGAGGGAATTCAGTACCCATTATAGCACTCTTTGAATTTTGGAGAAGGGTGATTCCATGCAATCTGTAACTCTTGATGACAGTTGGGGCTTCTGGTATTTTGGCCTAAAATCTGCAAGCCCATGACAGGGTGTATCAACATCACAGCTACAAATAAATCTTTTAGGTTTGAAAAATATTTCTTCTCTGGCAGCAAAAATTCAAGCTGCTGTAACATTAGGAGGAGGTTGAACTAATTGGAAGCGCTTAATGCATGCTCAGCAACAGCTGGAATAACAGAAAGCTGTGCCTGACTAGGAACAGCAGATGTTATAAATTTCATCTGGTCAGATTTGATGGCTAATAAGGGGGTCCTGCTCCACATCTGTGAAATATTCACCAGATTCCACTTACAAACTTTCTGAAGCAGGAGTTAACATGGTCGTTAAAAATAGAGAAGCACATTTGCTCCAGAAATGTTGACAAAGGAATGTAGATGTCTTAAGCGGCCTTCAGAGTAGGATGGAAAAATAGTGATTATATAGAAAACTGCCCCTGAGTCTCCATGCTGCAGAGGGGAGTGGGGATGCCAGTCTCTAAAGGCTTTTTACAGACCCCATGTGTAGGAAAGAAAGCTTTGTTCTCTGTTTCTCTTCATGGAAAGATTAAATTACCTTCCATGCATTTTTATTGACCGTGACCAACCTTCTCCATCTGACATTCATCCACAACAGCTTGGGTGTAGTTTCTGACAGATGTCCCCATAATGTGCAGTACTCTAGGCTTCCAAGATGGGTTTGTTGCTGCAGGAGGGGGAGGAGGTGAGAGAGGTGCAGGCCTCCGCAGTCTGGTCTAAGCGACAATAGGAACTCTGCTCTTCCCTTATTCCCCAGTTTGTTGCAATCCTCTTTATTCATTCATGCCTTCAGTTTATTTCTGTGAGGACCATCGACTCTGGTTTTAGATCCAATGGCCCAAGGCTGCATATCAGTCCTGTGCTTTTTTCACACAGGGGAACTGCAAGGAGAGCTTCTTTCAAACAATATTATAATAAAAAATTAAAAAAAATATATATATCAAGCCAGACCTTATGCTTATCCAATTTTATTGGATGAGAGATATGTAGAAGAAGCAATTGTCTCATTCCCAGCTGGATCTGGATTTGAGCAAAGTATCTTTCATGTTTTCCAGATATTCCTCTTCTGTTCCCACTTTTCTGTTCCTGCTGGGTCCATGGGAGAAAGAAAACTTCACTGGTCAACAAGCACAAAATCAGTTCATTTCAGCAAGAAAGTTATCTTATACCAGGTTACAGTGCCCAGAGGATTTCAGCCTTAGTCACTCTAGGCATTAAACACCTGGGAAGCACCTTGTGAACATTTCAGGTGAGTTTGGTCTGGATTCAGACAAGCTGGATTTTGTCCTGCCTACAGTCGCATCCCACTTTTGCAGCTTCTAATGCCTCTTCTTTTGCTTTGGATCTATGACTGGCCCTCTGCCATTATTTCCTGGGTTTCCTTCCCCTTTTCTTCCTCACAATGGCCACAAACCTGGCATATGGATGTCAAAAATCCCTTGGGCTTGCAGGAAGACAAAGCAAATCACTGTTGTTAACAAAAAAAAAAAAAAAAAAAAAAAAGAAAAAAAACCAAATAAAACCAAAACCTTTCACATGCATCTCGTTATCTCATTATATGTGTGTGAAGCCTTCAGAGGCTGGAGTATGCTCAAAGACAGTGCTCTGCAGGCTCCACACCCGTTTGTTACCCTAGCTGTCTTGTGCTTTCATAGCTGTCAGTCCTCTTTCTAGACTGAAAAAAAGAGTGAAACACAACCAACCTGCTCAAATAAATATGCTGCTATGTAAAGAATATTGATAGGCAAGGCTCATATGCATGGTTTTATGCTTCTTGTTGACTTGTCTTAATGTCTTTTTCCTTTTTTTTTCCTTGTGGCCATTTTATCAAGCTTTCCCCTCACTATCAAGTGATTTCTTTTTACATTGCAGAAGATGTACTTCTGCAATCACTTATGCATCATCTATTTGTTATCCTGACTCTTAATTGGTTTTTTTTCTCCCTGCCTCCTCTGGGTCTATCTGGTGGGCCTGTTTGCTCTCTTGCTTGTACTCTGCCTTTTAGCATGAATTCATTCTTACTTACATCAAATGTTTGATTCTCTGAAGTTAGAGTGGATTCCAATCACTTGGAAAAAGATAAAAAGTACAGACTTTGCAGTTGGGGAACAAGTGAAAAAAGAGAAGAATGGGTTTGTGAGGTGCTTGGCTGTCAAGTGCAGCTCTGCATAGCATAGGTCAAAATACCACGGCAAATAAATAGAAGCACGTGAGAGAATTGCCCACAGACACTGAAACAACACATAGAGCCATCTACTTGTTAAAGAAACATACTGCATAGCAGAAGTGGCTGGCATGCTTGCACCTGCTAAATATTTTTTGGCACTGGTACTGCCTGCCTGCCAGCTTGAGGTCAGTTTGACAAATGTATTTATGGAGCCACATCTCTGCCTTTGACTCTGTGAATGATTTCTCATGCTCACGTTTTAATTACAGTGAAGCAGTGGAATTTGACAAGTTCATGGTTTGCTGACATAAAGTGAAAAGAGCAAAAACCTTTCTTAGGAGAATGGAAATTGGGCTATGATCTTCTGCACTGATTAAGTGAGTTGAACTCCTCTGAAACTGGTTGTTGTATTACATGAAAATGTCTACAACATCAGGCTAAGGCATAGCAGAACGCTGTGTCTATGCCAGCCCACAAGAAATCCTTCCAGATCAGTCAAAAAATGTTTTGTCTGTCTGAATCCAGGTCTTCTATGAACTAGGAAGGAGGTGACAGCCTCACCTAGGGCTGGAGAGATACAGAACTTTAAGGACACAGCAGGGATCGGACCTGACATGGTCTGTAAGCTTCTTGTATGGATTAGCCCCAGTTTCTGTTCCACTCAGTTACAGGTGATGTCACCTGGAGTTTTGGGTGATAAACACCTCTTAAAATTGTCACTGTGTCCAAAACCAGCAAAGTTTGTATAAACACTAACCTAATGGCAAATACAAGTCTGGATATAGAGTAAAGGTAAAATACAGGCCGAAACAGTTAGGCATAAGAGACCTGTAGAAAAGTCAGAAGCAAACCACCCATTCTAGGCAAAATGAGAATGCAAACCAAAATCTAGTGTCTTATCTTTAGAAAGAGGATTCCTACACCAACAGGATTGCAGAGAACAAGCAGCATTACTACCTGTGAGCAGCAGGTGGGTTGTGTGGAGGCTCACCACCAGGTACAGACACACTGAGGAGGAAGGAGTGAAGGTGGTGGGAGTCTTCCCTCCCTGCATTCCCATCACTGCTGCATCCTGCACAGCCCCCCTCAGCTGCACGGAGTAGCTGTGGCCATTCAATCACCCGCTCACCCTTTTTCTCCCTCCCCCCTTTCCTCCATCCACCGGCACAGCTGGATCTGTCCCCTGTGAGGAGAATTCGATTCCTCCCATCTGATACGGATGTTTAATGTTGAACAACAAAATTATTTTGTTAGGCGAATAAAACACAGACAGATTCACTGATACCCAAAATCTCCCTGTTGCTGTCAGTGCACTTGAAAATGTCTGCACTGCAATGGGAAGATGCTCTTTATTTAGACTGAATCTGCAGCCTAAAAGGAAACAGTAAGCTTTTCAAATTAGTGCTGTTCTTTAAAAGCTTCTCTTTGCTAGTGTTAGAAAAAGACTTCTTCCATAAAAGGAAATTTCTAAATTAATTCTCCAGCTGGTAGTACTTTGCTGTCCTCATAAAGATGCTGCTTACACCGAGGAAAGAGAGATTTTAACAACCACTTCTCAGCCCCACCCCCAGAATTGCTTTTATTTTGTTTGAAGTGATGATGAAATGATTCTGGGGAAGATGAGCCCCAAGATGGAGAGGGTCTACAGTGCCTGCCAAGTGCTCTGCCAAAAAGTCTCAAAGGCCACCATGTGCACATGGACAGTATCAGCAGTGTTTGACCTCCTAAGCTAAAAATGCAGGCTTCAAGCTAGGCCAAATCACTCTTTCTGGCAACTAGGGAAATGTGGAGGGGGTAGAGATGTAAGTTCTGGCAAAGATTAGAACAATCAACAAGAAGAGCTGCCATTGCTGAAAAAACTGCTCTTTTCTGAAAATTATTCTAGGCACTTGGTCATGTGTGTTCGTTCACCATAAAGTGGGTGAGATCACAGATTCTTAGAATATAGGGTTGAAAGATTTCATTATTAAAAATTTCCAGTGATTAAAGCTCCTTGGTCTCTTGAAGTACTCTGCAGCTCAAACATCTGTGCTCTATTTCCTCTAGTGTAATCTCATCTTCTTGCTCCTTGTTCACCTAAGGTGGAATATGGGTGGGGCATGAAATCAACCACCACAATCTTTATGACAATCTTTTGCATATTTGAAGACTGTAGCCTACACTTCCTTCAGATTTTCCTCCTCTGGACTGTGCAGTGCTAGTTCTTCTTTTTTTTTTTTTAATGGGTCTTATTTTCTGGAGTATCTTTGTTACTTTCATTTAGGCTCCTTCCACTCCTTGTTAAGTGAAGTGAACAGCTGTATTAGCTTGGGTTTACATTAAAAACTTACCATTTAAGTGTGCTCACTTGATGATTTGGTTTGGGTTTTTTTCTCATCAGTATAGCACTTATTTCAATTTTTGATGCATTATTAACTCCCTCACATGTTTTACATCAGAATTAATTCCTACATGTTCATTTCCATACTTGCAACTGATTCTGCCTAAGCCTATGTCCTCACTTAGCTCCACACTGGCTATTTAAAACTAGTGCTCTGATTTGTCCTAATTCCTTGAAATATCACTTATCTTGCCAGTCCCTTCCAGACTCTCAGCCCCTGAATAAATACACTCTATTTCACCATCCCTAGGATGTACAGATGGACACTTGTCAAATCTCACACAATGTAGTCCTCAATTAAACAGTAAACCATTGGTGACTGCTATCTGAATTCCCTATTCTAAGGTATTCTGGTGCCCATCTTACCATAGATTCATCTTGACGGTATTTCAGCGGCCTGTGTCAAATCCTTACCAACACCGAGACATGATTAAAATTTTCTAGTGCTGTTTTTTATGGAGAGGACAAAAAATGTTTTCTTGGGAGGATCAGAATACTATGCAAAGGCTACTAAAGGAATTAAGTGCTAACAGATGATAGAGCAAGAGTACATATTGCCCTTTGAGAGTGCTCCAATTAGAGCTCTTAGACATGCTGCAGTGAAAATGAAGACAAAGCTAGGACTCACCTCACTTGAATTTATCCACCTAAAAATTAGACCATTTGACCTGGTCTGTGCCAATCAAGAAGGCTCTCCTCTCCTGTTGGTGGAGAGGTGCAAAGCGTGGCCTTCAACACTGATCTAAACTTAAGGCAAATCACCATCAAAAAAAGCCAATTTGTTTGACTAGCTAAACTAGGTAGCTTGTATGAGGTAAGCTGATTCCTTCCTCTGTGTGGTTTTGTTCCTTCCCCCCGCAGAATTTCATTAATATGAAGTATTAATGCTCTCACTGACCATCAGCTTAAGTTCTTTGCAAGAAAGTTGGGTTTCCACATGTAGTTGTGCAGTGGTTCTTGTCAGCTAAGGTCTTTGAATACCATTCTAAAATCAAGAATAAAGAAAAATGTTGGGTTTTGTTCTCAATGCTACACCACAGTGTCTGGAAATTTACTGTCTTTGAAGAGAATTAGGCCATTTCTCTTTGTTAGGTCCATCCCACAAGGCCCAGAGAAATGCCCAACAAAAGCAAATCTCGGACTGAAATTTCAGAGAATGGGTTGGACATCTGTTTCTATTTAATAGAAAGACTCTCTCTAAAGAACAGACAACTTCTTTGAAGCTCATCCATCAGGCCCAGATTTTGGGTCATAACCCAGCTGTCAGACTGACAGACACAAGGACAATTAGGCCAAGGAAAAGAAACACCTTTACTCAAGCAGGTGTACTGGAGCATCCTCCTCTGCTTCTGCAGGAGCATTTAATTCCTGATTTTCATTTGACCCACAAGTAATGGAAAATGAAGGAAAGACACAAATATTGTTCCTGAAAGTTTCTTCAGAAAGAGATGAAAGGGATGTGAATCAGCTCCTACGCAGCTGCAGTTTACAGCAGAGCTTCAGAGCGTGACCCCGGGTCAATGGCACTTCCCATAACATGCTGGATTGAGGCTCTGGTGCTTTAGGAGATGACTCATGAGCCTTCCTGTCACCCCTGCTTTGGGGACATGACTCCCTGAAGGAAAACAGGGCAAGCAGCTATGGAGATCAATCTAACCTGCCACCACGGTGTGTCAACACTTCTGAATCATCCAGAAAGCTGCACTTGCCCTCCCCAAACACTTCTGCACCAGCAGGTTGACTCTGCACTTTTTCCAGGGACAGAGCAGTCTGCACCCTGTAGGAATCACCCAGCCACAGTGCAGGAGGCCTCTCCCAGGAGACTCATACCAAGCCTTGGTGTGAATTTCTGGTGAGAGGGCTGGAGGGGCCAGAATGGCACTGGCCTTGGCAAGGAAGCTGAGTTTGGCTGTTCTGTGGCTCTGGTGTAAAACTGCCTGGACTCTGTCCTGAATGAGAGAACATTCTCCAGGAGTTTATATAACTATGCTCACACTGCCCAGCATGTGGGTGATGCCATGCAGGATAAATACCCATATTCAAGACTTTACTCTTTATTAATCAAGCAGTGCTTGCCTGTCCTGGGTCACTGCTTCAGATCCTACTCTTGCCAAATCTCTGGACAGTGGTATGCCATGAGTAGAAAAGCACAGTCCAGCATTAAAATTTTAAAAAACATCATGCTTAACCTCACCAATTGCAAGCTGGAAGCCAAAAACTCTTTCTATAAATTGCCACAAAATTCCTATAAATTGCCACAGAGGCATCCTGGTGCCTGCACTCCTCTTTTCTATTCTCCACCGATTTTCTTTTTTGCTGCTGTAGTTACTTTTACTTGGGGGAAAGGGAAGTCTGAAAAGATCATTCTTAGCTCCTGAGTTCAGTCTGCCCTAATCACTGTTCATAAGGTCCACAACACACCTGTGGGTTCAAAAAAAAAAAAACACGTGGCAATGCATAAAATGAGCTCAAAGGCCCAAACAGCAGATTTCCAGAAAGAGCAGGTGTGACTAACACTCCAGCTCCTGTAAGACCCATCCAACAGTCTCTCCCTGTACTGCCAGCTGAATAAGGAGCACTAACCAAAAACTATCAGGGAAACTAGTGCCTTTAAAGGCAGTCACTCGTTGTCTGAGCTCTGCAGCATGCCCCTGCTCCAGCCAGTGGGATGAGTGCCCAGCTACTTGCCACTTCCCAGTCTCAGACTTTTTATGTGAAAACCTGTTTGCACCAAGCCAGTGATCCTAAGCCTTCTTCATACTGGGATAATGGAGCAGAGGGGAAAGTGAGGAAAGGTTAGCAGAGGTTTACTGAGTCATCCTAGTCCAGGTTGTGGAAAAAAGAATCTATGAATCTAAAAGAATCTAAATCTAAAAAGAATCTGCCCTGAATCTAGGAAGAGTTTAGGATGAGAAAGGTAATTCTCATTTTACCAACTTACATTTGGATCCTTACCTGTCCTTTCTTCCTTTTTTCCTTTTTCTTTTTTCTTTATTTCTTTTTTCTTCTTTTTTGCATCTTTTAGTCTTTTTTATTTTTCTTTTTTTTCCTTTCTTTAATGTGTCTAACCCACTAGGAATTTATATTTGATTAGTATAGTCACAATTATTATTCAGAATAATAGATTTTTCACGGAGTGCCAGCAGGATTTGGCTAAAATCAGATCTCTTCCAGTGTTTAAGACAGGGATTTGGGTGCAATTCTACTGAACAGAGGGTCATTTCTAGCTCTCTTGCTTCTCAGTTAAGATTGTACTATTCAGAATAATTACATGTATTAAGGTTTGGAAGAAAGGGGTGCTGTACAGCTCCAGAATAGCTTTGCAGGACTTCCATACATGGGGAGCTAATGTGTGCCATATCCAGCTCTTAGCACAGGTCCAGTTACAGACCTTCTGCATTATCGTCTTACATTTGTAGCCTCTCCTGACATGAAATAATGAAGGAAAATCAGTCAAAAACTGAATAGTTACCATCCTCTTTGCATAAAACCGAGTGGGAAAATGTAAATCTATTCTCTCACATAGTATAACTTGGCTAAGATTACAAAGAAATGAAAAGCAATGTATCCAGTGTCCAGAGCAAGCCTTTTCAGGAGAACGCCATTCATTGGTAATCCTTCCCCACACACAAACTGCTCTTCTCTCTTACTTACTTTCTGTCTCCTGACACCTGTTAGTTTCAAGGTTAGGATAATGGAGTGCACATCCCCAAGGAACCAACAAAATGAGCATGCAGTATTTTACTTTCCAGAAAGAATGAGCTCAGCTCAGACAGATTGTTTACACAGACAGACCTCCCAAAACACTTGCAGTCTGCATTAGGTTTACTTGTAGTCCGCAGGTTTATCTGATCATACTGGTGATTTCATCTTACTGCAATACAGCAGCTCAACAGGACACATCTTTTGCAGAGACTATGCGTTGGTGCTCCACAAGTAACACTGGTAATGATGTGGGTAATGGTCAGCAAGGCAGGCATTTGCATTCTGCCCCAGTTTTAAGGAACAGAGGCCTATTTTCAAGATGAGTCAACTCATTTTATGCCAAGAACAGTTGGCAGAAGTGCTTACTAAACCATGTATGTTGCCACATTGTGTTCGGTCATTTTAGTTTTGCAATCATAGAGCCAAACAACAGGATGTGAGTTAATGCACCTTTGATAAAAGCTTAGGCTTGTTTCAGCTATTAATGAGCATCAAAGCTTACTGGCTACCCAAGAATACAGTGACCTTGGAAGAAAGTTCATATTATTTTAGCAAAAACGTTCCCAGCAACGTTCAGTCCTATTAAATGCCTGGAGAATTCAATAGTGATGTTGTGGCTAAAGGCATCATGATGAAGTTAGTAGCCTATTCCACCTCCCTGATACAACTTTCCACTTGCATTATAACTGAGCACAGATGAAGAATCTAAGCTGAGGACAATAATAATAAAGGATAGGTTTATTATGGCAGCATAAAACCATAATGGGATCTGGCTCTGTTCATCTCTGATGGTCTTTGTGTAGCTTGGGCCCTGAACTGCCTCCTCACTGAAGCTGGTACATTTGCTGGAATAAGTAGCAAGGGAGGGATCAGGAGATAAATTGTTTTCAAAATGAAGTCACTAATAGAGAAAATGTAGCTGTCAAGAAATTATGGTCTAAATGGTTTACAATGTTTCTTTTTCAGAGAAAGAAAGGAAAAAGAAACAAGTGATGTCAGCAGGAAAAGATCATTTATCCAGTTGCTTAAGTTTCTTCCAGACTTCTGGATGTGGGCACTGCTAGAGGCAGAATTAAGGCTAGAGGCACCCTTGGTACATATCTGTTGCCCATTCTCACAGTGAGGCTGGCTGCACAGTGGTCTCCCTCATGTCCTCGCTGATAAACCATAGTGCTGATCAGAATAGCGACTGTACTGACTGCTCTGAATAACAAAAGGGCTTTTTTCTGGGAAGGCACAATACTATTGCACATGTAGACACAAATCTGTACTTTTCCACCCAGGAGGCTGCTCACTTTATAGGCTGCAAACCTGGCTGAAACCTTGCATAAAAATCAGGATGGAGCTGAAGCTGATTAGTTTCATCAGAAAAAAGCTTCACTTCTGTAAAGAAGCTGCAGAGAGTGTTTAACACAGTCTGTATTGCTTTCATTTAATGAACTGAATAAAGGTTTCATAGATTTGACCTTGTCTTGCTTTTATTACTCCAGGAGAAGCAGTTTTGCTTCCTTATCTCAAAATGGCTTGAGTCATAGTCTTAGCCTTGCCTCGACATCACTTGCACCTGTGAGCTTGCCTAAGTATAGGCAGAGCAGTAAGAAGTTTCTGTGATTCAGCTTTGGTTATTTCCTGCTAGAAGTTGGATGCTCAAGGCTGTACTTAACAGTAACGGGAAAGGAGAGAGCCTTCTAACAGCTCTTTGTGTTTTGAGGAGCTTGGCTTTTTTGTTTTTTATATTTTTTGCTGCGTTTTTATTTTTGTTCTGTTTGTATTTCTTTCTCTTCCATTCTCCCTTGTACATTACTGCAGGGAAATGTGACAATGAGGCACCATTTTGCCATTTAGACAGCCAAAGAGGAATGGGAGAATTGTATCTTGTACAGGTGCTCTTTACTCCAGGGGAATTCAAACACTGACTCTGCAGCAGTCCAGGTTAATGCCAACCTGACAGCAATAGGTGAAATATAGAGGGCTCTCATCCCCACACTTCACAATGGTGCAGGAATGACATTAAGCAGCCTGTGTGAGTTACATTTCATAGATAATGAAATCAGCCTCCTACATTTCCTCTGAGAATGAAGTAGCAATAAGCAGAAGCAGTCCCTCTCCTACCTCAAATACACTGAAATTATGCAAAGAACTCATGACTTTGAAATATGAAAGAAACGTCATGTCCTTCTCAGCAGGACAAACTCAATTAGACAGGAAAAATGGAACAGCTGCTTTTTCAAAGAGACGGATGACCTTATGGTGTTATTTTCACACTCGGTCAATCAAAGCTTGTGGTGTGATTCATTGACCATGAGAATGAAACTAGACGAGAGACATAGTTAAAAGGTCATTCTGTTCTATGGATACAAGAGGCTCAAGTAAAATATTAAAAGAGCATATGACCCTCCTCCAAGAGATGTTGGCCACACCTCCACCTGCAGTCAAACAAAAGAAGAAACAAACACTGGGCAGTGATGGCCATCAACTCTGCACAGACTTTCATGTTTTGTCTATGCCCCTACGGTCAGTGGTGTAGGTTTCTTAACTCTGAGCTTTTCTAGGGAGATTGGACCTGGCCAATGAAGCCAATGAGAATTTGCATGTTGATTACAATGGGCAGGCCTGTTGTGAAGGAAAATGGAGAACAGCTGAACAGAGATGACAGCTACAGCTTATGAAAGCAGGTGTTGGGATTTAGCTTCAACTGTTACCTTTCGCCTCATTTAAACCAATATTCCCAAGCCTAGGGACCTATAAATACAATAAAGGAATGATAGTCCCCATGGATGCAAGCACAAATATAAGCCAGAAAGTTTTTTCGGTATGTAATGGTGCCCCTTTCTTCTTTGCTGCAGGCAGAATGGTTGGCACAGGTAGGACCAGAGCAGCCCTTTCCCCTGCATATTTAGCTTTGGGTCTAGGAGGGAGATTTTATTTCTCCTGAGCAGAAAGCATCATACCTTCTCACCAGTGAAAACAGTGGGGTGATGAGCAGACCATTGTTGAGAAAGGTGAAGTCCTGAGAAACCAGGTTGGGGAGATAGATTGCTGAGACGATGATCTGAAAAGCAAAAGGAGATGTCCACCATGCACTGAGAACACATGGAGTGACCTGTGGCCTGGAACAGAGAAGCTACAGGGAGGGATGGAGGAACATTTCACACAGGAACAGAAGGCATTGCCGCTGGCAGTGACCCTTTTGTGGGAGGAGTCCTATGCTGCACCCTGGCAGCATGGCATTAGCACACAGTTAGGTGTTGGCCACATTTTTGGCTATCTAATCAATGATGAAAAGCTGTCTGCCCTCTGCAATGTTGAGTAAACAGGTGGCTAACTCTGAGCAGAGCTGCTCAGTTCCTGTATTCACCTACAGGAAACGCAGGGGCCATAAGATCCTAATCCTTGGCTGTATTGTTGTCACCTGTTTGCATCTTTCTGTAGCCCGTGTTGGGTCACTGCTCTCAATGGGACGTTGAGAAACCTCCCTCCACAGTTTCTGTCCTGTGCCCTATGAGTCCCTTTCATAACTTCCAGCCAGGCATGCAAAACACCCCTCCTATTAACAAATCATCTGCTGGGCTGGAGAGAAGTTTTGACTGGAGCCTTCTCTTTATACAAAAGCTAGTAGTTTGGGTACACCCATGCACCTAATGATTTATCAAATCCTATCGGTTTAAAACTCTAACACAGTTGTCCCTCTAAATAGTCCTTGGCTTCTTTTAACATTTTTTCAGAAAAAAGAGGAAAAAAATTATTTTAATTTCTGTATTAAAAAGACATTTTGTTAACAAGCAGATAGTTAAAAATACAGAAATGATAGCTCAACACCCAAATTAACTACAGTTCTTTTCCAGCTTTCTGGAACTGTTTCCCAGCTGTACTGGTTATCTGTGCAACTCTTCCTTGCATTGCCCTGAACAGCCTCTGGAAGTCCAGTGTACAACAACTGCAACCAGGAAGGTGGATAGACTGTTCCTCCACAGTACTCATGTATTACCCTTGTTTGATTCATCTGGAATTACCCTTGTTTGACTTTTCTACAAGTCTGTTGACTTTGACTAGAAATAGAATAGAGATTTACATAATTTCCTCATGGGAATTTGGAAGGCTGATAACACACTACTGCTGAGAGTGTTATTTTCCCATTTTATTTCCACAGCAGAATAAATCTGGATATGCTCCTGCATATTGCTCTACCTGATGTTTTTTCTATTCACTTTTGATTCAGGAAAAAATCACATCATAAAAGATGTACCTACAATTGTTACTTGGCTATGGTTAAAAAAGAAAGAACATCCAGATCCACATCTCTTTTTCTTATCGTTGTCAAAGATGAAGGAAATATTAATCAACATATTTGACAAGATCTTCCCACTCTATAAAGTGCCAGAAAAAGGAAATTGAGTGCATATGTGGCTGGAGGCAGCAGCACAGCTATGACAGGCTGCAGTCTGAGTACTGGACTCATAACATTAACTCTCCTCTCTGCTCCTGACTGACCTCGTAGTCTGCTTTTACATGGTGCTCATTATAACCCAGATGAATGACAGAAGCTGGGATCAGCAGACTCGTAAGGGGACAGAGATGGAGGCAGATTAAATGATTTTTTCTTTGGTGAAACCAGATAATAGAGTAGCCATGGGCCTGATGGATTGGGTGAATGATCTCCAGTCACCTTTTATGTTGCCTTAGGTAATGAAAATGAAATTTCTGCCTTTGAAAGCCCTTTTGAAATGTCTCAATTTAAATAAATAGCAGGGAGTGGGAAGCACTTCTGTAGGTGCACAAAGACATGGGAATGAGTTTACCATAAGGAATTTTTCAACCCTTATTTTTCCCATTCGTACATAAGGAATTGAAAACTTTAACTCACAGCCAGGGTGTCAAGATACCTTGTGGAAGAATGAAGAAGACCCAGTACTGCATCAGGAACTGTGAGAGTTTTAACACCCCAAAGTTTGGGTCATTCTGTGATAGAGTAAACTAATTTTATATATCTCCATCAACTTTAAATCTGTCATCACCAGCCTCTAAACACTGCAGTTTTCCTCCTATGACCAATCTTGTCTGATATTTGACATTTTTCACCAGGAATCTGTTTTTTAGCTCATGCTTTAAGGAAATTAACTGATAGGAGTTCAGCATACATTTTCATGGGGAGAAAGGTTACCAAATTTATGAAGCACTGTTTTACACTGCTACTATGTGAGGTGAGCCCTAGAAACAAAAAGCACAGAAATTTTCTAACACAGGGGTCATCATTAAGTTCCACAAAACATGCACAATTGTACCTTTTCCCACCCTTTTTCACAAAGAGCTCGGTGGACTGTTGTCATGCCAGTATTATGGTTCATTTATTTTCCAATGCAACCTACTTTCAGTGGAACCTAAGATATGTAAAATGCTGTACTAGCAATTTCAATATTTTCTTAATTGATACATTCCCTTAGAGTCATTCTGCACCACTGGAGCAGATCAAAGAAGATTGGCTTTCCCTCTCAGTCCTGCAGCAGAGCCAAAAGCATCCTAATTCCAAGCAACACAGGAAGATTTCTTAAATGCCATCATTTGAATTTTCCTGAGTGCTCAGCTATCAGTACACACTGTTCCCTTTGCTCTCTCTTTTCTCTGTTCCCTCATGAACCATTCCTTTGTCCTTTTGCTTCATCTGCTCTATTCCACCTGTTAGTAGTTGTATTTCTGATTTTTTGTGTTTATTTTTTCCCACTGTGCTGTTGCTTCATTTTCTCTCCTTCCTGCATACAAAGCCCTTTTTTCTTTTTGCTGTACTTGTCCTGGGTTTTTTTTTTTTAACTTCTCCCTCCTTTCAGTATATGTATCTCTTTTTTACCCCTCTGCTCTTCCAGTATTTATTGTCAATTTCTGGTTTTCTTTCCCACTGAGCATGGAAAAGGAGGATTATCATGATGGCTCTAGCCTTGCACAAACACCTGAAGGCTTGGTGAAAACCAAGATTTATGTCACAGCCTTACAAACACAATGGCACACAGTCCCTTCCCAGGACATTTGCAGTCCTTTTCCCTAGGGAAGGATTTCAAAGACTAGAAGGGAATTTATCTCACACCAAATGAAAATCTTGAAAATCTCAGGCTAAACACACAAAGGGCTGGATGGGTGATCTGACTTGCTCAGAGATATGGACTGAGGTTCTGAGACAAAGGATAGGAATTACTTGCTCATCTGCCCATCTGGTACATTAATGATGTGATAGGAAAGAGACAGGAACTGCATGAGATTTTTTCACCGTATGAAAAATAAAACAAGAAATTGAAGCAGCATTTGCAACTAACCTCACAATATGTACAACAGTCTGGAGTTTTAAACAAGAGAAGAGCCTACTTTTCCCCCATCTCTGTTCAGCTGGAGCTTTAACTTCAGGTGATCCTAAAATACTTGCTTTGCAGGGGAAGGCAGCACCAGTGTGATTTCTGTGGAACTCTCCAGACACTTGGGTCCTTAGTTCTGAATTTATCTTGCAAATTTATCTGCATTTATCTGGATGTAGCCAAAAGATGTTGTGGTCAATTAACAGCTGGTTTTGGCAATTCTGCAGAAGTCTGCAAAAACATTATATCATATCAGATGAGGGCCAAAGCCACACAGGGAGTATATCCTGTGTAGCCCATGAGCAGCTCTGCCATGTTCTTTGTAGCATGGAAATCTGAGCAGTGATTTGCATTTCTCTTCTAGTATATTTTTGTTAATGAGCCATTTTAGTTTCTGGTGTGATTCCCTAAAAATAAGATGCTTTGGACTGACGGTGTACAACTCCAAGGCTGTGATGCTTGATTATTCTAGATGTCATTTCAGCGCAGTGGGGCCGCCTTTGAACTCCCCTCTGGCTTTCCTTTCTGCTAACATAAACACTAAGGAAGCAGACCTGCATGGCTGAATCATACTTGTATGTTTTCCAGGCAGCTCCTGAATCCCAAAGCCTGTTCAGAACAGAAATGTCAGGCACAGCAGGACTTAGTCTGGCATGTGGGTGGATTTACTCAAGCATGGAAATGAAATCTGGGCCCAGAAAGCAGGGCTTGATGACAATGGGATGGGGCTCAGCCTGCAGCTGGAGCTGCAGTTTAACCAGCTGGGGTGGTACAACATTGATGGAAAGGCATGGTACTCCCTGTTCTGACTTTTTTTTTAACTGCTGCACTGGGTATGCTGATGGCCTGACTTCAAGGTTCACAAAATTAAAGAGGGAGAAAGTAATAATTGAATTCACATCTAGAATATTTTCAAAGGTGCAAAATGAATTAATTTCTCATAATTTGTTTTTAAATCCATCAAAGTAGGAGGAAATCTTATTTGTATATTTGAATTTTGAAATGTATACAGGCACTCTGGTCCTTGGTATTTTGCTATTTATTTTTAATAATGAAAGCAAATGAGAAAAGGAAAGCATCTGTCAAGCATGCAAGCACCTTTTGAACACGCTCCATACACCTGCTAGAAAGTGACAGGCAGCTTCTCTCGACTCTCAAGCCCAGAATGGAATACACTTTGGAGCAGGCTAAATCTGAACAGCCCATAGTGTGCTCCTATCCTCACACTTCTCTCTCTGCCCAGAGAGAGGAAAAGGCAATATGTGGGCTTTAGAATTTAGCAAGAGGTAGTTATTACAAAAGTACTGCTCCCTCAGACAGAGAAATGAAGATAAAGGAGCAAAAAGGTACATAGCCAAGGAGAGAGAGAACTCAGGACCATCATACCAGCCCCTTCCCACCAGCTCTCCAGCTAGAGTAGTTATCACAAATCTTGCAAATGTTTCTCCAGGAACCTCACAAGCAAATGTGATGTGCACCCTCTAAAAATAAGAGAGTCAAAAACCTACTGGTTTATATAAAGACATATCTCTGCTTCTTCCTTGTTTGATAGAACACTTCTCTGCATCGTTTAATGTTAAATGTCATTTTTGTCATGACAAGACTCTTCTGAATAGATGCTGTGCTTTTTTTGTCCTCTTCCTGATGGACCAAGACTGGCTATGGGTCTTATATGCAAGTGTTTCAATAAAAAAGATTGCCATGGACATGAGGGATTACATAAGGATATAAGATTTCTTGATTAAGATTTCATCTTTAGGCAAGTGCTATGTAGGCAAATACTGGTAAAACACTGTAAGGCAAACAGCAGCAGTATGAATCAGCAGCAGCCATTTTATAGACTATTGCCTAGATAAAATTGTTCCTAGACTATTCCCTACACCCACCTGAATAAATTACTGTGCACACCATCAATAATATCTTGGAACACATCAAAAGGAATGTTGACTTTATAACATTAGCTGGTAAACACAGCAACAGGAGAAAAAAAATCTTTTGAGTCAAAAAGTAAAGGTCATTTGGTAGTATGCCTCCTTTCCCTTTCATGTTATCAGCAGCCTTCCCAAAGTACTTTAGGCCAGAATTTGGTCTGGAAGAGTTCCTTTCTTTCCAGGTCTCTCACAGCATCATTATAAACACGGGAATCGTTGCCAGCTTCCTGCAACTCCCCTGGGCTGTGTTACCAGGCCCATGCCCTCAGTGTCTGACCCTGCTGTCCACAAGAGCCTTGGTGTACAAGGGTGAGCAGTGCTGTGTCAGCTCTTTGGATTTCAGCAGTATCCACTCTGCATGTGATTCAGAACCACAGCCTACCCACGTATATCTCTGTATAACCATGCAATCCTGTTTTTGTTATCCCTGCTGTTCCTCCCACCTTCCTTCCTTTTGCTTGTGTTATCAGCTTGTGGCACTTCAGCCACAAGTAGACTATAAATTCCTCAGGACTTATGCTTCAGTATCTTCTTGCCTAATTGGAACTACCAGAACACAAGTAGTCACTACAAAACAAACATAGACCTCAACAGCTGGGACAAATAAGATGCATACTTGTAATTTCAACCCCTAAGGTCTGTTTGACCTAGAAACCCATATTCACTTCAAGCAATTCCTCTTGTGCTTTCTGCTTTAGGTCAGAGTTGAAGCTGGAGCAAGCTGTAAGGAAACGTAATAAATAAACACAATTATTTAATGATCTGAAAGTCTAGTATGTTTACAGTTTCCTGGTCAGTTCGCAGCTGGATAAAATCCAAGAATAAAAAAAAAAAAAAAAAGAAGAACAATTGGAAAAAATTTCTTTATCAATAGAATGTCCTGAAAGTAAAACAATTCACGTGTCACTGCTCCTTGCAACACAATCTTCCAAAGACTGAGAAAACTACTAGCTGCACCTACATATTTTCAGGTTTAAATAAGATACATACAAAAAGGAAGAGGTGAGATGCCAAGAGCACATGCCCTGTCCTCCAGCATCACCTTTGCAATGCAAAAGATTGAGTGCGTACGCAGAGGAGAGTGACCCAAGGACACAGGGGTGGGTGTGCCTACGTGGTGGGTGATTCTGGAGTCTGTTACTGGAGCATGGAACTCCATGCACACAGCCAACAGGCTGGGTTAAAGACATGTATTGAGCTGTGCACACCCACACACACGTGAGCCACCCTACCCATTTCAGTCTCCTGCTGAGCAAAACACACCAGCCTACTGCCCTGATGTGGGCCATGCAGCCCTCACCAGTGTAGGGCTCTGTGAGGCTGATGGCAGAGCACTTCGACCAGGCATGTGCCCAGACCCATTACCCTGCCCCTTATGCAGTACAGAGGAAGTTCTGTGCCTGATGCTGAATGCAACGCTAAAGTAAACAAGTACAGCACTAGTACACCACCAGAGTAAAAAGCTCATTAAATTAAACAGAAGAACCCAAAAGTTTGCTGGATTGCCACCCTGACCCAGTCCTGGGCTCCCCACTTCCTGCATAGATGACTAAAAAGTCCCCTACAATTATGTCCCTCAGGCCAGAGTTAGTGAAGAAGAGGCTCTGCCTGAACATCCCATGCTGTCTGGACACCTCAAGGCACCTGAGATCCAACTTATGGCTCAGATTCCTGATGAGATCATAGAACGGTTTGAGTTGGAAGAGATCTTAAAAAACATGTAGTTTCAGTCCTCCCATGGGCAGGGACACTTTCCACTAGACCAAGTTGCTCAAAGTCCTGTTCAGTCTAGCCTTGAATGCTTCCAGGGATGAGACATCCACAGCTTCTCTGGGCAATCTATTCCACTGTCACAGGAAAGGGCTCCTTCCTAGTATACAATCCAAACTCACCTTCCTTCAGTTTGAAGCCACTTTCCCTTGTCCTAGCACTTACATGGCCTTGCAAAAAGTCCTTCTCCAGGTCTCTTCTAAGGGCCCTTTAGGTACTGGGTGGTGCTATAAGGTGCCCCTGGAGCCTTCTCTTCTCCAGGCTGAACAGCCACAACTCTCTTTGTCTTCATAGGAGAGGTGCTCCAGCCCTCTGATCTTCATGGCCCTCCTCAAGACTTGCACCATCAGGTCCATGTCCTTATGTTGAGGGCCCCAGAGCTGGACACACTACTCCAGCTAAGGTCTCACCAGAGCAGAGGGGGACAACCACCTCCCTCGACCTGCTGGCCACACTCCTTTTGATGCAGCCCAGGACATGGTTGGCTTTCTGGGTTTTGAGAGCACATTGTTGGGTCATGTCAAGCTTCTCGTCAACTAACATCCCCAAGTCCTTCTCCTCAGGGCTGCTCTCAATCCATTCTTCACCCAGCCTGTATCTGTGGTTTGGATTTCCCCAACCCTTGTGCAGAACATGATGGGGCTTGTATTTCCGAATATGATGGCAGCTGTGTTTACAGCGATGTCAGAGAGTTTCAGGAGCTAGAGTCACTGGAGCTGATGGATGGGCAGCCCCACACTTCTTTTACTCAAGGGTACCCGAATCATTTGGCCATGGGCAGATTTTGGAGAAATCTCACACATACAACAAAATAAACTTGCACTCAAAGGTCAACAGGAAGAGGAAATTCACTATCAAGCATATTGGAGCTTGAAGTAATCTGCAGATCTATTTGAAAGTGGTCTGAAACAGGCTCTAGACGTTAAGAAAACAACTTCATAACAGCCCTTTGTCTTAATTTCGGCACAGAACAAGCCCGTATGCCTTTGGCATGGGTTTATTTTCTTCTTTACTCAACAATTTTACTCTGCACAGAATACTTACCCAACCAGCTGCAAACGTCCCCAGAGCTGCAAACATAGTGATGAGTCAGTCTAAAGCAGTCTTCAGCTCTTCCCCTGAAAATCTGGCATGCCTACTGATGTTACAGCATCAAATCAATTTATGCCCTCTTTCTTTAGTTTCCTTTAGTCCATTTAGCTCTGATTTACGCTCTGAAATTAATTCTTATACATGGCTTGCAAGGCTGGAAATGATGGAAAAATATTATGGCACAAGACCAAGGAAGACAAACAAATGGAAAAGCCCAAACCTGCCCTACGCCGAGGGGTCAGCTCTAACTCGGAGAAGGTTGACAAGGGCTGTGACCCGCAGGCAGCCACAGCTGCCGGGCTGCCGGTGCCGGCTGTCCGTGCCAGTCCCAGCATGGCATCCTGAGCTGCCCTCCCCTCAGCTGCCCCGCTGCCACGGCTCAGAGAGAGGCACCTCACCGTCGGTGATCCCCCTGCAGCTTGCGGGCAGCTCCTGTCCACCTGTCCGTGTGCCACCGGCAGGGTGGACAGCCGGGGCAGCAGCGCTGGCAATCCCCTCAGCTCCTGCATCGTGGTCCAGGCCCCCCATGGTGGATCACCCTCCTCCTCCTGCCAGCAGAGCAAGGAAGCAAGCCAAAGGTCCCAGTTTGCCATGGAAATCAGTAGAACAGGAAGGGCAGGATCTGCACTTCTCTCTGCATACAGATATCTACTACAGGCAAAAGTAAAACCTGCTCTGAACTGACATCCAGCAACATACCCTTGAGCAGCTCTGTGCTGAAGGAGAAGTTCCAGGCACACGTGTCATATATATATGTCAGAATAAACCTGTGCTCAAGGGTCAACAGGATGATAAATCTCATCATCAGAGAAGATGCTGGCAGGCATAACTATACTACTGTATACTATAATATACTATTTGCTACATGGCTTACATTAATATATCTTTAAGAACAGTATCAGTTATCTACATTATCATAATGAGATTTTAAGGAGAAGACTTTTTTGTTCCCCCAGTGTGTCTGTGCAATGAACAAGCATACTGGATCTTGCAGCAATCTGCATATTTAACTGAACGTGGTCTGGCAGAGGAGGAGAGGGGACAAGGAGGGACAGCCAGCCATGGATGGGGGCAGCACCCAGCCCTCTGTCTGGATGTGCTGAGGGGTCCTCAGTGGATCACCTCACAGATTTCTGTCCTTCCACCCTTAATGGGAAGAGAAGAGCTTGAATGCGAGATTTCAACTGAACAGCAATTGGAAGTCAAGTTAGGCCAAATACAAGACACCTGCAGTTCTCAGAAAGCATCTATGGTCCAAAGCCTTCTGCACAGTAACTTCAACCTTTTAGGGGAGAAAAGCTTCCAATAGAGGTAAACAGATGCTTACTGGCGTTAAGCTTCCAAGAGTTAGACTTACAATTCTTACAGTCACAAATGTGATTCACAAACATTTCTCATTTTCTGATTGTTTTCTGTCTGAGCCCACAAACTCCAACATACGATTTCAAGGAAGGAGAGTTGTGAACTGCTCATTCACGACTCCCCCCAGCCATGATGCCCATAATGTCACAGTACTGCACATACTCTCTCAGCAGGGTCACTATTGCCATATTAGATATTAAACCATGTGTCTAACATTTATAAGTCACTCTGTCCTCATCTGTACTATGATTTTGTTGTACATCATATATGCAAAATGAGTTTCATTTCTTCTCCTTACACTTTTGGTTTATTACATTTACATAAAGCTGTCAAATATTTATGAGGATTTTTACACCTTTATGAAATTAATTTCTTCAACCACCAAGGAGATGACATTTCTGAGGTAATACTGTTATTTCCCAAAACCTATTTTCTGGTATCTTTGGCCTCACTGAAGTGGCACATTTTTCATTAAACTTAGCAGTACATGAAGTCGTTAAGGTGACAGTAGTTTGCCATTATAGCTGTTGTAGTGCTGCTGGTAGTGACTTCACCCTTGGGTCATCTGAGGTAATTATTAAGTGAAGTGTCAAGAGATATTGAATGACTTTTAGAAAACTTAGAATTGTCTCGCTGTAAGTACCTCTTCTACTCAGAGAGCACAGAAAGTTGACCTTCACAGCCCAACTCATCTGGAAAAAGAGAGTTACAGAACACAGCAGCCATCACAGCCAAAGATACTAAGGCATCCTGTCTTTCCCCTCCAGTATTCATCATGAACTGAATCTTTTTTTTACTCTCAGCAACATGTTTTCATTCTGATTTTCATCTACTCTAGTGATTAAAGTTGCCTGCTATCCCTGAGGACTCTGCTGATCTCCCTGTGTGTCATAGCCTGTCATCAAAGACACAGTTGCTCTCATGCAGTGAGGGAAGACTGGATGCAGAAACAAAAAATAACCTTGAGGAGCATGGAACAGCCTGCTAACAGTATAAATTCTGTGTGTTTCCTTCCTTGTACAGCAGTTAAAATTATTGGATGAATGAAAACCTTTTAAAGAGATATGAGTCTTATCTTTGAACCAGTGAGCTGTGGATCTGAGCATTTTTCAGACAAAAATCCAAAATCACTTTGCAAATGAAAGAAAAATAATTTTAAATTCAGTACACAAAGTCTCTGAAGAAGCCTGCAGCGAGACAGAGCTGCTGATATCTCTTCATACTGTCTGAACTGGCCACATAAATTACAGTCCAAACAGTCTAATAACATGCCTAAAGGCAATCGTTTCCCCTTGGCTTAAATGGATGCTAATTTTTATCATATTGGAAAAAATAACATTTTGCAACCACTTTATAAAAGTTGCACAAGTACAACAAACACAGGGCAACCCAGCAGCATCAACAACCCTGTAAAATTTACATAACATAAGCCTGTAGTTTTGGTTATAATGAACTTTTAAAAATTATTACTGTCAATATAACTTAGGATTTTCAAAGTCAAATCTTAAAATTTACAGGGATTCATTGCATAGTTTTTTTTATAAGACCATTCCTGACTCATTTCTTATTTATTGTTTATTGTTTAATATTTATTATTTCTTTTATTTTGAGGTTGCTGATGAACTCAATTTTTGAATATCACTTAGAAGCTAAGAAGTCCCATGCACTTCACTGTGACAAGCCCAAAAGACAGCTGAGACTGTAAATTCTGCAGGGCAGGAATCATGCATGCTGTACAATAAGTAAATTACTTCAGGAAAAATCTTGTAATTTATCAGTTTAGGAAGGGCTGATGGCAGGCATCTGTATTCTTTTATACATAAAAACATCCAAATCCTTATCAGTCTGTAACAGTAATTGTGGAAATCTTTTGTTCTGGAAGACAAGGGGGTGGTACTACCTCCAACTAAAATTCAGTGGAAAATTGCAGCCAAATGGTTTGGCCATTTCCAAATCCTGCTCTCCTCTTGCCTGCTTGTGTTAGCACTTCCAGAAATGGTTTGTTTGAACAGCTGCAGTGTCTCCATGCTGTGCTGCAGGGATTTGAAATGGTGATAAAGGGGGGAGGTGATAGCCTTAGTTTTCTAGGGCTAAAGCTGTGAAAATGCCTTCAGGTTTGGCCACATTATGAGCCCTGCAGGTGATTTAAGTGTGTGTGAGGGGAGGAGTAGGGAAAATGTGCCACAGTGCTGTTCAGTATCATTACACCTGTGCCAACTCCTTCACCCTGTGCCCTGTCCACACTCCCTGACCTGAATGGGGCAATTGCTGGTACTGCAGCCACTGCTGACCTCGCTGTGGTCGGGCTGCAGGAGCTGCACACAGGCAGGCAATGGGACTGGGAGAAGAGGGGCTGCTGGGGGAAACAGCTGTCTGAGAGCAAAACACCTGGAGAAAACGGGTAAGGGAAGGTTCAGGAAGGTTCGGGAAGGGATCATATTCTACCTATTGGCTGGCATCTGCATGGCCAGAGAGAAGAAATGCAAGGGAAAGAGACACCTTGCCAGATGATCTAGTGTTAGCAAAAATAAATATCTACAGTTACCTCCCACAACTGGCAGTGCAATGAAAGAAATGAAGGAATATGTGTCCTGAGAAGATATGCACCTGGCCAAAGATGTGCTTCCAGACACAGCAACTGGCTCCAGAGCTCACACAAAGGTGGGCACAGTGAGTCATGCAAGGAGCATCAAATACAACCTTCCTCATGTCCATTCCCTGGGGTAAATGAGCTGGGAGTCTTAAGGACAGCTGGTGTCACCTCCTGTGCAAGTCAACAACACTGACTGCACCTCTGCTTCTTTCCACCCCCACTCGGTGCTGCCTTTGGGGGGCAGGAGGCCACATGCTGCTGCCACAGGGAGCTGCAGTGCCACAGTTTTGTGACTTTGGTGAGTCATGGATCTGCATTTTCACTTTGCACAAAGACTTGGGTTTCATGTTTATGTCTTTGAACAGAAAAGAGACACGGCAGTCACAGATCAGGAATGGCTGTCCTCCAAGGAACTGGTGACATACCCACTGTGACTAACACAGGAGCTTGCTCTTCCTGGAAGGAAAAAGAAGAGACTAGAAGGAGCTGTGTGTCCCACAGGACAAAACAGATTTCCCCAAGTCTCTCTTCTGCTCTCCTCAAGTCTGGGAAGTGCCAAAGTGCTGGGGATCGCTCCAGATGGCTCCAGGTACAGGAGTAGGGTTGCAGAGATGTGCATGTATAGGGCTCCTCCACGGTGCTGCCAGGCCATAGGGGAAAATGTGGTACCTGATGGTGATATAGTTATTGTGGGGAAGACCTGGGCTCTTCCAGAGGACAGCCAAAGACACAGAAAAGGTTAGCATACAAGTGAGCCAGTGGATTTCACTTAAGCTGGCTTTTCTTTTAGCCATTTTACAGCCAGCAACAGTTTCTTTTAAAACATTAGGGAAAATTCAAAACTCTAGAAGATGGGGGTTATTAATATAGTTGTGACTACAAATGTAAAATAGATCTTTCAGCTCCTTGGTTTATAAAACCCAAGGTGTTTCTTTTTTTTCTCCCATGAGTCTTCTCTGTTACTTCTTCCCCCAAAGCTCTTGCCCTCACTGCCTCACAGTTCATCAATGCTGTTCTTCAGGCTATTTTATGCATGCACAGCTATATGTCTACACATCTATATATGCTATTTATACATCTATATATAGCACACAGCTATATGCATACATATCTATAGATAGACGAGTCAAGGACACAGATTTTTGCCTCCTACAGGGTTGACAATGTTCATAGTGATCCCTGTGTTGCCTGATTTCTGTTTGGACATCTTATATGTTCTTTGCATAAGCTGGGTTGCCATCACAACTGCTCCCTTCAGCTGGATCAGGCACTACTGCTACAGGCTGTAGTTTTTAACAAAGAGCTTCAGATTTTTGTATGATTCGACTTCCCTTCCCTTCCTGAACCTTCCCGAACCTTCCCTTCCTGAACCTTCCCTTCCCGAACCTTCCCTTCCCGAACCTTCCCTTCCCGAACCTTCCCAAACCTTCCTGAACCTTCCCAAACCTTCCTGAACCTTCCCTTCCCAAACCTTCCCTTCCCACCTTGTGACTACAAAAACATGGACTACACAAAAGACCTCAGACATCAGAAAGCAGTTAAAGTTCTTATTATCTTTATAAGATCTCATGGACTTGGAACATCCAATTCATCACATTTCAACATATTTAGATGTGCAAAACTGTGTTATTTTGTCAGCAGTTCTCTGTTTAGAGATCCTTGTTTACTATCTACCAATTACTTGGTGATTTCTTCTGCATTCTTCAATTAATGACAGTAAATGCCCATTATGCTGCTTCTTTGGATAGACTGGTTATGCACAACCAGTTGTCCAGCTTTGTATATTTTTTAATTCAAGCTTCATTACTGGTATGGTCAAAAATTATTAACTTTTAAAGGTGATAATTAATCTAAGAGCCTCTCTGCCACCTTTTACTTCACATCAGAACTCTTGTCTCCCTCCTGTCTTTACCATTTTTGTATGCATATTTTAAGTGGAAGTAGATAGCCTCTTCCATGGACATCATGTCTTTTTTGGTTTTTTAATGTGCCCATTCTTTCAAAAAGCAGTCACATGTAAGAGCAAGACTTATTCTGGTGGATAAAGTGTAGTCCATCTCCTACTGTTGAGATTAATCTACCTAATTTATTGCTTCTCATTTATAGTCTGGAAGAGAAAAGGATCTTTTCCCATCAGTCTTCCTGACAGTCTCTAAAATGCACTATTTATTGCTCTCAAATTTCTGGTTAAATAATATTCAGTCACTTCTACAGCAATTTCAAATGGAGAATGTCCCTGAAGACAGTTAGTAGTCAGCAATGCCTTTTCATTGTATGGGATGCCATAAATGACAAATGACAAGTGAAGACACCATTAAGCTTCATAATTTCTTTAGATGAGTTTGCCTGCCACCTGTGTAAATTGAACACCAGCATTTGCAGAGTGAATATCAATTCTTTGCCACAAGCCTGTGTATGGATGTTACAGGGAGAAGAGCAATTTGATTGCACAGTTAAAAAATTTCAGAAGAAAAAGCAAATTAGTGTTGTGCATATACTGTGAATACTCATTGCAGGAAACCAGCCTTAAATGCTCTGCAAATACACAACCAAAGTAACTGAGGCACATTAAAAGCAGCCTTGGGGCATTTCAGCATACCCAGGGACAGCCTGCATGTCTTGGTGCACCACACCAATGACCAGCGAGTTACCTCCAGTCAAAGCCACACTGACCTCATCTGCTCACAAACAAGCTGGCTCCCCTCTCAGATGAAGAAGTCTCTAATGACAGCACCCTAATTAAATCTAGTTTGTTAGTGTGCAGCAGAAGTGATGGTTTGGTTAGTGGGCAGTTGTACATTCCCAGATCCAGCTGTGCATTCCCAGTCTGGCCCATATGGCCTCTGCTGACCTCTGGCTCAAGGTCACCATTACTTTGGCATTGCTAATGAAAGGGCTCCTTACCCAATTCAGTCAAAACCAGAAATCAGCAATTTAAACTGTGCATTTGAAGAATTTTTGAAATTAGCAAGAGAAGTATAATTTCAAATGTACTTTACAGCCATAAACCTTACCAAAATTTTTGCCACTCCAAATTTCATACAAGGCCACAAAGAGCCACACAGTTAAATCAGACACCCAAAAGTCAAGGTCATCTGACAGATTGCTACCATGATTGATTTGGGTCTGATATCTCAAATATTTATTCTAATTTTAGACATCACTCACATTGCTCAGACGGACACATGGTTTTAGAGAATTCCCTTATGCAACAGCCCATCTCACATTCAGTGTCCTCAAAAGCAACAGACTGAGGGTGGTACATGAGAGCATAATTCAGCCTCCAAAATCCTTACTGGTAAGAACAAGTAAGAAAATGAGAAAAAAAAAGCTGAAGCAGAGGCTGAATTTTCAGAGTGGACTTAAAAAACCCACTTGCTTCTTCAACTGTCATGAGTTAGCAAAGCATTATAAATAACCAAATCCATGCACATTGCCCCCATGCTGTCCCTTGTGATCAGCATAATTAATTAAAATGTTCTCTACAGCTGTGCATCTGGGTAAGTGCATACTGATTGCCTGTGCAGGGCATACAAAAGGACAGAGCCAAATCTTAGCTGCCACATATAGAATTCCTGCCTGAGGTAGAAGCTCCCTACTTGAAGAATAATGGGCTTAAAGGTGTGAAATAAACACCTCAAATCTAGTGGTACCAGTCACACTTGTGGTCAGTGCCATCCTTAGGAATTCTACTGGTTCCCAGTCTTCAGGTTTACTTAAAATACGAGTGTCTCGCTTTTGTAACAAAAACATATTAAAGAGGTTGTTCATCTGTTTAAAATATTTTCTATTTTCAAAATCCTTAAGGGAAAAATATGTTTCCCTGCTAAGACAACCCTTTCCCTACTCATTTACGTGGCCTTCTTCAAACTGCATTCACATGCAAAGGGGTCTCCTTCAAGAAGTTTCTGATCTCAGTAGTTCCACTGAAAACAGAAAATTTCTCCCTGTAAATATGTTGCAGATCTGTCTCTCAGGAGCCAAGATTCAACAAAAATGTACTGCCAGCTGCATGGAAGTTTTACATATGTAGCAAGAAGAGTAATGGAATGAGAGCAACAGTTTATTTGTAGAAGTAGAAGCAAGATGAATGAAACAACTGATAATTGTTTAGACATTCAGAGGTTTTGTAAACGTTACATTAAATTGATGGGATCAAATGCATCTTTTCCAATTTTTGGGACATAGAAATTTATGTGGCTGTGCCCTTTAGCATGTCTCACTTCAGCATTTTGTTTCCAAGTTAGTGAAGGCACTGAGACTTCTAGGTCTCAATTAACTACAGGTCCATGACCTTTGTGAACTTCAGCTTTGAAATTCAGGGAACACAAACCATCTCACAGCTATGCCTAGACAATGTATGTGATTGTAAAACTTCTGCCATGTACAACTGCAATTTTTTGTTGTTCTTCAGTGTTCTTCAGGAGAGCCTAACCTAAAGAAAATATATAAGTGCCTGCTCAGAGATAGGAATAGCAAACCAAAGCAAGGGGCTGCAGACTCACTGCCTTCAACTGTTCCTGTTAAATTATCTGATGACCCCAAATGTAACATCTGCCATCATCACTCAGGGGAAGGTCAGACCCAGTGAAATCACACCTTCTACAGCAATTCAAAGCTCATGTAATGTCAGACACTGCCCTTCCATCCCCACTTTACTCAGATTAAATCTTTTGAGGTGATTTCTTAAGACCTTTGCCCACAATGTTGGCAAAAGTTGGACCAGCAGAAAACAGCAAATGAGTCTCTTTAGCAAAGAACATTGATCCTGAGCAGAACTGTTTGGTTTATCCAGCATGGTTGAGAAAAAAGAGAAAAATGCATCTTCTAATCATCTGGCTGGAGTTGCTAGAGCAAGGTCAGGTGTTCCAAGCCAGTAATGGGAGTTTCAGTGAAAATAAAGTTGATCCTCAGACAAGGGTCTGCATGTTCTTCTGCCTCTGCATTGGTAAGATTCACATCCTGTGCCCCTGCTGCTGGTGCACAGGTCAGAAGTGGAGTGAGTGCTGGCTGGGTATGTCCCGATACCTGTGTGGTGTTGGTTTACTTTGTGTTTGGCTTTCAGCTGGGAGCTAACCAGTCCACAGAGATAATGGGGTACAAAGTCCTTTGCTCTAAATCCAGAGAAAGGAGCTAGATAATCAAGGCCTAGCTATCATCTGCATATTCAACCTGTGGTTACAGCCTCATGCTTTTGGGATCACCTGGGGTCTGAATTCTATTTATTGGAAAGTCGTGGACAACATGAAGACTCTCTTGTGGAGACCATACTCTCTGATAAAATATGGACCCACAGGAAGATAAAAAGATGTTTTATTTTAAGACAATGCAAACAGTAAGCTAGATTACAGAAAAAAATCATGAAACTAATCTGAAAGGGCACCTTTCCCCTCACTTGTTCCATTTAATTGGCTTGTTTTTAAGTCAGTGAGCTCAGAGCAATATTTTTCCAGAAAGACCAGTCTGCCAATATGGATCAGTTAACACCCCAGGAAGTTCCTCTTTTGGTCACATGACAAAACAAATGACATTATTATGATAAATCTTCCCAGTAAGTCAAGGATGTATAGAAGTGCACCGACTGCACACTGCAATAGAATGTAACAAAAGCAGGTGTAGAGGTGACACACGTGTTACTGCCAAATGCTGGAGACAAGGCGGAAAGGGTGGCAGGGTGTGTTTGTTGTGCTTCTCTGGAGGGATAAAATGAAGATGATAGAGGTCAAAAGAGGATTCTGAGATTGTAAGAGTCATGCCTCTCTTAAGTAACACTATCAAATGTCGAGTTACTGAAATACAAGAAGAACAAAGCACAACATCAAAATGCCCATTACCAGCCTGCTGTATCTGCAGCCTCATAAATCTAAACCCAAGAAAACTGTTGTGAGAAACTGAGGTAACATCAGAGACTCATCATTTGTTTAAAGATGCACCTACAAAGTAGAATGGGAAAATTACTAACACTTACTTGATCCTTTCACTACTAAGAGATGCCAGTATTGAAAAGAGGTGAGGATTGCACAGGGGATAGGGAAGTTCTATCATTACCCAGTATGGGTTAATTAATCCTTAACATCACAGAGAGTGGTGAGGGGAGCTCAAATGTCCCATCTCTGCACCAGGTAAAGGCTACACCTGCCTCTACCAACCAGATAGAAAAACATATTCTAAAGGCATGCTAAAATAACCATTTTCATCCTCTTTATTTTGCTGGACAGGGCCAGCAAATTCCTAGAAGTTGTAAAATCAATGTGATGTCTCCAAAGCAATATTTCTGTAGCCTTGTTAGCTCTATAGTATACACAACACAAAATATAGGAGATTAAACTTTTAGCATACAATTTTTATTAGCTGAAAAATTATAATCTTTGACTTTCAAAGTTTTGGCAGGGAGCCATTTAAGAGTTATAGGCTGAGCTTGGAAAGAAAATGTGTTTTGAAATCCCATCTTTATTAGTTGACCTATCATTATTGCTATTCAATTATAGTACAAATGTGCAGTTTTCATGATGCAAAATGCCACTTCAAACTCTTTTGACAGGATTAGATGCAATGTCACTTTCTCTATTCAAGCCAGTTCTTCAAGATCCCAACATGCCCCAAATCCCCCTGAAAACTATTGACAATGCAAACTGGAATGAATGAGACATCTAAGAATAGCAAAATGGATCAGAGAAGCCTTCCTTCCAATTAATAGTGGCAATAATTAATAACAGTCAAAAATTCCATTTCTGCTGGATTATTGCTTGGAGAAAGACAAGCCAACAAGATAGACTGACCCTTTTACAGGATAAGAAAGAATAACAGTTAGAAAAGAGTAATGCCTGATAAAAAATGCTGAGGAGGAGAAGAGGTGGGAAGAGTATTGAGAAGGAATCCTCTGTTTCAGTAATACTGCCTTGTTGATCTTCCCTCCCTCCACCATGTGGTTTCTATTTTCTTGTATTAATCCATGCTTCCCCTCCCTACATTTTTTCATGTGGTTGCCAGTTTGAGGTCAACAAGTACTAAGAATGGACTGAAAAGAATTTCCAGGATGTTTTTTAAGACTATTAATAACTGTAGCAGCTATTCAAGCAAACAGCACTTCATGCTCATTGTACTCCAGGGAGTAAAATCATCACTTGAGGAGGTTGATTCAGAGTTTCCTCATGTTACAAAGTGTACAGACAGTCAGGTACAATGTCGAGTGTTGGAGGCAGTGAGACGCTGAAAAATAAGGAGCCAATTCTGTGCACATCAACTGGGGTGTTTTCCAAAGATGAGAAAATTCCAGAGACACGTCTCATGGGGGATTTTTAAGTGTTGCCACTTACAGTACTGCACTTCCTAATTTCCCACCACCCCACAGACTGGCGTCTTCAAAGCCCTAAGATGTGAGGTATTGCTCAACAACATGCAGCAAGACTGAAGTACTTGTAAGTGAGATCTGCAGAAGACAGCCAAGCCAGCAGACTGCCAGGGCCTACAGGGAGAGGTGGCACATCTGGAAAACTGTGATTATGTTTCATCAGAACTGAGTCATGAAAGTCTGAGCAGCATCCCTCACCACAGTGATGCAGAGGGACTCATCTGGGCCTTGAAGGAGAAAGGCACTGTGGAATCCACAGCGCAGTAAGTGAAGTAAAAAAGTCAGACCCATGATGTTCAGGACAACAACATCACAAAATTACCCCAAAGCCTTCCATAGGACACACTACCAACCCCATTCATGATCAAACAGGGCAGAATACTGTGGCTTCACATACCCCAGTACATTTAACAGACACAATGGGCAAATTGTGAAGACACAGTCTCATCCCTAGCTATCTTCTATGTGAGGCCTAACATGGCAGACAAGCTCTGAGATCGCCTCAGATTAGAAAAAAATCAGAAAAAAATAAGACCAAGAACATGAGAGAGGCCATGGAGGAGATGATCTTAGGACCCCTTAGAGGCCCTGAATGAGGCAGCCTGAAGATGCCAGGTGTGGCTGCTCACACACAAACAGATGTCTCCATTTATGTGTAATCCCCTCTGCTTCCCAGGGGATTAAACGTCTGACCTTGAAATACTTAAAACAGGGCCCAAAGTCTATTTTGAAGCTGATTTTTATAAATTGGAATATTATGCTTATTAAAAAGAAGAGACTAAAACTTGCACCAAGAGGAAAAGAAGTGCTGTGTCAAATTTCAGAGTGAGGTTCAAGGGCATAAATAGCATGTCAGAAGGGAATATCAGCAAATTAAATGATGAATTCAATGTGTGCTATATTCTACTCCTCCTACAGACAGCAGCTTTTGGGCACACAGGACTTTCCAGCATCCTAAGAAATTGTGTAAATTATTTATTTTTTCCCCGAGGCTTTGTCTTGCGTTTTCCTTATGGATTTTGTAATTCAGAGGATAAATTAAAAAAACACAGAGGTACTTAGAATAGATATTCATTTTCTTTCTTGTCTTCCCTGAAAATGACACAGTTAAGCAGAAGGAAGATTACAGACACTTGTGGAGTTTTTTGAGACATGAAATTTGGTCTGATACTAACACCCCCGATCTGAGTCTCAGAAGCTTCCAATACTCATTCACAAAGGTAACCAGAGACGAGGAGTGACCCAGAACTGCCGCTGACATAGCTAGGCTTGAAGGCTGATGAATTGGGGCTCCCACAGAAAGAAGAGCAAAACTCAATGAACAATGTGTCTAAAGATACAATTAAATTGTTCATTCTCTGAAGGAACTGCAACCCTTTCTCTTTTTCACTATTTCTGCCACTTATGGCCCTGAAGAAGCATTTCGGGCTTGTAGACACTACACTAACTTACCCCAGCTAAGAGCCTGATCCAAGCTGAGAAAAACAGTGGAGCAATTTGTCTGGTTGATAGCTGCAGAAATAGAAGATTAAATAACAGAATCATTTAGGTTGGAAAAGACCTCTAAGATCATCAAGCCTGACTATTAATCCAGCACTGCCAAATCCACCACTAAACCATGTTCTCAAGTACCACATCTACATGGCTTTTAAACACCTCCAGAGAAGGTGACTCCATCACTTCCCTGGGCAGCCTGTT
This sequence comes from Lanius collurio, assembly GCA_020086605.1. Lineage (NCBI taxonomy): Eukaryota > Metazoa > Chordata > Aves > Passeriformes > Laniidae > Lanius > Lanius collurio. Next base: position 19,819,960 of record JACBWW010000005.1, on the reverse strand, counting down.
CCAGTGCTGGACAACCATTTTGGTGAAGAAAATTTTAAGAATATCCAAGCTAAACCTCCCCTGGCACAACCTGAGGCCATTTCCTCCTCATACCACTGGTTACCTTGGAGAAGATACAGATCCTCACCTGGCTACAACCCCTTTTCAAGTAGTTGAGAGAGTGATAAGGTCTCCTGAACCTCCTTTTGTCCCTCACTGGCTCCTCATAGGAGTTGTGGTGTTTCTGGCCATACCACACCACGGGCAGTGCCATGGGGAGCTACTTATCTTTTTATGTTGAGAATTACAGTTACAATTCCTGTCCCTTGTCTCAAAGAGTCACATTTATCAGGCTCTGTTAATTTTAGGAGTAACTTCTGTGTTAAGTGAGTGCTAAATACATGCAATCAACAAACCTGGTTTAGTTCTTTACCCACTCTCTCCAACACCAGAATGCCTGGGGCAGATGCCCTGGAGCAGGGCACAGGGAGCAGCTGAGCTGAGGCACCTAATGTTGCAGAGCTCACTCATCCCAGCAGAATGGGAATAGATACTGCACTGTGCTGGGAATTTCAGCTGCTGGACTTTCCTCCAGGCTTATTTATTACCTTGGGCAAGTTACTTAACCAGTGTCCTGAGATCCCACATTAAAAGTAAAGCAGTGGTAATCCTCTTCAGCAACTGTGCTGCTTGTGCTTTTCTAAATGTCCCTGAGGCCAGGGTCTTTTTATCACTAGACCTTGTTCCAGCCATGATCCAAATGTGGAGCTGAATGCCTGTGTGGTTGTTCTGTAAGCTACTGGGCAACACACTCCCACGCAGAGGACTGTCCCTTCCCGTCTCCTGGTTAACTCTTGGCTATTTCCTTCTTGTATCTATGCAATGACTGCTCCAAAGCATTTGCATTTCAGCTGGTCCAACATTCCCAACATTATTTACTCGTGTCATTGGAAATCTAATGGCATTTTCATTAATTGTGGGTAAATTCCAGCTAATGTAGTTACATGATTCCTACCTTCACTGGCAGTTGCCGGGGAGTTAATATTGCATTTTCACTTCCTGCCTTTAAAAATGAGACAACTCGTTGTTTCAAATTGCTCTGTGTATAGCACATTCCCTTCATAGTTTCAAAAAATCTGGGAAAGCCTGTGAGATATGATAAAGGTCAGCAGAAATCTATTCCCCATTGGACATCCCTAGAACAGTGTCTCCATTGAAATCCTTGTGGTGAAGCTTTGGGCACTGGTGTGTACATGAGTGTGAGTGTTCAGAGGAAGGCTGGCAAGGACTGCCATGTTTTGGGAGGAGGAAAGGGACACAGGGGCACTGGTACTGTTGAAAGTGAGTCTGAAATAGATTTTATATCCTCTGAGCTAAACCAGTAAGAGGAGTCTTGGGGCACACAGCAAACAAATTTTGCTCACCTCTAAAAAGCCAAACATGATTGCAGAGCTGGATGTAACCCTCAGTCCAGACATGGCTTGGTACACTGTTCTCATGGCTGTAGAGAGACAGCCCCACTCTACCTCCCCTTAGCACCACAGGGCAACACCACACTCCCCTTGGAGGAAACCCCTGCCCAGTGCCTCTCTTCAGGCTGGGTCTCTCCAAAGGCTCAGTCCCTGCAGATCCACTTCCAGGAGGCAGTGTAGAGATGAAGGTCCTTCTTTGGCAGTCTTGGGGACAGAAAGGCCAAAGTGCACAGTCCTCCTTGAGCAGCCCTTTACACTGCCCACCCATCCCAACATGAGCCCAGAGTGGACACAGTGTACAGGGAGTATGGGGTGCAGCCCTCCACCCTGCCTCCAGTGAATCCACTCCAGGTTATCACAAATAACTTTTTGTGGGAGGTCACAAGGAGTGGAACAAGTTTTGGTCAAGGGCACCACATTTTTAGATCAAAAGCATGCATTTATATCGTGAGTAGATTAGACAAGGATTCAAGTGGATGTGGATCTGCAGTCGGGATGACATTTCCTGTTGATTTTTCCTGACACATTTCAGGGCAGAAATTGGATACATGTGCTAGATGGGTTTCCTGAAGGCATGATATAATCTTTGCCACATAGATGATAGAGTTGAGACACCAAACACCAGAGCCAGAATGGTGCTTCATTTCTGTCATCCTTGATGGCTAATCACTTCTGAGGCTTGTGGGCTCACATAGGTACCAGTCACTGAGCTGACCTGATTTACAGCTGCAATTAATTTTATTTTAGGCAGGTGATTGCTCCTTCTGTTTCATCGACTTTTCATTCCCAGATTTTGGAGGACCACAGTGGCTTTTTATGTTAATTGGACTCTGCTTCCTCAGATTCTCACACAAACACTTAGCACAAAGCACAGACTATTCTTTTCTCAGCCATCTGGCAAAATGAAATCAAAAATTTTCCAAAAATCAGACATTTGAAAATAATGTTAATGTATTCTAACCCCTTTATATATACTGAAAAAGTCAACAGGCAAGTTGGAATATGGAGAACAGGACGTTAGTAGGGCACATAGTTCATCTCGTCCTTCAGCATCCCTAAACAGTCAGACTAAGGCTGCAAGATCATAAACACAAATCCACCCTCTCCTAGAGAACCAATACCTCCTGCAGCCCAGCATCTGCTACACCAAAAATCAGGCATGGAAACTGTGTTTTTTTCAGTGGATATATGTTGCTGTACAGAAATATAAATGCATATTTAAATATACACATGCATGCACACATTTATGCCTGGGACGTGGATTGTTGCTGTCATGGTACATCCTACTTGCCTTGATGATAAAGCCTTTCTAGCTAAAATGATTTGTAAGGTCCCCAGTCAACACCTTTATCAGACAGGGCTGGAGAGCCTGTCTTGGTGATGTAACAGACTCCAGGTTGCTGGAAGACAGAGAGTTTAGATAAAGCTGGCAGGAAGGAGAATGATAAGAAAAATTACTGACTTGTGAAATGATTTCTCCTTCCGTGTGACACAGCTACCTGAGGAAAAAGAGAACATAATTTCAGCTTCCTGGAGACCCCAGCCATCCCAGTGCACACTGACACAGGAGGAGGAAGCCACTGCTGTGTTTAACATCAGTGGCAGTCCAAGAGTTAAACAAAAGCACACTCTGGACTCAAGGCACCCAACTCAAAAGGATGTATACTATATGCACACAATAATACTGCATTGTACCTGTGTTTGTGCTTTTCTTATTTACCTGCAGAGCCCAACATAGCCCTTTGTGGTTCACAAATGTCAACTGTGAGTCTCTCAGGAATTCTGCTTTTGCAGGACTTTTCCAAACAGGAATACCCATACAAAATATTTAATGGGACAGTCACAGTAGTACGGAATGATGAGGACAAAGAAACTGCAACAGCAAGCAAACTGACATTTGGTAGAATTTTTGTCAGCCTAGACCAGTTTCTAAATGAAAGACCATCTTCATACAGAGTATCATTGCAGTGCAAAGATATGAAAATTCTATTTGATCCTCTCTCTGTTGAAGAAATTATTTTTTTATTTGCTAAATTTAAACAAACATTTTTCAAAAGATTTTCCTAGCACAACTTTTCTAAATAGTCTATTGCAAAATCATTGCTTGATATTGTCATTCATAATATGTGGCACTTTTCCCCATGCGTTAATTCTGCCAGCAAAACCCCCAAACAACTGCATGCAAAGCAGCAAATACCTCACTTTTACCCAGTCTGTGACATATCTATCCATTTATCCCACAATTTGTGTATGTGGTTATCCAAAATGCTCACAAACAAATAACTAGAGACAGCAGTTTCTGCCTTTCCAGCTTCCATTCCCTTCTCTCTGGATGTGTCAAACCACCATGACATGCTGGCTGGATTCAGCCAATCTCCAAAGTAAGTCCGAAGGGTTAAATTCCCCCTGAGGAGGATGGGTGTTTCAGTGTGCTGGGGACATACTGGTACCTCTCCATTATCACTGTACCCCTTATCTGGTAACAATAACACAACTATTGAAAGGAAACAGTATCCTCTTTGTCAACATGACTTTGCTGTTAGAATGGCTTTCATAGCTTAAGAAATGCTGGGCAAAATTGATCCCAGAAGAGGATATCATCGCTGTCCAGCCAGCAAGGATAAATTATCATCAGCTTTCAAAAGCAGCAGTCTATCTTTCCAGTGCTGGGAGCCAAGCAGATGGATGCCTGGATGGACGGTGTGGGGGTAGCCATAGTAACCATCATCCTGTGAAGCTCCTGCTCACATCTCTCAATCTATCACTGCTGGGGAATAAAGCCAAGGCTCGCCGCCGGGGTGCCGACATCCGGTCAGACCTTCACTTCCCAGCTCCAGCTGGGGTTTCCATTTCTCTGCAGCAATACTCTAATCTCACCTCATGTGTCCTCACTTTACAGATTGAGAGTAAAATTCAGTCCCAGGGGAAGATGCCTTGAGCAAGCAGCTTCCCTGCTGCTGCAGCCCATATCATGGGGGCATGTACTGGTGCCTTTTACACTCTGCTGAGTGCAGGAAGCCCCTCAGCCTCCCCTGAGCCAGGCAAACAACTCTCCTGCACTCACCTGGAGTACTGCAGGGCCCATGAAGAGACATTAGGGTTGACCCAGCTCCCAGGCTGGGTGTAGCCTGTCAGCATTCACCAAGAAGCACACAAGTACAGGCAGCTTTGTGCTGTACTGGCTCCTAAGAGAGTTGGCTGGAGGGTGCTCTGGTGCAAACACCACCCTGGCTCATCAGAGACGATAAAAGACCTGAAAGACAGCTGCTAGGTCTGGATGTGGGAGAAGACTGCTCTGACAATGACCTATGGTGTTATCCATCCTCATTTTCACTTCAGGTTTTATCATAATTTTCATCAAGGGCAGAAGTCTCTTCTCAGAGTAAAATGACACCTGAGTGATACCTGAGGCAACTCATCCAATTGCCCTGGATGCACTCAGAAGGTGCTTGCTGAAAAGCAAATATAATCACTTGTATTAAGATGGAAGACTAAAACCTAGTCCTGTTTTGGAATCATGGAATAGCTGAGGCTAGAACTAGCCTCTCTTGACAGCCTATTCCTATTCCTTCATTCCCATTCCTTCATTCCAGTTCCTTCATCCTTTTCTACAGCCTGTACTCCACCACTGAAGGCAGTGTTGAAAGCCTTGCTGAAGTCAAGATAAACAACATAGTGCTCTCTGCTCATGCTCCGAGCCAGGCAACGCACTGCAGAAGGCTACTGGGATGGTCAGATGTGATCTTCGCTTTGTAAATCCATACTCACTGCTCCCAGTCACCTTCTCATCCTCCACACAATTAAAAATGGTTCCCAGAATTATTGGCTACATCACCCTCCCAGAGATCAAGGCAAGGCTGACTGGCCTGTAATTTCCTGCATCCTCCTTCTTACCCTTCTTGAAGAAAGCAGGACATCTGCTTTAATTTGATTCTCAGTAACTCCCCCAGTTGATGTGACCCTCCAAAGGCTATTAAGAGTGGCCTCACAAGGACATTGTCAGCTCTGGCTTCATCTGTCAGGTTCCGTAGACTTCTGTGTGTCCATTTAGTTTAAATGTCTCCTGTCCTGATCTTCCTCCACCAAGGTAAGTCTTTCTCATTCTAGACTTTCCCACAGTTTCAGGAACCCGGAATTCCTAAAGGCAAATCTTATCCACAAAAACAAAAGAGTGAGTATATGAGGACCTGTGTGTCTGAAGCCTCCTACAGCAAACTTGCTTGAATCAACATGTAATTGCTTTGTCTGAAGATACTCTGAAGGCCAGAGCTAAGTCATAATCATATTAAGCCACTGCCGGCTAGTGCTGGTGACCCGATCTACCTTCAGGAGGTTAATTGGCACAGCAGTCACCTGGAGTCAGTCAGTAGCACTCTCTGCAGCTCCCCCCTTCAAACAGTCCTTGGACCTCAGCCAAAACAAAATCAAACTACTTCCAATACCGGTTTGGGAACTGCGAGAATTTGTTAATTTTAAAGCTCAATGACAATGAGTAGATTAGGTTAGACAGTCTGTTCTGAACAGACTAATCCAAGTTTTCCCAGCCCACAGTTCCAAACACCATCGACTTTATTAGCATGCACTGAAAGGGCAGCCATAAATTACTCAATGTATTACAGTTGCCACCTCCTTCCTTCTCACCCTTATGAATATTTGGAATTGGTTAAAACTTGCCAGGTTTATGAGTGGAAGAGAGCAGGTGAAGGGAGCTGGAAACCACTCATCATTACCTTGCAGCAGAAAAGGCAGTGGCTGCGCAGCTCTGCTCACTCGCCAGCCCTGCAGCTGCCTGCAGCCCTCCTGCTGCCAGCACATGGGCCCTGCTGCATGCTGTCCCTCATATTTTCATCAAATAAACAGCTAAATGTTTAAATTTATTTGTACATTTACTTTGCAAGGTGTGCATCTGAAGTAAAATCCCCTCACTTCAGTGGAATGGCTTCTTCTGCCTTACTCTTAATTTTTCCTTTCTCCCCCCTTACCTGAGGCTTGCAAAATTACATTTGTGAAGCACAGAGGTTTTAAGCAAGGAGCACTGAGAAAAGAAAAGCTTACAAACAAGTGAATAATTCTGTATTCATAGCAGGGTTTGAATAATGGTCCCTAGAACCGCATGCTGCGAAAGGAGGAGAAAACCAAATATTGAACAGATGCTCATTAGAAAAGCATGAGCCATCCCAAGCCTTGAAATACACAGGAGTTCTGTGGGGGGAAAGCACTGCTAGACCATGTAATTAAAGGCTGTATCAGAGTGTCACAGGAGGATGCAGCAAGGCTACCTTGGGTTTGCAAGCCTGGCACTCTTAAAATACAATCAACCATTTGTCATTTTCTGGGGTCAAAAAATGGGAATCCAAGCCCCCTAGGACACAAACCGTGCTGTGTGTGGTTCCAGGGACATATTCCAAGGGGGAGTCAAGAGCTCAAGAGAAGGAACCTCTGCCACCTCCACTTGATCCAACAGGAGAGCTGGCAGCAGCATTTGATATCCTCTCACTTGTACACAGATTTGGGGTGAGATGCTTTGTGCTGGCACGTATCTGGGCTCCTCTGGCATTCACCAGCGGTAAAAAGGACCTGAATTGCCAGACCCCAGTGTGACTCCATGGGTGTTTTGGTGAGGCCAGTATTGTGTCTCTGTGTGCCTTACCTGCACAAGTATACAGTTCTGCCAGGATGTTTCAACACAGGTGAAATAATACATTCCTCTCTGGCTCCATTTTGGAAAAGAGTGGAACTACATTGGCAGCAAGTTCAGAACAAAAAATCAGTTTCACACAGTCAAATGAAAAATTTAATATCTGATGGGTTTATCTGGCGCAGCTATCAGCAGTTTACAACAGAGGTACATAACAGAAGCATTGAGCAAACTAGCCCTGCCCTAAAATACTAATGTTCAGATTGAGATGCCATGATTTTATTGCTTTTTTTGTGGAATACAGGTTCTTAGAGGCCAGATCTCCAGATGTGCTGGAGAAGGAAGAGCAATTGCTGTTGGGTTATAATCACTCCCAAAGCTTTCTGCAGAGAAACACGGGAAGAGAAGGCATTTCTGTATTCTAGTGAGATGTAAAAACACCACAAACATGGACCAGCGGGACTAGCTTTCTGAGCCTGTATCCTGCAATAATTTTGACTCTGGTTAATGGAAAATGCAAGCTAATGAATGCAAAATTCAAAAGAATCCACTGGGAAGCTCTCAGGAATTAAAACCCCCACAAATCTTCTGTTATTTTCTGGGTTTAGTTTTACTCCTTAAAACTGTACTCCACACCTTTCAAGCTATACAAATCATCAACACCTCTGCCACACCTAATCTCATCTTCTGTGGATTTAGTGGTAGCTGTTAGACTACGGCATGAGCTGGGGAAGGTACAAAGCTGCTTTTCTGTAGGGGTGAGAAGAAGGAAAATAATTTCTTGGAAATTTCCCCTCTCCAACCTGTGAAATTTATTTCCCTTTCCCTCAGGTCTCCCCAGGAGGCACCCCTGTAGCTGTCAGGGAGCCAGTTCTTGCTGTAGTACTAGACTCATCTTGCCTCCTCAGCTCATCTGCTCTGAGCCAAAGCCTTGGCTTCTGCAGCTCTCCTCTGAGTCACTCTTGCAGCACTGACACCTTTTGTTGAAAGCAACAAATTTAATGAAGAAATTTCTGGGTTGTTTTTTTTTTCCTTCCTTTTGCCTTCTCCTTTCCTTTTGTTTCCTTTCTCAGCATGAGTGATGAACCTGTAGAGGTGTTCTGCGCCTACAGATTTCCTATGTGACTAGCTTTAATGTAAGGGAGTAAATACTGCAGGTCTGTCTACCACGAAGAATAAGTATTTGTGTGTGTATATGAAAGTATACACAAAGCAATATAATGATATGTGTGTATAGAAAGGGAACACAATGTAAGTACACATAATTACAAGCAGGTAAATGTAATGGAACAGCTTGTACCTAGTGGAAAATTTCTTTTTTAACAAACGTTAAGTTTCCAGTTTTCACTGATGCATTGAGCATTTGCAAAAACAGCTAAGTGCTCATTTTAATAGCAAACTAAAATGCCACAGACTTCCTCTTTGATTCAAATAACTGTATGAAAGAGTTTCCCCAAGATAAGGTTATTTGCTGTAGGAAACAAAAGCCTCTGTTTGCCTGGAACACAAATGCCGATGCTTTCTCCCAGGCAGCTGATGCCGCAGCCCCAGCGGAAGCAGATGGCACACGGGGCTCCCCGGCACAGCTTTGATCTGTGTCGGCTGGTCCCTCCAAAATTGTTTTGCACTTAGCTTCTACGTGGAGTGAGGATATCCTGAGATCCCCAAGGAGACCAGGGTGTTTTCACAACCCCACCTGCACCTTCTGAGAGCCAGGTGTTTCTCTCTGCTGGCATACAGAAGGATACACTGGCAAATAGGAGCAGTTGGGAGATGCGCTGTCAGGGTGAGAGACTTCCAGAGACACACATTATTTCATAGACACCTTGCAAACTGGGGGCCACCACGCACTTGCCTTCTACACCAACACATTATATACCTTAGGAACAGGTGAGATCCAGCCTCAGTACAGCTCAGTAACTCATGCAAGACAAACCATGCTAGAGCCACAGCGTGTATCTCAGGCACAGATCCCACTGGGCCAGGATACCCACTAGTTTGCAGCAGCTCAGCTCTAGGAGTCACCAGCTTGCTGTGTCTATGCCAGGTGAGAATCAAATGCAATAATTATCAGCAAGACTCCAATTTACCATGCAAAAAAATTGTCTAAGTTTTGAATAAATTACTTCTCAGTATATGTACCTGTGGGAAATATATAGGTTTTGGAGTTTTTTCCAGATTCCTCAAGCAAGAGAATGAATATCCATGCTATGGTATTAATAGAACACCAATAAATTTCCCATTATTACCAAACTCTCAGCTTTTGGGACCCAAAATCCAATTCCTTTTGAAAGTGTAAGAGAACACGAGCTGCCCACTGCCTCACAGACATTTACACCTGGATTTCTCTTCCCTTTAGAAGAGATGTACGAGGAGTATTCCAAGAAAAGACATATACAGAGATGTATCCTTCAAACCACACACTACTTAGGACTATAAGTGGTGCTGGCCTCATTTTGTTACTGCTGCTTTGTGTCACCAAGGCAGCTGGACACAGGCTTAGGAGGGTGTAGTAATTAACCTTCGAATAAAAACACTCACATTTGACTGGAACATCTTGCTCCAGTCTCAGGTTGCCATCCCTTTGAGGTGCAAGCTGCCTTCCAGGGGGTTGCCCTTACTCATATCAGGGCTCCATTTTGTGCTGTAGAGGATGAGAATACGCAGTTTTCAACTGTGAGTATTGAAAGGATGGAGGCATTGCCATAATTCTTCCTGGGAAAGGGCCAGCAGGGAAAATTCAACCAAGCTGCAGCTGCTACTTGTGTTCCCTTCAGCCCCTGTACAAATACCACTTCCCTGAGCACAAGTAACATTTAACTGACTACTACCATCTCACTTCCACCTTACCACACTTGCACACCCCTCGTACACTGGAAAAATGGCAAGACCAAGATGGGGAGGATTCTGTGGCTGCCCATGTCACCATCTTCATGTCATCTTGGAAGGAAGAGATGTTTTCTGAAATTTGCAGCCAAATTCACTATCTGTAACTTCATTCCCACTTTCCTGTTCCAAAAAAAAACGCCAAAACATGCAGCATTTTCAACTCAGCTGCCAACATGAATGCAGCCTATTTGTATCACCTATTTCTCAGGTAAGAAAGCAAATTCAGGTTATCTGCCTGATCCCAGCCCTGATGAAATTGGTTGCAGTGCTTGCTAACCCAAAGCCTGACCCTGCTGCACTCCCCAGCATAATTTCCACTGACTTCAAAGAGGTCCCAGGACTGGCGCAATGACTCCCGCAGGCTTGGCACCAGGCTTTAAATCACTGTACAAAGTCACTTGAGAAGCTGTCGGCAGTCAGAAATGAGTCATTAGTATGCTGCCAACAGAGTATTCAGTGACAAAACCCAGCTGCCACTGTAGTCAAGAATGCAGTTTCTTCAGCACTACTGTAAGTCTTATTAGCATAGAAATCAAGTGTATGTATGTAATTGAATTTCTTTGTCACATCCAACTATGAGATTTTCCATCAATCCTGATTGTTACTAAATTTGAACTAACAGCCCATATTTGCACTTAAGCAACATCTGAAAGAGGACTACACAGAGAAAGACTTTCCTAAGTCAACACATCCTAGAAAATAGCAGCTGTGCAAAGGCAGAGGCAAGCAATATTTCATTTTCCTCCCCATAGCACTCTATCTCTTGGCACCTCCGCTTTAAATCTGGATTCTGCTGGCAGCTTTGCCTTTTCTCTCTGCAGAAAAGAGCTCAACACAGCCGGTGCGAGAGCAGGGGCTGTCCCCAGCAGGAGAGTCTGTCTGCAGGATCTGTCAGGATGTCGTGGTGCTGGTTACTGTTGATTAGGAAGTGAGATAATGCTGCAGGTAAAGTTCATTTTAGGTCACTGGTAAACTCAGCTTCTGGAAAATAAAGAAGGAATAAAGGCAAGAGGAGAATAGCAAAAGTGTTGAGGAGCATAAGCTCAGGGTTGACTTCAGTGGCATAGGAATGGCCGTTCAGAGGCAAAATGAGTGTCAGAGACAGATACACAGGGTGTCTTTGCAAGTTTGGGGTGTGCTGGGGGTAGGTAAGGATTGACTAATCTAACCTGGATTGAGAATGCAGCCACCATCACCGTGGCTGCCTTTTCAGTGGTTACTTCTCAAGGGACTATAATAATCCAGTTGAACCACCTAGCCATATTTTCCTGCTTTCCAAGCACAACTGGGGTCTAAACCACACACACCTGATGAAGTGGAAAAGAGATATTGAGCAAGGAAACTAAATATCCTGTCCCTGTACAGATGGTCATTGTAGACCTTGTTTAGGTTTTGCTGCTGGTGACTGTGTTGTGTACACATCCCTCCAGCTTTGCTACAACAACTCTTCTCTAAAGTCACTGTCCCAAACAATCTACAAAGTCATCAGCCCTTGCCCATGAACTCAAGAAACCAAGTCCTATAAACCCCAGGCAGCCTAGTGAGTGGGGCCAGAGCCAGGGCACAAGATGCATCCAAGGAGTGAATGTAGTCTTAAAAATTTCACAGCTCATTCTATTGCAAGATCCTGACATGAACCAATTTCCCCTGAGTTGGCCACAGATTTTCAGGAAACATGATTATTACTCCTACAGATCTCAGGACTTTTGTAAAGTCAGATTTTGCTCCCGGTTTTTTGCTGTTGTTGTGGTGGGGTTTTTGGTGGTTTTGTTTTGTTCAGGCTTTTTATGGTGACAGCTACAATTAAATAGAGACAACAGGGGCAGAATAACTTTTAATATTGGATACTCTGTAAATAGCTAATAATAGTCAGATTTTCCCCAGTATGTTGCAATGTCATGGGATACTAGTATTATGAAACAGGTATCATCACCAACTGATGGGAGCAGGCAGACACAGAGTTCACTTCAGGGTCCAGAAGTTCCAGTTGAATTTTTTCTGCCTTGAGCAATAGGCCCCAAGATCGGGTGTCTTCTAAATCAGTCAGAAGGAAGGAGTAAGCGCCTTTCTCCCCTACAACAATAAAATAGGAACAGCTAATTCCCACCATGAGCCATGCTTCTGAGCCTTGTCTTCCACTGGGCAGCCCTGGGATGAAACCAGGATGGACATTCCTTTTAGGGAATACTGAAGAAGGAAGGGAGTGGGGAGGCTCTGTTTGTGTAATATTAGCTTTTCCCTGTAGTTTCCATTCATGCTGCTGATTAATTACTTCACTTTGGTCAAATTGTGTCACTTTGTATCCCTTTGGATTGCTATAAAATTGACTTTTGTTCCAGGCTGGATTTATCATTATTTCATTTTTCTCTTTCGCTCCAGGGAATTTCTTTTGCTACTGTGATTTCAGTTATTGTGAGCTCGTCCCTTTTCAATTTTACACAAAACTTCAGGTGTAGAAGGTAATAATTTAGGAAAACATAAGTATTTTAGAGAAAGGAAACAGTGATCTGATGGTTACTGCAAGGCTCTATCAGCCAGGCTGGGAGACCTCCCACACTAACCTGTGGCTTCCTTTGCCTTCTTGGCTCAACAATGCCAAGCAGGTACCAGCCTCCTCTCTGCAAAGAGGGGTGAATTTTAGAGGCATGAAGTAACTTCAGTTAACAGTTTTAGAACGCTCTCTGCAACAAAACCTTACTCCTGCAGGAGCATGATCCCAGCCCTGTCCTTGAGTTGGTGTTTTTGGCACTAAGTGATATAAAATGGGGATTCCTCTGACGTCACCATTTGTCAGATCCTGTTGCAGTCACTAAATGTCCCCGAGGACATGGAGTGCATTTGCTCCAGCAAACACTTAGCACTAGCTAATATTGTTGCCAGCCTCTCTTGGGGAGTTGTTTTTTTTCTTTTTTGGCTAGTTTGCTAATTTAGTAAATATTTAGAAGTCCGTGTTCTGATAAAACACAACACTGGATACCATTCCCTTTTGTTCAAAATTGTTTACAGAAATAGGAAAAATTATATCAAGATTCCTAGCTAATACTCACTGGGCTAAAGGCAAGAGATTCAAAAAGGGGTAAAAATGGGTGGGAGGAAAAATGGGAATTTATTACAGCAGTTCAACAGTGCCTTGAATCTTGCATAGCTGAAGCTCTAACAGAAAACTTGTTGCCAAAAAAAAAAAAAACCCAAAACAAAAAACAAAAACAAAAAAACCAAAACAAAACAGAAAGAATTTAAAAATAAGGCAGGGAAAAGGAAGGTTTAAGACAGAATATCAGATGTAAACAGTCAAAAGCTGACAGAAATATGGGAAGAAACTGTCTCTAACACATGGCACAGAAAGCCAGGTTGTGCAAAGCTGTTGGGAGACATCTCCCAGGACACCTTATGCCCAGGGAAGTGCTTCTGCTGAGCCCAGGCTCCTGGGTTTCCTACCCACTGGTGCTCCCTTTGCTGCACGCTGATGCCCACTGGTCTGCCCCCAACCCAGCAGGGGCTGGTGTCCCTGCCCCAAGCCTTTATGTCCGTGGGAGCCAGCAAACCATGGGAGCAGCCACCCAGTGGGCGGAGGTCTCCAAACCAAAGCAAACACAGCTGACACCAGACAATTCAGTTCCAAAGTCCAGACTATTTTAGGAGGAAATTCCCAATTCCCACCAGTCCTTAGCAGGCCTGAATATTAAAGAGAGGCCAGAATACAACCCAAAATATCAACAAGGAATTGTTGTGCCCTTGAGGAAACCAAAGGCACCTGTTGACAACAGGCATTTTGGGCTGAGTGTCTGACTACCCAGCCCAGGAACTTGCCGGTGGTCACTGCTGCATGGCTTTTTCTCCCAGGAATGAAAAAAAAAACCAGGAAGGCTTCCCAGCCCCTGCAGCTGCTGTGGCTATGCTGAGAGCAACACCCATGGTGGATGGTTAAAAATGGGTTCAGCTGTGTCCATAGGACAAATCTTCAGCCAGCCCACAAGCAGGCAGTTTCCCCTCGAGTGTCCAGGCAGAGGTCAGCAACTGTACAACCTGAAATTACTTTAACTGTAGGACAATCACTTTCTAGTGTATTGAATAACTGCCTATTTCAGACAGGTGCAACCCCAGGGAGTCAGCTCCACTTTAAAAGGAAGGCTAATAGTATGGTTTACAAAGCACACACACGGCTTCTTTGAGCCAGCTTATCAAGATGGTTCTTTACAGGAGTGTAATTTACCTTGTCACAATGCAGGTCAAAGCACGAGGCTCTCAGTGCAGAGACTTCCTCCTGGATAACGGACTAGGGAGGCAATTCTGTGGGGAGACATTACTGTGTTTCAAGTCCCCCTTTTACCTGCCACCACAACCAGTCCAGGCAGGACAAAGAGCAAAGGGATGGAAGTCCAATGCTTCCACACAGTGTTACAGCGCATCCCCAACCTGAGTGCTCCCAGGGCAATCCCGGTACAAACCCACTCCAAAGGAATAAGAAGTAATTATCCTCTCTTCTGTCAAGAGTGTTGGGATAATCCATAGGATTTGTCTCTCTGTAGATGCATCTGTGGACGCTGTATCTGGTCCTGAACACTACTGAGGGTCTGCTCTTCTTTCATGGTGCAAGAATCTCAAAGTATGAAATGAACCCTCTTGCCTAACAACAGCCCTTCCTATACTTCCTCCCCTTAACATTTCCCATCAGCTTTCACATCTTTGCATTCTTTCCCTCTTGACAGTTTAGTAAGATTACAGTTTAGTTTTAATTACAGTTTAGTAAGATTTAAACTCTTCCACCATGGCAGGATAGGTGTCTCCTTTGCAGGGGGCTGAGCAGACAGAGAAAGGATACTCTGGGATGCACTACATGTCTTTGGTTCCTCTGAAATGTGAAAATCAAGTATGACAGACCCCGTCACATGGCACCAGACTCTATATTTGAAAGGAGCACCGGGTATGCCGTGATCAATAGGGTAATTTGGATGAGGCCCGGCACACCATCTCAATGTACATTACCATGCGTGCCCCAAAATAACATGGAGAGCTGAAATGCATCAGGACAGCGGCTGTACCTGAATCTGCTGATTCAACACTCAAAGCTGCATTTAGCAGCTGTACTCTTTGAGCCCTGCAGATGTCTATTTTAATCATCTGTCTTAAAATATCAGCTGGTTTTATGCCCTATTCTGAGGCTCACCATCCCTCACAGAGGCTGAGTTTATTTCTCTAGGCACTGCCATCCAATCAGAATTGCAAATGGGCCGGAAGGAGAGAATATAAGAGCAAGTTGCTTTTGTTTGTAGTTATTCCCACACATTTTGTACAGCTTGCAGATAAAACACCTTAGGAGGGCAGAGCTGCAGAACTGGAGCCTGCCATCTGGATGAGACCAGAGGGACCCTTTCATTGGAGATCTGAAACACAGTGAATTGAGGCAAAATCCTCATAAAAAGCAGAGATTCAAGTCAGCAGAGATGTCCCTTATCCAAGACTTCCCCCTTCTATTCTGACTCGCTGGCTAGGAAACATGGCAGTGAACAGCAGAGTAGCTGTTCCTTCATGTGGTAAAACATCCTGCCACAAAACAAGCCAAGGGTCCTTCCTAAGCCACAGTCACAGCATCAGCTCATCAATTTGTCCACTGCCCTTTTAGCAAAAACTAACAAAAAGAAATTCATAATGTTGTTCCTCTCTTGAAGGCTCTTCTCCCTCTCACTGCTGTGCTGACCCACACTCTGACCATCCAAGGTGTGCTGTGCTCATGTAGTCTTAGTATTTTAGCTATCCCCAATGCACCTGCAATTTGTGCAGACACAAGAAGGATCACCTGTAATCTTGTTAATTGTTATAATTATGATCATTAAGGACATATAACAGAGCTCACTGTTAACAGGAGCTTCCCTAAACACTTTCAGCCAAAGCAGCCAAGGCCAGATCTCCATACACAACTCTTCATGACTTCCAAAGGATGATGAGTGTGAGGTGTGGGATCTCATGGCCCTCTGCCCTACATTCTCAACCATGGAGCTTTGCTCATCCATGACCCGTGTCTGTTACTCATCCTTATGAATCCAAGGACTTAAGCACATCTCCTTGTAGCTATAATAAGGAGGAAACACCTAGGAGGAAAGGAGATAGTAGCAAATTGGGCATCAGTCTCTTCTCCAGCCTCAAGCTGCACCAGAGGAGGTTTAGATTGGATATTAGGAAAAATTTCTCCACAGAAAGGGCTGTTAAGCATTGGAACAGGCTTCCCAGGGAAGTAGTTGAGTCATTATACTCAGAAATATTTAAAAGACACGTAAATGTGGAACCTGGGGACATGGTTTACTGGTGGACTTGGCAGTTCTGGGTTCCAACCTAAACAATTCTATGATTCTTTGATTCTAAGAGGTGAAAATGCTGTCTGGGAGGGTGGGCCACAGCTCAGCAGCTAAAGGTGGGAGAGGGGTGAATGGCTTGTAGATTGGTGGCCCATTCTAACAACCTTAAGGAGAAGCTACTTGGCTTTGACCTCTGACATGAGCCTGTTTCTCACCTGTCCTAGCCAGAGCTGATGCCTATCTTTCATATTGCAAGAGTGGATGAGGTGGCTCCAACCCTTGTGCCCCAGTCTGCCCGAGGAGGCAGTCAGCCTTGCTCCCCAAGGCAGCAGCTGCAGGTGAGGCCAGGTGAATCATTCGCTTGACTCACAGCAATCTTTTTGTTACAATTACACCCTTCAGGATGGAGTTTAGGCTCTTCCCCTGGTCAGCCAGGCTTTGCAGACACCAAGCCAGACCTTTGCAAGGCACCTGTGTTTAGAAGGATGGGAGGAGGCTTGCCCTCCGGAGACAGCAGCCTCTCATCACAGCAAAACAGCTTGAGTGAGTTGTGGTTTCTCATGCAGTCATGCAAAACTGTCAGGCTCCTGGCATGTGTATGACTCCCCACATATCTCAGAGAGCGAACTTAAAAACAGATTCTGAGGGCTTTTATGCTAATAAATGTTAAATAAGTTTTAGCTGCTGTTTTCAATTTTCAAAGCCTGCTTTGTCAGTGAAAACCTGCGTCCTCCTAACTATGGCATGGCGAGCTCTGCTGACGGTGATTCTGCCAGCACTTACAACACATCGCATTAGGTGGTCCTATCTCAGGGCAGGAGACAGCTGATGGATGGGGAGGGGAAACTGATATAGCCTAACCATGAGGTTTCACTGCCTGCTTGGGAAATAAAGGACACCAAAATATAACTGCGTGGGAAGGACTTCTAAGAAGAATTTGTCTCAAACCATTTCTGGAAACAGATGATAACATTATTTACTCAAATACAGGAAGCTTGAGATTGCAATGAATAATGAAAGGGTGAGGAGGAGAAATATGTACTTTCCCCTCCCCTTTCCCAAAAAGATAGAAGTAAAATCCCCACCAGCAAAGCCCTGGTTGTTAGGCTGTGCTACATCGCTCTGTGTTTGTGCATGTGCACATCTCACACCCACACATTACTGCCCATCCTCCTTTGGACTCTAATGCCAGAGGCTCTTTCCAAAGCCAGGCACAGTATCCCACAGAGAAGAGTCCAGCTGTTGGGATCTTTCCCAGAAATCAAACACTGCCACATTGAAGCTTTTCTGGCCTTTCAGTAGTTAATCTGGGACACACAGAAAACCCTCTCCAATGAGAAGGGATGGGAAACGAGGGGATGTTCTTAAAAGCTTTTGTATTTATTTATTTATTTGTGCTCATGTTTATGTAAATTTTGCATAAATCTAGATTGAACTTTGGGAGATTGAGCTCTCAAATACAGAATCCAGCTGTTTGAAATCACAAGGAATGTACATTCCCACCAGCAGAGTAAAGCCAAAATATAAAAAGGCAAATAGCCCAGCTAGCCAAAAGAGGGGCAGAGAGGGGAATAGCTCTCACAGAATGGTGTCCTATCTCCTTGTGTATTTATTTTTTTTATTGCTGCTGCTTGCTCTATGAGGGGGTGAATAGATGCTGTTTGTTTTGGAACCCACCGTGAGATGAAGCATCTGTCAGCATCTACTCAAAGCGATTCCCAGCCATGGGCTCTGCTATGTTCAAACCCAGAGAAAGCAGAACAGTCCCCAGGTGTTTTACTATGCTGACAGACTAACTGATCTGGATTCAGCAGCATTTTATATATCTCAGCAGTGCCAATCAGCCCAGCCACTGTGAATCTGCTGGTAGACCAAAGAGAGCCTCCTCATCACACTCCATGGCTCAGTGTACCCATAGAATCATAGAACCACACAGATTGTGTTAGAAGGGACTTAAATGACCATCTAGTCCAAATCCCCTTGCAGTGACCAAGGATATCTCCAACTAGACCAGGTTACTCAGAGCCCCATCCAACCTGAATATTACCAAGGATGAAGTATCTATCACCGCTCTGGGCAACCTGTTCCAGGTTGCTGTTCCTCATTGTAAAAGATTTCTTCCTTATATCTAATCTAAATTAACTCTCTTTCAGTCTAAAGCAATTACCAGTTGCACTATCCCAAGGCCAGCTCAGCTCCTGTGGGGCTTAGGAAAGCTGGAGATCACAGTCATTCAGTTCTTGGCTTCATGGCACATTGACAGCATTCTCAGTCTAACTGCAGGATGCCAAGCACCAAGACAACAAAAACTCACCATATTTGTTTGTCTGTCCTCAGAGCAATTCAGCTTGTTCACTTTGTTTGAGGGAGCTTAATGTTAGTAGAAGTGTCAGCTGCAGATCCTTCTGCCAGCATCAGGCCACATCCTCAGCCCAAGCTCCACATCATGTGTTTTGTAAAATTTAGTAGCAATGTCAGCACACCCACATGTGCACACCCGATCTGAACACGCACGTATGATGGGGCACTCCAGTGAGAGCTGCAGTACTGGTGACCTCTGAGGTTCAGGCTGCCACTAACTGACTTCAGGGTGAGTTATATCTGTCTGTTAGGCACCGAAATGTATACAGTATCTCTGCAGAACACACTGAAGTACCTGCTGCAGACATCAGCCCTCTCTTCCTAACAATTACTTTATAAAAGGGAGAGAAGTTGACATTCTGAGCATTCTTTTAAGCCCTTAATAAATTATCAGGTTTTCAACACCATTCTTTTAGTGAAATCTGTGAATATTGCAGTTATTAGTACAATAAAGACTATAATAAAGGTTTTGACAATCTGCTTTGACTCCTAAATGTGGAATTGGGATTATAATGCAAAAATGCCTGTTCAGAGGGGAAAAAAGCTAATGTATCCGTAGGGCATGCATGCACTTAGCCTTGCACCCTAAATGAGCTGTGCAAGTACATGGACTAACAGGTCTCCATTTTCTATAGATAATCGTTTGCACACATGCAAAAATGCATTGGCAGAAAGGAGTAACTAAGGGTGAAGTCAGCAAGTCAGAGGTTAATTACTATCGTTAAGAAAAATATCCCACTTCAGGCACATCAGCTTTAAAGCCAGTTGGAAGTGGCCCTCTAAGAGGTGGAAGCAGCAAACAGTCATAAATAGAAGCTCTTCAATCTGTGATATAGTAAGTGTGATGTGATACAAAGTCTGTGATAAAATTCATTGTAAAAGTGTCTTGCCAAACAAGAGAAGGGGCAAATCAGTTCAATGAACTCCAAGAGCCCCTAAACCCAGACGGATCTGGCTTACCAGCGATGCCTTAGGTATTTTATCCCCTGGCCTGGCACAGCTGACAAGTGCTGTGACCTTACACCAGCACTTCAGAAGTAACAGATGAACCCTGGTTCCTGCAACACTGGGACCCTGACTTCACCACTACAGAAAACTCCCTGAGTTTCTGTACAAACTTTCTGCAGCTTGAGGGCAGATACCATCTGCCCGAATAACCCACTTTTCTCTCCTCCTGTTTTCCAGACAGGAGCTTAAAGGGACCAGTGCTCCCCCAAACCTCCCTGATGGCTCTTCATCCTTTCAGCAGCCAGCACCGTTTTTCCTAGTCCTCAAGATGATCTTTGCCAGTCCTTATTACAATAGTAGCTGTGGCTGAGCAGAGAGAGGTAAGGATAGTACTCGTGGGTGCTTGCACCTTGGGGACAAAGTGAACATTTCAGCTGAGCACATGCAATTGCCTCCTGCTGACTGATGCATTTCAATGTCAAAAATCATGTATTAACATTTCGGTCACAGGTTTTTCACACTTATGATGCCTGTGTTACAATGATACCCCTCCAGAGCCCACTGGTGACTGAGTGCTGGTAATTAAAATGATTCAGATCATCCTTATTTATGCCTTCTCCCAGTGAAACTGCCTTGATGACACTTCCCTTAAATGTTCTGCAACACCTGCCACTGCAGAGAATCACTAAGGAATGAATTACAGCCATGATTAAGTTTCAGCTTTCAGAAAACAAAATGCTTGAACTAAAACCCATCACCTGTTTTGATACAAATTAAAAACATTGGTTTTCTTCAGTAAGTCAAAGCTCCAAACACTGCAGCACCCTAAATTCAAGCAGATGTTCTTTAGTCACAGATATCTGCTATTACTTTTTCCTCAGCTAAACAACAGTGCAGTTAGCAGAAGTCATGTGAAAGGGGCTGACATTAAACAGAGAATGTCGTTAATGTTACGGTTCCAAAGAAAAGTGAGATTTCTTTTATATTTGTTCATGACTGTGGCTGATAATTGCTTCCTGTCTTACACCTACACAAAATTAATGAATATAATTACCGCAGCACAGTGTTCAGTTCAGTCAGAAGGGAGTATTGATTTGTGTATAAATCAAAATCCATCTTCCTCTGGCTCTCTTTACATGGAAAGGAAAAAAAAAAAGGACTTTTCTGAAAAAGCTGCAAACCAAGAAAGGGTACCATATTGCAGAAAACCTCACTTGCAGATTATATGGCCAGAAGGGAATATGATAATCTAAATATGTCTACATATGGAAGATATAGATTTCCCAAATTAATTAAGCTTTTCTCTACAATGTATTTTTTGAAGGAAAAACATCCATTAATTTTGGTAGATTTTCAAGTTCATAATTTCATTTCTATGCACATAAATTATTTCCATGTTCTGTGCAGCACAGCCTGTTGCCTGGAATAGGAGTAGGTGCTTCTGTTCTTGGGGTGCACATCCAGGTGACTATTACTATTACTGGCAAAAGCAGGGATGCCAGCTAGCACTAGGGGCTGCTAACAGGAGTGGGGACAAACAGCTGTAATTTTTTAGGTCTCTCACTTTCTTCCCCTGCTAAATCTTCATCACGACTGGGAGACACATAATGAACTTTGCAGTAAAGACAACATGAGAATGAGGGGATGTTTCTTTTTGTGATAGGCAAAACAAGACCACATCAGTACCTCTGCTAAACATCCATCACCAAGTATTCAGCTCAAATTAACTGTCTTGGGAACACTTGCAAGTTCCTGACTTCACCTGGGACTACTAGCAAGTAGCTGTTTTTGTCAGCCAAGAAAGAATCAATCAGAACCAATGGCTGCATGGTTCTGCACGGATGGTTCTTTCTAGTGAGCCACCTAAACAACATTAAAATTGATTTTGTGAACCATTCTTAGATGTTTTAATAAATGTATACTAACAGTCTATTTATGAGGCCACAGTGTAAAAGGATTAAAGCCTGATCAGCTGTGACATGCCATAATTTTTAAATAGGAGCCTGTTTGAAGAAACACAATCTATGCCGACTATAATTACATATATTAAGTTATGCCACAATCTGTTCTGTCACTATGTAAGATTAAAAACATTTCTACAAAATGGTTAACTAATCAATCAAACTGCCTCATTTCCGACAGCTTTCATTTGATCAGTTGTACCGCAGATCTACTTTTATAGAAACAGTCAGCCAAAGAGAAAAAGCTACTTTAATGGAAAGTGTTTTAAGAAATTAGAACACAGAGTGCATTTTTTTCCATTGCTCTAATATGTTTCAGAAATTTGAAAAAATAAAGTGTAAATATTCCATTTCCAAGTATCAAGAAAAGATGATGGATGAAGGGAATTGCCAAAGCACACCCTATGCATGAATATACACAGCAGCCATCCTATTTGCCAAGTATCATCCTCCACAGATAAAAAGAGAGCATGAGATGCTCTAAATCTTAAGACTTAGGAAGCTGCGTTGTGTTAAGCACTTGTGGCTGTGAGTTTGTAGAAGATACCTGAAGAACAGTTATTGCCAGGTAACTAAGGACTCAAAGCTAAGGGAAAACGTGGGATTTTCCTAGCAGTTTCATTTAGTAAGATTCCTGCCAGAGTCTCAAAGACGTTATTGGTGTATTCCTGTGCCTAGCAAGCAAGTGACCAGCTCTGTGGGGGACTTCACAGGCTGAGGTTAAGAGCAAATGCTCACACGTAACCTAGAAGAAGAGTTTCACATCTCAAAATGACATCCTGAGCACACACCACGTAGAAGATGAGAAGATGTTCAAAGGCAAGGGATGGCTCCTGCAGCTTTCTCAGACATAGCACCTCCTGAGGCACTGAGCCACAGCAACACCTCCTTTCTGAAGATGAGCATGTTGTCCCCTGGCACATGGAGGGCCACATCTTCATTTTCTCTGTACACAGACAACGCCATAAGCAGTCTTGTTGAACCCAGGCTGACTTAAAGAATGCTAGAAACACAGAGGGGATGATAATGTAATAAAACAGTTTTTCAACAAGGTTCCTAGAGCAGTTTCTACAGTATATTTTGTCTGTTAATAAAGGAATAGCTAAGGAATTTAAATGTGTGATCAAACAGCTAATTAAAGACCCCTGCTGCCTCAGAGAGCAATGTCAAAAGATGTGGTAACCCCTAGGTTTTGGACTTGGATCTAGAATACTCATAGAGAGACGCTGGGGAAAACACTCCTTCCCATCTCTTCCTGTGAAGCAAGAGCCCTGGGCAGATGGGTCTGGGAAGGTGATGAGTCAAGGCAGAAACTAAGCTAGAAAATAACTTGGGTCTGTAAAGTGAGAACCACTGTATGTAGAACAAAAAAGACAGTCTTTGCAAACAGAGTCATAGATACTCTAGTCCTTTCATGAATATATGATTTTCTCCTACTGAATCCAATAAGATTCAGACAGTGAGCCTACCAAGGTGCTTTGGAAACTCACTCAATAGCATATGTGCATATTGACTTGTCTACCAGCTTGAGAAATTGGACCCTGACTGTTCACAGCATGACAGCCTAGGTTGCAAGAAGGTGACACTCTCTTCTGTGTACAGAATTAGTTAATCCCCATCTGCTAGTGTGCCTACAATTCTTGTCATCTCCTGAAAAGAGACAAAAAGCCAGGCAGATAATTGAAACACAAGATGTTTTAAAATGCAAAATTTTCCCTCAGGCAAGTAGCTGAAATAATTTTTTCTGTTATGTTTCCTTTTGTCTCCTCTTTCCCAAACATTTGGTGAATTTGCTCTCTGACAGGAATATTCACTAGCCATTCATGTTCTATGAAACTCTTAGAGAGTATCTACAAAAAGCAGGTCCCGAATATGCCACCACCAATGCTGGCATGTGCAGCCTACACCTTGCCAGTCAGGAGTCACTGCGTGTCACACATTCTCACTGATGAAGTGGAACACAGCTGAGATGCCCAGGGATAAAGAGCAACATCACCAATTTGAATGGGTACAAAAAGCTTTCCAGGAAGACCAATACATTCCATAACTTGAACATGTCCTTTTGGCCAGGTGACATCATCAGCCTAATCAGCGAGCAGGATCTTCAGGATCTCCAACACTTATTTGGAGAAATGCCTAGGATGAGAAAAGCCAGCGCAGGCCAGACTCTCCAGCAAGACCCTGGCCCAATAATGGATAGCCCTGCTCCCCAGCTGCTCCAGGGAGCAGCACCAGCTGCTGTTACACAAGGACACGAGAAGCCTCAGTGGCTCCAGCGCAGGATCATGCTGGTGTAGCTGGGCAGGCCAAGGGTCAGAGCTGGCTTGGGTCCAGCTGCCAGGGACATGTCACTATTGGCACATGTCCAAGCAGGCACTCTGCTGAGGGTCTTGATTTTAGGCACATTTAAAATCACATAGTTTTTTAGCAAGGGGTTTGCAAAATTGCATTTTTAAGTTGATGTTCCTACAGTATTGTGATGGGATGATTCCTGTTCATTTATCTGCCTGTGGCCTAATTATTTGGGAAAATGTTCCTTGCAGCATTAAAAAGAGTGAACTTTATTCTTTGAGCACTTAACACATGGTTGAATTTAACTAAAGCCCCTTCCAAACTGCATAGTCCTTAAAGGCCTTGGAATTTGAACCATCGTGCCAACTAATTACTTAATATCTGTGGTCCAATTTGAAGTAATTAATGTAGTTTCACCTTCATTTATTCAAATTAGCATTCATTCTGAGTAAAGACTACGTAAAACATGAGAAACTTACAAAGATGAACTGGGTTACAAATGATCCCTGGACAATTAATTTTTGTTCAAATGCTTACTGAATTACACATGTATGCCACATAATAAATTCAATAATGTCAGAAATTTCATCTCCGTGGTAAAAGTGTCCTGACATAAGGACTTTTCATGTTCCCCAAATGCATCCATTTATTCACAAAAGAAATCTCCAGTTACAGCCTCCCTTAGAAGCCCTTATCCAACACAGGAGAATTATAAGCTCTTCATTTCCTAATGAGAAGGTTTCATGACAAGCAAATCTGACAAAAAAAGAAGTTCTTACATTGTTGATTTTTTTGCTTGCAAAATCTAATAGTTACTACATAGTAACCACCATATGAGCATTTGGAAATGGAAATACTGTCCTTTTGTTCCTCTTTTTCCAAGGCTGCTTTCCCACATGAGATTGATGTATGCAGACAACCATTTACAGTGTCCACAGGAGACCTGGTCCATGACTGAGGACATCAGGGTGAATGGGACAAGTCATCTGTGAACACTACAGTCCTGCTTTAAACAAAACATCCTAAAATACGAACCCAGGCTTGACTCCCGTAGCATCAAGGGCAAATACCTCTCTCTGCCTCTGCATTCCTGCCACTCTGTGTCTCACAACACGATGATCAGAATTGATTATTTGATTTGTTGATCAAAGGGTTAGAGCACCTCCCTTATGAGGACAGACTGAGAGAGTTGGGGCTGTTCAGCCTGGAGAAAAGAAGGTTTTGAGGAGAACTTACTGCACCTTCCAGAACCTGAAGGCAGCTACAGAGAGTTGAAGAGGGACTTTTTGCAAGGGTCTGTAATGAGAGAGGACAAGGGGGGTGTCCTTAAATTGAAAGTGGACAGGTTTAGGTTAGATATTAGGAATAAATTCTTTATGTGAGGGTGGGGATACACTGGAACAGGTTGCCCAGAGTAGGTGTGGATGCCCCATCTCTGGAAGTGCTCAAGGCTGGGTTGGATGGGTCTCTGAGCAACTTGGTCTAGTAGAAAGTATCCTTTCACTTTATGGCAGAGGGGTTGCAATTTAAGGTCTTTAAGGACCCCTCCAAACCAAACCATTGTGTGATGACTCATGAATATCATTAAGGTTCACCCCTTTCCTAGTGGTATTATCAGGATTCCTCTCATGAGAGCAGGAAAAAGCCCTTTGTTAATATAATTTTTTAACATCTAACTACCAGTGATGAGCTTTCTGAAGTAAGTGGCTTGGAGGGTTATTCTCCAAATCTGAGGGAACTTGATTCAGAGGAATCCTCATCCCTTAACTGTCCCTTTCATCACTTCCTCACACCCATTCATGGAGATCTGATTCCCCATGGGCACTGTCCTCTGTGGAGAGGTTCAGAATGGAGATGGAGGCAGGCAAGGAAAGCAGCTCTCACAAGCCCCTGGCAACATTGCTGCAATCTGCAGAAAACTTGGTAGACCCGTGGGAGGAGAGAGGGAATCAGAAAGCTCCTTGCCTACAAGACAGGCAACTCAAAGACACTGTGAGAGTGAGGATAATACACAGGAGGGAATAGGGTGAGAATACAGATGGGTTTTGTGAAACTGTGCTCTGCTATTTAACAAACACTGCTAAACAATATGTGCTTAAAATGTCCTGAAACTGGAAACGATCTACCAAACCTAGCCTGAGGGCAGCTCTCCAGTTTGCCTTGTAATCCTAATCTGCTATCAAGACAAGGAAAACAAATAAATCAGACCTTACAATTAAGCAGGTAACAGCTCCACCAGCCTCTTGTTCAAATGGGATAACCAGATAAGAGACATACTGGTGGGCCCAGGCAGATGCTCCAGGCTGGACCGGGTTTCCCTCTCAGTGCTGTGGGGTAGGACTTGTGCCCAACAGCCAGCGTGACACAAGAGAGGGGCACATCCTGGCCTCCTGACCCACGAGAGGGTAAGCCTCCAGGGCAGCCAGGTTTCAACATTCAGACATGTGAGGAGGAGCACAAAGAAGCCCTTTATGCTGCTGCAATTGCAACATTAGATTTCAGTTTTATTCCCAAACATGAGCTGAGCTCTCAGTCATAGACGGGCTTTTTAATCAGCCCTGGCAGAGATGAAAAGCCTGAGAAAGAGAGGCAGTGTCTGTGCAAGAACAGCTCATTTACATTAAATAATTATCCTGAAGGAGAGAAACAGCAAGGGAGTTAATTTTTTTTAATTATAAAGAAATAATTGCAGTCTGGAGGAGCATACAGAGTCCTAGCTTTCCCTGAAAGTTACCTATTTGCAGCAAAACCCTAACAGTTGGTTTGAGAGATAAGAAAGATCTGTTTGATATTATTTTGAAAACATAGTATTGTATGAGAAGAAAGACGGGGAATTACTTCTGCATTCCCAAAAGGCTGCTGCTTTTATAGTGTCTCCTCTGCACAGCAGGATAGAAAATCAGTATCGCAAACATAAATGCTAAAAATACAAGAGCTGACACAGAAACACATTCTGTAATCTGTTAGGAATGACTCTGTTGATGACTGTGTGTGTGTGTATGAGAGAGCAATACAGTGTTCTTGTACAGGGCTATCTGCCTGCTGCACAAACTGCTTGTGCAACCTGCTACGTGCTTCCTCTTCTTTGATATTGCTTATTTAGTAACAAAGAGAAGGGACTCAACTCCGATACTTCCCCATTAAAATGACTTCTGAGCCAGATGAATAATAATAATACCAAGTTCCCAAGTTAGGAACTTTTTTTTTAATTGTCAGGAATTTGTGATAGGGGCTGTAGTTCCTTCTGTACATTTTGGATCTCTTCCCTGGATGGAGCTGAAGTCCTGAGCCTCCTGGCACATAGCACAAGAGCACAGCTTTTTGGAACATGAGCATTCCACTGCAGGCTCTACTGCTTCCACCGAGGAAAGTGCCAATACCTGTGAGATCCTGCCCGTTCCTCCTGCAGAATCAAGGCAGTGCTCAGCCATTCACTACTGCTCCTCAGCACAGGGCAGCGAGCACCTTTTTGCTCTGCACGGGTAGCTCATGGGCCGCCTGGGAGATGACCAGCAGTACATTCAGTAACAACGTGAAAACAGGTGGCAGGAGAGAGGGAGCTCCTGTGCTCCCTGCTGACCTGAGCAGTCGCTCTACACTGCATCCCTGGCCATGCCATGTGCCTCAGGGCCACCAGTGGGGACCTACAGGCACAGCAACCTGCAGCACCTCAGGGTGCCCTGCCCTCCCAAGCCTCGCTCCTCCCTGGGCTGTAAAAGTTACAAGTGTGCCGTATTTCTGCTTTGAAGGGGTCTCCCTCCTGCTTTCATCCACTGCATCCTACAGTGCTGTCTCATCCTTGGTTAAAGACCTGCTTGGTAAATGCACCTCCAGTAATGGTGACAGCTTAAAATTTGAAAAATATTATTTCACTTTGAAAAGAGAGAGCAGTGCAGACATAGGGGAATCCAGTAGAAGAGAGAGGCTGGAGAGAAAAGTCATGTCACTGGTGGAATAGGGCAAGGAAGGACTCCCACAGCCGGGAAGATGGGCAAAGAAACAAGGTTGGAGTTCCCCCTGAGAACACATGACAATTACTGCTTTGCGCCTCAGCTTTGCCCTGTCACCAAGACCAAGTGATGGCATGGTTTGTCGATTCACATAGCCTGACCTAATTTTTACACCCCTAAACAATCTGAAATATTGGTTTCTATCTGTAAGCGAAAGCAGGCTGTGAGCTGACAGATACCATCTTCCTTTGATGATCAAAATGGTTGCTGCAGAGATCACAGCAAATGTAATTAATAGAGCTTTTGTCTTTCATAGGAGAGCAGAAAAATATGTAGAAAAATAACAATCCATGCAATTATAGAATAAAATTAACCACATTAATTCCTTCATATGCCAATTCTAAAATTTTCCTGTTGTCTTAAATTCACAATAAGTGTCCTCTTCAGGACCCAAAAGCTATTGTGGTAGAAAATTTAAAGCAGAAATACAAATCAGACTGCAATGTTCATCTATACATCTATACAAATGTCACTGGGATGTGACCATCAGGAACACTGATTTACATTTACAGCTCTAGAAAAAGGATTTGGTGTCATAGACTGTGTCAAGTGCCCAAGACAGCATAGCAAAAGTTAATGTGCATAATACATTAAGCTAATGGGATTCAGTCAAGGGTGAATATGTCTCTTTGGGCTAAGAAAGCATCAAGTCTGCTCACGTCTTCTGAATGCTCTGCAGCCTGCTGAGTGTTTCTGCTATGGGCATGAATGTGAAACCAGAGCAGGAGAGGAAAAGAAGCAGGGTGTATCTGAGAGAACAGGGATGAAAAGATATCAAGAAAGACTAAAAAAGACCGGTTCTCTTCAGCTGGAGAGAAAGAAAGAAACAAAACCCAGAAGTTTCCTTTATATGGAAGGTAGTTTACCTACCTTGAACCAAATCCAGCCTTGAAAGGCTGATCACACTGCCTCAAAAGAATATGGTCAGAATGGCCTTGTTTAAGGTGAAGAGAATTTGAAACAGCAAACTTACTTTTGATAAACATGGGTGAAAAAAATACTTCCTTCTACTCCTTCAGACAGATAACTTCCACCTCTACCATGCCATGAAAATTCATAAGGAAGTAAGTTCAAAGAAAAGATTGAAAATTAAGTCTGAAAAGACCATTGATTTAAAGGATTCTGTTTTAACCTCAATTTGTGCTATTTGCACAGATTAATAGAAACAGCATCACCAACACCTCCACAGCCTTTAGCCAAGGCTTCAAACAGGCTCTTCTTTGGCTTTGTCATCTTCCTATAAGGAAGCAAGGAAGGAGGAATTTACCTTTACTTATAGGCAGCAGATGAGGCAGGTTCCCAAACACACAGAACAGCCCAGAGCACAGGCAATAGCTTCTCCTGCAAACTCTCTGCTAGCAAGAATTGAGTCAGCACTCGTCTTCAAATACTTACACATCATTTTTTAAGTCAGCTCCTAACACTAGAGATTCTCGGCTGTTTTATTTGTCAATATGTTTCCTCTATGGATTGGCTCAAAACCTACTTTTATGGCAATGCATTTTATTTCAAGAATTTCTATCAAGAATTTTCTATCATTCTCAAAGACATCGAATTTGAAAAGCTGAGGAAATTCTTCTTCATAAGGTGTGAGGTAAAGCATGGGTAAAACTTCTAGCAGAGTGTGTTCATATAGGGATCAGTAGGCCTCTATATGTCTGTGTTTGTGTGCACATGTCTTAGCTCACCATGTCTCCAGTTCCAGCTCCTTGCATTCCTATTCTTCCTTCTGGGTATCTCCTCTTTGTCTTGTCCATGTCCCAGCAGCCCACTCAGATGTGCCTCAGCTTTCCCCTCTTTGGCTGCCAGGCACTTGTACCCCTCCTGTGCCATTCTATGTGCTGGAGCCTTTCAGGAAAGAGTTTGTCCCGTGGTGACATCACAAAGGCATGTATGGTACATGGGACAGGAGAGTATTCTCAGGCACACCAGATTCACTTTTAAAGGGCACTCACAAATACTCAACACAATGAAAATTATGCAGTATTTCTCAATGGACGGAGATATTTAGTGGGCTAATAGTGTTTTTCTGAATGAAAAAAGGCTAGAATAAATTAAAATATTATCATAACTCTAAGCTAAACTCTAACTGGTCATTGGTCTGCAATGTATGCTGTATATATATATGCTTAAATATTGGTGGAAAATAGTTGTCAGAAAACTGGTTTTCTCTGGAAGATGTGACACACAATCAGTGACATCTTCAAGAACTCAGGGAAAGCTTAAAAGATGATAGATCTAGCTTTGTGATCTAGCAGCCAAATTACAGTCACATTTTAAGGGAAGATAGAGATATCAGACCTGGGACAAGCTATGAAATATTCAAAATACATCGATGATTTGAGCAGTAAAGCTTCCTTGGCAGCAGAAGGTATTAAATCATAAAGGTCCAGATTATGCTGCACAAAGTCTTACCCTGAAAGAAGATCCACAGAAATAAATTAAAGTAACAGGACTATTCAAAGGCTTCATTATTTTTCACCATAAGGATGTCAAAACCTGGTCTCTAATAAAGTTGATTTCATTCCTTCACCTTATTCCTGAGATTATTTGCAAACCTTTTATCAATCACACAGTACTTAATTAAAACCCCAGTACTGAGCTAATATGAATAATGGTCATGACCTGAGTAGCATCAAAATCTGTAACAAGAGAAGAAATGAACTGTGGAGAATCAGACCATCCTCTGAATAAAACATGGGCAGAAATGGTAACCCCCAGTGAAAGCTGGGTGCAGGAGAGAGCACCCAGGCATGCCAGCAGGACAAGCTAAGTTCTTGCCACCAGACTTGGGTGAGCAGCTCTGCATACAGAGGTGGGCTACCCATTGGCTTCATTCAATCCCTACTGAATCCCTGAACCAAATTCAATCCCTATTTCAGGTGGTCATGCATAAATAAAGCCCAACTGAAAGACAGCAAGTAGCAGAAGATCTTTCCTGGAAACAAATAACATACTATTTTAGTGGGCCATTGGTGAGACTAATGGCTGATGTACAAGGAAATGAGCATGAGATAACATTTTCAAAATAGACCGTGACACTTTTGCCGCATCGGGTCCATGGTATTCTGATGAGTAATGTCCGTCCTTATCAAGGCGCCGTGTGATTCATGCCCAGGAGCCATGCAGGGCCCAAATGCCAGCCAGCAGAGCCGTGCCTGCCCCATTACATGGAGCAGCATTGGCAGCCCTTCACAGCCCCCCCAGCACCAGAGCCGTGTGCCCCCTCCAGAGGGCTGTGTCCTCACAGCACAGCTATTGCTGGTACCAGCACAGAACCCAGGAGGGCATTCTTGTGCTAGTTTAAAATCCTCTTCCTCTGGAGACACATCAGCTCTTCCACATTGCCAGGCTGGCCAAGCACACAGTACGAATTGCTGCCGAGAGAGAAGTCACAGAACAGAGGCCTGTGGAGAAGGGGAGCACTGCTGGAAGAGTGGAAGCCACACACAGCAGGGTTTTGTTGTCCTTGCACTGATAAACTGCCTGAAAGGTCAGACACCAAATCCAGCTGGTCTCACACAAAATGTGTCTTCATGGAAGGCAGAGTGATGCTGAAATACTCACAGCAACCCACATTCCATGCCATGAGTGGAAAGAAAATAATTCAAGATATGAGAAAAAATCATGGCATCTTCTGATTAGAAAGACAGTGCCACAGTATACCATGTTCTTACTGTCAAAGTTTACGGTAGCAATAGCACAACTTTTAGCACAAAAAATAAATTAATCGTTTACATCAAAATAGCTATTTATTTTCTTATTAATTTCTCTGGATAGATAATACACTTCAGGCAAAGCATCAACACCTTTTTTCTAAAAACACCAATTTTTTTCCTCACTTAATCCTAGCCTTTTCTTCTCCCATTTCCCTCTCATTCCCTTGCCCTCATAGTAAAAAATATTAATGTGAAAAGTAAGGAAAATCCGATAACATATCTAAATAGATGGAGAATCCTTTCACAGCCCAGTCAGGATTTTGGAGTTGGGTGGAGGTGGACAGAAGCAGTTCAGCCCAGGTTACTTGTGTCACATTATGCTCAGGAATTATTATTTCCTGCTTGAAAACATTTACTAGGTAAAAGGAATTTCAGGGTATACCCACAGCCTTTACAACCATATACTGTTCTTCATGAATCATTTCCTCTGAGGTTAAGGAGACGAGGTACACAATCGTATCATTGCACACGCTTGTATAAAAGGTACAAAAGGCCTTTTCTTTTAAAGTTAATAGCAGGAGAATGAAATAATCTCTTCTTTTTTTACAAGAGAATAGTTTCATTGTTCTGCCCACGTACTTTATTTGTTGATCTGACATCTGCAATAGTGAAGTGGAAGAGGAAAGGGAAGCGGATGAGAGAAATAAGTGAATTAAAATATTTGGGACAAGCTTTTGGAGAACACAATACGACTATGCTTGAGTCAACTTGACATGATCTAAGTAATAGCACAAATAATCAAACACTGAAGGAAGAAGTCCACTCTGATCTTGTTGCAAACATTGACCTCTCTCATACCATCACCCTTCCTACAGTGTTATTCTAATTTGCTTCTAAGGCTGTTCCCTGAAGACCTAATTCTCCTTTGTGCGTAGACAAAATTTCCACTGCTGCCTCTGAGAGTTGGTTTTTACTATAATGTGTTTGTTTCTGACAGCAGCTCCTTGTTCTGAGTTAACTCTTTCAATTTAGACTTGGTTCCTTGGTTTTAGATGCCCCATGGGGTTCAGACCATACTGCTGTGGACAGTGCTAAAAATAACAACTCCTTGGCAGGGCTGGGGGGTCTTGTCCTTATCTCCAACCCAGAGTCCAGGTGAGGAGCAGGCCCATGGCTCCATGGTTCAAGGTATGAACCAAAATGTGGGTGGAGAGAGCCTTTACATCTCACTTCTGCCAGAGAACATCAATTCTGGCATCTCCAAGCCCCCACTTCAGGGGCTTAAGCACCTTCCTCAAGGAAATAACTCACACAGAATGGGGCTGTCTGGAAGGCTAGCAGCCACCTCACTTGGTGGCCCTACTCCTGTCACCAGGCAGTGGTAGAGAGGAAGAGGAGACTGAACTGTAATGAAAAAAACATACCCCAAGATTTGCAAAGTTTTGCTGATGAAGGCAACAGCCCTTGAATTCCTTCCTTGTGCTATGGACTTGTTGCTGAACCAACATGACTTAGGACTTTGAATAGAAAGTTAGAATAATTTGGCATTGTGCAAGGAAGCCCTCAATTTTTGCCAGTATTCCTCAGCAGAGTTTCTCTCTGCTTGTTAAATATTTTCTGGGTGTAATGCGAGGAATAGGTTAATTAGCACGTACATTTTTATGTGAACCAGATGTCTACTCTGTCTGCTGTCAGACATGAAAAGTCCTCTGGGAATCCCTATGAGAAAACACACTTTGTATTCTAGGAATCGAATGGTTTTCTTTTAATATCCCCTTCAACTGTAACTCATTTAGCTTATAAACCTTCACAATAGATTCTGGCCACTGATGTACTGTTTTCTTATCCTATCCTTTTTTTTTTTCTCTCCTTCCTCCTCGGATACCTTATACTCTGCATTTAATGTGAGACACAGCTGTCTACGCCAGCAGGAGTTCACATTCTAAAAACCACCAAGATTTATGCAACAGGTGTTCTACCAACCCACTGTGATAACATTTTACCCATGCAATGAAACAATATACTGAGTTGGAATAAAAAAATAAATCAAAATAAAAGAAGAAAAGATTTGCTGATGGGAAACTAGACTTGGCGCAACTTCAGTTTAAGAGCTGGGCTTTTATTTTTGTCTTACAGGAAACCTAACCAGCTTCCATATAAGTGGATGGGTGAAATTAAGCAGGTAGAATATAAGTAAAATATTGACAACCCTGGGACAAGGCTTGGTAGCAGGAGGAAAATTGGGAAGAATCTTCTTTTAAATATATGCATATCAGTTGCCCCAATGCCACTTCACTGAATAGTCCAGGTACACTTGCCAAGCAACAGAAACAAAGCCACAGACCAATGCATTTCAACCTCTTGCAACTCTCAGTCCCATAAGACTTTTCCAGTCCATGATATATAGAGCCCTGGGTAGAAATTTTTAAGTCCAGTGACTTTTGCTTTTTTCTTGTAGTCTCATTTTGAAGATCCTTCAGTTACCCACAGACCATGAGTTTAAAATCATTGCTTGAATCAAACAAGCCTCATGGCTGATAGAAACTCCTCACATCCCCAGAAAGCTGAAAACAGCTACTAATAGTTTAAAATATATGCTGTGTGTGTACAGTATATGTATATATACGGAGTCTATATATAACAAAGAATGTCATTATATTTAGACATGTGATACATAATATTATAGCAAAAATGCCCCTGCTGCCAGGCGGTTGCAGAGACAGGAACATTTTAAGTGTTTTATTCAGTGCTGTAAAAAAGCATTCAAAATTTCGTTCAGTAAGTATGTAAGAGGCAGAATGACACTTGGTACTCAAGCTTCCGAATGGATCAGATTAACTGTCCCTCAGGAGACAGAGCTATGAGCTCAGGAAATGCTTGAGCACTTATCTGTGTTCTTTCTTCTGACAATGTGTTGGGAGGCAGAAAGTGGGGACAGCAAGAAAAGTAACCATTCCACAGGGGAAAAACACAGCACAGAAAATGACACCAGAGTTCTGGGAGTGGGATACTCCTCTTCACATCTAAAAGAAAGATGGATTTGATAGCTCAAAAGTCTTTGTAAAGAGGACTTTCAGTCTGGGCACATCTACCCATCTCCTGTCTCTCCCCAAGGTCTGTGCCTGAATGGCCTTAATTCACACTCAGAAGTAAGGCCACACACCCCTGAGAGCTGTGTGGTTTTAAAGACAGGTGGAGCACATCATCCTGTCTCCTCTAAACAGGTTTATGACAAGAGAATTCAAGCAAAAAAAGAAGATAAGCCAAAAAGGAAAGCTGAAAAAAGACTCCTATCACTGGCTTACACACACAGTTGATCCAGAACAGTGATGCTACAGAATAGACAAGACAGTGCTGATCATGACCATACCTGTGTCTCCTCAATGTTAGTAACACATTTGAAGTATAAAGTCTTGAATATTTCATTTAAATCAGAGGATTTACTATCGAGGCATGTAGACAAAAATGAGCCAAATAGTTGTGACTAGGGAAAAAATGAAGGAAGGATTTTTGAAGTACAGGTGCTTCAAGTTACTGTCTTGTGGATACCCAGGGGAAGACTGTAGTGCCAAGAAACTGAGCACAGTCCAACTTGGAAAAGCACTGTGCAACTTCAAAATTATCTCATATCTCTTCCTCGATTACTGCTGATCACTCAGAAAGACAAACCCATTGCCTTTCAGTAGGCACAAAGGAAGTGAAAACCTCCAAGGGTTACTGTGCACCTGAACAACAGTATCAATAAACTCCTGAGGGAAATAAAAAGAGCCAGCCAAATGTTGACTGTGAGGATTTAAAACTCTGCTGAAACATGTGTTTCACATTCAGGCTTTTCCTGTGAATTAGCTAGCTGTTCTGAGGGTACTGAAGATATATGAGAAAAACTTCAAGTCCTAAACTGAATGGAGGGATTATATTTGTTAATACTGTTCCACAGTGCTTTGAATCCCTGAGGATGAACAATACCTCCACGCATATGTGACAATCACCTTTGCAATTTGGGGTGCCTCTGCTAATCATGGTGCAGCCATCAGCACTAAAAGCATTCAGCACTGGACGTTGCATTATTAAGACAACCTTTGTGTTTCTGTGGTGATCAGAGGTAGCTATGGATTGCTTTCAGAGGAAATGATCAGGTCTTTGCATGTGTGAAATGCTGAGATTTCATGCTGCAGTGTCAGTCACAACCAGCATGGTGGCAGCAAGACCAGCTCAGCTGCCCGAGCCACAGAGTCATTGCTTGCAGGAGGTCACAGGTAGGAACTTCATTTTGTGCTTTCTGTTCTTAGATAAATCCTGCTTCCCCACTGCACGGTCAGACTCTCTGGAGGCTGCCACTGGCAGGGTTGCAGTGCCAAGAATCCATTACCCAGCCAAGACTGCCAGCAGGCACGATCTTCCTGTGGCCATGCTGGGTCAGTGGGCACCGTCCCTGCATGGGGATGTGCTGCAGAAGATGCCCAGCCAAGCCCTGCTGCAGTGGGAAGGCTGTCAGGCATAAGCACAAGTCTTTCCTGGCAGCCTCCAGTGCTGCTGGCTCACAAAGCAGGTGGGATTCCTGGGCAGGTTCAGCTCATGGCATCCCACTGGTAGCAGTACAGACCCTCAGCTGCCAGGGTCATCCCCCTGCCTGAGAGCCCTGGAGGTCACTGTGAATGGGAGCTCTTTGGCCAAAGATAAGTTATTCCTGCAAGGAATGTATTCCTACACAGTGCAAGGGCAGCCAGAGGTGCCAGAGGCTTCCCTTAGTGCAGCAAGCACTTGAAGCAGCTTGGTCTGAGCCTCCCAGCCCTTCCATGCCTCAGAGTGAGCCCTCCCCTTGCCTGCCCTTCCTGTCTATGGAGAGAGAGCACACCATATGTTACCCCCTTGTAACTCATCTCCCTTTTAATTAGATTTCCTGTCTTCAGCTAACAATTAATGCTGTAGGGCCATGGCCTTATGGTGGCAGTGCAAAAGGCCAAGCAGAAAGTCCCCTGTGGCTCCAGGATGATGTTCAGGTGGATGCCTTGTCAGAGAAACAGCTGGGAATATTATTTGGAAGTGGCTCACCCAAGAACCACCACCAGCTGACATGCTCCCCTTCTACTTTTAGCCCCTCAAACCTCCACCCTCTGACTGGACAAACTGGGAGATATTGACTCCAGCTTATGCAGGAGCACTCCCACACCTGGGTGGGGATGGGATGGGATGGGGATGCTTCCCTCTCAGACATCCGACAGCCAAGAGGGACCAGGCATCTGCAGCAGGAAGAGTTCTAGGACTGGTCAGGCTCTGTTCCACCGAATGTGTCTGGATGTTGCCAAACACTGAAGAAAACTCAGCCCTGCTCTCTCCACCTATCCTGGCACTGCCAGACCCACATGTGACAAGACAAAAGATTGGAAAACTCTAAATGATCTGGTGAAGAAAGAGCCTGACTCACCACTGCAGCTCCCTATAGTCCTAATGGCAGCAATAGGGAGCATGGGGTAAAGAGGGCAACGAAAATAAATAGCTCTACTCTGGAGGAAGTTCTGAACATTTTAGAGCTTGCAGCTGGGCAGCTCTTCTGGAAAACATTTTAATACACGGAACTAAATGTTTCCCCTGAAAGTCTGCACTAAAACTGGATCTCTTGAGAGAGAGGATGCATCCTTTGGGCAGATGTGGTTTTTTGCTTGATAATGGAAAAAAAAAAAAATTTTAATTTGCTGATGCTATTTCAAAAGTGTTGAGGTGGATCATATACAACTTCTCTCAGCATCTCAGTCATTTTAGATTTATGCTCTGAATTGTGGGGATGGGCTTGTTCCAAGTTTTTGCAGCTCATAACACAGTAGCACTACACTGGCTTCCCAGAGTTAATAAAAAGTAAAAACCCTGCAGCAGAATCACTTCTGTAGTAACATGGAGACTTCATTCCAAGGGGTAATCAATCCAGCCTCAACTACTCTGTTTAGCAGGTCACTTCCCTTTGGGAAACCTTTCCCCCTCCACAACAAATAGGCATTTCAAACACAAGTCCATCTTCATAACAGAGGAAGGCATGACAGGCTTCCCTCTGTCTTTTTGCCATGTGATAACTGATTTGCTGTTGGGCAGTCATATATTTGAGTCCTTGCAATACTTCTAGAAGAAGCAAGACTTCTCACAGACATGGTATATGATACCTACAGAGCCTACAGTTTTAAGTAACAGAAGATATTGGTGACTGTGGATGTGAAATGATGATGGTAACTTGGCTGCAATGCCCAAGGGTCACTAAGAACCTGAACGTCTTTTGCTCGGAGATCGTTGCCTCTCCAGGCTGCTCTTCCATGACTCACTCCGCAAACCAACCTCATTGCCACAGCCAGGAGGAAATGATTCATAAATACTGACCTTTCCCCTTGCCACCCCTGCAAAATGAGGTCTGTGTATAAGCACTCACAGAGCTGGAGCCATGGGAATTACAAGTAGATAAACCATCCACTGACGGCAACATCACGCAACCACTTCCTTGCCTGTGCTAATGGTGGAGATGTTTGCTGTGAGCCAGGCACACTCACAGGAGAACATAACTGGGGCAAAACAGAGGAATTAAGCAAGGAGGAGGTGACTCAGAATAGGGGAGGTTGAAAGGGAAGGGTCAGAGCAGGATGAAATCCCTTGGTCTCCTCTTTGCAGATATGTTGTCAATGTCTCATAAAAAAATAGACATACTTAGAGTTAATAAAACCAATATCCTTCATGCCACACACATTCTGTGGGATTCAGAGTGTCAGGTCAGCATTCATTAAAGAATAATATTGTTTTGTTATCATTTGCAACTTCCTCAGGACATAGGAAGCCCAGCCTTGGGTTTGCAGCCATCATCAACATGTTGCACAGATGAGGTGATGAGGGGTTGGGACCCAAAGCACCTGTCTCAGGAGTGGGTACAGCAGATGGGAGGCAAATGCAAGAGGGAAAGATGGATTCCTCTTTGTCTCCCTTGTGAACTATCCTCATGACCCAGGAGGTCCTCCCCACTTCTAGGCAGATCTCTCATTGAAACTTCCCAGTTTAAGCATCCCAGAATTTGTTTCAGTCCAAGTACAAAGGCAACCAAAACACTTTTCATTTCTTTATCACACCATTCTGGGCTTCAACTTTGTTCAACAGAGCAGTGTTCCCAGGTCTTGCAGCATGTCTCATACAGCTATCACCAGAAAAGCCTAAACTGGCAGGAATGTCACCAGGACCTGGCAAAAGAGACTTGCTCCTTAGTTTTGACTCCGTACTTCTGTGAGGAGTTGCCACACAGGAAGACAGTAATGGCAAATGGTTCACTCTCCTTTAGTAAGAGCTGCCTCTAGGTACAAGTTGCTCTTCATGTACCAGATATAACAGAGCCTCCACCTTTGGACATGGTGAACGTGGATGGAGGGTGTAACAGTCAACGTGTGCTCTCTGGGAAAGCATCAGTCTTTGGAGGTGGGAATTTTCTTCTAGTTGAAACATAAGGGTGGCCTCAGCTGCAGCCCATAGCTGTGGCCAGCCTGTAGTGGGGTGGGCAGCCAGTCCCCAGTGTGGCAGGCTGCCATGGACACTGCTGTGCTGGAGTTTGGGGCTGCAGCCCCTCAGAATTGCCCTGGCTTGCCCCCAGGCAGCTGGCTGCCTGACCAAGCAATTCCACAGATGACAGCATGAGGACATGGACTTGCAGCCAGGATAGGGCATGTAGGACTGTGCAAAGGCAGATTAAGCACTGCTCTTGCTCCTAGTACCCTGGGATGAATTTGGACTTCCACTTTTTTCCAACCAGCAATAACAGTGTTTTTGCAAAGGAGCAGCAGCTGTGAGTCTTCTCCAAATGTGGGGTGCACAGGGTTCTGGCTGCTCAGGAGCAGGCAGCTGTCTAGCAGAGCACCCTTGGGGCAGCCATGTGGGTGGGACAGTGCCACCTCCTCCTTGGGAAGCACCTGCCCTGCACAGCTCCCCTCGCAGGCTGTGTGGGACAGCGTGTCAGGGCTTGCAGGGAGGCTCAGCGATAGCATAAATACAACTCTGGTTGCAAGGGCTGGCTCAGAGGCAGGGTGAGCAACAGAGGACAACACAGCTCAGTAATTATTTATGCTAGAGAAAAGAATTATTAGGCAGCTGTTGGCAAGCAGGCAGAGGTACCAAGATGAGCCAGGCTTCGTGGTTTAAGAGTTCTGGGGAACCAGTGACCAAGAGCAGTATTTCAGCCACTTGGTGCCATATAGACCCATCTTTGCCAGTATGACAGAGGTTTACCTTCCTCTCTGCTGTCCTCGAAGCATGTTCCCAACTGCAGCATCCTGCAGAGAAATGTAAGTAAAGAGAAAGATAGCAAAATTTCATCATTAATGAACTATACCTATTTTGTTACTACTGACAAATTTTGAATTCCCAGGGACAATTGGGAAAGTGGAACTGTGTTGAAATGGCTGCTACAGACTTGGACTCATGTCAGTTGTCCCTTCAAGGGCGCACAACTGGGCACCATGTGTCAATGAAGCTCTTTCTTTATCATCTAAACAATCACTGGAGCTTCTTCTGGGACCAACAGGACTAGTTTCTTAGAAATCACTCTATCAGATGGTGAATACCTGAATATCTGGTACTTTTTCCTTTTGGTGCCTACCTCTCCTCCCAATAACTGGGTAGCTAAAGCAAAATAGGACAAATGCAACTGATTTTGTTTCTAAATGTCTTTTTCATATTGAATATAAATTGAATAGGATCCCAAGCCTCCCATTTTGATCACAGATTTCCTAAAGCGACAAGTCCTTCCCTGAAGTCAGTGAAATTCTGTCACAGATTTCAGCAGTGCTATAATTACACCTCTAGAGCTTTATTCTTCATTTTCCTGAATGCCCCATTCACTTTAGCTGTTCTAAATTTTTGGAAAGGTTTAATCAGTGTTGTTGGGATGGCAAAGGTGGCTGCACCAGAAACATGTTCACCTGCGGTCAAAGGGGTCTCCATGGGTGGTGCCTGTCTGAGGAAAGCCAGCTCTGGTCTTCGTTAAAGCTTCCACCAGCATGTTTTCAAGTCTCTCAAAAAGACTCCCTCACATATGGGCACTATCTGATTACGAGGCCAGGGAGGGGCAGGGAGAGGCCTTGGTGTCCCATATCCTCAAGATCTTTTATGGAGCTGTTCATTTTGAGGTCACTGCTTCTTAGGCCATTTCACCAATGTGTCGCTCCCACCAAAGGACCGAGGCTCTCCCTGAGCCTCTGGGTAACGCTTAGGCCGAAGGGCAAATGTTGAAGTATGGCATGTCCTTCCCTCTGGGCCAGCCTGAGATCAAATTGCCAAGGAAACCAAGCTGTAAGTCAGAGGGAGGGGGGTGAGTTATGCAGCCCTCTCCACCATCCACTTTCCATCAACATGCCAGCAGCAAATCCAAGGCAGAATAGCCCTGCAGAGTGCCAGGGAACCAGAGAGGAGGAATCTCGATGTCTACCAGGGACTCACCTCCTTTGTGGGCACCTGGGCTGTGGCTCCTGCCATGGAGCCCTTTGTGTTCCATCACTCCCATGAGTGACCCTGCATTTCTGCTCCTGTGCAGAAGTACAGGCATTCATTTCTTCAGCAGAGCAGACCCAAGAGCTTTGAAATCATCCAATATGAAAAATTCAAACACTTCCTATGTCCTGAGCTGCAAGATGGAGGAATATGACAGCTTGTCAAGGATGGGCAGCTACTGAACATCTCTGGCTTCTGAATATATTAATTTTTCCTCATTCCTAGTACCTCACTTGCATGTGTTCTGTGAACATGAAGGAACTGAACACACTGAGTAGGTGGCGTGCAAACCTGGGGGCTGGAGATCTCTTTGAAGCTGCTGACAAACTTAAGAGAAAAGTTTACTGGAGAAGGGAGATGAAGTATACAAAAACTGAGCTTTCCTCTTTGAAAAGAGGATGTAAAGGGCTGGAGAAAAGGAGACAGAGTTTATAAAAGCTGAGGATTTTCATTGGTTGAGAGTGGGCAGCAATTAATATAGCTCACTGCAGTTCTGAGATTTTTAGCCCACTGACATGTTAGCATCTATAGCAACATTGCTATATAGACCAGCAATATTAAATTTCAGACACAGCTTTCCAGTGTCACGTAGTCAACATCTGTGAGCTGAAAACAGCTGTATCCTGGTATGCCTTTGTTCACAGGAACAGGGGTGGCCCTCATGAGTGGCCCTAAATCTGGACTAACCCTGCCAGCTCCAGAGAATGTTGTGCTATTAGGAGTTAGGTACCTGTGAAGAATCATACTGAATGCGACCTGGCTTGCACTGAATCACAAACTGGGAATTCTTTGTTATGAAAGCATTTTTCTTTTCCAAGTGGTACACACCAACCTTGCCACTCTGACCTCTCCTAGGCTACAGGTCAGTGAGATACTGGATTTTACAGCAGTTCTGTGAGATCTAGGCTAAAGAAAGGCCATACACACAGTATTGGAAGACCTGTTAAGAGCATCGCATAAATTTCCTGAGCTTTTAGACCATTCCTTCCTTTCAGTGCACCTTAATTCTTGCCTGCAGCAGAAAGGCAGCAATGATGGCGGCAAAGGCAAACCAGATTTCACCTTAATCAATCACATGTGGAAAGCAATGTTAGCAGCTGTGAGAGGGGGAGCACCATCCCATCTTCATTTCTGTGAATGCTTTTCAGTGACTGCAACAAAGGTGTTGTAATAAAAAAGACCCTCCTGAAGGACACTGGTGCAGCATTGCTATTGTAGGACTTTGCCTACCAAGTACCCCTGGGCCAGTTCAGTGCAGACTGTGACAGCTGAATTAAGAGCAAGCTCTGGCTATGCTGGAATTTCATTTTACAAGGGTAAATCTAATAGAGGATGGCTGCATACAGACTGAGCAGGGGATGTAGCTGTGGCTCCAGGGCTACCATACCTTTAGGAGACACTAGCCTCATCAGTAAGGCACACAGAATGGGTGGTGGAGCAGCTGCTGTCATCATGGGTCCCACTAAACGCTGCATGCTCAACTTAGAGATGAGGAAAAGAAAAAAGAGGGCAGAAGAAAGACTAAGCATATCCAGAGCTCAGCAAAAGTAAATTACTTCTCTCAAACTCAGTTTAAGGTTTCAACTTTGAGTGAAAAAAATTGTTAAGTGAATACTCTGAAAATTAACCATTAAATCCACTCAGATTCAGTTAAATTAAAACATTAGGAAATCAAAGGCAGCAAAACACTCTTTGTAGCCATAACAGATTTGCAAATATATATTCTTTACTTTTTTGCAAGCTTTGCATTGTGTTAGATCTCTGCCATTGCCCAGACCAAAAATGAAAAATACTACATTAAGTTTACCTGCATAAGCACTCAAGCTTTTACACTGTGTTTCAGCAGCAAAAGAGATTGCTGAGGAATTTCTACTGACAGGAAAACTGACCAAATTATTAAGAATTACGTTTGAGAAGAAAATACCCTTGGGTAGGTGGCTCTATGGCTAAAACCAGCAGAATTAGGGGAAAAACTAGAAAGAAAGATCCCAATCTTGCAAGTGCAGGTGCCACCAGGCAAGGATGCTCCAGTCCCATCCCTGGGATGATCAGCACCCAGCCAACTGGGCAAGGGGACCTCTGTCTTCCAGGTATGTTTACCTCACACCTTCAGCTCAGAGCCCCAATTTCCCCCCAGCCCAATCAAGACACATCACTGGAGCTGTTTCTGAGCTAATTAGCAGCAGAACTGCAGGGTTAAAGGTGTTCTGCAGAGCCCTGTAAACATATTCAGCTGCTCATGGAAGTGTTAGAGCTCACAGACCTCTGGTGAGGAACGGCAGTACCGGTGAGGCTGCCTGTAAGGCAGTGGCATCACACAGCCCCGGGGGCTAGTGGGTGCCTTCAGTGACATTTATGACAAAGCTTGTTCCTCCTTCATGGTACAGAAGCCTTTGGAGTGAGAGTGGCCCAGGAAGACTTCTCTGATTAGGTGTACCTAGCAGAAGGACGGAGGCGAGTGCAGAGCCCACCCATCTGGCTGCCCCGAGTCGCTCTGGGAGGCAGCTCCTGTCTGGGGAGCCCCTCCTCAGCCTCCCTCCCAGATGACTAAGGATGACGGTGAGGGTGGCAGGCAGCTGATTGCCCCATGGCTGCAGTTTCACAACTCTAGCCATCTGTGGGCCGGGACTGCAAGCTTCTCAAGCCCTCAGGAAAAAACATAGGAATGCTTTCCAAATTGTTTGGGAGTGATTGTAGCAGCTTCCCTGGGGCAGCAGAAGCTAAGTGCTCCTTTGCAGCTGCTGCTCTCAACTGTCTGGGCTAAGTCTTCAGCACAGGAACAGGCCCACCTGTCATCCTTCCCTTTTATGCAAGCTACTCTTTTCTCTTAATGAGGAGGAGGGGGGAGAAGGGGGAAATGGCTAATTGTTCATATTTATCGTCATGCTATGATGTCTTATTGCCATCTCAGCCTTCAGATACCCCTCTCTCTTCCCACCCAACAACTCAGCTTGTCCCTGCAGAATCACAGCATTCGCTTTGGGTTCTGCAGATGCATAACTGACTCTACCTCTGATCAGAAAGAGGTCATCCGACCATCCCTCTCCATCTTCCTCAGCTCTGGAAGGACAGCCAGTTTATTTTAGAGGCCCAACTCCCACCCCCCAAAACAGCAGCCTTTTCCCAGGCCAGCTGGGTGCCGCGGTAAGGAATGCTGACAATCTGCCGTCCTGGAGCAGAGCTGTCAGCGTTACTTCCCTACTGCTGAGCCCTCAGTCATCACTCACACAAAGGATAAGTATGCAGCCTGCTGCCTTGTGACAAGAGCTGTGACTTTGTTTAGGAGCCAAGCACTAGGAAAGAGTACCAGGGAAACGTGGCTTAGTGGAACAGGAAATATCAACAATCTGTGATAAAAATGAAAAAAAGCAGCCAGTACACATCTAACTCAGCTGGAGGCTCGGCTCCCTGACTGGCTGTGAGTAGCAACAGCCTCCAAAAGAAAAAAAACCCAAAACACTAAAGAAATAGCTTTTCCAGTTCAAGGCTGACTTTTAAAAGAACAGTAATTTTTCATGTGCTCATCTGCGTACAAGAAAAGCCCCTAAACAAAGTCATCTGTATATTGCAGTAGCTGCGGGCTCAGGAATGGACATGGAGTTTTCAGCTCCACAGATGGTTGAAGGAGCTGTTGTGAGAGCCCACAAAGATAGACTCAGCCCCATCACCCTCCAGCAGCAAGTTAGGATAAGCAGGTTGGCTACTACAGCTTTGTGCACCAGTTTTAGTTTTCTTCTGCTAGGAAAACAAGATTGGGATAAGCGTCTCTGCCTAAAAGGATTTCTCTCAAAGCACCTTGTTTCTGAGTGAAATGATAGCAGAATTGTAGAGAAAAGAAAATTATTCCCCCTCTATTTTTCTTTGTGTGTTTTAGTCAAAGTAGGTATCAGGCTGGAAAAGCTTCATTAGCACTGGATTCATATCTACAGAGTCCTTTCAAGTTATTATGGGGATGATAACCTCTCTT
The DNA here is from genome assembly GCA_020086605.1 of Lanius collurio. Taxonomy (NCBI): domain Eukaryota; kingdom Metazoa; phylum Chordata; class Aves; order Passeriformes; family Laniidae; genus Lanius; species Lanius collurio. The sequence continues at coordinate 19,774,990 of JACBWW010000005.1, read as the reverse complement.
TGTCCTTGTAATCCACAGTAAATAGAGGATCTTAATCACTCAGGAAATAGGGAACAACTTGCAGATCTCTTCGTTCCTTATATGCAGTTTGCACAATGCCTAGTGCTGGGAAGAACCAGAAGCTGATTTAATAATCTGAAGTCATCCAAGACTCTGCTAAATCCTAAGTGTTTCTGCCTTGCTCTTGTCTCCAAGGATGAATTTTTAAGGTTGGAAGTTAAATGGCAAGGCAGTCACTCATTTAGGTCTCCATCCAAGGAGCCATGGCACTGGCAGGAGGATCAGACACTGCACGTGCAGGTGGTTGTAAGGAAGGTCTCCACCAAGCACAGAAAATGAAGCAGCCTCTGCTGTGAGAGGCAGCATTTCTCCCACAGGGACAGGGACCCTGGCCAGGGATGGAACGCTGCTTTCTGGCTCCCAAGGCGTGACCTTGGGCAGGCAGCAGGGGCTCTCCGGTCCCGAGTTTCCTCTTCTCCAAAAGAGAGATATGATATACAAGTGGGCTGAGAGCCTTGCAGAGAGGTGCTATCGCTGGTAGAGGGAATTATCATCCCCAGGCCCAGGTCCAAAGCACACAGCAACATGGAGAGCCATTCCCTCAAAGGACCCTGGCTCTGGCACCCAAGCCAAGAAGAGGCTGTGTGTGTTCTCTGAGATGTAGGTTCACTGCTATACTTTTACATTTGTAAATGGCACTAGGTGCAAGAGATCCTAAAGGCTGAGCCTCAAAACCCAACAAAAATTACCAGTAATGAAATAATCTCCTCCTAGATGGTATATGAGCCAGTTCTTGAGCCTCCTGTGAATTACAATCAAAGCCATATGTACAGTCATAAATATCAGAAATATTTACAAAACACAGACAAGATCTTAAAAACAAAAGCAGTGATTTCTTCATCTCACTGGAAGCCTTACAAAACATGGGGTAAATTGTCTCAATTGAAATATTCTGCTGACCACAGAGGGCTGTATGCTTCATTTTAATGGTTAGTCATTCTATACATATTTACTGGTTCAGCTAAGCTTCTATGGCTGCTCACAAACTATTGCAAGGCAAAGATTAGGAAGCAGAGTAATTAGAAATTTTGTTTATGCAAAATCCACTGTGGTCATAGCACAATACAACACAAAAGGTAAATCAAAACCCCATTCAAACAATCATTTCCCCTGCACTGGTGGCTGGCATAGCCAGAGACATCTAGGAGAAGACCAGGAAAGACTGTAAAAGTGGCTAATTTAAAGTTCCCGTGTTGAATCTGTGCTGGGATACATATCTCTGCCTATTTTTCTAAAAACAAAAGCAAAACCAAAACACATCACAAGCACTTAAGCACAGAAACCTCCCCTCTGCTTTCTTCTACAACTCTCACAAGGAAAACTTGTAGGTGCTGCAATGCAACCAGGCTGTTGAGGCCCAGCATGAGTTTCATGCAGATGCCAGTTGGCAGTACAGCCTCACTTCCCAGTGCTTCACCCCGGAGCTGATGTCCCTTTCCTTGTAAATTCAGTGGGTACCAATAAGCCAAGATTCTACAAGTAATCGTGCCCCATGCTGAGGTCCCAAGCAGCTCCCAGGTCCTTTGGGTGTCAGGACACCTTGGGGATGTTTCAGCTCTTAGGCTTAAAGGCACTTCTGCTCTGCTCATCTTCAGCACAGAAGGCACAATGCAATTCTTTGAGAAGTGTGTACCAGGGTCCTTACCTTACACATCAAAAATCCCACACTGGAAAGACAGAAAAAACAAACTTATTGCAAACATCCATAGTACTGTTTATAACCTTAAAAAAAGGGCATATTTCAAATTTATAAAAGACTTAAGTTGAAAGTTGATGGTTGATTTTACAAAAAAAAAAAGAAAAAAAGGATAGGTGTGGAAAATAATTTGGCACCTTCTGAAAAAGGACTGTGATGTTCCTGCTAGAAACAAGCAGTCAAAGGAGTAAAGGCTTTCATTTAGTTCTGGTTTGGGTTCAATTACAAAGAAAACTGTTCCATTTCAGCCATGTTGTGAAGTCAGTGAAATTGCATTCTGGTGTACATTTCATTTGGGGGAAGGAGGATACACACATTCAGATTGGTCTTCTTTTGTATTTTGTTTTGCTCAAAAAAGCATAGGTATTATTTCATCTTCCTCCTCCTCTCCCCCTCATTTAATTGGAAAATATGAAAGGCCAGAATGTTAGCGTTACCCTAACCACACATCATCAATATTGGCATAGATCAGGGGCAAAGGTCTTGCTTCTGGGATTTCATTCCTGGGTTTTCTACATCAAAAGAAAAGCAGCCATCATTTGTGAAAAAGGTCAACGTCTGTCCCAGGCTGAAAAAATTCTGGTTGATTTCAATGAACTTTGAATCAGATCCAGATTTTCTCTCTGTACCCCACATTGTACTGCAGATGAGAGAAAACTTAAGAGAAAACCCTAGTAAGACAATATTCTCCATTAGGAAAATAATGGCCCTATTTCTAGGAGCATTTCATTGTACCATAAATATGCAAGCAGTCAATCCAAAGTTAAAGCAGAGAAGCATATATTTGATGCACTTTTGTAAAGATATCACCATTGATGCTGGGGTGGAAACAACCACAAATTATAAAACTCTTGTTCTACTATATTTATGTCCTTACAGAGACACCACTGTTATTAAAAGCTCATAAAAGATACCTCTAACAGCTGTAAGCAACAGCGGGTCCTTGAACAGACAATAAATTTGGAGATGCTTAATTGACTTTTCAAAGCTGCTGAGCACCAGCGCTTGTAAGAGGTCAGATCTTTAAGCCATCATTTGCATATCAATATTAAGTTAAAATGCCTACACATTTTAGATGTTTACTATTGAAAAGAGAACTTGTACTTGTTACAGCAAAAGCCTTCTTATGGAAGAGGTTACTGACATCTCCCCAGTGAAGGCAAACAGCACCAGCAAGTCTAGGTCAATGCACACTGTGTCACTGAAAGCAATACACCTTCAGGAGATGCTTGAAAATGAGGATCTGCTGCAATACATGTCAGGGGAGTTCAAGACATCTGAGCAGCTGCAGCTCTATGGAGACTCCAAAGCAGCACATTTTTCTTGTCATACCTCATTTCTTTTCCCGTGAAGCTAGAAAAGAACAGGTTGGAGTTCATGCCAAATGGTGGATGTGTTTTTTCTGTATCAATTTCAGGTTACTTGAAATTCAATCATAATGTTTAAGATATGTGAAAAAGAAAAACAAGGCACATTTAATGCTTCAGTTTAGATTCCTAATGTCACACAGGTAAAGGTGATGAGCCTGAATTCTGCATCCCAAAGACCTGCTGTACATGAACAGTGACACTGAGTACTACAGAAATCAGCTACACTTGGTGTGGGTGCTCACACATCACACACTGCAAGAAGCAAAACTGAGGACTCCGAGTCTCATAATTTTGCTATATAGATTAATTGGAGCATCTGAGTGGGTCTTTTCTTCAGAGAGTATCTACACAGGCTCAAAGTGTTCCTCTTAGGCACTTAGATTGAGCTTAAGACATTGGAAAAGCTTAGACAAGGCTTTAATCATCACAAATAGCCCACCAAACAACCATTCTTCCAACATATTGAGAGCTCTTTCAATAGATACCTCTTTATTTGAAATGGAATGTATCTTGAAAAATATGAAAAATAAATCACATCTCTCAGAAATCATTTATGAGTCATATTTACACACATTTTTTTGACGACACTGGTATTTCTGCTCACAAGAGGATATGCTAGAAAACATTTGGTACATCACTGCAGCTATAATTCAGAAGCTGGCATTTGCATATCATGAAACTTAAAAAAGAATTACTTCAGGATGTCACAGAAACAACATCCACTTGATCTTCCTCTTCCCCCCAGTTTCTAAATTGTCTTGGTCACCACAGCTTGGATTTTCTTGCTGAATCTGCTCCTTAATTACTTTTTTTTTTTTTAATTACAACAAGTAATTTTGACCTCTTTATGAACAGACTGTCCCCACTTCTGATATCTATACCAAGCATTTGCCTGTGTTTTACTGGCATTTTTTTTTTATTCCCTAATGAATTAACTTCAGCCATATGCTGTCAGATTTTTTTTTTTTTTGAAGAGGAAGGACAACTTGACTTATTTATTTGCAAGGCTCCAATAAGATGGAGCATGATGTGCTGAACCTATTTTCATAGCCATTGCTTACAAGGTAGTAACAGACAGTATTAAATCCAGAAGTTCAAATGAAAGCTATGCAGTAATAGAGGGGCAAGATGAAAAAAAACCCAGAAGTACTTTTTACAACATCAAACAATTTCTTGGTCTGAAATTACTATCAGCCAAAAAAACCCCAAAAACAACAACAAAAAAAACACCAACCAAAAAAAAAAAAAAACAAAAACCAAAAATAGGCCAAAAACCAAGAAAACCCCACACACCGTGGAATTCAGAGCGTGAGAAAGTTGTCAGACTGTCCTCATCAGACAATTTAGCCTTATTTATACTGACAGGGCATGAGCCACACAGTCCAATTGTCCCCAGGGGACCCCAGCCAATTTGCTCCCACTCGGTTTCCAGGAGACAGTTTAGAGACACAAGGGAGAAGTTTGATCCTTACACCCATCCCACCAACTCAGGCTGGAGGTATCAAGGTAGATTTTGTGATGTGACCACCTCTCACGCTAGGAGGCTGGCTGACACTGAGGGTTTCAAACAGGTAACACAGCAGGCAATGACAACCAGCAAAAATTTGTCAAACTATATCAGTCCAAAAGGTTTTCAGATCATCCTTCAGAACAACTTAAAACAAGAAACTTAAGATAAAAGTGGGGTATTGACCTTGAACCAGTGAAAAGGAACAGCAAATTCAAAACAAAAGTTGTCCCCTCATACCTTCATGTCAATTTTCTCACCAATTTCTCATGTTTAGCTTTCAAAGTACAAGTACTGCCAGAAAAAAGGGAAAATTTAATCTTTAGACTACATCCATAGACTTTTGTGGCATTCAGAGGCTTGCATCCACTGAGGACAAGAATAACTGCCTCTCTCAGAGAAATACACGTGTCTCTGATCAAATAGGAATTAATTCTCATCAGTTACATTTATCCTTCAGTAGGCTAAAATGTGTTTTAGTAGGTGAGATCAGCAATACATCTCTATACCTGAAAAGGTGGATTAGTTACTCAGTAAACTGTAATTAATCACTCTAAAGAGAGGAGCCAAATTACAGCCTATTTTGTGAGTCTTTGACTAGCTCATTAGAGAATCCCCTTGCAGCTCTAACATCCAAGCATTAGCAGAATGATAACAGCAGATGTACAGAGATGTGGAAATTGAGTATTATGACTGCCAAGCCAGCGAACCTAATCCTGGAAGATGTAGGGCACCTTCGGTTTCCATTAATTGGAAAATAATGACTTTGTTAGGACAGCTGTAATCTACCACCCCAAGCTCATTGTGCAGCCTTGTCAAGGGCCAGGTTGGACAGAAGCACCCAGGAGTAACTACAGAGGATCGTCAGGGCTTTGATTCTGCACCATGACATGTTCTGCTTGTCTATGTATGTGACCCTGACACCTGCGGGAAGGAACAAAAGAGGAGGGCTAACACAGACCTCAACTTACTCCTTACAGGACTGAGCTTAAATCTTGGAGTGGAGAGGAAGGTGCCGATGTACACAGTAGCGCATTCTAAAATCTTCCTTTGAGTATCACTTCAGCCTTTTGCTTTAAACACAGAAATAAGCTTGCACTGAGAATGTGAGGCTTTGGCTGTAAAATTACACCTCAATTACACAAAAAGAAAAACCTTGGATGTGTAGATTTAAAAGATTTTGTTTATATTAATGTAAATTGCAAAGGGGCCAAAAGCCATTTTCCTCATCACACTGGTCAAAATAACTATCTCCATGGCTTTGACATTTTACCTTGGACCAGAGATAATGGGCCACTACCCTGTCCCACTTGCAGCCTCCCCACTTCATTTAAACCAGAGAACCTGGGCGGTAGCAGTGCCCAACATGAAGCCACCCATCATCAGAAGGGCCCTGTCCTAGAAAGCTCCCCAGCCTATGCCGACTCCCTCCTCTGAAGTGGGCAAAGAGCTCCAACCTGCTCCCACCAGCATCGGCAGCCAAACTCCCACTGACTTTTAGGAGGCAGAGAAACACACACCAGCTGTGCAATTAGCCCTTTGTTTTCCAACTTCATGGCTTCATCATTTTTAGAGGCAAGATGGCACGCCTCTCTCAACATCTGACAGTGCTAAACACCAAAATTAATCTAGTTCATCTCAGCTAGAGAGCAACTTTCAGCTTATGAAAACTGTGACCAAAATAATCCATTTGCACATTAAGACATACATAAAACGGATTTTAAACTATTAACTGCTTTAATGCAAGGCATTTAAAAACCGCCATGAAAATGCAACACAGGTTGAGAGTGCAGATCACTTAAAAACTGGGAGTGCAGAGGGAGCCCTGAACGTAGACAATAAGAAACGTTCATGAACACTTCCCAGTTCTGGCCCACCAGCCCAGGAACAAGCACATCACACAGATAGCTGGAATCCAACTCAGATTCCTGTATCGCAAAAGAAGTTGGTCAGATTCCTTCCGCTCATACACTGTAACAGATTGGTTTTAATCTCAGAATGACAAGCCACATTGCTTTTTTGAATAGCTAAGCATGAATAACTTTTTATCATCTTCCACCATGTTTAATATTAAAAAAAAAAAAATATTTAAACCCTAGACTCTAATTGTTGTTCTCATTAGAGAAAATAGGTTTCATATGCAGTATGGGTTTCAGCCAAATTTTTAAAAACACATCACATTTTCCATGCTGGTGGAATATAGTGTATTTTGGGTAAAAAACTAATAACTTTTTTGTCAAATTGCACACAGTCAAACTACCCAGAACTTTTTTGTTCTTTTAGGGAGCTAACATACATATTGTTTTTTCTTTTACTTTTTGATACGGCCTACATTCAGAAATGTCTTGCAAATAAGCCCTAAAAAAAAAAACCAAAAAAACCCAACCCTAATAAATAAAACAAAATACATTAAAGTAAAGTTACAGTACATCATGTCTCCTAGAAGTCCCATCGCACCAAAGGATCTTTTCCAAGGTTCATAAATAATGGATTTGAAATGCTTCTCGGCACCGAGGGCAGCAAAGCAGCAGCAGCTGGCCGAGGTTCAGGCTATTGAGCCGCTTCTCTCCGGTCTACCTGCACCTCCGGCGTTTGCCCAGTTTCTGAGCCCCTGAAGCAGGTCCGCCACGAACGCGCTCTGTCCCTCTTCCCCGAAGCGCTCCGTGAGCGTAACCTGCAGCGAGACAGAGAGCACAGAGGGCAGCCCGTGAGGCGAAAGGCGGCGGCCGGGGCCGGCAGCCCCGCAGGTGCGGTGCGGCGGGCGCGGTGCCGGGTCCGTACCTGCGCTAGGCGGAGTTGGAGGCGCCGCGGAGGCGCGGGCCGTGGGGCGCCGCCAGGTGCTGCTGCTTCTGCCGGGTAGAGCGCACGGCCAGGATGGCCTGGCGGTTCTTGTACTGCACCATCTGCAGCGTGATCGCCGCGTTCCAGCCCTGCTCCTGCGCGCACCGAAAGTCGATCTCCTTCCCCTCGGCCATCACCACCGTGAAGTACACGTACTTGCCCTTCCGCTCCACGCAGTCCACCGTCTTCATGTTGGAGAAGTGAAGCTCCTTGATCTTGGCTGCCGGCTCGGCTGGCGGCGCCGGCTGCTGCTGCTGCTGTGGCGGCGTGGGGTGCTTGGGGGGAATGAGGAGCAGCCCCTCCTCGGTGAGGATACAGCGCTTCTTCTTCCAGAGCTGCAGCAGCCCGTCGCTCCTCTTCTCGAGCATGCCCTCCTTCACCGCCTTACAGCCGCTCTCCAGCATCCTTCTGGCAGGGTTAGACGGCCTCCGCCCGCAGGGGCTGGGCTCGGGGGGCAGCCGGCACCAGCCGAGGACTCTCCGCCGGGCGCCGGCTCCGAGGCGGAGGGCTGGGAGCGCCCCAGCCCGCAGGAAGCGGAGCGGCTGCCGCCCGTGCCGCGGCGTGGCGAGCGGCGGGCGCTGCCGGAGCGGGCGGCCAGGGTTGTCGGCGGGTTTTCCCTCCCCTCCGCTTTTGAACGCGCCTCTCCCACCCCAGAGTGACACCCAGCGGAAAACGCGGCTCCTCCCGCCCGCCGGCCGCGGGGAAGCCCAGCGCGGTAAGGGAGCGGAGCCGGGAGGCGCGGCGGGGCCGCCCGGCAGGCGGGGCGGGGGCTGCGCTCCCCGGCGGCAGCGAGCCCGGCCCGGCTCCCCGCCCCTCGCCCAAGGCTACGGCAGAGCGCGGCCGGTCTGCGCAAGGAAGGGGTTCCCCGCCGTAGTTAACCACCCCTAGGCCAACACACCGCTCGTTTGCTTTCCTGGGGGTGTCCTCGCACTATTTAGTTGAAACACATTTCCTTAGCCTGCCTCCTTAGGCAATAGCAGCAAAGAGCCCTCTTCTGCGTGTTTTTGATTCAAGCCTACCAAATCCGGTGCCAGTTTTCAGCGGCACCCTGATATTTAAACGATCGTCGCTTCATTAAACAAAGGAAAGAGCCTGAAAGAACCTGGTACAAGAGCTTGATGCCTACGCTGGGCTGGGGAGAAGCAGCTTCAGCTGTATATAGAAAATAAATCTTTACTTTCTGCAGCAGTTTGTGTAATGTCTAAAAAAAAACATGGATCCGTACCACTTCCTTAAGGAAACAGTAGAACCTCAGTACATGGAAACTGCAAAAGGAGACTAGGGGGAGAAAAACCCACACAAACAAAACCCAAATGGCAAACAGCTAGGAGGGTTTTTATTATTCTGCTTTGTTGCCACACATTTGCTTATTGTTTGGTTACCTAGAGGTTAGCTTTCGAATAAATTTGAGTAGAAAATTACAGTGACCTAAGGTTAATATGAAGCTATTTAGTTTTTAATCCTTTGATGTATTAGATGTAAATCAAAACCCCACATAGCTGAATTTGGCTGACAAAGCCAATGTAAACTGAATGCTGTAAGTTTCATGCTATGTCTGAGAGCACTGTTTTTAAACATGCATTTATCATGGCCATAAAAAAATCATCCTCACATCAATCTTGGCAGCTAGAAGCAGATCATGCTGCAGCATGTACTGTGTTCCAACAGATTAGAAAAAAAAAAAATCAACATTAATGATAGCTTCAATGGAGTATATCTCTGATAACATTTTAAAAAGGATTTCCTCTTGCAATCTTTTCCTCTTGAAGTTCAAAGTTAATTTTGATAAATTATTGAGGAGTAAACAATTAAGGCAATAAAAGCAATTAAAATTTAGCTGGTTTACCGTTCCTGCAGTAACTGGAAAACACTCAGTAACAAAAGCAACTTGACTAGCCATAAATTAAATGAAAAAGGAAATTAATATCCTAAAACATCCATTTACATAAAAAATAGTCCCTTCTCCTTAAAGCTGAATAGATACACTGTAAGATATAAGTCATTCTCACATCCATCTTACACCTATTTTAACAAAAGCACATGCTAATTTTCAAAAGATCTGAACACCATTCACAATTGCCTCAATCAGCAGTTCATTGCCATTTGAAACTAAATTTCCCAGCACAAATATCTCCAGCTGCTGGTGCATATACAAGGTGTCTCAAAAATGGCTTGAGCAACAATAAGACAACTCCTGCCTTTTCACTTGATGTGTTTTGCACCTACTTCTTTGATCCTTACTAAGTCTGTGCACGTGACATATGATTTTGAAACTCCACTAAAGCAAACTGGTTAAAATACACTCATCTGTACAGAGCAGCTTAATTAAAATACTGAGTTTATATAAGGCATAGGACACTAGACTAAACCTACAGAAGACCAATTTCTAGCAATTCACCTGTTCAGTTTTGGTTGCTGCTTCACTGCTGTAAGCAAACAGCCATTTGATTCCAGGTAAATGCTCTAACCAGTAGTGTGGAAACTCACATGAGACAGTGCCACATGTTACATTGCAACAGCATTCAAAAAACTCCCCCCTTCACCCTGCAACACTGCACTGTAGCACTTAAAGACATTAACACACAACCTGTATTTGTATAATTTAATGTGAGCTTTTTCACTTGTTCTCACAGTATTGAGAGTAAATTGCAATTAATCAAATGAAAAAGGGGGAGACTAGTGTGGAAGGCCAAATATTTCTATCAAATGTACCGGAGAAAGAGAATAAATTCATTCTACTTTGTCCTTCCATGACAAAGCATTGAATGTGAGATTTTTAACACAATTCCAAACACGGATGGACATAATCTGCTAATATACAGACTCACAGCACTGTTTATTCCCGGTGAAATTTACCTTAGCATGTGGTCAGAAGCGAACATGTAAAACATCCATTTAAATTCATATTCTATAAGCCAACAAATATTAACAGCCATTTAAAATACACTGTTTGACCAAAACCACCAGGTCAGTCAAAAGCTACAAGACTAGTGTAAGACAAAATACTGACAATTCCATGGTAAAAGAACAAAATATTGTGCAGAATTTGCTAGTAAAGGATAACTTTGTTTTCCTAGATGCAAGTCAAAACTGAACTTCTGTAAATGTTTCTTAGATTACTATTTTGAAAACCACATTCAACATGGGAACACTACGATATCCCACTGAGATGTTACTTTTCTTGAAATATACATTTAAACCACTGCATTAATATTAAATGCTTCACATCTGCAGCCATTCCTCCAGAAATAGCTGGTGTGAAGATGCCTCCTACTGTCAAACCTGAAATACTACAGCCTGAAAAAACCACTGAATCTGATCCATGGAAGTCTCTACTTCTCAGATATGAGTACTTCTTACTGAATTTTTTCCTTTTCTATGTTCGAAGTTGATACTTGCAGAAATGTCTGCTTGTTAAATACTCTGGTCTCCTGTATCATAAACTCCATAACTTAGACTCAAGCGGTTGAAATTTTGTATGCACAACTTTAATTAACGGGTAATTATAGCAAGAGTATTTAAAGTGCTCTTTTTAAGCCCTGAGGCAAGTTAAACATTATTTTGGGAAGCCATTGTGAAACACTAAAAAGCCCACGATTTTACTAGTTCTTCCAGGTAATGAATTTGCAGCCAGCAGCTTGACAATCAACTTTAAGTGTCAAAGGGATGCTCAACCCATCCCAACTGACAGCCCCTCAGCATCATTATTTCTTCTATTAGTGAGAAGTGACTAAAACAGAAAAAGGGTTTAAGAGGGATGCTTAAATTAATTATGAGCTGGCTATTGCTAGACAGAAGGAAAATGAGGGGAAAAAAAAAGTCAGGGGAAATTTCATGAGAAATACATGACAAATAGATGTGTTGCGAAATGTGATTAAAGCAAGTAGACAGTAAGTGGCTAATCATTAAATAATTTTCTTGGCCATTACTATCTCCCAGTAATTTCACTGGAACTTGCCACTGAAAGACCACTGGAACACTGAAAATGTGACCCTGGGAACAGACTTTTCCTTTCAGGAACTCCATCTCACAGATACCTATATATACCCCTCAGTAAGCCAAGCATAAATAGACAAAAAATTTACCATAACCAACAACCCCACTGCCTCTGGCCTTAGCATTCCTTAAAACCCATGGCAGTACCAAATAAACTGGGGGCAATTCACCAGGTACTGGCACAGCAGCTTTTCTAGCCTGGCTTTTTCAAAGCTCTGCACTTTCAAGGTAGTTGTTTTCCAAAAATATTCCAGCTTTAGCACACACTTTGGAAAGAAAAACTAGGCTGTAAAAGGGGCTTTTAAGCTTCTCAGATCTGACCACTGCAGTAAAACATGCTATGAGTTCAGAAGTTTCTTCACTGCAGAGCAAATGTAAATCTGAGCAATTCTTGCCAAGACTTGAGCACACAGAAGCAAAGCTCCTAACAGCAAGCTCAGGACTTAAGCCCCTCCTGCACCTGCAGAGCCAACTTGTGTTGTCAATCAACTCATATGCTTTAGTTAGGCACCTATGGACACAAGAGCCCCTCTGCCATAGCCTCTAGTGCCTTGTGTGCCCATCCCCGGTATACACCAGGCAGAGGCAAATATGGAATAACTTATTTGTGCTTCGTGTACCCTGTCTTGTTTGCTTTACTCACTCTGATTTTCCTACAAAACCCGAGATACAGGCCACATGAGGAAGACTACCAGGCCTGAGCAAAGGTCTGACAAGAGGATTTAAAGAGCAATGAGACAAATGCCATGTGAACAAACTTCTACCTCCTCTCACTGGTGCATAGAAGTAAGACTTGGTATTTTCACAAGATAATTTATGTTTACTTTAGGCAAGCACTAGCAGTTAAAAGTCATTATTTCAACAGTCTTGAAAACTTGGGGGGAAAACCTCAAACAGGTTACTGAGAAGCTATTAAGAAATGAAAATGGAGATGCAGTTGCAACTTCTCTAACCTGTAAAAGAAAGTCTTGGATTGGAGAAGACCACAACTGCACAGAACAAAGGAGAAAGCACTGTAGAGCTCAGTCTACCTACTCCAACATCCATGCAGCTCTGGCCCCAACCTAACAGACCATCAAGGCTGTTCATGCTTTCATTATCAGGCTGTCCCCTTTGTACTGAGTGGTGTAGCATTTTTTTTCCTTAAGCTGCTGAGAGTGCCACAGCACAATCCTCTGCCCAACAAAGGCATTTGATAAACAATTGCTGCAAAGACACCTTTGGAAATAGAAAACCTTTAGCAAAAAAGGTTAATCATTCATCTGTATGTAAGTTTCCTATCAATTTTTGAATCAGGTCAGTAACAATGGGCACTGAAACACAGGGAAAGTTTGAGTATCAGCTTTAAGACAAGGATGAACACATTCATTTTCTGCATTTTTCTATATTCTGCTGGCTTTTTCACATAAAAAGCAAAACAAGTCAAAACTACAGTAACTGCTATTAGTTTCAGAAACATCAATTTCAAGAACCCAGAACACAATCTAAACTTATGAAGCTATGAGACACTGGTAAGCAGTGTTGCTATGCCCAGTGTTTAAATAATCCAAGGTAACACTTCTAACTGCACCTGACATCACTCTTTTCTAAAAAGTAAAACTTCAGAATGCTAAACTTAAATCTGGGCTCCTGGATGCTGTTAATTTTCTTTTCTGTTAACATGAACGAAGTTGTATCAGACAGGCAAGCTCTTCAGCGCTAATCTAATCTAGATTGCTAAAAGCAACTATGAAAGGATTGCAAAGAAGCCTCCCTCTCTATATCAAGCATAAACCCTGAGCACCCTTCCCTGTAATCCAAAGTCTCACTTAATTCTCTTTCCTCAGCAACCTCCCACTTTTCCCCCCAAAATAATTCTCCCTTCAATACAACCAAAACTGGACAGGAAACACAATTCACAGAGATGTTAAATTATGGTGCATTTCTAAAGACATTCTATTTCAGTGACACATTTTCCTAGCCTAAATCTGTTAACAAGGTAACTTACCCTCCTCAAACACTAAATGAGATTCTCTACACCTGGTATAAATGAAAAGTGAAAATAATGAGTCACAACACTCCAATCAACGTTGAAAGTTTAATGTTCCTGCTACATACTGTCTTTCAGAACTGCTAAACAAGAGTATCATTGGTAACAAAACTACAGTAAGCACCAGAACAGTTTAAATTTAACCAATGCCATAAGAACTGGCACCTCATTTATACTCTTCTTTTTACTGCAGTCTGGAGAGCACAAGAACTGCTGATTTAGAACTAGCATGTCAATCTAGAGAGAAGCTTACCAAAATCCATCAATAGGATATATTCATGACCCTGGATCTTGCAGGCTGCAGGCGTGCTTTGACATCTAACAATTCCCCTTTTCAAATATTGTATCCCACTGAATGTTATGAAGGTGTTAAATGAGAAAGTAATCAAAGAGCAAGCCAAATTTGTTAAGTAGTGAATTTTTAAACTTACAACTTTTAACAGTTTGTTTTCTTTTTAAAATACAGTTACCAGATGCTGTTAGCAAAAATGGGCTAGATCTAAGTAAGGACTTCAGAGACTTCCCGTGTCCAGAAGTATGAACCCCCAAGCCCCATCTTCATGACTTCTCAAGCTCAGAAAATACCATCACAGTTTGGTCTCTACATGTCCTGAAGTTTAAACTTAACCCTGGGAGATGTTTAGAGAAGAGACCATGTGAAACCCAAACACCTGGCAGGGTCAGTGCCTCAAAAGATAAGCATATTCTGATATCACAAAAACACAACCACATGTCCTTTAACACATAGGTACTGAACGTGGTTGTTAACCTTTCATAACTGCTTTTTATATGCTATGATCTGTTATCTAAAAACCACCCAAGATCACAGCTTCAATGGTCTTGCTTTATACACAGCTACAGATAAACAAGCTCCTTCTCCCAAATCCATGGATATCTGGAGAGGAGAGAGATGAAGCCTGACAGGGATTCTGAAATGAAGCACTGTGATATTTAAGCCTTCAATGAATTAAAAAGAAAAATCAGTAACAAAACTAAAAGAGTTTAGTCAGAGGACACCAGACCCACATCTTCTTGGGAGGGAGCTGAGGATTCAGAAGGGCACTTGAGATAAGCTTCATTCTGTATTACTTACCCTCCAGGCAAAAAAACATGCTAGAGAAACTCTTCCATCAGCCCCACCCTCATGTGGTTGTTACCTCCTGCTTGCCCTGCTCTTTTCAAAGCATTATGGCTAAGTGCATAAGTGGCACCAAAAAAAAGTAACTACTGCAGAAATAGATCCATGGGTAGCTGGACATTTCTTTTTAACACTACAAGGACGCTTCCATCCCTCAAAAAGCTACCTACTTGCTTGAAAGATCAGAACTTATACTGTTGTAAGAAGGATGAGACAGCACAGAATACAGTAGCATGCTACTGACTGGAAAAACTCAGAATACATCAGTTCATAGTCTCTTTCAGCTGAATATGTTTAAATCCACATCTTGTCAAGCACCTCCACTGCTAGGCTAGAGGCAAGGTCAGAACGAGAAAGATCTTCTAGCCCATGTGTTTCAACTGACAAAAATATCCAATATGGACAAAGTATGAACCACAATGCACAAATACAAGCACAGTAAACAGACATTAGGTGAAGAAAGTGGAATTTCTTTGGGTTTGTTTCCTCATAGATGCTTGATACAGTGAGGACAAACTAGAATACAGCCAAGTGTTCCAGCACTCCCTTCGGCTGCAGGGCATGTTTTGTTCAGGACCACCTAGCTTCATCTACACAGACTGAAAATCCAAGGCACTTTGCTCCAGATCTCATACTAATAGGCAGTGCCTTCGAGTCAGGCACAGCAATACCGAAGTCCTTTATCAGATCTAGCCCCACTTCTAAGAACTTGTCTTCTCTAAAATGGCAGTGTGGACCAATCACTGAAACATCAAGCTCAGATTCACAAGTATCACACTGCAAGTGGAAAGTATGCAAACTTTCCAAACTATGGTGTTTGTTTTTCAAATGCTATATAATTTACTTTTCAGTAATTATCAGCTTTTGTTTCTAGTAAAACATGAACTGCAGCATGTAAGATATGCCTTACCAGTTTATACATGCAGATACACACGTAATAAAACAAGACTAGCTTCTGAAAATACTAGGTTTTATTCACACCCCTGTGGTAAACAATAACCTTAATATGATGACTAGGTTTCTTTTGTAGATCACTATGTCACATAAAATACAAAACCCATAGCATAAACAAGCTGACAGTTATGAATGTTTAATGTGGTCTCGTTGGGAAATTAAACAAGTTATACTACTCTTCTCAAGTAGTCAAATTCAAAATGCATCATCAACTCCTAGTTAGTACAGGTCACTGCCATTTCTATAACAAAGTAATAAAGGCACAGCTAGTGCAAGCAGACTTAAACCCGTTCAGACTACTGGGCTGAAAAAATACTTTGGTTGGTTCTTCAGGAGAGTTTTCTCTAAACAAATATTGGTCTCAGTTAACAGTTCTGATCATCTTCACAGCTGCAGTCTAATAGCTACATGACAAAGACTTCACAAGAACCAAACTATGTAGCAATGAATTAACATTCATGCTTTAGGGGATTTACTGCATTCTACATATTGGCAGAAAATTATACTGTTAAAATGCTAGGTAGATTGAACCTACATTTTAAACTGGTTCTTAAGTGTTCGATTTCTTTTTTTAACAAATTGGTTACTTAATTCTACCAAGATACAAAACATAAGGCTGTAAGTAACTAATAAGTTGTGTTTAGGCTATTACAGTGCAGGTAATCCTCAAGGCCACAGACACACTGCTTCACTGCTGCTTGCATTCTGCTGGGTTTTGATCCTTCTGTTGAGAAAAAAGGAAATACCAGTTTACAGCAATCAGTATTTTAAAAGAACTATCAATATTGCAAAGCATGCTTTCTCAAGCTGCAATATTCAAGTTCTTCCATCTTTTCCACTGCAGTAATTGTCTAGCATTAACCACACTGCTGTCTTTAGATGCAGCAACATCCACATTGCATTTATTTTGGATTTGTCAGCACATCAGGATACAAGCCAGAACATAAATCTGTTCAGAACTAAGTGTGGTGAAATACTCTAAAAGACACTGTAACTGGAAAAAGGAGAAGCGTGATGTGCAGGTAAACAACCCAGATTAGAAAAAGCATGCAAACCCTCTTCATAGTTTGAGGCAAAAGAAACTTCATATGGGCAGTAACAAGAGCATGGCTTTATGCCAGAAGACACTGTAGAGTAATGCAATAAGATGCCAAATCACAGTTCCTAATGCACTGGAAACATCTTTTGCAATAAATTCCAGTTATTAAAAAATTCTAACATGGAAAATTTCTTCTGTTCTTGAAACAGCCAGCCAGTAATATGTCACAGTAATATGGGAATTTAAGAAAGTTTTTTGAGGGGGCAGAGTTCTGTTGCAGGTTTTACTCCACTGCCTTCCTTGGTCTGGACAGCTATTCTAGGACCACAGTGCTAAATACATTCAGCTGGCTTACAGCCTGAAATCAGCTTACAACACTATACTACCACTCCTATCTCTAGCCCTTGAGCAGCTCTCAAGCTGATCATAGTCCTGCCCTTTCTCAGTTCTGTTTCACTGAGAAAAATGAAACAGAAAAGCAATCTGAAATGGTGGGAATAAGTCTAACTTGCAGCTGTTTCATTTTGATTCCAAAGCTTTCTTGACTAGGAAGCAATTTGAATACACTATAACAGACGAAACATCACCAAGAGGGCTGTACATTTCCATTACAAGTTTGTACCACGTCTATGTACAATGGTAAGATTATGTAATTTTTTTCAACAGTACTTTGATAGTAGCTCAAACCATTCCTACTGAAAAGCACTCATTTGAAATGACAAGCCCTTTTAACAGCAGGCATTTTGGAGCAACTTTCACCTACTACCATCAGATGATTTCAGATGGCCAGATGTACCTTTCCCTCAGCTATTAAAAAGCTATGAATTAAATGGATCACAATCATTTTTCCAGCTTGATTAGTGATCTGCCCTTCCCATGGAGTAAGAAAGCTCTCAGTTGCTCCTGGCTGTTCACATTTTAACACTTGGCTGTAGATGTGTTCTGGAACCTTGACTTCTGCTACTTGAAACAATAAAAACCTTGCCATTTATCTAACCTGAAAGGGCCCATTTTGTATTCTGCTGGGAAAACCTGTGCCAGAGCCAGCTTGTAGCAAGTTCCCAAAAACTGAACCTGGACTACACAGCTCTCTCCAGGTCCTTACAACCATTTTGCAATTTTCATCATCAGGCAGCAGCTTGCTGCAAGACAAGTTTATAGAAAACCAAGCCTGAGTAACCTCAGTGATGAAAGCCAAAGTTACTTTTACAAAATGACTCCTGGAGAAAGAGCTTTGCAGAAGTTTTTCTACCAATACTAGTCTGTCAGAACTAGGCCTGAAACAGCCTCAAAACAAAACATGCTCATCACAGGAACTATTGATTTAATACTTAAACTAAAATCAAGATTCAACACACATAAAATTTTAAATGTCTGTTGCATACACAAACTTCAAACATTCATTTTAATTCCTTACTTTTGGGTCATAATCAGGATCATTTTCTTCATCGGCCTCTTCTTCTCCCTCCTGAAAGAAAACTTGTCAATATTTCTCTAGCTTATCCACATCCAGCTTTCTGAGTCATTTTAGTGAAAATTAACATTAAACTGTACTCAGAAATACATTAATTAACGCTTTATGTTATACATATTATATTAGTTCATCCTCCATAAAGTGCATTTTTTGACATGAGTTGTAGCTTAAATTTTAGGATACCCTAAGTGTAGTCTTAGTTTGGTTTGGGTTTTTTTTTTTTGTTGTTGTCTTGCTGGTTTTTTGGATTTTTTTAAAAATAATTCACCTGAGATCCACAAAACAACGTGTTCTATCTTACATCAGAAGTAATTCTTAAACTTAGCGTCAAGAGCACTCAAACTAAAGGAACTCTTATTCCAGAAAATAAACTACAACAGGGAAACTATTTGAGTCAAAGGCATCTGTCATCTTACCTCATCATCTGCCTCTTCACCTTCTTCATCATACTGGAAAAGAAAATAAATAGTTTTGATAGCATCATAAATACAGCCATTTATAGCTCAAGTAGATGTCAGAGGCCACTCTGTACTGTGCTCTTAAGAGAATCATAGAATGGTTTGGGTTGGAAGGGCCCTTGAGGGTCATCTAGCTCCAAGCACTGCCATTGGCAGGGAAACTTTCCAATAGATCAGGCTGCTTGGAGTCCCATCCAACCTGGCCTCGAACATCTGCAGGGATGGGACATCCACAGTTTATCTGGTCAACCTGTTCCAGTGTCTCACAACTCTCACAGTAAAGACTTTTTTCCTAATATCTAATCCAAACTTGCACTCTTTCAATTTGAGACCAGAAGCTCCTGCATCTGTCAGATTTAAAAATGCTTTTTACATCAGCACAAGCAATGTTCAACTTCCCCTGCCAAGCTCTGGCAGAGCAGACTGTACCCCCTTCACGCAGCCCGGGAGGAGCTGATTACACTGCGGTACCTCTTGGGGACAGCAGGGGACAGCGGAGCCCGAGGCAACCAGACCTGTCAGGACCTCCCTCCTCCACAGCCCCAGCCAAGCCTTTGCAACAAGGGCCAACAGTTTGGATTCTAAGAATTCATTTTAAGACAGAACTCATCTAAGCCGTTTTAACTACCAAATTGTACTTGTTTGAGTGGAGGCAGGGGACAGAAAAACGTTTTACATCTGTATAAACTTCTGAGGCTTCATGGTTTGTCAATTTCAAGTTTAGTTTAGCTCTTTTAAAATACTTAAGCTTTTGCAGGACTTGCTGTGATTATTTGGCATACTTTGTGCTTATCTAGCTTTTTTTTTTAAATAAGAGAGTACTTTTGAAAGGAAGAGGCTTGAATCTCATGAAATTTCACAGCCCAATATCACTGCAAGCACAAAGAACAGGCTGAGCAGCTAGATAAACAGTTCTCATTTGTTCTCTGGCAGCTCATTACAGTTCTACCAGGTATTGGGTACACCTCTCTAGGAATATTACACACAAAATGCTACTATGACATCCTCTAGATGTTCAGCTTCTACCACTGCTTTTGCCACAAAACTGTGAAGTCACTACTTCAACGATTAATTATTTTCATGCTGCTCTTTCTTGAACAATCTAGGAAGCTCTGCTGCAACTAACGTTGGTACATTCCATTCTAAAGATACCAATGTAAGAGATTACCCAAGGTCTTTAAGCAGCATTATTTCAAGGTTTTTAGTGTTCTGAATGAACATTATACTTACGTCATCGTCATCATCTTCAATAGCTTCTCCAGTGAAGTACAATACTGACCGGGGAACTATACGTTCACGCAAGAAATGACCGATTTCAAAGTCTGCAGCAAGGATTGCCTCGGAATCATCATCCTGTATAAAACAGTAGTATTTCCTAAACTATAAGATGGTAACTACTTTACACATACCACACAAGTTACATGGATTTTGATGTGGCCAGATTTACACAAATCCCATTACTGATTTCTTTGCTCCAGGACCTGCTCTACAGAACTGAAACTGAGGAGCCAAGTTTGACACTTTCAACATCTACATTTATACAGCCAGGAGCTGCTTCAGTAAGCCTAATTACATACAATTCTGGAGTTTCTTTTGTTCCAAGTAGAAAGATTATTTAATATCTCCCACAGACTTTCAGTTCATATGCACAATGCCAGGTGAGCCTATCACACTAAAGTTTTTACAACCTACTTCTGATTTCTACAGTGCATCTCTTTTTTGATTCTCATCAGACAGGCCACTGTTGAAGCACCTGAACACCTAAAAATGCTCTCTGATCCAATCCCAGATTTTCACTCTTCTTATTTCCATACCATGTTCTGCTGTCTCTCATCTGAGCAATCATCTTCAATCCAAAAGATTTCTTTTTGGATTGGGTGGTTTGTTTTTTTTTCTAAACATGAACATACAGCTTTTGGTGTCCATGCCAACTAGAGTTCTAACAGCATGCTTCTGGAAGCTTTAGTTTTGTATTTCTCACTCAAACTGGATAACATATTTCCTGTTAACATACATACTGTTAAGTATTTTTGGTAGTTTTTCTCCTTACAAAAACATGGCTTATTGCCATAGCGAGCACACAGAAAAGCAGGCTCTTGCAGTTTTATTACTTTCTTCACATGTTAACAGTTTGAGAAATTTTTGACAGAATAAAATACAAACTGGATATATTCAGCCATTAGATAAAATCATCCAAAAATACCTGAAGGGAGAGACTTACACCACCCATTAAATCGAAGACTGACAATGTATATCACTACATTTCTACAACTGTTAACAATTCACAAGGTAGCTTTCAGGAAGCATAAACTGTAAAAGTTGACTATATGAAACTCTACCATCTAACTCAACAAACACTCCTTCTAAAAAAGAAGACTCAAATACATACTAGTCTTCACAGCTATTCTCAGTTAAAGACAGAGGCAGTTTAAGTAGAGGCTGTTTAACGAATTCTAAAATTCCATAAACACGCTCCCATAATTTTTTAAGTAAGTCAACTTACCAGGTCTCCACTTTCAGGAACTGTAGAAAAAAGAACAGAAGAAACAGGTGAGTGAGGTACAATCTACATTTAAAGTTAATGCACATAAACTAGTGTTCAGCTTACCTTCAGGAGGACTAAAGAAGTTGAAGAAAGAGTCATTAGAAACAGTTTTTGTCACTGTCCTAACTGTTCCACGGCCCTTATGTTTCTGCTTCTTCTTAATGGTTTTCAAAGTAACATTCTTTCCTTTTTTCCAGTCTATTTGGCAACTAAAGAGTAAATAAAAAAACAAATGACACAAAAAAACCCCACAACCAGCAGCAACTTCGTACCATTTGCCTTGTTACAAGTATCTACTGAGACTATCACAACTGCAAGAAACACAGGGAAGAGAAAATATTACGGTAGTATTTATTCAGTGCTATCTTTACATTAGTTTACATGTTGAGAACAAAAGAACCAGATTCATTTTAGGATTATTTCCATCCAGAAGTTTTTCCTTCTCCGCTCAATCCCTGACATGCTAATTTTCATTAGCTACCAAGTACTGCCTAGCTTCCTATCAATAACTAGTCTTGCACCATTTTTAGAGTCACCCATCCACTCTAAAGTAATGTCATATTTGGGCACATTACTAATATGACAAAGTTAACCACATCTATCATTATAACCAGTAAGCCCTTAAAGTAATGCATCAAGAAGGCATGTATTTTTTGGCTGATCTGAGTTGTTTGTGAGGGTTTCATTTTCTTGTGTTTTATTCGTTTGTTTGGGTTTTATTGTTTTGGGGTTTTATAACTCCATCCTGCTTACAGAGCAAAATCATGCCTATGGGCTTCTCGAACAGCCAAAGCATTCTGGCGACACATAAATGAAAAAGTTACGTGAGTGAAACTAGCTGCATTTGCAAAAGTTTCTGATTAGATTCTTTTAAAGACTCAAATGGAGTGAATTGCTTTGGGATAAGAAGGGACTATCTTAGCTGAAAGACAAAACAAGGACTAGGAGCTAATCATTTTACAAAAGCAGTGGCATCTCACACCAAACTCTGAAAGAATTCATGCTTTTAAAAAACAGTCCAAACTGGGGAAGACATAACAGTTTAATCAAAGCTACCCAAGCATATAAAACATACAGGACTTTGCAAAATACGTTAAGTGGCTGGGAAATAAAAAGGTAAATATGTCAGTATGAGCAACTGGAGATGAATGTAAGAATAAAATCAACACTGACTATGCAGTGATAGACTGTAACACAGTCGTTATCACTCAGAAGAGCAGTCAGAACATTGGAGATGTGAACACAAAAGCTACTGAACAGGCCCAAGTATATTCATAAGATAATTATGTACAACACAGTTTTCTCTAAACCCTCTGTTCACAAAAAAGGCACATGTAGAGAAAAAAATTACACAGCTAATTTAAAACAGAAGATTTCACTAAGAAAGGAGTGTGACAGCTTTTTAAAAATGAGTAACCAGGAATTAACAGATGACTATTCTCCATTTCTCAAATAGATATTCAGAGGCAAACAGTCAGACACTTAAAATACAAAATGGGTAACTGCAATATAAAAAGGGAATCTGGAATAAATTCCCCAAAATGCTGTGTGTCATAAATACAAAAAGACTAAAATAAGTGATCAAACAAATTCTAGCAAAAGCTTTCCAGGTCTACTAAAAGATACCACCATTCACCTTTAGTGATTGCAGAACAGTATTATGAAAAAAATATTAATTTTTTAATTTATATGCCTATATAATATATATGATTATAAATTATGCAATATAAATCATGTGTTTCTATACTGTATTGATGTTATTGATAACAACTAAAAAACTCAAGTCAAATCTAGTTGCTCACAAGTTACTAGGGGAATTATCTTTTCCAGCACCTCCCAAGATGCTGTAAAAGTCTACAGTTGGATAATGCTAAGGAAGAAACTGTTATATTGCCTTAAAGCTATCTAATAGCACTTACCCTGTACAACCCATGATTTCTGGTCCATCAAAGGAGAAGGGATCAGAATCGTCTGGCTCTGACCTCATTCTATACGTCTTTGTCAACACTTCGTTTGTGAAGTAGTCATTTGGTTCGAAATGAAATTCTAATGTGAAACTCTTGAAAAGAATTGCAGAGCAGTAACTTTAGTTATTTACAAACACCTTCAACTTCTTAACACCTAAAATCCAAACCCAAAAAATACACATGCAACAGAATACACCTTTCTCCAATACATCCATAACTTATTCTAGAATTTGCTACCCAAGTTTTACAACAAATCTTCAAATCTTTTCATTTACTTGATCTTGCACTTACTAGTTATTATACTGCTTACAGTAATGACAGATCTCCCAGCACACAGCTTTCCTGCTGCAGATGTATAGGGAGAACTTCCAAATTTAAAAATATTAGAAATTGGAAAACTGTCTGATTTCTGCCATGGAAATATATTAAATTACATCAGTTACACAAAAAGTACCCTAAAGTACCAAAATGCAATGGTGAAACTTAAGTCATCAGATATTAAGGCCAATCTCATCAGAAGCTGAAGGTTAAATCTAGTACATATTTATTCAGAGGGTGGTGCAACACTACCAACAGACCTTGTACTGCTTTCTCAGAAGCAGCAGCTGCATATTTTCTCATGACTTCCACAAGACAATTAGCAATCACAGACCATGCTGCTAAAATACAAATTATTCTTAAGATAATACAAAAGTAATCTTGCTTAAAAAGTTAAACTAACCATAGGCTGTCCAACTTCTGAAAATTTCACTTTTATATCTTTTAAATATTTCAGGATAGGTTCATCATGTTCCTGTAGAGAAAACACAGTGTATTTAATTTTCCTAACATCAAATTATACACAGATTTAAGGTCTTGCAGAGATAAAAAGCCATGTTTAGAACAAGTTTTCCTCAGAACAAAAATCTAATTACAACACTGAAATACTTCCACGAACATGACCAGCAGATGGCAACAATGGCTGTGTACAGAGTCTCCAATACAGTACTCAACCAAAAACCATGCAAACATCAAGTATAGTTTCTAGTAATGTCTAATACACGTTTCACACACACTTCATAAGCACTGAAAATGTTTTGGTATCGTAGAACATGTTCAAAAAATAAAACAGTAGGAAAGTATTTCAGTGCTTTATACTCTCACTTGGAAAGTTACCAGAGATGACATTCAAGTAACAGTTCCATTATTGCTCTCCAACAGACATATCAAGCATTGTAGTGTTTCCACTGCTTTCTTAAAGACACTTGGATTAATTACCAATGCAACTTTAAACAAGCCTAGACCACCACCTACCTGAACCATATCACTGAGCAAGTCCACATTCTTGAATACTGTCAGCCAAAACTCAGGGATTCCTTTAGGGTCTTCTTTTTCTTCATCTTTTTTTTCTTCTTCAATCTTAGCTTTCTCTTTCATTTCCTCCTTGAGTAAATAAAAATATTGTGTTTCCTTAATTTTAAGAGTGCCCATAAGGTTCATCAGTTCTTTGTTGATAGCAGTACGGATTAGGTTTCATGTGGATGCTTTAAGTGGCCATTAAGAATTAACATTGTTAGTAACAGTAAGTAATCGCTACAAACCTGATTTTTTTAAAAAAAAATTCATCTTATTGAATCTTGTTTATGCTAAAGCTTGAGGTATTGATGACAACCAATTAAGATACTCACTGAAATTTCTTCGTCAGCATCTGCTTTCCATTCACATTCTTCTTCTGTAGGCTCATAAATGGCATTGATGATTTCACTTCGCTGGAAGATTAAACCAAGAAAATTTTCAAACTTCCAATTAGCAATGCCCTAACCAATAAATTCCTAATCCTAAATTACACAATTAGTAATATATTAACTGCTTATCAAAACATTTTCTTCTGGCTCTAGAGGATAGATTCAGCAGTTAGGAGGTTTTCAATACACTAAAATAAACACCAAAGTCCCAGAAAAGTTACAGTATCATCTGACATCTACTCAACTATGAAGCCTGATATATTAAAGCCATTTTGGTAACCATGAAACAGACTTAACCTTTTGCTCTCTTAATCTTAGTTGATATTCCCATGGATGGCAAAACTGGATCAACTGAATTGAAGAGGCACATATGAGACAAATGTAATTAGGAATATGAATATGTTTTCTGGTTTTTATATTCCCTTGTATTTTAGATGAAGCTTTATAATACAAATCAGAGTAGCATTAAAATACCTTGTCAAATAAGGGCTGATAGAGAGCAGCATACTTTCTTTCCAGCTCATGAACTTCCTCATAGAACTTTGCTTCTATCTGTGCACACTGAACTTGAAGGTTCTTGAGAGCATTCACACGTCTTTTAACAACTTTAGGCAAGCTGAAAAATTCAGGGACAGAACTGTTACTGCATTTTAAGCACATATTGATCCCTCCTTAACCAGACGCCTTGCAAGGTAATTAACTTGTACAACAACACATTTTACACTCTATTTTAAGCTTTAGAAAGCTTAAATCAAAACTACAACCAATTCCACCATTGAGATTGACATCCTTAGCACAAGCTCCTAAACTGAGGCTCAACCACAGTTAGAACCAGAGTACTCCAAACACCTGGGTAAATCACGAAACTTGTGCAATAAATCTTCCTTCTAAAAACAAGTTCTACCTTATCAATGAGTAAAAAAGTAAATTCATAGTATTGAGTACAACTAAGAAAGGACTCACCATTACTTTGCTTGGTTTTATGAAAAAGTTCAAAGACAGTTGAGTTATTCTTTGTTAAGAAATTTAATCTTCAAAATTTGCTTTGTTTCACTGAGCAAAACAGCTGGTAGCACTGTCTTGAAACACACTGTCCCAAAGTGAGCCAGAACTGGTTTGCTAAATGAGCCACTATTACAAATGTGTAAAAGGAAAGCAATTACTGCATTCCCCATAAATGAAGATCAACTAAGGAAAATTTTGGCAAGAATTTATAGCAAGTTTTGATACATGAGAAAACCACATGAAGTACTGCTAATAATATCCTCTATCAGCTAGTGGTTACACTCTAAGCATAAAAAGACTGTATTAGAGACACTAGGCCTCCAAGTATCTCTCCATAGATTAAATAACTGATGTTTCACGACTTAGGCAAAGTTACAGAAGAGATTTCAAGGAGCAGGAAAGTGTTTTACGTGTGCCATATTGTAACTGCAGGGGAAAAGATCAGCCACTGTAAACATTAGCTTTCTTTTCTTCATAAAAACTCAACTAAAAACTTTTCAATTCTGAGATGCACTACAGACAGACTGTATTAGCTTTTTTTACTATCTGAGCAGCACAGTTGTTTATGACCACTAATGCACAGACAATACTGTTCAGAAAGCAAAGAACTATTTATAACATTCTGTTCATGCTAAACAAATGCTGTACCTTTCTACATATCCTGCAGATGTTCCTACCAGACCATCAAGTCTTTCCTGAAGGGCTGCAAGAATCTGAGGATTCTGCATCATCTGCACAGTCAACTGCCGAGCTAATTAAAAAAGAAAATTATGTAAGCAAAAGGTGCATCTTTTGGACTAATCTTGAAAGAAAGAATTGTGCATAAAAAAATTAGACAAGCAAGAATTACAGATGCAGAAAAACTGCTTAAAACTTTGTAAAATTGCCCTACTACCAAAACATGTTTCTGATTAATAAAATCTAATTTCCCTCCAGAACTCATACACTATAATTTGCCCTCTGATTCTCACCTATAATAACTAGGAAATCATTGAAAATACGTATTATTCATCTCTAGGTTGCTGTGGGACAGCTGAATACTTATCATTTAATTACTGCAAGCCATTTAATTACTTCAGATAGTGAATGTGTTCCCCAAAATTTTGCAACCCAGTTTTGAAAATACTTCTTTCAATAGGTTAGGTAAAGCACAACATCTTGAGCAAAATGTTCTAGTTTAGTGTTATTATTCTGTTCAAGCAATCACATAACATGGCACTATTAGCAGTCAAAGTCATTTGTTGCAGAGTTTATTAGTTATTTCTCTTTTGGATGATTGCTCTTTAGATTCTGTCTGTGCTCCCAGACTTTAAATACAAAGTAGGAGTAAGACTGTTCAGCACTGACAAAACAAGTACTATGATACGCACTCAAGTTTTTTGTTGAAGGGGGGGAAAAGGATTTATTAATTTTAAGAGTGGTAACATTAAGCATGATTTGTTCTGTTCACAGCCAAATAACTCAGCAGCAAATTACTAATCAAAAAGTAAGATACACATATATGCACATTAATTTTTTATACCCAAAGCTTCACATCTGTGAAGTTTTAAACTGTTTTCAGCTTTCAAATAATCCAGTCACATATCCACAATAATCCTGTCTTTCCCAATTATATAGTCAGCACTGACTGACCTCATATTAACCATGACTAGAATGAGTAACTGTAGACAACAAATAAAAATCTCACAATTTGAAAAAATTAAGTCCTTGCTTCAGAACTCAAAGACAATTGCACTTCTGAAATTTTACCAATTCCTATTATTTCTTGAAGTAAAATCCTTTTAACACTAACTAGAAAGCACATATGCTTAGATGTTTAGAAACTTTGTTTCAACATTACCTTTGCTGTTGGCATCTTCACCAGTTTCTTCTTCTTCTACTTCTTCAACATCTTCCATATCCTGTTGATCAAGTTCAGACTGTTCTTTGCTATTAGAAATATTCAATAACAGCATCAATTCGTTAATTTTATAAAATATTACAATGAGTTTAAAGACATCAAACTAGAGATTATGTGGGGAGAAGCAAACTGTTGCATCTTTTGATCTATGATAAACAAGTCTTAATAGCCAAACAAAGCCAAATTTGTCTTCATACACATTTCACATCTGACAAACCCAGGACAGGTTAAAGAATTAGCAACTTTCCAGAATTACAAAGTTTCCTTTCTACAGAAGTCCTTCATCTCATATTCTCATCAACTAGTCAAAGCCTCCTCCTGCTCTACATATCTTCCTTAAGATGTGCAGGCCTTGAGAACTTTGGGTAGGTTCACCTAAACTGTACTTCAAACGCCACAAAATAAGAGCACTCAAAGTACAGAAACAACCATACACAGAATGAAACAATAGGAATGTTAATACTATTTGTTTTTCCCCTCTGAAATTCCAGCTAACATAGAAAGTTGACTTGTGCCTTCTTCCACTTTTATATTTACTTACAATTAAGATCACAAACCCATTTATCATGAGCAACATAAGCTTTTCTCCCACATGCTATAAACCTCAGGTCTTGCCACAATATCTAGACCCTGCCTATCCAGTATCTGGAGAGCCCAGCCATGCAAAGTACAGCACAGGACACACTCAGAGCCTCAGTAACCCACAGATTTTACTTACTTGTCTATGTCTGCCATTCTGCTAGATTTCAAACACTAAGGGGAAAAAAAAAAAAAAAAACAACACATAAGAACAGTAGCACTAGATTTCAGTTATAAATTCTATGGTCACATGCTATAACACTGAAAAACATAAACCATGTCAGCTTTATGAAACATGAGTGGCACATCTCCTATGCACATTTTGAGCTCTCAGTCTAAAATACACAGAAATACTGAAAAACTTTGTTCTGGTTTAGAACCTATAGATCTATTCACATAAATTGAAGTACCAAGTACCAGGCAAAACGTCATGTTGAGTTTTGGATCTTTAGACCATATTATTATCACTGACTGAAAACTAGTCCTAAGTACAAAATTGGAATATAACCTGAGAAAAACTGAACCAAAAAGTGCGCTGGTAACTGTTTACTCATTTCCAGCATGTAATTGCAGACAGGGGATACTTACAGCTAAATCAATTTAAGAATGAAGATGCCTTTCTGTTGCTTTACTTTTAATCCCAACTTTACAAAATCAATCCAAATAGTTCATCAAAATATCCACAATATTGCAACACTTTACAAAAAAAAAAATTGATGCCAGGCTATTGAACATGACTAATTCCCATGTCCTGAATGATCATTAATTTCTTAATGTATCTCAGTATAATCATAAACATATTCCATACACAGTAACTAGAAACATTTAATATAGAGACTATTGCAAATCTTGCATACCATAAAGCACCTATGTTCCCAAACATATTATAAAATGAGTAACATTTTCTACCAGCAAAAACAGTACTTGGGAGTCTAGTTTCCAAAAAGATGTTTCAGGTAACTTGAAGTCTAAGACAATACCAAGCACAAGAAAACACTGTCCCATTTCCGCCATCTCCCAGTAATTCAGGAGGCTGCCAACTACCAGGAATAATTCACTGGCCCAGAAAGCATGGAAACCAATGCTTTAGAGTCCCTATTTTACCTGCTATCCTGTAAACTAAACAAATTCAAGTTTCCTTCAGGAATTTCAACTTCTTATAGTGCATTCCAATGGGAATTTTAGCAAAGTATCGGAGGGACATGTTGCAGAAAAAGTGAAAACTGCATTTGATCTATCTAAAGTGCAACACAGAAACACAATCCCAGTAAGATCAGGATATTAACAGTCAATATGAAGAACCATGTTAGAATCTAAGCTTCAGAATTAAACACCTACATGTATGTAAATATAATCTAAATATATTTTTCCTGCTGTCATTACTAATTCCCAACAATTACACAGAAAGAATGTATCTGATGTCCTCATTTAGGACCAAAACTTTATAGTGTCAGTTAAAGATCTAGAATGTAATCCAAAAGATTCAATTCCCTAATATGCAGAGAAACTAGAGAATCAAGTACCTGCCCATCTATATCAGAAAAATAATACAGTATTTGCTAATAAATACAATGGCAGTACTGCTATAAACCAAAGTACATCTAACAATTCAGTAAGAGGAACTACAGCAATGTTCTTGACTTATTTTATTCAGATCACATTTGCTCATCTTATGATTTTAGTTTCACACATGGATGCAGGCTGTCCATATAACAATTGCAAAGGCTCTCCTTCAAATATAATTCTCAAAGATAGCATGGATTGCAGACCTACAGAAACTGAAAGCATACTACCATTACAACTCTCATATTCAGGTCCCTGTTTTTCTTGAGCAACATAATGAGCATTAGTTTTGATTTACAGGCCATTGTATCCATGCAAAATGTTCAGCTTTTTCTTACACTCTTCCTCCTAATTTGTTTTTTATGCAGGACCATTTCACAAAGACTTACAGTATTGCTGTGCAAAAGAACACAAGATGCACAGCTCACTTGCCTTCCACACATTTTTCTGCAAATGCAACATAGTGATGCTCCTTGCAGAGACCAGCATTTCCTCTCTCTGTTCCCCTTAACAAATGAAGCTTCAGCATCCACAAAATGAAAGGCAGTTCTTCCAACAAAGGTGTGGCAGCACAAACCCTGTGATCTCTCCTAGACAGTGGGCCATATGAAACAGCAGCTGAAACACCTTAGAGGTTTTCCAAAAGAGACCGACTTCTACAGTTAATTTAAACATTTTTTTTCCTAAATAAAGACAAGACTAGCTATGAACAAATGATGTCTAAAAACTTTAAGATAAACAGCCATCCCATTTCCAACAATGGCCATTAGCCAATGCTTTGGAAAAAAAGCAATGACATGGTAAGAATTCCCCCAGAAACACTTCCACCTTTCAATCACATTCAGAAAAGACATATTGGCTCAGAAGTGCAGGCATTCGAAAATCTCTTAATTTTTTATTTCAGAAGATAGTCCTCATTTTCCCCAAAACCATGAAGGTAAGCTGATGATAATCACTCAAGTTTCTGACTTGCAATTTTCAGCTCAGAGATCAGAACTAAGATTTTTCTACACTATGCAACTGCGTAGCAGGGGAAGTTTCACCAGCAGTCTCATGTTACTGAATTTCTCATTGGGCCCTTTTCACCCTTTGAACAACTACTTATCATAAACTTTCATCCATCCTTTCACTGTTCATCCTCTTTCCAAGAACACTTCTGACCATGCTAAAAGCATTCATCTTGCTACAGCACCCTGTGGGACTCCAGCATCCGCCGCTCTCCTCACAGCAATGGGCAGTTATCACCCTCTGCTTTCTAGCTCTTAAACAATCCACACAAGCACTGCATGTTTTCAAATTATGGCCCAGTTTACTCAAAGACTTTGAATAACGTTCTTCAAAGATTTTTTTCTGAAATTAAAATAGACTGTATCAAGCAGCTGACAACTTCAGAGCCTCCCTCTAGTGTTTCTCTCTCTCATCCAATTTTTCCTATTCTACTTGCATCAGTCTTTTTTTCATGTCCCATCCTTTAATCTTCCCTCCACTTTTTACACAACTCAGTATCAGAATGTACACAGTTGGAAGAGTTCTTCTGAAAACTGAGGAGATACTAGTGTCTGTCATGACAATCATCTGCCAGCTCTAGACAACTGTTCCTGAGTAAGGAGACTACAAGGCACTGCCAAGAAAACTATGCTGGCAGACTTTTAGGCTAATCTGTGCAACCCACTAGCATGGAAGAGATGTGCTTCCATCCCATTTTGTTTACTGTCATTTACTTAAACAACCATAAGCTTCTCTGCAAACACAGCTCTATTGACTAAAAAAAGCCAAACAGAAACAACAACACTGCAGAAAAGCACTGAGAAAGTGTATTCCTTAAGAGCAAACAAACTCCACTATCATCGTGCAATAATGCCCAGTACAAGATCCTGGTCCAGTCTTCAGAGTTTCAAATACACTATATACCACAATCAGTAACATTGAAATACATCACTGCAGTATTTATTTCACAGTATCTCCCCAGCACTAAATATTTAAGTATAGAACTCTTATCACTCTACTTTCCATTAGACACAGCTGGCCTTCCCAGTTCATTCATTCGTTCATTTAGGTTTGTAAACAGCAGCAGTACCTTAGCATATGAGCAACAAGAACCACTGGCATCACTCCCTGAAGTAGTTCCAGGGAGGCATCAGTTCACCAGTTGTCAATGCAGGATTACAGCAAACCTGGCTACACCTGATGTATTACTTCAAGCCTCAGTGTCTAGGTGATTGTTTTGGACTGAGAAACTGCTTGGAATCTAAGCCTCCTGACTGCAAGAAAAGGCCTATGAGCACAAACAAAGGGTATTCTACATCCTTGTATAAAGCCAGCATGCAAAAAACTTTATTAGTAAAATAGTTTATTTCCCTGTTACTTGAACAGCTACAGCCATTGGCTGTTTAAATGCAGTAGACTGCACTATGGTCAAATACAGAGGTGCCCACAGGCTTTGCTTACAATGTTTTGCTGCACATTGTAAAAATAGGCAGAAGAAAAGAAACAGTTACCTTATCTTTGCAGCACTTTAAACAGAAGGTGTAGGAAATTTGAGCTACAAAAAGAAAGCAAAAGTACAAAAAAGCAAGCTACAGTGTAAGTTTCCTAAAGGTTCAAATTTAAAACCTCTTTCATACAGGTACCTTAAGCCTGCTTGCCATTACAAGAAAGCGTGTTCTTTATTAGAAAGGAAAGGTCAGAAGACTTAATCCAGCACTAGCTCACCCACAGTTTCCAATACATCCTGCAAAATTACTAAAAATTAGCAAAACCTGTCTAAACTTTAACACTTACCAAAACTGTATGACAATTTGCTATTTTCATTAGGCATAAAAGACACTTGATCTTGTTCATCTGCCATGTTTTTCAAGAAATGGAGTTTGATACATGCAGAATGTTCATGTGTTCATCCTCAAGCTAGTCATTAGTGAGCTTTCAGTTTTCAAGGGTTATTGTTTCTCCACTAAGTGATTTTGCACAAGTGAAGATAGAAATACGAACTTTCAGGGTTCAGTATTTCCTGATCTTTCCTTTATCCACACAGAAACTAATCTGAATTTGCACAGAGGCACCAGCCATGTTACAGCTAGGACATAGGCTTTGGCAAGAAGCCTTTTCTTTTTCAGACCAGCTTTACATGCCCCAAGTAAGCACACTGCTATTAGATTACCCGGACATCCGCTCTCCCTCAGGAAGACAGGTCACAGCAAGGTGAACAGTCAGCTGAGGCAGCAAGACATTCCTGAGACACAGTTCCTCCAGCAAAACAGCAGCATTTTTGCACAAGCCCTAAGGCTGGCAGGCTCACAACACATCTCAGCTGCTCAACATCTCTGAGCACAACATGCCACAAACAGTACCCATACCCTCCCTTTCAGGAAACACCTCTTACCCTTCTCTAGACAAACTGCTCACACAATTACCTTGGAAGAGCAATTAAAAGAATTTTTTCAAGTTGTTCAAGAGTCCCAAATGGGATTTTTGAGGCTTTTAGACACAAACTGCCTCCAAGTCTTGTTAAGCCACATTTTTAAAAGAAAGACTCATTTTGCACGAATTGATTTCCTCACAAGTCACTAATTCAGAGCACTACAAATACAAGTCAGCTTGTCCACAGACTAGCATATGAGCCTCTCTTCCTGTCCCTGGCAAGCTTTGGGCAACTGAAAGCAATACATCAACAGAAAATACCTAAAACAAATGAGCCCTATGTGGCATTCAGCAGCTGCAACGTAAGGTAACAAATTAAGCAGTGGACTAAGTCAGATGTCAGTGAAGAAAAGGGAGGTCCAGCTAGAGGACAGCTAGTTGTATTAAAAAAATCATCAGGATTAAGTCTGATAAACTATTTGCAATGTGTGCAGAAACCAAAGGTGCCAGACAAATGACATCATACCAGCCAAGTTCAACTCTCGCAAAAGACTGAAAAACTCAAGAGCAATACATTCACTACAAATTACTTCAAATCTATGTTCTTGCCTAGAATTCCAGGACAACTTGTAAGATTTCTCCTTACATAATCACCATTAAATACAGAAAACAAAAATTAAAACAGTGTAAAGATCAGTCAAAAAGCACTCTTTGACTGCAAATGTTCAAAATAATAGTCTGGAGTAGCTTCCTCAAAACTTCCAACAGAGGTCTGTAACTTAGAAGAGCTCAGATCCTCTCTCTGCATAGTGATCTTAAAGGTCTTTTTCAACCTAAACAATTCTGTGAGAACTGAGTGAACTGTTTAAAAAGTGCACAGTACATGGTATAGAGTTTCACATGTCAAATGTGTGGGTACTACAAGCCAAAAAAATACACCTATCATTCCAAAACTGTTAGTAGAAGCTATGGTAGCAATCACTGGGTAGGGAAATTGTTACGAGAGAAAAGAAGAAACCAGGAGAACATTTAACTCTTCTTCAAAAAGAACCAATCGAATAATACATCAGGCTAAAAATGCCATTTAAAAAAGGGAATAAAGCAGAAGACCGAGGGTTTCCTTTATACTTTTGAGATCAAATTCATGCATCTAACTACCACTAGCATGAAAACTGGTCATGATACAAGGGGACAGCATATCTATTATTATTCTGAGGGAAGATCTCATCACTCTCTACTACTACGCAAAAGGAGGCTGTAGCTGAGTGGGGAGTGGTCTCCTCTCCCTGGTTAACAAGCAACAGGATGAGAGGAAGTGGCCTCAAGTTATGCCAGGGCATGTTTAGATTGGATATTAGGAAAACTTTCTTAACTGAAAAGGTTGTCAGGCATTGAAACAAGCAGCCTAGGGAAGTGCTGCAATCACCACCCCTGGAAGTGTTCAAAAAATGTGTAGATGTGGCATTGGAGATATAGTTAAGCAGTGAACACAGAAATGCTGGATTAACGGCTAGACTCAGTCTTAGAGGAGAGGGCTTTTTCAACCTAAACAATTCTATGTTTCTATGATTTAACATGGCAGATAAACATGTTAAACAGATTATATCATTCATCTCAGGGAAAAAATATGCCTTCTTAGGAAAACTGAAGGTCCAAAAAAAAAAAAATCAATGTCAATTAAATGAGCAGTGCAGTGCTACAACATCAAGATACCACATCTATGTGATGAAAGACATTATCAGCCACCAAACTCCCCAGAGACAATTCCTTTATTAGTGCATCGAAGTTATTATGTTAACAAAAGATTTCTAACTGTTAATGTGGGAACAAGTTTGACAAAATTAATTTATATTTTCAAATCTAGAGTATATAATTAAAATTGTCTGCCCAAATATAATTACAGAAAACAGGAGTATGATATAATAAAGAAGACAGTACTAATATAGAAGCTACTAAGTTCTGGATAAAGAGACTGAGGAGCTAATAGTCAGTGGAAGCAAGGAATTCAGGTGCCTCAATACAGTAACTAGAAGGTGACACCAAATCCTTGCAGTAATTCAAATCCCTTCATTTTGACACAACTTACTGTGCTAGCATCAACTCATCCACTATGTGCAAAAGACACGCACAGTTAACAGCAGAAATGCTAAGTGGCACAGCAACATATGGGAATCTCTAGCAGAAGCTGAAGTAAGGTCTCCTGACCAAGCAGAAAAGGGTAAGAAATTCAAATGAGAAGTGGCATTTCACAAAACACACTCAGAACTTCTAGCTATGCACATATGCTTAAATATCCAAGATGGGAAGCACTCGTATCACCATGCACTAGATACATTCCTTTCATAAGGGAAATACCCAGTTTCTCTTCTAAATGATCTTCCAGTCTGAATAACTGTAAAGTTAAAAAACATTTTAAGCATTTCTTTGTACAGTGTTAGACCTTCATCTGCACAAGTAACAGCAGAGCAAGAGACAGTGGCTGTCACAAACACATACCTTTTATAACAACTCATGAAAAGGGTTAGGCAAGTTTCAAGTTACTGTGAAACTGTACTGCTACATCTCAGCTTATGGTAATATGGCAAAACTCAGAATCTCACTGTAGAGAACACATAAACCACTAAAACATGATAATGCTGAACCAAGTAACACAACACAATTGAAACTGCTCTCTCCCCTTCAAGTATTTTTTTTGCACTCCCTAATAACTCCTGAGGTAAAGGCATCAACTTCAGCCGTTTGCCAATGCAACTATTTCACTAGTGCTTACAGGCCTCTGCACAATACATGTATACATGTTATAGCATGAAAACACATTTTCCACATTTCAACTTTAAAGTGCTCTACAGTTGCATGAGAATACCAGTTACTTGATGGGAAAAAGTCAAATTCTGCACAACAAAAGAGAGGGATAGTACATATAAGTAACTGTTATCAGTAACTGTAGGATTTCTTTTCATTCATGTGGAAACCCATTCTAACCTTTCCCCTGAACAATTTTTTTCAATCAGGAAATGAGGATTCAATCAACAAATACTGAACTCCTATCTTTGTAGCAATTTTACTGCATTGTAGATAGTGCCTGTTTACTCTTTCAGCAGAAAGAACTTGCACACACTGAGAAGTAGATGGACTACAAAATTACAGTTTAAAAGCAGGACTAAATTATATCTGCATGCTCGTCTATGCTACTGACCTGACCTCCCTGATCATGTTCTAAAAATAGGG
Organism: Lanius collurio; assembly: GCA_020086605.1. Classification (NCBI taxonomy): domain Eukaryota; kingdom Metazoa; phylum Chordata; class Aves; order Passeriformes; family Laniidae; genus Lanius; species Lanius collurio. The sequence continues at coordinate 19,738,560 of JACBWW010000005.1, read as the reverse complement.
TAATTAACACACAATGTTGCCTTTGTTCTGAATGCCAAGATTCTGTAGCAGAAAACCTAACAATTTTTATTTAGAACAATCTTTCATTATTAGAAATGTAACAAATTTGAATCTAAATCTGGAAAAAATTAACAAGATCTTTATTTATTTTCTTTTAAAATAAACTACAGCTCAGTATAACTTTTTACAGGTTTTACTTTCCATCATGGATAACGGGAGGAACAGCAGCTACCCTAGAAGGTTGAAATCAAAGTCTTTATGTATAAAGAAATATTTGACATTTCCTAGAAGAGTACTTATTGATACAGTTCATGTTGGTACAGGTATTCAGTTCATTAAAAAGTGGCAAAATAATAAAAAATTGTGTTTTAACAAAATTCTTCAGTTAGCAAAGTGCACTCTAACAAGCTTAAATAGATAAACAACTTGTGCATGCCACATCAAACAATGGGAAGGAGAGCATTAGTTGGCTTCCTAGATTGCCACATAATCAAACACAACCATATTGGCAATTACATTGCTATCTGCAAAACTCACATGCTGCAGCACTAAAGTTTTTATCCAATTTGACTTCAAGAACATCTAAGAATCCTTATGTGAAAGGAAAGTTAAAAAACACTGAAAAATATGTACAGGTTTCAGAAGTGTCCTTTTAGCTAGAAAATCTGATTAATGAAATTTTAAATTCATTCACTAACCAAGAAATTTTAAAGTGCTCTTTAAAGTTTCAATGTGGAAAATGTGTGAAATTTCTAAAATGTACTTCGTAACTTTTTTGTTAGCTTCCATTCAGTGTTTTTTTCCATGGAAGCCAAGCCACTACTAAACTACCTAATTTAAAATATTCAGTTTTCAACTAACAAGTTAGTGTGCATCAAAAAAAAGAACACAACCACAAGTTTAACACATTTTAGAGGCTGTTGAGATGGGGTGTAACAACTGGCAGTTAAGAACCAACAGAAGAATGCTCAAGTTCAGCAAGTCACTTTCAAATTAATATAGGTGCAGTTTAAAAAGCAACTGT
>JACBWW010000005.1:19663626-19732586 GCA_020086605.1 Lanius collurio | reverse complement strand
TCAGGAGCAGCGAGGCGGAGGCGCCGCACGGCCGGCGGTGAAAGGACCCGCGCTCCCGCCGCTCGCGCTCATATAGAATTAACGTCACCACGTAACCCCCCTCCCCCGCGCCCGCGTCTCATGGCAACGCGTGCGCGCGCCCTCGCGCCGCCTGCCCGCCCCGGGAGCGCGCGCCGGCCGTTGGCCGAGGGCCCTTGGGCCCGAGCGGCGGCGCGCGCGGAGCTGGTCTCGGTGTGTGCTCCCGGGACGTGTGCCCCCGGGACGTGTGTCCCCGTCGCTCCCGGGACGTGTGCCCCCGGGACGTGTGTCCCCGTCGCTCCCGGGACGTGTGTCCCCGGGACGTGTGCCCCCGTCGCTCCCGGGACATGTGCCCCTGTCCCCCGCGGGACGCGTGGCCGCTCACGTACCGCCTGCCCGCGGGCCCAGGGGACGTTCCCCACACCGCGGGACACCCCGCCAGCCAACCTGCCAGGTGGCTCCCCGGCAGGAGCGGGGCCAGGGTGGGCCCGCCCGTCAGTCAGGGTGTGATGCTGCAGCGACTGCTTCAGTGTTGCCTTAAGCCCCATCTCGGGGTTTCTGAAGGCGCCTGAGCATAAATAGAAGTTACTCGGGCAGGTAAACTCTACTCACATAGGCCACAGGTACCACAAAGCCGCAGTCAGTACTGCTTACCTTGAAAGACCAAGCTGAGCACCGCGGTGGTTCAAACGCTCTTTCATCAGAGTTTCGACCATTCCTGCCTTGGCTGGCGTGAACACCCAGAGGCAGCAACAGCTTCAACCCTCCCGTTTTGACTTGCCATACTTGCCTGCCAGAGACTTGGTTTCCTGCAAATGCCTGTCATGCCTGACTTTGAGGTCCAAACTAAGCCGTTCCTGAAGCTTCTAGGCCTTCGGTCCCATGCTCATGGTCTTGAGTAACAGCATGGAGCACACTTGAAGAAGACATCTGTGATCTGCACTAAACTTACAGAAATGTAAGAGTCTTTGAGACTTCTAGCACCCCTTGGCTGGAATGAGCCAATGATTCCAAATATAATTAGGTGAGATGGCCAGACAAATGGTGTGATGGAATAAGAGCTGTTTGCTGAGGATTATAGTGCCAAATACTTAATGTGTATTCTTTGGAATTTACCAAATTTTTCCATCTACTTGTCAAAGCACTCTACAGTGTAAATGTATCTATTTAAATAATGGAAATGACAACAGAAAGCAAAAGGAGAAGAAAAAGTGGTGGATCTGCCAAGTATCTGCAACACATTCTATATTAAGAACAAGGAAACTGTAAAGGATTCTATTCCGTGTGATGCCACACCAGCTTTGTTCCAGTGTTTGGCAGTAAAATCTCAGCCCTCAAAAGCAGATGTCTTTGTGGTAAATGAATCCGATCTGCAAGACTGATGTTTATGGAGAAGACTTAAGGATGCCCTCCTCTTCCCCAGCACACTGAAATTTTGAAGGGCTTCTTTATATCATGCAGTCATAAATAGCTAGAAACCATAAAACTGTAAGGAGGAAAAAGAAGGACCCAGGACAAGGGATGCATAATCCAAGTGATAGGAAATAGGGAGAAACAGAGATGGAGATGCCACACGATTCTAAAATTAAAATACCTCTACCCCCACTTGCAACCCTTTTAAAATTGCACAGGATACTAAGGTCTTATTTATCTGAGGTGTCTGGTGCTTGGGAGTATGAAGAGGGCAGAGAAGCACAGAAAGCATTTGGTAAAAATGAGCAGTCGACTGATATTATTGCAACAACAATTATATGCTATTGCAGGTGTTCCCTTTATTCAATCAGCTAAAGTGGCAATCAGCTTGTAAACAAGTGATTCACAAGGCAGTGGCTTGCCTTGCTTGTCTTTCTGAGATCTACCACCTCGTGACCTGCAGAGCCCTGAGGTGACACCCAGTGAAGAGGTACGGAAGAAATGAGACGTGCAGAAGCCAGCAGTGTGGAGTAGAGAGCATGAGGTAGTCAACAGCTACAGCTAAGGACTGGGCACAGGTTTAAGCATGTCTAAGCTGGAAGCGTACCTCTAGGTTGGAGGGAAATTCTTTTCAACCACAATTCAGAAATGTCTTTTAGGGGTTTGAATTAGTCAAGTAAGTCAACCCCTTCTCATAAGACAAAATAAAACCAAAGTCTTTAACCAGGGGCTTTTTGACAATTTTTGAAGAACAGCTAAAACAAGTTGTGGAAACATTTTTTAATAAGAAGCAGTTTCTGTGAACAGCTAGAAAGGGACAAGTGACAGGATGTAAGAACACAACCCCTGCTTCCATATGGTACCTGCCATCACAAGCTAAAGCAGCAGTGCCTTAGCTAGAAAAATGTGTTGGCCATGAAGCTTAGTATGCTTACTTCGGATCAAGTACTCCACTATGGCAGCTGATTCACTGAACATTAAAGTGGCTTTCAGTCTCTTTTTGTACTACTAGAAAAATGCAGAAGGTCCTCAGTATGAACCTGGATGTGATTGTCTGAACACCTAGACATCCCTTCAGACTACTAGGCACAGATTTGGGACCTAACAAAAGCTCAGTTTTACAGGACTCATGTCCTGCTCAGCACTGCAAACCTGCAATGTATGAAAAGCTATGACAAGACATTCTCTTCTTATCATAGCTGATTTCAGAACAGCTCACCCTGATTGTTTTCCAAAGGACCAGTTGCCCAAGGTTACTGTCTCCTGAAATCTGTTGGCAGATGTGAGCACTGAGTTACAGCAATGGATGATATGAGTGCTTCTTGCCTACTTGTGTCTCTGGTAGCTGGCTGAGCTACAATCACCATGGAAGTTATCATCAGTCACTGAAAATGATAACACTCACTGAACCATTTACAGAGTAAAAACTCCGAGTGCCACAAAGAGATGCCTTTTCCTCGGTGCAATTTCAAATAGCACTGAAACCCCATGTGGAACTACTAGGTTTATCAGTACACAGTGAAAACAGAGAATCCAGAGTATTCCTTTAAAAAGACTAGATTGCTTTCTGGTGGCTAAAAGCAATTCTTTCAACTCTTACTGGATTATTCCAAATTACATGGCTAGACAATGAATGACACAGCACAGAGCTGGTTAGTTTTTCCCTGTATTGTTTACTTTTTAGGAGCTACTTGTTTTATAAAGGAAAACACATCATCCCAGAAAGCAAGTCATAGTTTAGAAAGAGTGCCACAGGCAGCATAGAAAGTTCTGCTGAACTAACACATGGCAAATCATGCAAATCCCCTGCAGAGCTGAGTGAACAGCTCTCACAGGTTTCTGGTTTGCACTTACTTCTACTTTTGTGAAATGAATGCAAATTTTCCCTCAGGGAATGCAGGGGTTAGCAGCAAACTAAAGAAACACAGTATGTGTAACCTTTGATATACTGTAATAAAAGACAAAGAAAAATTACATGGTTTGAAAAAAAAGTGAAATACTGAAATAAGATTATACACTTTTTGATACAATAAACCTTTAACATCTTTCATTTTTCAGTATTTTTAACTGTCCAGGGACTAAATCATTACTCTTCCTTACATTAGAGGGATTGCACATAGATGCAGAAGGTACAAATTAAAAGTAACAGAAAGAAAAAAAAACAGAAAAAATCCAAACCTAGAGGAGAGATAGAGAAAATAGGGATACAATGTCTAGTGATAAAGTGGGGCAAAAAAAGTAAATTATTCACATGCATTAAAAACAATGAAGAAATGTATGTACAAGTAATTTAGAGGTAGTACAGAAGTTAAAATCTCAAGTACAGTACACTTGGTATTTTTAGGGAAATTTCTGGGGGCTAGAACTCCCTGTAGGTTTAGTTTTTTGGATTTTTTTTCAAGTATTGTATTTACAGTGAAATAATTTTATTGGGGAAAAAAGTGTACTAGCCATTGCCAGAACTCTCTGTTGCTGTTCAAGTGCCCACAGTAGCACCCCTGGATATATATTCAGACTCACAGTGAGGCAGAAAATGGTTTGGAGCCATATGAAAAAAATATAGCATCCCAAATAAGGGGGGAAAAGTAATAACCCATTCTTGTGGACGGAATTTCTTCCCTTCTTTTTTCCCTCTAAAAAAATCATAGATGGAGCAGTTACAAACAATCCATTTAGATAATCTTCAATTGTTTAATTTTATTCTTACTATTTCACTATCTCTTTATTAGCACTAATTCCAATGTTTGCAACTAAAAATCATGATAAAGCCAAATCTTGCATTTTGTAATTTAAAAATAACAAAATGGAACTTTGACAATTTTAGCACTTTTGTCCCATACGTATCTTGAGTTGAAACATTTGCTAAGACTAACCCTTTTGGACAAGCAATTTATTTTCAATGAATTGACAATTATCAACTTAATCTGTGACCTTGACCTCTAAAATAAAATTCTCAGCAGCTCTAGTCCAAGTATGACCTAATACAGGAGAGTTACTTCCTTCCCCTTTTGTAGCTGGATTTCTCAGATGATGAACCTTCAATGAGTATAGACAACAGACACTGCTTGCTTTTCTCAATGCATTTTTCTAAATATTTGTTTTCTTCAGCAATGTGAGCAAAACTTTTTTTTTCCCTGAAGGTAGGTGCATTGGCACCCCGTAGTGGTACAGAATACAGGTGGAATGAATAGTATCTGCTCCAGTCAGAAAAAAAATTAAGGGTGCCTCAAAAGTACAGTTCAAAACACAGCATTTGAAATACTCATTCCAAGTCTGATCAGCTGCATGACGAAAGCTGTCTGAAGCATGTAAACATAGTGATATGAACAAGCTTTGTTAAGTAAATTTGTAAGAAATGGTGCATGTTAAAAACTTGTGTAAGACTCATTTTCACTCTTTGCTCCTGTACTGCTTCCTCTGTAGCTTTGACTTGGGGCTAGAGCTGAGAAGAGTGAAAAGGAAAGGTAAGGATATTCAGCTGGAGGTCTTTGAGTTTGGGCAAACAGCTGCAGTATGTTGAATGCAGATTCTTAGGACAGTCTGTCAGGGGCTGACACCACTTCTGTCCCAGAGGGTGTCTGGAAGAGTTTGTATGAATGGGGTTCTCAGATGCTTAAATCCTGTTTACTGAAATAGCCAAAGCACACTTTTGATCAGATCGTGCTGGATACTGATATTGCTCAAGGCCCTCATTTACCCACCTGAACTGGTTTCCAGAGAGGTTTGCTAATTGCTAGGGGCTTAGATCTGAGACATTGTGGAGACACTGATGTGGCTTGCCCAATCCTCAGGATATTGAGCCCTGCTGCACTTCCAGGTGGACACCAAAGCTACTACCAGGGATGACATGAAGTGTATGGAGTGTGTCTACATGACTGTGGGTGAGAGCATGGGAGCCAAATGAGTTTGTCCTTGATCCTGCTGATGAGGGGGAAGGGCTTGACATGGAGTGAATGAGTCCTTTGGATCAACAAGTGTTTTTGCAGCTTGTGTCAATGACAGAGATTTTTTTTTTTTAATGAGCCTGGGTCCTTTGTGAGGATCTGTCGTGGTTTGACCTGGAAGTATTTGGTGGTTTGTTTTTTTTTTTAGTCTGATTCTAACTTTTGTTTCCTTCTTTTAGGTCTGCTAATAAATTTCTTGGAGTTTTTTAAGTTTGTGCCTGCTTTGTTTTCTCCTAATTCTTATGTCACAGTAAGTAAGAGATGATCTGAACTAAACCACTACACTAATTAAACCACTACAGGATCAAAGACCATTGGGGAAGAGATGGGATCCCACCATAGTAGGCAGGCCAAAAACATTTTTGCCAACAGGTTGGCCAATGGGGTAAAAGACATTTTGAAAATGGGAGAGATGGGAAAGGGAAATTACAACCATAGTCAAGTGAGAAAGGGATGGCCTGGGCTGACAAGTAAAAGATGAAGGGTAAAAAAGAGAGACCTTGAAACCACCAGTGCAGGACTGAAGGGGACTTCAAGCATATACACTTAAATAAGAAAATGCTAAAACAACAACATTATGAAGGAAGTTCTTACACTTTTCCTGGTAAAAGGCCTGCTCAGGGACTATGAATCCCATAGGAGATAGGCCTGCAGAGAAGAGAGGTGAGTTTACTAATTTTTCAAGGTCCCCCTCCTTGAAGTTTAAGAGCAGTCCATCCTGATTTGCAGAAAGCCAAACAAAGGTGGCAAGAGGTCTTCATGGACAAAAAATGAGCTCCTGAAAAAAACAGTCATATAAAGGAAGCATCACAAGGGGTAGCAGTAGGGATAGGTAACCTGTGAGGAATATGGAGGTGATGTCTGAGCAAGCAAGAATAACATTAGAAAAGGCAAAGCCTACCAGGACTTAAATCTGTTAAGGGACGTGAAAGGCCACCGGAAGGGCTCCTACAGGTATCTCAGCAGGAAGGGCCCTTAGTTGAACAGGACAAAAAAAATGACACAAAAATGGCCAAGATGCACAATGCTGCCTTTGCTTCTATTTTCACAGATAAGATATGCTTTCAGGAGTTCCAGGTCCCTGAAGACAGAGTGAAAGTTTGGACCCAACAGCCTCCTGGGTTGCATAAGGTCTAGGAAGGTGTTCTTTCCCCTCTGCTCTGCCCTGGTGAGATGAATCTGTAGGGCTGAGTCCCTTCCCTTATTGAAGGGCTCTTCAATAAGACATGGACATACATGCCAGCTCTGGTAAAGAGCTGTCCTGCTTAGGAGACTGGGGCATCTCTCATAGGAGAAAAGGCTGAGAGAGCTGGGACTGTTTCATTTTGAGAAAGGAATACTCAGGGCAATTTTATCAACATTTATGAACTGGGGGTAATAAAGAAGACAGAGCCAGACTCTTCTCAGTGGTGCCCAGTGAAAAGACAAGGGGCAGCGGACTCAAATTGAAGTATGGTAAATTTCATTTAAACATGTGAAAAAGCTTATTCACTCTGAGAGTGATAAATGCTGGCAGAGGATAACAGTTTGAATCACTGGAGATACTCAAACCTCAACTGAGTACAGCCCTCAGCAACCTGCTCTAGCTGTTCCTGCTTTGAGCAGAAGTTCAGACTAGATGACTATCTGTGATTCTATGATATTTACATAAAAGCCTTGTTAACATTTGATGTTGAAAGATGTGAGATAGAAAAGCTGCAAAAAACCTCTCAGCTAAATTTTTCATTATGAAAAATGCAATGTAATACCATTAGTTTAAAACCACCAGAACAGTAGGACAGCATGCCTAATATAGACAATGCTCACATGTTATCTGATTAATTCCAAAATGTCCCTGAAGAAGGCAAATAGAAATTGTTTGCTATGGTTTGCATGACAGATATGCATGGGCAAAGGAAGCATTCATACTTGGAAAAGTGGAAGTTGTCTATATTGTCTGTTATTTATTAGGTCTCCTTCTAGAAAGCCACGCTGAGTCCCAGCTGTAAATATAGCATTTTAGCACTCTGCAGGTGAGCAGACTGCTTCTGCATCATTTGGCCTTATAAACTCTACGCATTTCAAATCACATCTGTAGCCTAATTTAGGCTGTTTCCTTACAAAATATAACAGTATTTAAAAGCTGATGGTACTGCTAAAACTGCTTTGACTTTTTTGCTTGTCATTCTGTTTTGTTGCTTTATTTTGACACTTTTGCTTTTCATCTTTCTCTGTCTCCCACTGCAATAAGCAGAGCTGGGGTTCCTAAGAACTCTGTGGTAATGCTACATCAGCTGAAAAAGGACACAGGGTAGAAAATAGGCAGAAAAATAAAGTTGCAAAGTATGGGAGAAGAGCAAAAGAGAGGAAGTTTAGTGAGTGAAGTACCCAAAGCCTTTAAAAATAAGGGATAGAATTAATTACATCTGACTTCAGGTGTTCTCAACTTCAATATCACCACTTTCCTGTGTTGCATTAATAGTGGAGAAAGATAAACCTTCATACAGTGTAATTCACCTGGGCTATTTTAACTGTTTGAAGGTGGGACTTAGCTGTAGAAATGCCTCCTTCTGTCTGTTGGCAATACAAGGCCTAGAGGATGATCTCAAATATAAGTGTGTGCATTTAATGAATCCATATAAATTCTCTATGGGTATAGCACTATTTTCAACACCTAAAGTGAAGAACAGAAAGCTGAAGATTAGAAGCAGTCTGGGCAGCTTGTACTGCCAAAGCTGAGTGCCCTAGAATGCCGGGAACGCAAATTGCACCGTATATTTATTTTGCAAGTTTAATATTGTTTTTCCCTTCTGTTTTCTGCAGTGGTGTTTGGGTCTGAAAGGCAGAGAGTATAGATACAGTCAGTAGGTTGTTTGGCTTGGGTTTGGATCTGTAAGGATAATATCTCTGCCCAATTTCACCTGGCTCCGAGTCCATTTTCCTCAGGTGCTCCAGAATTACTCTCTGGGACTTGTTAATGGTTGCAAAATTACAGGTATGGGCAGATGTGCAAATATTATGTGATGTGTTTCTCCTTTCCCTTAGCACAGCTCTGTTGTTTTGGGGCAGATGTGGCATTTGTCCTCAAGAAACCTTTTCTCATTAATTTGCTGCTCCAGGAAGCAACAATTCTTAGTATTGTTGCTGATGTCAGAAGGACAAGAAAGAGAGTCAAGACTCCTGAAAGGTCTAGATGATATCTTAGAACTGCTGTGGTGACTATGTGTCCCTCAGGTGAACAAGTCTGCATTGAGCTAGAAATACCTGGTTATGAAGCAGCATTTAAGCCTGGGGAATTCATCCAAGTAAGACACCATAAAGAGTCAATCTGACCCAACAGTGAAGCTATGCAGAGAGAAGAGACCGAAAGCAGACTTGTTAATCCAAATGTGCATCTGTTATATAATCAACTTCTTGAGAAAACATCACTGTGGAATAGCCTATTTTTTTCCAGCACAAAAGGAATAATAAATGGCAGATAAAATAACAAGGAAGTCAGAAGAAAGGGTAAAAAGAGCCTTTCTGCAATGTCCCTTAAGGGATTCTGAAAAAAACTTTCCCCACATGTCAAAGGCCAGATTCTCTGATTTCTTCTTAACAGCTGATCATCCAGTCATGAATTCACTGCTAATGCACAATGAAAAATAATATGATTACAACATGAATAATTTATAAGCACTAGTTATCACTGGCAATACAGACATAGTTAAAAAAGATTACCACCTTTTATTTAGGAATGGATAAGCATAATTACATTTGTTCCATAAAAATCAGATGTTCTGTGTAAATTTAGCATTATGCAATTAAATTTGATGACAAGTCTTAAGTAAATTCCAGAATTCAGAAATTTCTAGGGAAGATTTGTCTGTTCACAAAGTGAATTGTACCTCAGAGCTCTTGTGATTTCTCTACCAAACCAGTTTTACATTTGGGGTAACATACTGATTTTAAATTACCTGTAGCTACACAAGTAGTGGCATTTCACATATCAATATATTATGTACCAAAAAATACTAATATAGACATTTACTACCATAAACAACTACAGTTCATTATGCAGTCTATCAATAAACCATTTTTTGAAAATACTATTTCCTATTAGATATTCAGACATGAATACATTCATTAGAATGACATGGTATTGAAAATACCTTACACATTACATAACATGTTATAGCATTCAAGTGGAATTACTTATATTAGAGAAATAGGAATACAATAATTAAGTAATTTGTAAATAGGATATAAATTCATAGGCAAGCAGCACTCCAAATATTTATGAACGTCTAGCATGCTCAGAGCCCTAGTTTTTTTAGATGATAAAATGTGAGTTGATTAAACACTGCTTTGCAAATATATGCTCTTGACAGTCAATGAACTGGAGGAATCCTGTTTCATTAAATTGATTGCTTACTCCAAAAATATCTGCGTCTACAGCTATTCCTCCCAAGTCCCATGAGGCAGAGAGCAGTAGCCAGCCACCTGAATGCTTTTCTGTCTCGCAGGATCTCATTAGATGCTGAGTATTCCAGCCATGATTCTGTTCCTGCTGCCCTCATTCTTGCTGCTAAACATTCAGCCTAATCCCAGTCCTACTGACTTCTTGAGTAGTGCCAAAATGGGCAGTACTGGTGTGCTGCCCTCTGAACTTGGCTTCGTGCCGTGGTCTTGTGTCACTCCTCATTCTGGTGTGTGTGGCCTGCAGGCAGCTCAAGTCTCCCTCCTGTGTGGCTCCCCTTGGTGCTGTACTGCAGCTCAGTGGAGTCTCTACCCCTGGCTCCAATTTTAGCCTTCAGTTCCTGTAATCAGTAACTGTGACTGATAATTGTTACCTAAGGTCTCACTAGAATTACAGCTATTTGTTTTCATACTCCTACAAAGGAACAGCTAGGCTGGGGAAGCAGGTACAGCAAAGGGCAGCTGCATGGACCTGAGGGTTCTATGAGGAAAGATACAGAGTTTTTCAAACCATTGAAACAATAACAATCTTCTGTTTGAACTTTTGCACCTTCATAAAAGGCACTTTTGACATAGCTAAAATGGAAGAACAGCTTCAAAGGGAATAAGAATGTGTGTGGCCTCCTGAATTTTAATTCATTTGCTTCAGATAATTAACTACTTCTACTGTCTATGTGTATAAATATTCTCTTTACTCTCACTAGTTTACTTACTACTGTGTGGTTTTGTTTCTTGTTTTTGTTTTGGGTTTTTTTGTTGTTTTTGCTGTCAGAGTGTTCTGGAAAAAAACTGAAGCAGATGCAGTGATAGGTGATTGCAGGCCTAATCTTCTTCATGTATTACTTATCAACAAAAAATAATGAAGTTGGTTTATAGTCTGTACAATTCTCACTTATTGCTTTGGACTTAAATGGATGTTGTCAAGACTGGTTGAAGTGTTGGGATAAAATTCTGTATGCTCCAGGAAATCTGTGGAAAAAAGCAAGTATTGAAAGTCCTGCATAGCTATTGGAAAATGATTAAGAAGCCCCCAGGATTAAGCAGCAGGCAGAGCATGCATCAGCAAAGGAGAGAGCTGCACATCTTTGCTCCAGTCCTTGGGAGCATTCCTGCATAGATCCCGAACCCAACCACTCAGCATCTTTCAGTCATACCTACAATTGCTCCCTGCTTTGCTTCTTCATCTCATTGGTGTGCAGCTTTTGTTTAATGGGATTAGAGCACTGGAACAGTAAAACTGAAGTTCTTTTCTCCCTTAGTATGAGGATGTGTATTTCATCTACCTCATCTGCATTAGTCATGTTTGCTGTGAATATGCACTGGGTCGCTTGGAGCTGGATGGCGTGCCATCAGTCACACACAGTCCCTCCCAGTTCTCTCCCACCTTTGCTGCTTTGATGCATTTGCCCTCATGGGCAGGACAGAGCACTTACTACGCTGTTCCAGTGTTCCTCAGAACAGAGAGACATTATTCTGTACTATTTCTTATCTTGACAAATTAGTTACTTCCTTCTGGAAAGAGAAATTTTTGCTTGCAGCCCTGCAAACTGCAGCCTGGTACTCCTTCTCTTTCTGTTCCCTTCTCCTTTCCACAGGAGCCCAATGCACTTCAGAAGCTCCTCCAGTAGGCAAGTCACTTCTACTGTGTAATTTTAGGGGAAAATCTTAGATTTTCAGGCTGGGTATCCCTTTCTTAACTTCATGGTTATGGCATACATTTAGAACACTTTTTAGGGCTCTAGACGTTCCATTTGATCTGCGTGTTGCATTCAGATTAATCCCTGTCAAGCACAGGTGGCATTTTGCAGGTGCTATAAATGAAATGTAGGGTTGTGAAAAACAAAAACCAATGCAAATTCTAATTTAAAGTATCTCTGACAAGGCCCCAAAGACATTTTATGTAGGATGAATGCAATTTTGAAATGATTTTGCGAAGGGAAGAGATGAGGCAGCTGGAAAAATGAGGCTACTTACTTGTTCTTGCTTCTCCTTTGCCCTATCACTCCTCATCCTGCACTTAACCAACAAGAGGTGACTCTGAGGGCAGGTTTTTTCTGTTTCCTGCAAAGTTGATCTGAGCGATAGGAGTTCCCCTATGCCACACACTCATTTCATTAAGACACCATCCAGCCCAGAGACTTCAGCAGAGCAAAACCATTAAGAGCATCAGCCTGAGCATATAACAAGGATTTCCTGGATTACAGCTCAAGCTGATTTTCCATCAAAGATGGCAGATGAACCAAGAGATTAAGATTTTCCTCTCTTTCTGGCAGATCTTACGAGAGGCTATGCAAGAATTAAGGGCCTAACCAGGTAGGATTGCTCATCTGAAGGGTGAAGAGAAGCACGTGCAGACATCTACCCCTCTTTGATGGCCTGCATATTTGACAGAGTAATATACTGAATAATCTCTGGTCCCTAAACTAATGAACTACGTGGAACTTCAATGGAGAAGCACAGATGGCAGAAAAACTGGGGAAACTCAGGCAGGATTTTAGTGGCCAGAAATCTACTTGCAGTCATAGTATTGTCAAAGAGAATTCCATTTATAAAGGATGGTCAGGCTTTACAGGGAGACAAACTCCGTTGCTCAGCACATGGTGTAAAAAGGCACAAAAAGAGGCAAAAATACTATGAGTAAGAAATTTCTGACTCTGCTGACTTCATCAATACGTTCATTAACACCTTTTCCATTATTAATTGCTCTGGCTGCTGCAGTTATTACTGATCCATATTAATCCTCCATGGAACATGAGATGACAACACCGAGTCATGATGACCTTGTATTTCCATATACTACTGCTGGTCAGGAATTTTCCAATAAAACAGCTGCTTACTGGAAAGTGTGAATTTTCAAAAAATATTTGTTTTTGTTGGAAATAAACATATTTAGTTGATTTTTGTTGGGAAAGACTTTTTTGATCTGACATGGCCTTTCTATAGCTGTTATTTATGCAGAAATTTTTTCCTGAGGATGTTAGATAAATAGGCCCCCTTTCTTCCTGGCACTTCATACAAACGGAATGAGAGGAGACCGAGGAACACCTAACACAGACTGAGTTGTAGGCTGACCCACCTTCAAGACCAATTTTGCCTACAAAGGCCTCAAACAGAGGCAGTTAAAAACAGTAATCCCAAACTTTAACAAAACAACAGGGAAGAGACATAAATCTTTGTTATTTTTTCTCAGGCGTATTTCAGACATTTTGTAAGAGTCACAGCTGTGTGAGAAGGAAACATCAGAGATTAACCTTCAGACACCAGCAGTTCTACCAAATACTGAATTAAATCTATTGTATTCTGAAGGAAACAGACTCTTCTTTTTTTAATATACTTTAAAATTATTTAAATTATTTTTAATATACTTTAAAATACAGCTGTTTCATTTGATTAAATATCTTCTTTCCAAAGTCCCACCAAGCTCCAGTAAACCTAGGAAAAATAAATTGTTCTGTGTGCCTTGAAATGCTTTATAATATTTTAGTATAATTATAGGATTTTTGCCTATCCTTTTCTTTTTCCATACTCCTTCATGATTCAGTGCTCTTTCTGCATATTCAGCTGGGTAGTGGTTCTGTGCAACAAAGAATTATAAGTATGTGATTAATGGTTATATTGAAATGAACACATTTATCCAGTTGGGAAGGTCTGCTGGAAGCCAACAGATCCAAGAAGATATTAACTCAGACTTTGTTATCATCAAAGTTTTTATTCATTTTTGCAGTGGAGATGAGCAGTGGTCTTCAGAAGGTTCCAGAGGAACCTAAGAGTTGTTCTTTTTAGTGTGAGAAACAAATATCAGGAACCAGTAAATGGCCAGTGTGTGAGTTACAAGGCCAAAGTGGAATGAGACAAAAAGTTTCTAGGAAAAGGAATGAATAGGGTAGTAGATTCATGAAAGAGGAAAACGATAGAAAGAAAACCAGAATAGAAAATGAGTAAAAATAATCAGAGAAGGCTGAAATCTGGTTTTATAGACTGAAAGATGTAAGACATCATAATTTTTATTATTACTTTTATTATTATTACAATTACTACGATTGCTATTGTTTCCTTTTCTTTGGCAATAATGGGGGGAGTTAGAATAAAAATCCCATTAAAACTTTCAAAAGGCTCTTAAAGAGGGACAGAAGTCTGAGTAAAAGCTATCTGGTTTCGTTGCTGGGTAAAATTTCTCCCATTTTCTATTCAAAAATTGGTAGAAAGGCAATATTTGCACAATGACCTGGAGGCAGGTGTTGAATGAAATAGAACTAGGGCTGATCAAATGAATGTGAGAATTCTTAAAAAAAGAGTTACCTGCTCAGAGAGGGAAGCCACTCAAGGTGTTAATTTTTTTGGATGCACGAAATGTTTAATTTGCATTCCCAAGACGGCAGCAGAGTTGCTCAGGAGAGGATGTTCATATGCCAAAACTCTCCCTTTGCTCTCCAGAGTAGCATGGTTCTTAGGGAAAGGGTGTTCATGGCCTGAAAAATCTACCAATCCAAAGCCACAGGGATGTTTGAAGGTCAGTCTGGAGTGGATTGCCTCCCAGGCACATCAAGAGTCAGTGAAAGGACCAGGCTCAAGGCAAAAACTTGCATTTTGTATTTTTTGGATGAAGAGGAGTTATCCTCATTTCGAATTTAGGTATTTTTCAGAATGTCATTTTAATTTAATTTTATTTAGGCAGCTGCTAAATCCCTGAAATAAATCAAATTTGAATTAAATAGACAATGACAAGAACAAGGGTGGTGGGAAGGAAACATGCTACCTACTTCTTTTCAGACAAGTATCCTTTTTCAGGGAAGGATAAAGGTCTCAGAATCTGTCTAAGAATGCTATTGAGCTCATAGCAACTTAGGAGATCTAAAACATAAAAAGAATAAAGATTTGCAGTAGAACTGTGTAAGAAAAAAATATGGAGCAGCTGAAATAAAATGGGTATTTAGTTGTTTAAGTCAGAATGTCATCAGATTGAGCATGTCCTTCCTTTCAACTCTCACAGGACTCTGTTTTTTGCTAGTCAGTCATGTTTTTTCAATTCTCTTTAATTCCCAATCAATGAAATTTAATACAGCTGCATTGCCTGATAGGCCACAACTATCAACTATGTTTTCTTAACATTGAGTAAAAGGAAATTCCCTGGATTTCCAGGTTTTGTTTATGTTCCTTTTTCTACAGCTTTATGTCCCCCTGGCTAAGCACTTCCAGTGTGCTGGAATTTACAGTGCAAGTGGCAAATGATCTTTCCATATAAGAGAAAATTTAGCAAGGTGAGTCCATTTATTAATAATTCTCTGGAGAAGCACCCAATAACCCTAAGCAATAAATATTTTTGCCTTTAGCTCTTTTCACCCTTGTGGTTTCTAATGGCAAGGAAGGACATAAGGAAAAGTGTGTTTTTCCCTTATTCATGAGAGTTTCAGTTCATGCTAAATGAGCAGAGATGTGGTGCAGGTACAGTGGATTTTTAGCTCTCAAGCAATTTGTCTGGTTAAGGTTTTTCCTCCTTAGTGCCATTTAGCACCATTATTTTTGGATGAGACATGTTAAAGAGAGAAGAAATGGGCTGTGTGAAAATGTGCAATGCCATGCCTAGATGCAATTTCCATGTGAATTATTTTAAATATTCACTTCCAGGATGTCAAACATTAGGGAACAAATGCAGACAATCCTAGCTTCTTCTCTGGAAGAAATCATAAGTACGAGGTCACACTTTTTGGAAGGTCGGATGATGCATTAAAATCCCGTCATTCCAGCTTTGAGTAGGCAGTCCTTGCAGCAGCTGTAGAGATCATTCTGTGCTTGTTCTCTTTTAGGCTGTCATTTCTATATCCACACTTGGAAAGGAAAAAGATGTTCGCAATACCTTGATCTGTTTATTTATAAATTGCCAGATCTTTGTCTGGAAGCATCCCAGCATCAGAAAAAAAGCCCACAGCAAACATCTATTGAATGTTTTAGTTTAATTAAATGGGTTTATGTTATCCTAGAATTTAGTTTCTAGTTTATTTCCTTTCCTGATTAAAAAAACCCATTCCATTAGTAGGAACATACTTGTCTCTCATAGATGAAATTAAATTTGAATGGAAGTTCTTACTAAAAATTATTTAATTTTATAATTTTGATGCAAAAAATCCCACCAGTTTTGCATTTAGCTCTCATCCTCACCATCTCCATTTACATTTTCAGGAGAATGTGGAGCTCAGAAAAGGTGCCAGACTGGTGGTGCTGGAAGCCAGGAGTCTCTATTTATCTGCAGGCTGATGGATTTTCATGGAGTCATAGAATGGTTTGGGTTGGAATAGACCTTGAAGACCCTGTTCCAACTCCCCTGCCATAGGTAGGTGTGCGGTTCATTAGACCAGGTTGCTCAAAGCCCCATCCAGCCTGACCTTGAATGCTTCCACAGATGGGGCATCCACAGATTCTCTGGGCACTCTGTTCCAGTATCTCATTGCCTTCATAAGAAAGAATTTCTTCCTGGTATCCAATATAAACCTGCCTCCTTTCAGTTTGAGGCCATTCCCCCTTGTCCTATCACTACACAGCTTTGCAAAAAGTCCCTCTCCAACTCTCTTGTTTTAAGCCCCCTTCATGCATTGGAAGGTGACTTCCTGGAGCCTTCTCTCCTCCAGGCTGAACTGTCTCAACTCTCTCAGCCTGTTCTCATAGAAGAGATGCTCCAGCCCTCTGATAATTTTTGTGACCCTCCTCTGGACTTGCACCAAAAGGTCCATGTCTTTCCAGTGCTGGGACCTCCAGATCTGGATGCAGCACTCCAGGTGGGATCTCACCAGAGCAGAGGGGCAGAATCACCTCCCTCAGTGTGCTGGCCATGCTACTTTGGATGCTGCTCAGGACAGATTGGGTGGTTTTGCACCAGTCTTGTACGCCAACTCGGTAGGAAAGCTCACAGGTTAGAGGGCACTTCATGCTTTAAAACATTATTTTCTTGTTCTGTCAGCACTAATATGCTGGTTTTGGCTGGGGTAGAATTAATTTTCTTCACAGTGGCTGGTATGAGGCTGTATTTTGGATTTATGCTGAACACAAAGTTGCTAACATAGAGATCTTTTCTCCTATTGAAGAGCAGGGCTTGCGCAGAGCCAAGGCCATGTCTTTCTCCTTTCATGCTGCCACGCTGGTGAGGGGACTGGGGATGCATGGGAGGTTGGGAGGAGACACAGCCAGGACAGGTGACCTCAGCTGACCGAAGGGATATTCCAGACCATATGACATCATGCTCAGTTATATAAAATGGGGGGAAGAAGGAAAAAGGTGGGGGGGACATTTGGAGTGATGGTGTTTGTCTTCCCAAGTCACTGTTACACCTGATGGTGCCCTCCTGGAGTTGCCTGCCCATGAGAAGCAGGGAATTAATCCTTGCTGTGATTTGCTTCTGTGTGTGGCTTTTGCTTTCTCTATTAAACTTTCTCCACCTCAACCCACAAGCTTTCCAGTTCTTACCCTTCTGATTCTCTCCCTCGTCCCACTTGGTGGGAGAGTGAATGAGCAGCTATGCGGGGCTTGGCTGCTGGCTGGGCTTAAACCACAACAGCTGACAACAACAGCAAGTTACTGGGCTTGAAACTATTCCTGCAGGTGGTGAGGAAGAGGACTATCTTCCATTGGGGAGTTGCTGTGTAATCTGACATTCCTGTAGTGCATCTCAAATCAAAGCTCCTCTTGCAAAATCTCTGACTAGCAATCCCAAAGGGGCATACTGGGGAGGAGGGAAAGAAACTAGTAATCCATCCTGAAACTTCACCCTGAGACTGAATGAGGCCGCCTGAGATGTGGCAAGGGGCTTCCAAAGTGAGGAGACATTCAGAGCCATTCATTTTTGTCGTGTCTTGGCATTACATATAGTGGAGGCTTCTCAGCAGGGCAGATGAATCTGTGCCGAGTTCTGTGTTGCAGTGGCGAGATTGCATTCTGTGCCCTTGGTCAGCAGTACTTCACTGTATCCCTCTGCCCTTCCCTGGGGCCTGCAGGGGGGACACCTAATGAGGAGCTATGAAAATGGTGGAATTTTGCTTTCTCCCCAGCAGTATGGTTTTCAGAAGGACAAAAATGTCAAAACCAATGCTGTTGTTTCTTATTGTGCATATGTACGAGAATTGAGTCTGGGGCATTGGTAGGTGAGAATGAAAAAAATTAAATGCTCAGTCTGCAACTTGAGGAGAGGAGCACACTGAGGGGCACAGAGACATCAGCATGTGCATATCTGGCTGGATTATTTGGCACTGTTTGTATTGGTTTAACATGGCAAGGTTTTGGTGTGAACTGACCAAAACCCCCATTCCCCACCTCCCTGCCCTGCTGGAGGGGAGGAGGGGACAGGAGTGTAGTTAAGCCTGGGAAGAAGGGGGAAAGGTGATTTATGATTTAGTTTTATTTCTCATTACCCTACTCTGATCTAAACTAATTGGCAGTAAATTTAATTAATTTTCCCAGGTCGATTCTGCTTTGCCTGTGACAAAAGTAACAGGTGAGTTCTCTGTCTCTGTCCTTATCTCCAGCCAGGAGTCTTTGATTGTATTCTGTCCAGCTGGGGAGAGGAGGGATAGAGGGCTTTGGAGGGCACATGGCATCCATCCAAGATCAATCTACCACACTGTTACAACATTTCTACAACAAAAGAGCCACTTCATTTCTTAGAAATAGTCCATTTTTTTATTGTTTCTTTTTAAGGTAGCATGCTATATATGGAACCTATGTTGTCATTTGCTGTAATCCTTGCTGCACTGGAAGTTGTGTCTTGCTCATCTGCAGTTTATGTTGTGAAACAGGATGACCCAGCTGACAGGATGTCACCAGTATAATGCACATAATGTGTCTCAGACACACAGTGCTCCAATGGCAAATATAAATCTGTGGCAGCAAGTGCGAACAAATTCAAGACAGAAAAGATAACAAACACTGTGGTTCAGTAGCTCATCAAATTATTTTCAGGTCTTCTGTGAAGGGTTTTTTAGTGAAATTTTGTTCAGTCTTCTAAACTATTTCACTGAAGAATTAGATTGCAGGGTTTGATAAAGGTGTGTCTTTTTTGGTGGGATAGCTTTGCATATGGCTGAAATTAGGTGATACAATTTACCTCCTTGTTTGTCTTACCTAGCTGTTTAATCCAACTTTTAAAAGCTGGATGGAATTCAAAAGCTATCCAATTAGGACACCAGAACATAAATTGTTTGGGATAATCTTTCAGAAGATGATCTAAATCATTTCTCCACTACTAATGGGTTTCCATGAAAATGAAATGTAAACTGCCATTAAAATATGGTCACAACACTGTCTTTAACTACTATCTTCTTTTAATATCTTGGGGCTGTGCCTGTGGATGCTATATACAAAAATACAAGATGGAAAATGAAAATAAGAATAGAAGATTTGGTGTTCACTTTTGCTGAGTGTTTAAATGTCTGGTTTTGAGAAATTACTTCTATCCCATAGGAGAAAAAATGCATCTTGACATTTCAGCAACAAGTGAGAATATTGCCATTTTGGGCAGCAGCATAGTGGGCACAGAAAGCCTTAGAGGCAAGATCTTTTTGACAACTAACATAACCTGGCAAGCAAGCAAATATGAAAGGTAAAGTGTGATAATATGGGCTACTCAGAAATGAGTACAGCTTAGGATCTAAAAGCCTTTTTTGAAATATATGTGGAACCAGTTACCCATGGACCTGAATTCTGAAAATCTCCTTTTCCTTGTTATTAACACTTTCTGGCAAGTGAACTCTTACCTTTCTCACACTGCTGACTGCTCTCTTCATTACCACAGCCTTCAGCTTACACAGGGGAAGTTACTGAGCCCATGCACACCAGTGAATCTGCAGACAACTCCAGTGTTACCAACAGAATTACCTTGTATTTCCTCCAGGGGAAAAAAAAAGACAAATAAGATAATTTGTCCTGAATAATTAGGTGTTTTGTCTTTGGCTCAGCCAGGTGTCACAGCACTCTCTCAGGTCCCTTGTCTTTAGTTTCCAAGAGCTGGACTTCACCTGCAAAACTGGGATCCCAATCCATATGTCTTCACTTGCTTGTTACCCTCTAGACCATCATCATGCAGCACTGTCTTGGCCCCGTTTTTTATGGGCTATTTTGAAGTACCCAGTTCTAATGCATTGTCATCCTTCAAAGCACCCCAAGTTTATTATTTATTTCTTTGCATCAAGATAAGGTTAAGACACAGACCTTCATTAGCAGGCAAACTAAGTTTTTGCCCTTTCTTCACAGAATTTTCTTTCCTCTCTATTTCTGTACCCAGCAGAGTGCAAAAACATGAGACACACAGATTTGCCTGAATACATCTCAGAGGGCATTGCAGCAGCTCGGGTGGTAAACACAGCCTCTGTCTCCATATTGACAAAATAAAATAGGCCAACACTCTCTCAGAAGCTGTATAATCTGCAAAAGCTGCTGACTGTGGGTAGCAGATGCTTGTGATTATCCTGGATACAAAGGGAATAGAACCAAGGAGGTCAAGCCAGAAGTAAATAGAGGACATATGATCCAGGTATGCAAATGTAACATTAAAGATGACAAAACTGAGCTAGTGCAGACACATGACTGACAAGTGGAAGGGCCTGGTGAGGAAATTTGTAACATCAGCTTCATTTTTACCAACAGGAAAAAATCTCAGAAAACTACAATAACAGGCACAGAGCAACTCTGTAAGGTATTGTAGTACAGGAGAAAACACTTGGTCTCTGCACTCCTTTATTTTGCTCTCTCTGGGTTCTTTTGCAGCACTCTGTGGGTCAGAGCCATAGCATCCTAGCAGGATAGACTGCAGGACAAGAAGCTGTGCCCTTGCCAGGGTCCATGAGCTCTGCTAAGGAAAGGGTGAGAGGTTCTCCTGGCAGCAGATTATGCCTTGTTTTCACAAACGCATCCTGAAAAAAAAATGAGTGCTTTGACTGCTAAAGTGCTTTTCCTTTGAACCTGACCCAGATCTTTCTAAATCGTCTCAGCTACAGAGCTAAGCAGAATGTGGCAAAATCCCACAGCTCGCCCTGGCACACAGCGCACCTCCTGCTGCACGACTGGAGTGGGAGCCCAGAGGAGCGGAGGTGGGCTCTGTGCTGCACACAGGCTGCACAAGCACTGGCAGGCATGGCAGGCATCTGTCTTGTCCCACTGCTGGCAGTGTGTTCCTGGGTTTTTACAGTGGCAGACTGTGACAGACATCTTCAAAGATATGTTGCATTCTTTAATATTTTAACTTGCATTACTCTGAGGTGGGATTGCACTGTGTATGATGTCCCCATGAAAGCCAGTAGTACACTTTGGCTCAAGGTTTCGCTGCAGTGTACTGGTTGAAGACCAAAGGTTATCTTTGTACTCCAGTGCATTGTCAGTTCAGGATTTCAGGAACACAAGAAAAAATAAAATGGGTGGGTTGGAAGCTGCCAGTGACCTTTCCCAAGGACTGACCTCCCCAGAAGTGTGTGGCAAGGATCCAGTACTGAAAGATGTGTTTCAAAGAGACAGCCAGCTGAAATCCTAGCCTGGTATAAGTACATGGGAGTTCTGATCAGCAGATTTCCACCTGGTTTGTGTAATAGGAAGGTTGAGGTGTAGCTAACATTTCGATTTCAAACATTGGGTTTCAAACATAGTAGCCAAACAATGAGCAAAGTCTAATAATAAAAGAAGGACCTTGAGGACAGCAGAGTCAAGGTCTGTGTCTACTCTTACTCCGGGTTGGTTGGACAACCTTGGCAAAAACTTGGCATCAAGATATTCCAAGGCTGCACCAGAGAAAACTAATTGGAGAAATTGAACTTGCAGGAGACATCTGTTCAAGGAGGGAGACAGGACCATGGCATTAGTGTGAGACCAGGCAATGGATGGGGGAGAGATGGCTTTCAGAAAAAGAGAATCAAGCACACTACTGTTCGAAGAGCTTAGCTAGAAAATGACAGGTACTGACAGGTGGGAGGAGGGGAGGTATATTTTTTTTCCCCCAACATAGCAAAATCAGTGCTCATTAATGGCTATAAAACACTGTTGAATATGCAGAGCCCCACCCAGGCTATTAAAAAAAATGTGAGCATATGGATAGGATTATTCTCTTATTATTATTTTGTAACATTCCCAGGAGTAAAATCAAAGGAAGGATCCCTCGTCTAATGTAGATAAAAGGTCATTTTCCTTCTTAAATGAGAAGAGTGACTTTTTCTTTGTTTCTCAACTACAGAGAATGGTTCAGTACAAATAATTCCCCTCTAAGTATCTAGAGGCCAAGGCTGGAAGTGCTCAAGTGAAGTCCTACATTTTCAGAAAAGCACAGCAAAATAATACTCTCCATCTGGTCACAAGAGGGTGAAGGGATAGGAATAGCACAGGTCTGTCCTAACCATGCACCAGAGAATCAAGAGATGCTTATTGAAATAGCTTTTCCTAGTGGTTATTATGCTCTCAGAATGGGGCCAGGGGAGGGAAAGCCAAAGAAAAATATTAAAAGAGACTGAATAAAAATGTAGCTATTTCCATTTCCCTAACCACCATGAATTTTGAAAACATGTTTCATCTTTTGAGCAAGACTAAACTACAGACAGGATGACAGATGGGGTTTGGGCTGAGTACAAGGCCCTGCTAACATCAGGCTCCAGGGATGCTACCAGTTTAGGGATTTAGAAATGCTACCATTCAAACACAATTTATTGATTAGTTTGCATAAAATCATAGGTTGATAAGATGCTTTTTTCCCCCATATATGAACTATGTGTAATTTCCTGATCAATGCTGAGGAGTGTTTAAGCAAGCGAAATTAACCAAACCTTCCTAGAGTGATGCAGCTGCTCTGCTTCTCTTTCTGTGGTCACCCCACAGGTGCTCACTGCCAATCTCCTGGTTCCCTGCCATGCCAGTGTCCTCTTTTCCACCAAGAAGATATCTCTGTGCCAGGCCATGCAGTGAACAACGTGGGCTTATCTTAACACATCAGACCTAATATGTAGCACATTGAGGTCATGAGAGGCCACAGCACAGGGAAGGAGCCCTGTTGCTGTGCTTTGAGCGAGGAGCAAGGCTACCTACAGCTGATCACAGATCCCCCGGGCAGGCAGATTGGCACATGAGGCTCTGGGTCAGGAGGTGAAACTCAAGGACAGCACATACTTCTGCTTGCAAGGGACTGTCAGTCAAGAAACAATTATGGGTGGCCAAGACTAGAGAGCTTGGTCTTCCTCACCCCAGTCTTAGTCCGATATTTGGAAAGGTGCTGTGCTAACAAGGTGATGGTGTCATGCTGTCCTATTGCTCCCAGCAGCAGCAGCATGTTCCTGCCCCTTTTCCTGACAGCTTTTTCTTTCTCCTGACAAGGCCTGGAACTTACCTTGTCTTGCTATTCATTCTAATGCTCCCACAGCTGTAATACCTGGTTTTCACAAGGACCTTTCAAGGTATTATTTCTGGGAGGTCAGAAACATCACATTGCCAGTGGAGCAAGGCAGGAGAAGAGGCACATCTGCAACATAGAGCAGAGTGTGGCCCAGCAAGTGCTGAGCTCCTGTTGACCCTGTTCCAGAGCTGGGACCTTCTCAGCTGTGCCTGGCATGGTGCTGAGCAGGCTGCAGGCAGCTGGCTGGCACAGCAACCTCCCTGGGAGGCTCCCAGGCATGAGACTGCATGTGATGACAAGGTGCCACATCTGAGCCTTGCTCCACTTGCTTGGGCGTGCCCAGTAATGTCCCAAAGTATTCTTTTAGGATGTCAATTCAGCACCATTTTCAGGGTTATAGATATTCCAGATGGAAAAAACCTGTTAGCTCTTTTGACCATCCTTCCTTCCTTCCTAGAAAGGATTATGGGGGCCACTGATACCTGAATTTGCATCATTTTTTTCCAGATGTCCTCTTTGCAGAAGTGTAAGCATACTGGCTGCAGATTATTCCTTACTTGCAGCTTCTGAATCAGACACACCACTACTAGCAGTGCTTAGGGGGAAGCAGGGAGCATACGGGTGCAGCTTGCCAAAGGACAGGGAAAACCTGTGAGCAGTAGGATTCATTCTTCCTAAACTGGCTCATAATATTCACAGAAAAGGATAAGGAAAGAGAACGGCCTAAAGTGTGACAACGTCATGCTTCTCCTGCATGCACTCACCCCTCCTGGTGCCTGCAAGACATGTCAGTTTTCCCGATGTTGGGACCTGATATGTTAAGCTTCATTCTTGATTTTGTCAGTCAAGGCAAATATCTGGAACTATTGATTCCACCCCTGGAATGTGACGAGGAAGCAACTATCTTGCCTTTACATGCTTGAATATCATTGCCTCCTGGGGATTGGCAGAGCCTGTTGAATGGTTCTTAAATTGGGTTCTTAATCGCTTTTAGGAAGTACTCAGGTACTGCTCATGTTGCCGAACCAAGCACTTGCTTTGTTATGCAAAGACTCCGATTAGGAGAGAGAGAAACAAGAACCTGCAAGTGAGCTCCTTTACACCCCTTTGCATCAGCAGTATCTCATCTGAGCCTGCAAGGGTTAACCTGGCGCAGAGCTGCTGGGAAGGAGAAGAGAAACAGGTCCCAGTAGCACTTCCTTATGCCATTTTTTTCTTGCTAGCAGCTAATTTCTCATTTGCATTCTTCTGTTTCCCTCGTGCAAGAAAATCCCGGCTCCTGACAGAAGTCGCAGGAAAACTTATTAAAAGTACAGCCTCCCGCCACCTCCACAAAGGAGCCAGAACTCGCATAATGCTGATGGGCTGGGAAGGTTTGTAAAATATCTTGACGTGATGCTGCTGTTTGTTAAACACCGAGGGCAGAATACATAAACAAGGAAACAGCGAGCCTGGCGCTCTTTGCTGGACCTGTGGGATGATGGATGAGTGTTTGTTCTCGGTGCACTCAGCAATTCCCACCTCCCGTGCTGATTCAGCATTTCTGTGGGGCTGCCTTTGCTGCTGTGAGCACTGGCAGTGCCTGGCTCTGCAGGGTAGGTGTGGCATTGCAGGGGACAACCCGGACAGAAATCTGACAGTACCACACTGATCCTGGTAATTAATATGCTTGGACAAAGCAGCAATTGCAGCAAAAACCGAGAAATCGATGCTGTTATCCTGCCCAGCAGCAGCTCCAAACTAAGGGAGTACCAGAAACTGACCAAAGCCTTGAATCTTTTCAAATAATAAAATCTCTTTTCTTCAATGTAATATTCCTTTAAATTGGTGTTGTTTGTTTTTTTTTTTTTTTCAGACAACTGAACAAACACAATAGCAGATGGAGTACCTGTTTCTTCTCCTGGTGTGTTTGCAGCTGGAATGTGCAATGCCTTAATCTCCATTTATAAGAATATTATGAAACATATTTACATTCAGTGTTGCTATGGAGGCCAAATGGTAAATAATTATGATCTCGATATACTGAAATGGTTGGCAGGGTATTTATAATTGGTACTGCAATACTTTTGTGTCACACTGCAATACTGGAAGATTTCTATAGGAAAATACCTGTTTGAGGCATAAATACACACAACGAACACAGAATTTTGCCAGTATAATCCTCCATAATACTGAGGTCATTTATATGCAATGTGTTTTTAAAAAGAACAATTCATGAAATTATTCTTTTTGTATGACAAGGCATAATGGGACTGTCTAAGGACTAGAATACTTTTCAGCTACAGTTTGGGAAAAAGAGCCCAACAGCTTGGATATTCTTTTTATTATGTCTGATTTAAAGAAAACATGTTCTGGGGTCATCCCTTCAGTTATCACCTCAGTATGTGAGGGTGCCAATTAAATTTGGTGTTGACACAAACTTATGAGGTTTTGTTGGTCGGGGGCAGATGGTGGGGTGGTAATCAGATGACCCAGAGGGCTGAAGTAGCAGGAATCAAATTGTATCTAGAAGAGCAAGGTGGAGGACCAGGTACCAGGGGACTAATAAATGGTAAACTCAACTCATTGGCTGGAAACTCCAGGGGAGGAGGAACACTTGTGTACAGCAGCCAAACTCAGGGAGACTATGTGCTGGCAGTGTCATGCCTCAAATCCCTGGGGAGGTATTTCCAGAGGCAGAGAAATATGAGACACTGGCTACCTTAAGGTACTATAACAGTTTGATACTATGTATTATTAATATCATAAATGTTAGAGATTATCAATACATCGAGACCAAACATAAAAGGATTAGCAGAGCAAACTCTCCCCTGCCTTTGGTGTGGAGTTTGTCCTGTTTCTGGTACAGCCACATGGCACTGCAGTGGATTTGATATGAAGAGCTACCTCACTCCTGGCTGGAATCTGCCCCACCTGCCTTTGAGGACAACCCCTACACCATCCAGATTCCTTCATCAGAGCCTGCCACCCAGGCTTGCTCCAGAGTTGAAAATGAGCAGGTATTTTAGGAGCTGCAATGTGTCTGATCTATTTTAGAAAACTACTCTGGGATAAGGCATATCATGTCCTGGAAGTGCCTGTTTCACTCTGCTGCTAGACATCTACATCTGCTCCGACGACTCCCACCCTGCCTGCCATCAGCAGGCTCAGCCGAGCCAAGGCAGCCCAGCTGACTGTGGGAAAGTTGTGCTAAACAGACAGATTCCTCTCCATGTATTACTTACTATTTTATTTACTTTTCAGGAAGGTGTTATTTACATAACATAATTTTTGTTCAGAATCTCTAAATAGTTTGAGGGGTGAAGTCTATGTTTGAACTTTGAACTGCGAGTATGAATTTAAATACTTACTTGTTTAAGAACAAATAGTTTTGCTGGAAGTTTCTTTCAAAGAGTTTCTTGAAAAAAAATAACAAGGACTTTAATTACTGTGGAGTTTGTGCACTTGCTTTTATAAAACTGAATCTTTTTCAGAAAATGTATGTTAATATATGTTAGGAATTTCTAGCCCTGCTCTAATTCAAGTAAGCTGGCTCCAAATGTTTGTGAGAATCCCAGCTGCAGATTTTGTACCTCATTTTGACTGACACATTCTTAATTTCAGTATGGCAACAACTCAGAAAAAGCAAGATTTTAACATCAGCTATCTTGGTTTTACATCAGTGGTAGGAAATTCAGTTGCTGTTTCAGTCATGGCTCATAAACAATTAAAGGCCTGTTTCTCAAAGCAGTGGGATGCCTGTATACATTCCTGGGGTGATGTTACCTGTTTGTGCATAGAATCACAGAATCCTGGAATCATCAAATGATTTGGGTTGGAAAGAACCTTAAAGACCATCTAGTTTAAATCCCCCTGCCATGGGCAGGGACACCTTTCACTAGACCAGGCTACTTAAAGCCCCATCCAAACTGACCTTGAACACTTCCAGAGATGGGAAATTTATGTTCCCACATTTCCCAGAACAAATACATTTGGGAACATAGAGCCTGTATATTGAGGGCCAGGACCTGAAGATGTACCAGTGCTTCCAAGAGAAAGTCACAGTCAGTTTTTCTTGGAAAACAGGAGAAAAGAATGTATATTACAGGTTTCACCTTTCTGACTGTGATTGTGCCCCTTCCTCCACCATGGCTGAAACACCAGCTCTGTCCCCTAGCAGACAGCCATTATTCTAAGCCATTACATCTAAGCCTTCCCATTATTTTGAGGCCTCAGCATTAATTTTGTTGGACTCTGTTAAATGTTGTTTGAGGTATTTCGAGGCAGTTCAGGCATCCACAGTGATCGCCAGGCAGTGCAGACCTGTCCTGTGTTCATACAGGCGATCCCCACTCACTGAAGAAGTCCTGCTCAAGTAAAGGTCAGCATCAGCAAAAGTACAGAACTCTATAACCAGACTGAACACCCTGGAAAATTTTGCCATCAAAAGAAAGACAGCTCTCTAAAGTTCTCCTTTTCATATTCATGAAAGATGGCAGAACTGCAGAGGAGTGAAAGTAAACACCATGCATAATTTAACAAGTATTCACTGCAAAAATATTTTTAAGATTACCTGCAGAAGACCCAGAAAAATGTGACTAATTCCTGTTTTGTGGTGTGGAAAACAAGAGAGCCCTCATGCAGTTCGCCATGCTGCCTGCCTGATGGTACTGCTGAGTGATGGTACAGCTGATGGTGCTGCTCTGGTGCAGCTGCACCTGTCTCTGGTAGAGAAATTCCCAGGGTGGTGGTGTTCTCAGTGCCTTGTTTGGGCTCAGGAGCACAAGTGCAGCCCCATTCCCACTGGCAGGCAGTACATCTGCTTCCTGCCTGTCCTGAAAGCCCAGCCGTGCAGTTAGGAGAGCCGGATTTTGGCTGGGTTTCCCTGGAATCCGCCTCGGTGTTATTTCCATTAGCTGTTCCTTGCCATGGCGGAGTAAATGTGGCTAAGGGCAACTTTTTGATGGTTTGGGATTCAGGGTGGAGAATGGATGTAAAAGAGTGGAAATTCTGTTGGGATGCCATGTCTAACTACATACATCTGCTTTGAAATAAAAAGGAAAAATACAGAAGACAGAGTAAAAAGCATTAATTATTAGCAAGAAGCAGAAGACTGGCAATACTGAACTGCCATTCCCTCCTGAGCTGTATCCTCTAAAAGCAGCCTGGAACATCTGCTTCCAAGAAAGAACAAGAAACCTGGACACTGCTACTACTGGGTAGTTTCCTCTGGGTAAAATGTCTCTTGTACCTGTATTAAATGAAGTGGGTGTTATGATCTGAGAAATGAGCATTTACATTTATGTCAAAACTCAAGTCTTTTTATCCTTAGCAAATAATCACTTCCAGCAACATGACTAGAAATAGAAAGCTTTTCTTAAACAGAGGCAAGGATCCCTGCATTCCAGTCTGGGCATATGGTTTGATTTTCTTCCAGTTTCAAGTCAGTGAAAATAAAGATTCATAGTGAAATAAAGGCCAGAAAGAGCAAGCAAAACTAGGCCAAAACAAAGCCAAAAATCTTTAAGAATTTAGTTTCAGAAGCCAAAGATGGGAGACACTGTTAGATGTTGCAGAGGGCAGGAGAGAGACCATTATCATTCCAAGCTAGGTTAATGCAAAGCCTCAGAGCCCTGAAAAGGTGGTTTCTTTTCTTCCTTCTTTCTCTACCATGTAGATATGGCCTTTGGGTAACCTGGGCATACAGCAGAAGAAATGTCAAGAAATCAAATTGAGTTTATTTTTTGGGGAATACCCATCAAGCTGCAAGAAAGAAAAGGTCACTATCTATTTGACAGGGTTTTAAAAACATTCCCTAGATGCTATGGCTGGTGTAAAAGCAACGATTGTGTAATTCTGTGGAAGCTGCAGTGGTCCTACTGGTGTTTCTTTCCCTGTTCTGTGGAGAGAGAAGTCAATTAGAAAAATTAACTACACTTTTAAAATTCTTCTAACTGCATGAAGTGCAGGCTTCTCTATTTGCTTTATTGTATTGCAGACACTTCAGTTGCTGGATGAATGGTAATCACTGTGGGATTTGTGGGAAATTTTCCTTTACAAGACACCTCTTTCAGGAATGGTTACAGGTAAGTCCTCCAGAGCACCATTTAATCAAACGGTTGTAGCCATAAATTATTTTTTCACTAGAAACCAGATAAATTTAAAAGATTAAGATGCTGAATCTTGAATGCTCCAAAAACACTGAACAGAAACTCCCCAGCTACTTGAAAATTGCCTTGAGTCACTCAGATGTAATTAAAATTTCATTTTAATTGAAAAAAAGAAATAAGAAAAAGCAAATTGTTACACCTTTACAAAAAACTGTTTTATAATTTGAAAAGCCTGTTTCTCCTTAACATATTTAAGGCTTTGTCTGTGTTGAATGAAGTGTTATGGATTCAAGTACAACATCCCTCCTCTCCCTATTTCAGGGCGGTGGGGGCATTGGGTGCAGGAGAGAACAAAATGCTTCTGCAGGATCTTCCAGGCAGGCATTTGGGAGCCCTCTTCAAACACCACTCAGTGTCTGAGATCATTAGGTATTCATAGCCATGATGGTTTGTAGATGGCAGAGAGAGCCAGAGGGATTAAGGATTGCATCTCATGCCTCGTCTGTGTGCACTGGAGGGATGCAGTGCCCGAGCAATGCATCTCTCTGTGTTTGTACAGATATCAACAGTAGCTCTTGTCCCCAGCACCTTCTCCAGCCTGGGCCATGCTCCTTCCAAAGGGACAGTGGGCAGAGCCAAATGTCTGAGCAGTGGGAGCTGAGAATAGCTCCATAGGTGGGTGGGTGTGTGCAGGGGGAAAGGTGGAGGCTACCCCAGCACCTTACTGGGATGGGGACAGGGCAGGGGCCAAAGCTGGCATTAGACAAATTGCCCAACAGCTGAGTCTGAGCCCAGATGCAAAGAACCACTGCAGCTGTGTGATTCACAGCCTTTCTTGACTGGGTAATAAGCACAGCTGGTCCAAAGAAATTCTGCCCACATATTATGGGGGGAAAAACGGCCTGGTTTTCAAAATATATTTGGTTTTTGCAGGTTTTGTCAGCAAGCCCAGCACAGACTCGTGTATTAGGTTCCTAGACACCCACAAGTTTCCTCTGTGCCCTCGAAAGTGAGTCAGGGCCCTCGCTCCTGATGCTCCATCTCTATGCAGTGAAAGTCACCAATTTCCTTATGTCACAGGGCATGTGACATATGTGTGGTCAGGCTAAGGGCACAGAAAGACAGCCTGGCAGTAAAAATGCAGGCAAGTGTCCACTCTCAAATCCAAAAAGCAAAGAAGAAGTCTTTCTCCGAAAAACCTTTGGCTGTGAAAAAATCAGTCCTGCTGCAAGTCCCTGCCAGGGAGGTGCAAGTGAGTTTCTGTGTGCACAGAGCAGAGTTCTCCTGGGAAAAGACTTCTACTGTAATTCCCACCTCATCCATGTTTTTCTTTCAGCCTCTGTTCACTGTTAATTATTTTTTCAGACTACCAATTTCTCCCGTCTTTTTTCCCCAGGCAATTGCTTCAAGGCACTTCAACATTAATGGGCCATGTGTTTATTTTTAGCTCCACATCTCTTTAGTGTAGGAGAACCTGGTGGATGGTAAAATAAGCACCTCTAGCCATCATCAACAAATTCTGCCTCCAGTGCCCTTACAGATACAATTTCATCATTTTTTTCAATGAAGTGACAGCAATTATGTGGTGACCTGCCGTACAAGATGCAACATGTGCATCTCTGTGACAGGCACCTTCAGGGAGAGACAGTCTGGGAGGGCAGAAATGCTTCCAGCAAGGTGTGGGACATCAGCTTCACCTCTACTGCAGGTGCACAGAAACATCAGGGAATGGAAGAACATTCCAAAAGGACAGCATTTCGCAGTACAAATTGCAGACTACCCCCTCCACCCCAGCTGGAAGGACTTCATGAAAGCCACTTCAGTGCTGAAGCAGCCCAGAAAATATGAAACTGTACTGAAGGTCTAACCAGTGGTGAGGAGGGATGGGACAAAATGCTCCCACAGACACAAGGACAGCCCAGAATAAGCCCATGGGCTTCTGAGTAGAATTTGCCAAACAAGTTCCTGGCTCAGGTTTGTTGTGTCTGAAACAGCCATGTGCCAGCACTGCAGGTGGTGCAGAGCCCTCAGCACTATGCACAGACCTAGAAACAGAGTTTAAAGATGACAGCCCTAAATGATATGCACACACACACTCCCCAAGCCATGAGACTCCCAAGACAGGGAAGGACCAACATGAAATCAAAAGGTATCTTCAGTATCTTCAGGTACCACAGAGGGGTGCTGAGTGCCAGAATTATTGTCATTGGGGCAGAAAGAAAATCCATGAGCAGTGGAAGTGGGTAAAACTCACTTTGTGTAGAAGTGACTACACAGGAGGGTATAGGATGCCAGGGTGCAAATCATCAGAGGGACTGCAGACGTTTCTAGGGCATAAATAATCTTACCCCAAAGGAGATGTCAGCATTCAGTCAGAGGAACTGTATCATTTCTCCATCACAGACTGCAAAGGTGCCTCCCTTTGGCATCTTAAAGGAACACTACCAGAATGCTTCAGTCACCACTGGTTGTTGGGAAAAAAAGATAAACCCTCCAAGAAAGTATATCGTTGACCGCTGCCCACAGATGGAGACAGATCTGTTAGACTACAATAATACCAGAAATATAATTCTGTAGGATGGGACACAACCTTGCAAAATAATTGTCACAATGTTTATCACTGTAAGGTCAAGGTGGCTCTTTCCCAGAACCAGTTATAGCTAAAGGGGATAAGCCTCTGTGCTAAATAGGAATTTTTTTCAAAGGCATCGGTGTTCATTAAAAGGAGCTACAGGAAAAACTGTTTAAAAGGTCAAATCTGAACTTTTGATTTAGTTTAATTTAATTCCTTTAGTTTCCTTAAGGAATTGAGAAGTGTAATGAAAGAATCAGATGTATTTAATACAGGTCTTTGACGAACAACGTTACTGATGCATTGCTAAGACTTACTGCACATGCACAAGAGCCCAGGGAAGTAGAACAGGCCTTTCTGGGCAGCATCTGGTCAAACCCCACATATGTTCTGGTTCTTTATTTTTCCAAAGTGAGTCCTTGCTAAGGCCCTCTTGTGTTGCAATTCCTGCTCTTACTGGTCTGGGCACCACCAGCCTGGCAAACAGGCACTAGAACAAGGAGCTGGTGGAAGTGAGAGGAAAGGTAATGTGTCTGAGGAAGGTGTTGGAGGAGGATGGTGAGGAACAACAGGGTGTTCACACTCTGGATGAAGGCGCCCTGAGGATGACCTCACCAACACTGAGGAAAAGGGATATTGAGGTTCAGAGAAGACCTGGGATGATGCAGAGGTCTCAGAGCTGGTTTGTTCATAATTAGTGGATATGTTGTTTGTATGCAGGTGAAGGTCTCTGTGAGGTCTGCATGGGCTGCTGCTGTCCACTGCCAGCTGCCATTGTGGGGATGTGTGAGTGAGATCAATGTGGTGAGCTGAGAGATGTTCTCCAAAGAGCTTCTGGATGCTGCAGCTGGGGTTGTGCTCTATCCTGGTCAGCCACAACTAGACACCGAGGTAGAACTGGGATGGCTGCTGGCTTGCAGCCTGCACCACAAAACCTGCTTTAAGAAGGAGAGGACACAGGGCAGGACAGGCACCAACCACCACAGGAATCTGAGGGGACATCGTCAGAGCTGCAGACAATGTCTGGCCTCCTCTGGAGGCAAAGAAAGATGGGGGAGCTTTTACCTCTCCTCTGAGCAACTGCTGTTCACAGGCTGCTGTTTGGCCTTGGGATTTTTAACACATTTTGATTCTTTTTGAGAGTAATTTGAGAAGTGGTGAGCACATACAGGGTACCTGGAGTGGCAGGTCTGACTCAGCAGTGGCTTGATGGCTGAGGCACAAAAAAGGGAGAGGCACCTTCATCACTGCACCTTCCCCTGGTGTTGCAAGGGAACAAGGCTCCTTGTTGCCCCATCCACCCTTGCTGCTCCACCACCTCAAGGACTACGCTGATGTCTTGAAAAACATCCACAGCCTTGTGAGGGACTGTGTAATGGATTTAGGAGATAGCTTGTCCATCAGAAACTCAAAAAGCACCATAAAGTTAATATACAGGACACTGGTTTTATCTCCTTGAAAACACCTGTGTGGGAAGGGCTCACCAGCTGCACAGTTTCCCTTACAACTGTTTAACACATGATTTTTTGACTGAGGCTGCGGCATTTTTTATCAGCCTTTTAGTGGCCATGTCTGCCATGGTCCATGCTTGAGTATTCCATCTTGGAAGAAGCATGCAATCCTGGAGCACCATGGTGTGATGTTGGGTTTTCCATAGAGGTATACCCACTCTCACCAGAAAAATAAAGGACCTGTACAGCTTAATTAACTTGAACAGGGCTTATTCCTGCAGTGTTTTGGTTGATCTGTTCAATGTTGGGCATGAATTTTGAGCAGTGGGACACTCTTCTTGGGCTGGCATTTATTTTGTATTCTGCATGGTGTGCATGACGATTTTAAATCTCAAGGCTTTTCCTGGCCAGTTCCTAGACTCATTTTTCATATTGACCCGGGGTCTTCTAAGCAGAAGTGACAGAACAGTGTTCCCTAAAGGACTTCCAAAACATTTCATTCACCATATGTGGTCCCCTGCCAATGACTTACCCAGCATTTGGGAGCAGCAACATGGCTTTGCTGGGCTGTACTATGGCAGCCCAATTACACAAAATAAACAGCTCCCATGACTGATTTCCCAGCCCTTGCACCTTGCTGACTGCACAAACAAAACCTGTAGATGAAGGCTGTATGTCATGTTACCTCTTTGCAGGATGGTGACACAGCAGTGTCCCGTGCAAGCAGCAGGAAAAGCAGGAGCCAGGGCAGGTCACCCCAGGACTGGGCCATGTTTGCAAGGCAAAATGCTTTCTGATGAGCTCCTCTTTTCAACAGGCAGGTCTGCATGCTTATCTTCAGGGTTCAAGGCTTTCTTCAAAGCAGGCATCAGGGAAAAACACCACCTGTAGCCTGAATGTTCCTGGCCTCCTTCTGACCTTTCCTCAGCCCCCTTCCAGGAGTGAAATCTGAATGAAGGCGAGGATTATGTCGCTCCTTTCATATCAGTAATTAAGTGCAAAAGGATAAGGAGAAAAACTCTGGAATTTCATCCAAGAGAGGCCAGGACAGGGAACTGGGAACTTCATGTGGGTAAAAGTGTGGAGGTCAGGAGGTCACCCACAGAGCTGGCACAGAGCTGGACAAGGATGGGTGAGCAAACTCCATTCATCTTTGTTCCTCCAGTAGGAGGATTTTAATAATGCATGATGCAGGAAAATGCTGCATAAAGCAATTACTCATGAAGTCCATCCAACTCATGTGTGAATGAACTCCAAAATAATAAATTTGCCCTTAGCCTTAATAAAAACCAGTTTGAGTCCCATTTGGATCACTGATTTTAAGTGAGATTCCAGTATCAAAATGCTTTTGACATATTTGCCACCTCTGCAGGTTGAACAAGCACAGGGACTGGGCAGGAGAAAGCACAGGGACTGGGCAGCAGGACAGGGATTCATCTACTCCTGTCAGCTGCCCTCCACATTACAGGGGTCAGCACACATGCTAGGAGGATGTGTATGCCAGTTCATGATGGGACTTGAAATGGAATGTAAAGCTTTTTTCAATCCAGGGGAAAAATATCTCACTGAATGGGATGGCTTTTGACCCCATTGTGGGTCCATGCCATGCCACTAGCTTATGGAAACTTATTAGGCTAGAAGCTCTTCCCTGACGGAGACCAGTAGATTCCGTGAAAGCTGTTTTGCAAAATTTTGCAGTACATG
Source organism: Lanius collurio (assembly GCA_020086605.1). NCBI lineage: Eukaryota > Metazoa > Chordata > Aves > Passeriformes > Laniidae > Lanius > Lanius collurio. The sequence continues at coordinate 19,697,613 of JACBWW010000005.1, read as the reverse complement.
TTATGTCTTTTTTCATTTTGTAACAGGAGAACTCCACACCAGATGCTCTTTCATCTTCTTGCTTTCCTTCCCTGCTGTTGACAGTGATTCAGATCCACTGAGGGCAGAAAAGCCACACAAGTACTTAGACTATGAAATGTAAAGCTTAATACTTAAATAAAAATTTGCACAAAGATTAGGCAATTTCTTGCAATTAATAACAATCTATAAGTTTTATTAATGAACATTTCAGCTAAGAAATACACTTTCTAAGTCTATAAAGTATTTTACAGAATTATTTTCCCAAGTTCCTTCATAGTCTTATAATTATCTCCATAATGTAATTGCCAGCTGGGATCAGGAAGAATTGTATGTCATACAGATGTACTACTATCCCCAATGCATTCCAGTGTGGATTTGTTGTTTTGGAGGGGTTTTTTTGTGTGTTCTGTGGCTTAATAAATAGATCACTGCTGAAGTAACACAAGACCATTGGCAAATTCTGGTGTCACAGTTTATGCATTCCTGTACAATATGGGGATGCAGAGGCATTCTCATTGCAGAGGTTTCCTAGAGATCCCTTCTAAAGGAAACTAGGTTTCCTTTAGAGATCCCTCTAAAGGCAAACTCTTCTATGACTTTATTGTGACCTCTGGGTCAGTGACATCTTGGCCTTTATTCCCAAATCTGTTCTGTTTTGCTGAGGATTAGGACAACATGCTGGAAGTTTTTGCAAGGATGTATATTTGTGCCATGAATTTGCTTCTTGGAGTCAAAAAGAAAGCCAGTGCTGGTGCAGGATTTGACTGCTGGCGATGAATTATGATGCCATCTCAGGAACAGGGAAATTGAAGGAAGGCATTCACACGTGAGTTGTTGGCCTATCTGTCAGTAAGGCCAGGCCTTTCCTGGAGAGTGGCAAGAAGGTGTGTATCTCCTTGAAGCCATGTGAAGACAGGGAGAAGGAGAGGGCACACAGTGCTACAGAGACCAGCACCCTGTGTCAGATGGGACCAAGATGGGGATTGGAAAAAGACCATCTTCTTGTTGGAGTTACGAGTTAATAAATCAGACATCAGGTAGGGAGATGCACTGCCTGCAATCGCTTGCAGGCCCCTATGTGTGTGAGTTTGTGCAAAGGGAGGAATGACTACTGTGATGGCAGGATGCAATAGAGGCTCTGCCAGTCATGCTGGATGTCCTTTGCATAGGGTCCATGTCCCAGGGCACAGCCATGGAGCTGCAAACCCCCGTGTCAAATACTGGAGCAAAGCCTGGTTGCCCAAGCTGACACGTGGGTAGCAGGCCGTTCTGCAGGTGCACGGTGCAGGCAGGGGTCGGGGAGGATGCACCTCTGGGACACTGTTGAAATGATGCTCTGAGGGATCCATGCAGGGAAACATAGCATGAAGAAGGGCCTTTCCCCACCCAAGTGGGGAACTGCATTTGGTGTGCAGCGTTGCACCCGCCTAAAATTCCTTGTTGCCTTTCAGATGGAAATGAGCATTACTGAAATGCTTTGAAGGTGCTGTACTGTAATTCCCCCAACCCAAAAAGACAGATGCTAAAGAGCACTTTGTGATGAATAAATGATGTGACAAAAAGGAACAAGAGTGAGTATGCAAGTGCTTTCCCCCACTCACATGCATGGGCTGAGCTCTTCCCTGCTGCTTCCTCACAACCTCTTTACCCTTTCAATTTTGTACTTATACAAATATGCACCCTGTACTCTATTATACTCTATAGCCTTGCTTTACTATACTCTCAGTTATCACTTTATCTTAATGCACTTGACCAGAGCACACTGCACAGCCTGACCCACCCTTGAAATAACTCATTTATGCTCTCTTTTTGGGGCTGAGTCACAGCACCCCACAGCTGGCCAGCTGCTCTGTGCCTTTGTGTCCCTTTGCACTGCAATGAAAGCCGAGCATGGCACCCAGTGGGCTCCCTCCCACGGGTGGGCTCCTTTCCACAGCCCATGGGTGGGCTCCTTTCACGACTACTTCGACTGCTTCTGTGTAAATGAAAACTGCAGGATCAGAGCCCTAAGGGCTAGAAAATATTCCAGTGTTAACGCTTATTCATTCTCCATGGGCAACTCAGCTGGCAGGTCGTTAAGTAACAGCTGAGAAGGAGGCAGCAGGCAGGATTGCTTGGGGAGAGAGAGTGAGAAGCTGGCAGTGGGAAGGAGGGGAAGGATGAGGCTCACAGCAGGAGCTCCTAACTCTAAACCCTGAGCAGCTCAAGCAATATATGCTGCATGTCAGAGGCAAGAAACAGGTGAGGAGACAGTGGTGATTTTCATTCAATAGCGAAACATAATTTTTGCAAAATGCTGCCTGTAATGTTTTGCTTCTCTGCAGCACAAGTGGTGTTTGTGGGAGAGCTCAAGTGTCTGCAAGTCATTGAGCAGGAATAAAACACCTCTCACGTTTCTCCAAGTGCCTGACTGCCTGGGGAGCAGCCACTGGACTCATTGAGCCAAAGTCGACGAGAATTTGACATTTTGGATCTGCTTCCACAGGAATACCAACACCCATTTCTCAGGCAGTGTGCTCCCTTCCTAGCAGCTGGGCATGAGCTGTGTAGCACCTGGAGCAGTGTGGTAGAACACTGCAGTGCTAGGACACCCAGCTTGTTAGCCCCCCCACCCAGAGCCTGGTTCCAGGGGCTCTGCTCACCCTGCCAACATCAGAGTCCCTGCACAGACAGAGCAAGTAGAAGGAGATTTGGACATCTCTCAACTCCCCATCTGATTTTCCTACTTGGATTGCAAACTCTTTGGGGTAGGGGTCATCACTAGAACACAACCTAGATGCTTTTGGGATTGGAGATAACCTAGAATTAACAGGAGATATTAGTTCTTCAGAAGCTTTCTTGCTGGATGCTCATCTCCTTGGATGATTTATTATTGATGGTCTCCACATGACTTTTTTCAGCAGTCTCTTTTAAGTTCTGTTACATGCTTCTTCATCTGTAGAGAAGGAGGAACTGAATGAACATGTCACCAGCTTGTCACTTTTCCATTCCTTTTTCTGCCACGGCCCTTCCTTTAATAGTCTGAACCAATTTTAGAAAATTCTCTGATGTCATTGGTGATCCATGGCCTGTGAGAACTGGAGAGCCATCTACCCATCAACATGGGCTCGCTGTCACTACCGAGGAAAGAACAGTACTACCACAAGCAGTGTTGGTGCAAAGCTGATGATGTGCTCTACGATCTGCAGCTGCTTCAAAAATTCCATTTTTAGTCCCTTTATTGATTAAACTGACAGATCCCACCGCTGTTCAAGAAACATTTTAGGTTGAACTGAATGCAGCTATCAGATATAGAGGTACCAAATATGCTACAGGGGAAAAGCAACGAATCTTTAAAGCTCTGGTGCCCCACAAAGACACAACTTGTGATCTATGTCAATGCCTTTAACTCATTCCATCCAGCATTGTTCTCAGCCCAAGCCCTTGGTCCAGGCATTGCCATTCCTCATCCTTGTTGCAGGGAAGAATGAATGAGGGCTGGCCTACCCCACAGCTGAGCAATGGGTCCTTGTTCTGGCTAAACATGTCATTACATGAATAAAGAGGCAAACCTAGTTCAGCTCAGTCTCAATCTCACTGCTGCATCAGTGCCATGGGCCCTGCAGACAGAGCCTGGGAGAGACAGCTCCTGGCTGGGCAGCAGGAACTCCAGATGGCAGCTTGGCTCTGTGCCCATTTTGCCACAGTTGGAGCCGGAACTAATGAAGAAAAGCCACTCAAGGCCTTTCTAGTTTTCCTTGAAGTCATTCCTGAACTTCTCTGGTTGGGCAGGAAGCAGTAGGAGTGGAGAAGGACAAACCAAATATCTTTCTCTCCTCTATCAGTGAGAGACGGGAAAAAGATGAGGGTGGAATCACAAGGGTGAAATTAGCACTCTGCCAAAAGCCAGTCAGGAGTCCTCCATGGATTTCAGAATATGATAGAGAGGAAAACCCAACACATTAAATCTAGCCACGCTTGAAAGCTATAGCACAAAATTATTCCTACTCAGATGCCAAACCTAAACTGTGGTGGGAGAGAGATCTTGCTTAGTTGGAGGTTGGGCTAGCAACATACTCAGTACCAGCTGCTGTGCAGACTGTGTTAGTGACTTCTGTTCAAGATACATATTGAAAGACATTGCTCAAGCCATATAACTGCAAATTCTCATGAATTGTGGGCAGAAAAATCACCCAACAAAGTTGTTTCAGTAATATTGTTTATTGCATCAGTTAGGAACAGCTTGAAGTAAAATCACATCTTACTACAAAGAGCCTGTTTACAGCCTGACATGCAGGAAAGGCCATCAGCAAGGTTGTAGCTCACAAACCCAGTAAAGTCACTTGGTGACTTTATCAGCACACACACTGGCAACTTGACAAGGCCAGGCTGGGTCCAGGCTTTGTAGGCAGTCCCTGTGCCAGTAACGTGGATCTTTCACAGCAGAGGCAACTTTGGTTTCTATCACCAAGATCACTGACCAGGTAGCTGTTACACCATGCCTGGCAAGCAACAGGGGCCAAATCACACAATAGGCAAATTCTCCAGAAATAGAGTCCTGTGGTTATGCTAAATGGGATCTTCCCACATCCAGTTGGGACATTTTGTTTAAAGTATCAATATGGTTTGATTTGCAGGTAGCAGAAAGCTCTGCTTGAGACAAATCCATCATAAATTAGAGCTCTTTATTTTATGCTTGACTCTTCTGATTTTATGACCCTTAATGGTAATTTATGTCTGAAGAGATTTATTGCTTTGCTGTCACTCTCCTGTCATGGTGCCACCCAGCGCCCAATGCTGGCACCCAGAGGTGTGCTGTGGCATGCAACAGCACAGGGCAAAAACAGGCTGAGCTGGTTTTATTTCTGTGCTCATTATCCTTTCAGATTTATAGGTGGCCTTTGTATGCTGAAGCCAGAGCAGGGTTCAAGCAACATAAATTCAAATCCAAGCCATGCCAAATGTTTCCCGTGTTCTCTGCAGGAAGTTACATAAAATCCTAGGCTACAGAAAGGAGACAAACCCTCCTAAAACTCTGCTGCCCCTAATGCATTGTCTGGATGATCTGCTTAGACTAGTCTCCTTGGGCTGTTAGCTGCTTCTGCAGAGGTGTTTGCACATCTGGCCCTCAGTTTGGCTGAGAACCTGCTCTCCACATGTGGCAAATCAGTGAATAGAGTTTACTCCTTCTGGCCTTCAGTAAGGTGAGAGGCTGCACCAAAAGCCTCTGCAGGGCTGGGGATGCAGCAGACCCTCTGCCAAACAGGATAGAGCAGCCAGGCACCACAGGCAGCAACTCAGTACAACAGACAAGCCAATGAGTGCACTACCAGTGAAACTATGCTTTGGTGCAGCGGGAGAGGAAATGCATTGGTGCTGGGCCTAGATAGCTGTGAGGTGACAAGAAGATCCTGTTGGGAATTTGCCACTCCTTAGATCCCTGTTTCTGCCCTTGTACATCCCCAATGCTGCTCAAAAACATTGTTGGAGGGGGGATCTGCAGCTTGCGTCCATCGACTGTCAACAACTCATCAGCAGTGCCTGATGCTGAGGAGGTTGGGGTAGCTTGTGCCACCTAAAACTTTGTCCTCCTGGCCAAAGCCATGGCAGGCAGTTGTGACATCCTACCCCAAGAACAGAGGAAGCGGCAAGTCTGTGATCACATAACAGAGAGCAGCTCAGGGATATTTTATTTGTTTTAATTTGTGCTATGCTAATTCAGATGCTGCAGCAGATGTTCTGTAGTATTTAGTCAGAACATGTTTTCTGAATGTCACTTTAGTGATCTTTCGTGCTTTTTTTGTCAGGTTGGTGATCCTCTGTATTACATTTCTTTTTAGTGCTTCTTTGTTATTTTGTGGCAAAACACCCTGCAAAACAAGCATTTATTCTTCTAGAGGTTAGTGCGATCTGAATATCATCTGGCCTATTTTATATATTTTGTGAAAATATCCACAACCTTCTGCAAAGCTGATGTGGAGAGACTTCTGACAGTCATCAAGCTATGCAAAAAAATCTTAAATTATTCCGTTTGGGGAATTTCTACCAGAAAGATGACACAGAGTGATGCACTTCACTCAAGTGTCCTTGAAAATACTTTTTATCACATCACTTTCATGTCAAGAAAGTGCTGAAAGCACTGATGGAAAAAATTCAGTATTCAATGTGCTTTCTGAAAGCTTTCCAGCAAACATACAGGAGTGCAGCAAAAGCTTCTATTTTTATTTTAATACTTGCATACAACTCCTCATCAGAAATTCAGGTGTGCACAGAAGAACTAGCAAGCTCCAGAAGGGCTGTAGCCAGCTAGCAAACAGGAAAACATTCCCTGATGCAAAAAAAAAAAAAAAAATACAGTTTTCAATCTTGCAAAAACCACAATAGCCCTTTTAAATGGTGAAAAAGCCGTAAGGGTTGGATGTTTCTCCAATCTTTCTCCTGGGAAATCCATTAATCAAGGGCTGGGGCATCATGTGCAATATCTCCATGGGCCGTAGGTTTGTGGTCACACGGGGAAAATTTCCATCCAAAGATGAGTGGGATTTTCCACTGTAGCTCTGTGGGAATGCTGCAAAGCTCCTCTGTGAATGTCGGTTTGAGGGTTTCATTGTTTCAGCCTCACCTTTCTCAGGGCTGATTCTTCCAACAGGCTGTTTTCCCTCTTTCTGTGCCTCAGGTTTCATTTTGTGCCATTTCGGAGCCTCACCTGAACAAAGGAAATGTAAAAATCTTCTTTGTCTAGAAAATTATTTTAATTGGCAGTAATTTACTAAGGAGTTCTTGTGTGAACAGTGAGAAAGATTAACATTACACACTGAAAATACACTCACGTGACAAATGTGTTTCTTTTACAAGACAACATTTGACTCAGTTCAATTTCAGTGGGTACTGGAAGATTAGTCTCTAGTAAAAACGGTCCTGATCCAAAGCTATATTGCTAAAGGGGGAAAATATCTGTTCATATACATGAAATATTGATTCCTCTGACAAATGCTAAGATAACTTGAAATCTCAATCATCTGAACTGATTTCTACAGCAAAGTTAGGATGACAAAGGTCTGATGTACCCAGACCCAGGGTCTTTCCATACTAGATGTCTCTGAAGCCAAGCCAATACACATTGGCTCTGCATAAGCTAAAATGTGGGCATTTTCATCCTATTTTTCTGTGGCAGTGATCAGCAAAACGTGGAGAAATTTCTGAGAGGTCTGCTTATAGTAGAGGGAGCACAGGGTCAAAAATGGAGGTTGATGATTTTGACCAGCTATTTGCATGGGTTTTGTTTGCTGTAGATCAAAGCAGGACTCAGGTGGTGTGTACCACGAGGTGCATATGTTGATGTGTGCTCTCATATATATAACCTGTGGAGGAGTTTGTTTGCCTGTGTGAACCATTAGTTAGGGCTGGGCTTCAGGAGGGGTTGGGTGGGATAGGGGCAGACTGCAGAGTGGCTTCAAACAACAGTTTGTAGATGGTACAAGGCTGGGAGGAGCTGCTGTCTCCCTTGAAGGCAAAGAGGCCCTGCAGAGAGACCTTGAGAAGTCAGAGGGCTGGGCAATCACCAAACACATGAAATTCAACAAGGGAAAGTGCCAGATTCTGCACCTGGACCGGGAAAATCCTGGATGTATGGACAGACTGGGGAATGAGAGGCTGGAGAGCAGTGCCATGGGGGTCCTGGTCTATGGCAAGTTGAACATGAGCCAGCAGTGCCCTGGCAGCCAGGGGGGCCAACCCTGCCCTGGGGGGCACCAGGGACAGCATGGCCAGGCAAGGGAGGGGATTGTCCTGCTCTGCACTGGGGCAGCCTCACCTCGAGTGCTGGGGGGCAGTTTTGGGTGCCACAATATAAAAAAAGATATTAAACTGTTGGAGAGTGTCCAGAGGAGGACAACAAAGATGGTGAAGGGCTTTGAGGGAAAGCTGTATGAGGAGTGGCTGAGGTCACCTGGGCTGTTCACCCTGGAGGAGACTAAAGGGAGACCTCATGGCAGTCTACAACTTCCTCATGAGGGGAAGAGGAGGGGAAGATGCTGATCTCTTCTCTGTGGTGCCCAGTGACAGAGCCCAAGGGAATGGCCTGAAGTTGTGCCAGGGGAGGTTTAGGTTGGATATTAGGAAGAGGTTCTTCATTCAGAGGGTAGTTGGGCACTGGAACAGACTCCCCAGGGAAGGGATCACAGCATCAAGTTTGTCTGAATTCAGGAAGTGTTTTGACAACACTCTTGGCACATGGTGTGACTCTTGATGATGGTCCTGTCCAGGGCCAGGAGTTGGACTCAATGATCCTTGTGGGTCCCTTCCAGTTTAGCATATTCTGTGATTCTGTGAATATCTGCTCGACAGTGATAGAAGTCAAAGAGAACAAAATGCCACAGTCTCGAGCGAGGACATCCCAGTTGTTCAGGCTTAACACTGCTTAGTTCAGGACAAGACTGAAATCGTCATTATGGACAAAAATAAACCCCAGTTGTTGCTGAAAGCTCTCAGAACAAAAGCAGGCTCAGAGCACAGCCAGTACAATTCTCCTTGGCTGTCTCTCCCCCAAGAAACAGTTGGAAAGGCACAAAAAAGTGGGATTTTATTTATTTTTAATTAGTCAAAATGGTGTTTCCCCTCCATCTCACTTGTCCTCTCCAGGGCACTTGTGGTGCTCACCATTTTCTTGTTCACTACTGCAATTCTGTGAAGAAGGACACAATGCCAGGAAGACTGTTGCCACTGCCATGGTTTAAGGTCAGAAGAGAAGCAAGATTTTCAAGGAGTAGTCATGTCTGTTAGGACAAACAATACACTCAGAAAAAAACTGAGACATGAGAATGCCCCAAAAATTGTCAGCTTTTTTCTCCTGCCTGTATCTAATGGTCTGAAAAGGTATGAGCTCTCCTGACAGAGCCTGTCTCCTGATGCCAAGGGATGTTCACTTTGCTCCCACACTTTTGGTGAGCATAGAGACTGCAGGGTGCTTTGTCCCTGAATCCAGGAGTCCTGTGAGAGTCTTCCCATGTCTTTTGGTGAGTGCAGACCCAGAATTCCCAAGCAGGAGAGACCTCCGTGTTGTGCAAAGCAGTCCTTTGCATAGTCAGACACATGGAGTGCACTGAGCCACCTGGTCAGCTGATTGTCCCCAAATGCCTTCCAACATGTATAGACAAATTCCAGAGCAAGGAAGCACTGTATGTATTTAGTCATGTGCTGTGAGAAATGCACAGTCAGCCAGCTGCCTTTGTCCCCACCGGCCAGTCATGCCAGCTAATATCTCTTCGTTGAGCCTGTTTTGCCCTTGATGGTATTTAATGAGTCCTGTCCTTATCTCAACTCATGAACCCTTCATTAAACTTTCTCTCCTCTGTCCAGCTGCAGAGGGGAGTGAGTGAGAGGCTTTCATGAGTGCCTGGCATCCAGCCAGCATCAAACCACAACAGTCAAGCCCCAGGCATGAGAATTGCACTGTTGGGCAGGAAGAGCCCTCAGTACACAGGCTGGTTTAAGTACAGAGGACAAGGTCTGCAGGGAGCTGTTTTTTCCATCCCAGGGCCATCCTGCTTTGGGCTGTGCAGGTCAGACTGGACCCTGGTGAGCACAGGCTGGGATTTCCTTGGCCAGGTGCTCCTCACCCTGAGGCCCCTGGGAGGCAGGTGGCTGCTTGCTGCACTGGGGAGAGGGGCCACTGGCAGGAGCAGCTGGATGCAGGGGACACAAGGGATGGGACAGTATGCTTCACACTTCGGGGTCCCTGGGAGCCTGGTCCCTGCAGCTGGGTTCTGAGTACTGAGGCAAGAGTAACTTCTCCTTCTGCCCTAAAGAGAGGGCAGAATGGTTTCAGGTCTCTGCTGGCACTGCTGACAAACTGTGGGGCAGCCATGGCTGAAAATGCTGGTTTCCTTGAGCAGGGATTAAACTGCTCACCAGAATAAAATTGGCTATGGTTTCTGATTGTTTTTTCCATCAGACTTATTTTTTCAGTTTTGAAAAAAATATCAAAAGAAGGTAAAACCAGGGAAAGAGTTCACTTGCTCTCATATTCAGATTGCTCTTTGGAGGCAGTGGCTGCACTGACCACTCATCCCTGAGCTCCCTTCCTTCTATCTGTGTCCTGGCTGAACGGGAGGGACACAGGAGCAAGGCAGCCCCCTTTGTGCACTCGATTTTCGCACCGACACATGAGCAGTTTCCTTTCACCTGTGGTCACCTGTAGCATCATTCAGTTTTAGGACTGACCAGGTACTTTAGCAAAATTATGCAAATTGATGCCCCTCCTCCCCCAAGTAGTCTGAACTCTCAAAATCATTTGGTTACTTCTTTTAATGCATGATGTCTGCTTCAGTTCTGAATCCAAATAAAGATAAGGAAACTGCAGAGGTCTGCTAGGCAGAAAGATTTGAATGCATCTTTTTTCCAACCTGACAGGGAAAGGCCAGTATAAGCAATCCTGGAGGAGACATGCCTCAAGCACAAGGACAAGGGCTGTCAGGGACAGTGGGTGGCCTTGGCAAACCCTCCTGCAGTGAAACACAAGTGAAACCACAGCTCTTCACCTCAGGACTGCTCACCCTTAAAACTTGCCTGAGGGGGGAGACCAGAAACACCTCACATGCCCCCAGCCTCACCTCCTCATGGTTTGTGTTTTTTCCTTTCCATGTGCTAAAGCGAAACAGGCAGCCAGCAACTCCCAGAGCCTTTCCTCTTACAGCCAGGGGATATTTTTGGAAGTGGATTAGGTGGACTTGTTTGGTTGGCTTTTGCTTTCTTGCATTGGATCAGATACCAGGCAGCTCATCTTCCCAGGAGCAGAGAGTCTGGCAGGGGTTGTGCTAGCAGACATGGCTTAGCTGGCTTTCCTCTCCTTGAGCAAACTGCCTCTCTGCATAATGAAGGCCATATCCTCGGGGCTGGCATGTGCCAGGCAATCCATACTGCAGGATGACTCTGCTCCAGAGGTCCTGAGAGCAGCACTAAAACCACCAGCACTTGGGCAGTCAGTCAGGAGATGCGGCAGCCTCAGTGACTTCCAATCCCAGCCAGGTGTCCTGAAGGAACCTGACCTCCAGATACATTTAATTTTAGTCTGTACTGAGCTTCAGAAGGGTAAAATGAGAATGGCTGTGGGTGACTCACCCTCTCCAAGAGCATGACAGGCAGTACCTGTGGCCACTGCCCTTTGCTATGGGTGCTGCTACATGGCGCCCGGGGTGGACCTCTGGCCCTGGGCAGGTGGCTGTGAGCCATGCCAGCCACAACACCACAAGCCCCTGGAGCTGCTGCTCTGGGTTGAGGGCTGCATGCTACAGGAGGTGGTTGCTCTTCCTGATGGCGAGGACTCAGAGCAGCCAAGGGCACAGAGGCAGGGAGCAGCAGCAGAGCTGAGACTGGGGCGGACACTCCTGTAGGATCTGATACTGCATCAGCACATCACAGGCTGTGATGCCAAAGAAGCCACCAGCTGAAACAGAAGTTCAATATTCCTCCTGAAAGCCCAAAAGGCATAACCGGAGCGGTTTGACATTCCCCTTTTCAGGTTCTGGAGGACACACATCTTCACAGTGGAGGCCTTGTGTCACACTAACAGCCTGGGCAGCTGCTTTTGGCTGATATGGTTGGGGCTGAAGGCAGACTGATGTTCTGTGGGCTCTTCTTTCAAGCAAACAATGAGGGTGTTCAAGATGACTTTAAAGCATTTGGGCAACAGCAATAGCACAAGAGTAATTCTTTAGAGATAAGGGAGAGAAAGACACTAAGAAAAATTGGCAATGGCAAACACCATTGGGAGAGCATCTTGTCAAAGCAAAGCAAGAGTCAGCTGGGGCTCAGGACAGATGGGCTGTTTTTGCTCGGCTGTGATTTTGTTGTTTATGCAGCCTCTGAAGCCTGCCTCTGGTCTCAGCTGTGAAGGACCATGAGCCCTTGTTCAGAGGAGACTGTTCTCAGGGCAGCACAGACACACTTCCACAACACGGCAGATGGAGATTTGGTGTTAGGTGTTATTTCTTCTAGACTGGACTCCCAAGCGAGGGATGAGCTGCCAAGTACCCCCATTTAGAGATTTCATCTGTATCCCTCAGGCAGTTTCTCAGGAGGTGGGTTGATAGCTCTCTTGGTTAGAGTCAAAGCTGTGCTGAACTCCTGTTTACCGAGCTGGAGTCAGCAACAAGAGATTAACAGTATTCAAATGGCTTTGCAGCACTCCTCACAACACCATGGCACTCCTGCTCTTTGATTACAGTCCAAAACGAGTCACTAGCCTAGCACAGGTCTCCAGATGCTTGCATGGCAGCTGAACGTGCTGAACATTTTCCTGTGCTGACCTTCCATCTTTGCATGCCTGCCTCTGCCCACCAGGTACCAGTGTTCTCCCCAAACCTGACTCTGTGCAGCAGAGGAGCTGTTCTCTGAGACTGAGGGCACTGACCTGCATAGCCAGCGTAGCTGCTATAACACGAAAGTGTACATTTACATACCTGTATCTGTGCACATGTATGCATACATATACGCAGGTGCACACACGCACTCCTCCTGTGTGTGGTCCAGAGTGAGCAGAGAACCTTGTGCCCAGAGGCAGGAGGCTTTGTGCACACACACACTGTTTGCATGGGACTCATCAGACCCTGATGGGTGCCAAGCCCTTCCTGTGCTTATATGGTGCTCTAGAGGTGCAGAAACAGAGAGAGCTGCACCACCAAGCCATGAGGCAGCTGTACCCCAACAAGGTCCCTCTCTGTTGCTTTCGGCAAACATGTCTGAGTCTGGGTGCAACACCCCTGGGGACAGCAGGTGATGTGCCTGTTGTACCCTATGGCCAAAGCATATGAGTTCTCTGGCTGATTTAGCAGTGCCCACTCAAATCATAACTGCTCACCCCCATGAGGGCTGCCTCAGGCCTGCTGAGGTGTCCCAGGATGACCACGCTGCCCATGAGTAAGCCGAAGCTGGCAGAGGCAGTGCTGGCTGCCTGCCAGAGCACAACATGTCCTGCCCCTCTGCCAGGCCTGCAGCTCCTGCCGGGAGCCAATTCTTCAGCAAAGCTGAGGTGACACAGCAGAAAGAGCAGTGTTCGCTCACAGAATCATCACATGGTTCAAGCTGGAAGGGACCTTAAAGATCATCTAACTCACTGCCACTGCCATGAGCAGGAACCTTCCTCTAGAACAGGCTGCTCAAAAGCCCCATCCAGCCTGGTATTGAGCACTTTCAGATGAATCTCCTTCCCCTTCTGGAAGGCAGAAGGAAGGACCAAGCTGGATATTGAGCTGTAATGACACCCCAGTGCTGTGCACAGACACCATGCAGGCAGGACAGCCAGGCAGAGATCTCCCAGAGCCTGCCTGAAGCATTCCAGCCTTCAGGTCAGTTTTAGGGGAGGTGGATCAACCAGGAGTTCATTGAGATCAAGCACCCAGGAGCTGTGCAGCAATTTCTGCCTGAGCACTAATGCTTGTGCCACCACTGTGGCCTGAATTATCAGGGGAAAGTAACTCTGCATAGTACATTGAAGCAACCCCACAAATCCACATTTCAATAAATTCTCATGTGTTCCTCAGAAATTGTCTCAGGGAACAGATGCTTTTATTTTGTCCAGATTAGTACAGGTGTTAAAACTGACACAAATACAGGGTAGGACAGGTCTGTAGCCTTGCACCAAGAACAGGAAAATTTGCTGCAAAAGACTGCCGTGGGAGACCTCCGTTGCAGTTGTCCTTCCCAGGTGTAAGTGACAAGATTTACTCAACTCAGCTGAAGAAGGTTTCCCAGTCCCTGAAGCAGCTCTCCTCTGGAGACTTGGTGCAAGAGGTGCAGCTGGGTTCGGGGAGGCCACCCACCTGCATCCCTCGTTTGAGGCCAAAACTGCTGCTTTGGGTCATGCAAAGTGTGGAGACATCAGTGAGCAGGCAGCCTGTTCCAGGTGCTGGGCAGCTGCCCCTGACCAGCCTGTGGCACTCTGGGCACAGCAGCCCCTTACAAATATGGAGGCAACAAGCACTGTCTGGGTATTGTACAGTTGCCCTGGGTTTATAACAACCAAAATGTACCAGCAGGCAAGCTGTAACTGAATGGATATACCCCATCAGAGGTACAGGCAGAAGCCACTCAGGAGAAGACTGAAGGAAATTGGGTCCTGCTGGAGTTACTCTATCCTGGGGCCACCCCTGCATGGACTCTGCACATGCACTCCTCTGGAGTCAGATCCCCAAAGTTTTATTCCAGATTCAGTTTCACGGGGGAAAAAATTGTTGCAACAAATGAGCTGACAGTGCATGATATCTGCTTGCCCTCTCAGGGATGGCTGAGGGAAGGAGAAAGGAAAAGTTGTAGGTGCATAAAGCAGAATAAAGGGAAAGATAAAAAAACAAAGGTAGCCAAGATGAAAACAAAACAAAAGCCAAAAATACCCAACCAACCTCCCCAAAATTAAGCCAGTCAATCTGCCTCTCTTTTAAGCCAGTCAATTCCTCTCTTTCACAGCTGACTTCTCACTTGCTTGATGCCAATTGCTCATGCAGGAATTAGCTAATTATAGGTTGAGTTTTCCTGGAGTTTGCTTTACTACTCAGCTGTGCATGATTCCCTGGCAGCAACTGTGCCAGCAGCTACTGTCTGCAGTCTTTGTATTTGGTAAGTGTGCTGCCGCTCCACAGGAGAGGCATGAGAAGATTGTTCCCACTTTTCAGGGAGATTTTTGGTTGTAGGCCACACATGGCTGATAGCTCATGATTCCTGCTATTGTCTGACAGTCAGGACAAAATGGATAGTGAGATTGACATCTTTCATTTTGTTTTATTAATTATTTTGCATTTATTTAACAAGGGCAACATTGTTCATCCTACAACGTTTATTAAAGGTAAGGGATAAAAAGTATGACAATGATTCATTCCTGCAGAGCAAATTTTACAGGAAATTTTTATTTGTTGAGGAAAGGATTAAATTAAAACCAGAAGGGAAAAAAAAAAACCAAAATTAAGAAAAACAGGGGTAGGCAGGGCAGGGGAAGAGAAACATCAGAAGACAGAGAACTGGGTGGGAAGGTGAAGCACAGCAAGGCATCTGTTGTCAGCCATCAAAAATAAGTTGGAATCCACTTTCCATTGATTACATCATTCACACATAACTGAGGAGGCTCCCGCTGCTTAATCCATGGCTTTACCAGAGGAAAGGCTGGAGATTTCAGCAGCAAACCTATCCATGTGCTTTTGTAATGCCAAAGATTGCTGTGGCACAGCAACAAGCCAAACGCCTGTCACACCAGCTGCTTTCTCACCAGCCCAGAGGGTGAAGCACAGGGGAAAGCAGGGTCAGCGTTCAGCAGGAGCCAGCTGTGCCAGCAGGGGCTGGTGGCCAGGTTACCGGCCTAACTCCTCCTTAGGCCCAGATCCTGAAGGCAGCTGAGCCCAGGTGAGGTTTTTCACCCTGCACCACTTCACTCAGTGGATGTACAGACACAGGATTATTAGCAGATTACTGAACAAGTATTGTAAAGATTTTTTTTCCTAATAAGTTAAAAAAAGAAATGTGAAAACACAGCTTTGGTTTTCCAAAGATAAAATTGCTTTCCTGGGTACATCAAGAACAAAACCACCCACAGGAAAATGTGCCCTTTACATTATTATTTGCACCACAGAAGTTGGTGGATTAAACAGCTACAATAAACAAGCTAATAAATTTTAATATATTTGTGGTTTGGATCTATAAGAGACATTAGGAAAGTACCTCTCTTTGCAGTGAAGAAAAGGCCAGAGAGAGAAATATTTACAGCAATAACTTGCTTTATGTGCTTAGATTGGGTAAAGAAAGGCCTAGTTTGTACCCTGCAGCTCAGTAACAGCTCATTTCTAGGTCTCTGACTCACTTGGAGCACAGCAGCCATGCACATTGTTTACTGAACTGTGGCAAACTGTGTGCAGTGCTTACAGATAATGTCTGATGCTTTGTAGGGTAGCAGGCAGCAAATGCCTGCTGTGGTTGATTTATACCTGAAGCAAAGCAGAGGTACACAATGAAACTCAAAGTTGCAAGGACTTGGGCTACTTCTGTGAGGGAAGAGAAGGCAGCAAACACATGAACACTTCCTATCCACAGCCACTGGAGGTACAGCTGCACCAACTTCTTCTCTTCCAGAAGCATGACTGGGCAGGTGCCCCATCACAGGGATTTGGAGTGTGCTCTGCCATCCTTGCTCAGAGCCACTGCCATCCCTCATCTCACTGCCCTGGAGCCCCTGCAGCAGCTGCCACGCAAGTGCACCTTGCTCCACCCATAACACAGGACACAGTCGGCCTGCCTGGGAGCTCTGCTCTGCTTTCACGCCTGCCTGTTGTAAGGTGTTTTGAGTCACGATAGCATGCCCCAGCCAAAACATCTGTAGTTATTCCTATTGGAGCCCTCAGAGTGAGACCAGGCTGGAATTACCCTCACCAGCTTCACCTGGTCTTCCACCTTTAGCTGTAGCAGATCAGCTCCTGGAGGGTTTTTAAGCCCAGTGAGAAGGTTCACTGAGAGAGAAGGAGAGGAGGGATGTGGGGCAGGCTTGTGCTCACTCCTTGTCCTTTGCTGTCTTCTTGTTTGGATTTCCTGGACTAACTTGGCTACTGATCATATTGACTCTGCTTGCCTGGATCTGGAGCATCAAGGAGTGAAAGGTAAACTGTGCTAAATTGAAAAGGAATTGGGAAAGAAGAAGCTGAAAAACTAAGTACCAAGACAGCAAGGAATAGATAAAAAGGACTGTGCCGCATGGGAATAAAACCAATCTTATTTCTGAAAAGTGTATGCAGAGCTCTTGGACAAAGTAGAGGGACCAATCAAGCAAGGTGAAATCTTGTGCCCTGCAGTTGCAAAACATGTATGTGCTGTCTTATGGATAAGTTGGTAAAATGCATAAGTACTCTGTTGGGTAGAAGTATTGTGTTAAGTAAGCATAAAAAGTAAAATGTGTATTTACTGTGATAGTAAAAATAAAGTAAGATGTATAAGTAAGTGAACTGTATAGGTTATGTGTAAGTATGTAAAAGTAGGTAAAATGTGTAAGATAAATAAGCAAAATATACAAAAGAGGTGACAAGTAGGTGTTAAGTAAAAATTGGAAGATGTGAGTTCCCGCATGATGCCCAAAGAGGTGATGCATATTTTGGAGAATTTTAAAGCTTCTGTGTAAGCATAATGATTCATTGTACAGAAGTGCTGAGTTCCCGCACCTGCCCAGGGCATCAAGAGCAAAATGCTCCCTTTCCAAATGAGTCTTGAGGAACTGAGGCCTCTGCAACCCAGTCCTGAGATCTATTTTGAAAGAAAACCATGTGAAAATGATCAACTGCTAAGAAACACTGTAGTCTTGAGGGGCTGCTCTTAGTCACAGTGTACTGCCACTTGGAATGGGTTGGCAGGGATTTAAAATACTCACAACTAAATGCAACCCATGGGTTTTGGTGGGACTTTGGAATAGTATTTTTTGAGCAAAGCCTCGTGACAGAACACAGCTTCAATTTCAACTACAACTTTTAATACTTTTGAGATTTCATTAATTATTTTTCAGCCTTTTAAAATTCGAGCTTCAGCCTATTTCTTAGCTATTATTCAATGTTTTCATTACTGTTAACTAAATCCAGGGAGCATCTGGAGATTTAGTCTGAATTAAGCCTTTATTCCTCATTGTTTTAAATGCATGGAAGTCAATTGAGTTGTTTTGTTTGATATTCTCCATGCCACAGTGAATTCTGTGCTGGTAGGACTGTAAATGGGCCATGTTGTTCATGAATTACTAATCCCTGTCACTCACATTTTCTGGGGAACACGTGCTATATTTAGTCTTTATATTTGGAAAAATAAAGCTGGAAAACTCCAAGGCTTTTTTTTTCTCAGTTAGAAGTCTTTAGAATATTCCCTAAAAATGATAATTCAAGTCAGGTAATTCAGTCACCAAGTATAAGTGTTATTCATTAACCATGGTGGAAAGTAGACCCTTGAATTGAGAGGCTAATTAAGATAATTACATCTAAAGCCTGAAAGGAAACTATACAGACATTTCTTAAAATCTCATTTGTCCTTATGTAAATCTGGACCAACTCCACTGTCACTTTCCAGATTTACACCCAAGTAATTGAAACCACTATTGAGCTCTTCTAAGCTCTCAATATCAGCAAAAGGCATTGAACAATTAACAGTCAGGCTGTGTTTTTCTCTGTAACTCCTAAATGAACTTAATATCACAATGCTGTTCTTTCCAAAGGTACTTTGCCACTCTGATGGATTACTTATTTAAGAAAAAAACAAACCAAAACCCATGATGTATTTAGAGGGCTGTCACCAACCAACCGAGCTGCCAACTTTTACAACATTAGCAAATGAAGGGAGTTGAAAAGTTCCAGTGTCAACTACTGCCTCCTCCAGGTGTGATGTTATTTTTAACGTGTCTTTCCTGTGGAAGGAACTTTCTCCTCTGCTGTTTCTTGTGACCATCAACTGCACTGAGACCACCACTTAGTAAAAAACACTAACTGAATTCTGTACATCAACCAAGTAGAAAAGTGGAAAAAGTGAGTGAAGAACAATATTTAATCATACACAGACATGAATTTTAGCAGTGTGTATTCATGTGCAGTCACCTGCCATGCAGTGGCCAGGAAGACTAGTCTTTCTGGGCTTGTATTTAGTAGGAGGGTTGGGCAGATTTCTGACCATGTGATGCACTCTTTTGCCCCCCATCCCACCAGCAATATCAGCTGTAGCCAGAGCTGTGCCAGTCTGTCCTATGCAGAGCAAATGTGAACTGAAAGGCAGCCTGCCTAGGCACACCAAGCCCTGCAGTCTGCTCATCTCTTGTATCCAGAACCTGTCATGAGAAATGGGGAGGTCTCACAGCTCACCTAAGACAATTCCAGGGGGCACATCCCCTCATATCTAAACTCTGTAGACAGGCAGGCATTGAAAAAGCTGAAGACTCAAACCCTGTCCATTACCAGAAACACCATGTTATTCCATACTTTGGAGCTGGTTTTCCTCTCAGCCTCAAAGAACTGAAGGAAGCAAGAGCAAGAAGCAGCCTGGAGGAGAGCAGGTGCTTCAGACCTGCTGGCATACAGTTTAGAAAAGTACATTAACAGAAAAGAATGAAGGAGATGGAAAGAAGAGCACTGTAAGATTACTAGCTCAGCCCAAGGGGGTCTCCATTCTTTTAACCTGTTGGTTGACACCTACCAAGCAAATGTTTGCAAAGCTTCTCAGGATTCCTGATTCTTCCATCATCATTGGTGAGGTTTCAAGCAAACCAACAATGGAGGGAGTGTGCACAACCTTTACCTGTTTTCACAGGCAGTGTCTGGGATAGAAGGAAGGCCTTCAGGAGAAAAGAAAAGAAAGAGGCTTCCTTTCATCTGGGTTAAGAAAGAGATAGAGGGGAGCCAGGTTCATTTAGTATAAAAGTACCTAAACTGCTTTTGCATAAGGCTCTGAAGAGTATCCAGGATACCTGAAGCAGATGTGGCATCTGAGGCCAACGTTTGTTCTCATTACAGATACAAAGCATGGTTTCTTTTTTAAAAAATATTTTCTTTGGAAGCTTTTCTAGTGCCACACACATCAGTCAGAGAGAGACTGCCAACCTCGGCATGGGAGGCTGCCGCATCATAGGGAACCTTATCTCGCCTCTGGAAGATGGCCAGTTCTGTCTCCTGCAGCTCTGGCACCTCAGCAGGAACCGGGAGTCATTGCCTTGCAGACAGCAGATATCCTTGGCTCGATAAACATGCAGGATGCTCTCAATGAAACCGGAGAGAAATGCAAATAGGCCTCCTCCGTCCAATCCCTGACTCCCATTCCCGTTTCACAGCACTTGCAGCCTGCATTCAAATTTAAGGAGTCCAAGCATTTTATCAGCTCTGTGGAGCTCAGCATCAGCCCTTCCCAAATGTTCCTTGCCTCATAAACCTAAAACCTGCAAGTTGTCATCCTGTGAGAACCCAGGTTCTGTAGAGTATCTTGAATTTATGAAACAAAAGAGGTCTCCATTCCACCAAATGCAAAGGGGAGTTCAAGCTCCATGATTGTACATTCTGGGTTTTTTCCATTTGACCTCGGGAATTTGATTTTTATATATTAGGGCAAATCACTGCAAGTGACATCTTTCAGCAGCCAGTAAGGCAAGGCAGCTTTCCAGGCAGCTTTCCATGGCCCAGGGCATGAAAACAGTCTTCCCCTTCATGGGACAGCAAAGCCAAAAAACCTTCCCCCGCTTTCCCAGTTCCATCAGTAATCTCTAACATTTAATGTCACCCATGCACTGGTGGGATTTGGCTTCTTCCGTCAATCTCCTTTGCAGCAGCAGTCCGATTTTAATAAAAATCTGTTGCTTGTTTTATGAGCAACAATAGGCATCAGCCTTCTTTTTTTTGTTTTAACACAAAATTGGGAGTTCAATTGCTAATGGTGTATGATTCAGCTCTCTCTTACTTTCCCATATAACCTTCAGGATAATTAATCAGTTTTTTAATACAATCATGCCTCTCTGTCCTTGCCTTTGCTGATAGGATGTTCTGTAAAGGCACCTGTGGAAGTTCAAGTTCAAAGTCAGAGCATCCTAACAACCTGACTACAACTAACATATGTAATTCTATTAATAAATATCTAAAACTCAGCACAGAGTACAAGAATTGCTATACAAATGGCGTTCTGTGAATTAAGTATTATACAGCTGACTTGCAAGCAACCCAAATAATCTCTCATAACACCCAAAAATGTTGCTTTTGGTCCATTGGAACAAATCTGAGCAAAATTACTTCTTTCTCTTTTGTAGATTCGGGCTGAAGGATTGAAATGTGGATTAGGATCCCAGATAAGTCCCTTATTTTGACCTAGAGGTTTGTGTTGGGCCTGTTATTAGTGTAAAATTATAACTTATAAGCTATAAGTTAACTTATTAGTTGTAACCTTCTAATTTTTTTTTAAAATGTGATCTCCAGTATCTATTATAAAGAAAAAAGCAAAATTCCGTAGGGAAATGATAAATATGTAGGCACTGGACTCACTATTTTAATGGCAGTAGTAAGTCTTCCAATGTGTAGACTATTTCATGAAGAGTGTTGAAGTTTAGCAGTTAAAGGAGAATGGGGAGACATTTTTACTTGTGCTGGTGATTAACAGAAGCATATATTGGAATTATGTGACAAGTATAACCCACTAAATAGTCTCCATCTCTATGTGTTTCATCCTGATGTACTCACCTAGTGTTACATGGGTAGTCTGCTGCACACTTAACCCAGGCTCCTAGTAAGCCAAGTGACATACTAGGTAACAAATGATCCCTGGAGAAGATAATTTGTGAGTAACTCTCGTTATCTCTTCTTACTTTCGTTTTGATGTCCCATCCCTGAACGATGGAAGACTCATGGAAGGACTCATGGCTGTCCGAACCGCAAAGAGACATTTTACCTTAAGCTAAAAAAGGTTCTGGAACAGCAATATGTAGACTTTAGCTTAATTCAAACTCAGAAAGAACTAAGACACTTTTTGGCATGGCTGTTTAAAAACTTCTTCTATGTTTCTTGGGATTTGATTCTTACCAAGGACTTTTGGAAGAATGTTTGGACACAGTTAATTTCTGAATCAAAAAATACGCCGATGCAGGACTATTTCCGTGAATATTACCTGATTTCAGAGACTGTTGATCAATATGAGCTGTGTCCCGCTACTGTAGCAGCAGCGACCACGTGGTTGAGCAGTGCACGCATTGCAGAGGGCTCCTCCGCCACCCTGGACATCTTGCGGCCCTGGCCGTGGACGCCGAGTGCATTGCGGGTGGTGACGAGGGAGCTCCCACGTGTGGGAGAGCCAGTGAGGCCAGGCACGGCGGGAGCAGAGCCGGCAGGAAGACCGGAGGTGGTGGGAGTGGAGCCAGGAGCAGCGCGGCAGCGCGGGCCCGGTGGTGTTCGCCCTGAGGCAGCGGCGAGGGCGGTGGCGGCCGAGGCACGTCCCGGCGATGGCCGCCCCGCGCCGTGTGGCGAGCGATGGTCAGAGCCTCGCACAGAGAAAGGCAGCGGCGATTGTGGCAGTCGCTATGGCGACCGTGGTGAGCCACGCTGAGCAGAGCCAGAGGGGTGTGGGGGCGAGAAGAGAACCATGCTAGCCCACGGCCACACAGCCAACAGCAGCAGCAGCAGCAGCAGTGCCAGCGGTACAAAGCCGTGAACACGCAAACGCCTCACAGGGCACGGCCGTGCAGCCGCACGAACACCCAGAAAGCGTGGAGCAGTCACGCGGAGCTCCAGAGGGGGAGCGAGCATGGCACCAAATGCGGATCGGCCCCACACGCGATCCTGAGGAGTCCAGACCCCACGACAGGACCGCGCTTGGCGGCCCTGGCCCCAGTGGTCCTGGCTGCGGCAACTCCGACGCGAGAAAAACTGAAAGTGAAAGCAAGAACAATGGAACTAGGAAAAATGAAAAAGTTATCACAGCTAGGGTTTTTGGAACTGTAAAGTGGTATAATGTAAAGAAAAATTACGGTTTCTTATTGAAAAGCAATACTGGAGAAAGTTTTTTGTCCATAA
This sequence comes from Lanius collurio, assembly GCA_020086605.1. Classification (NCBI taxonomy): domain Eukaryota; kingdom Metazoa; phylum Chordata; class Aves; order Passeriformes; family Laniidae; genus Lanius; species Lanius collurio. The sequence continues at coordinate 19,675,081 of JACBWW010000005.1, read as the reverse complement.
ATCTGCTATTGTAAAAAATAACCCCAAAAGTGATGTTCCAAGCTTAGAAGAAGAAGAAAGAGTAGAATTTAAAATTGTGCAAGGAAGGAAGGGCCCACAGGCAGCATGTGTTACAGGCCCTGGGGGTGCTCCTGTGAAAGGTAGTAGATATGCTGGACAATATCCCCATAATCTCTATCCTTTCCCCTATCCCACCTTCCCCTTTTATCCCATGCCCCTTTATCCCCCATATATGCCCAGCCCAAATCTCCCTTTCTGGCTCCCCTCACAAAACCTGTCCTTTTCATTTGCCATTAATCCCTTTGCAATGCCGATGAGGGGAATGAAAAGGAGGGAGGGAAGAAATTAACCGTCATTTTCTAAGATTCCAACAGGTACAAAAAGGAAAATCCCTTCCTCAGTTTCCATCTGAAGCGTGCTCAAGTCCTGTCTCCCTTCTGATGCTCCAAGGGAAATCTGTTTGGACATCTGGGGACTCAAGATAGTGGCTTCCTTTACTTCGAAATTGTTTTGGTGTTTATCCAACTATTTCCCATGTTATTTTATTTAATAAGAAAGGGTGAATTGTGGAGGTGCCTCTCCCTGGGGTCCCCAGGGGGAGGGACCCTGCAGGGTACGGGTCTGTCCCTGTCCCCATGTCATGTGTGCCCCATACCTGTTCCTGATTGGGTGGTTTGGGTGCCTGGGCCTGGGAAGAGAGCAGGGTCCCAGGAGAGTCTGCTTGGGAACTCCAGCCATGCGGCTAGAGGAATAAAATCATCTCTGAACATCTACAAAATATCGCTTCATCCTTCCTTCCGAATCCATCGCTGTCTTATATATTGTTGTAAGGATTCCCTGCACTACAACACACAGGAAAAAGAGTTTCCCAGGCAGTGGTTTTCCATACATCTTTCCTCCATTGCTTTTAGAAGACAGAGCTGGTGCCAGGCAATATGGCAATATTCCTAGTTGGCTGAAGGTCATATAATTGACCTGGACATCCTTACACCACACACAGGCCATGCCAGCTCCAGAAGGGGGGCAGCTTGCCCTTAAGGCTGGCTCAGCCAGGGATACCAGGGCTTCCTCTGCACCTTTTGGAATCACTGCTACCTGTCCTGGCTGGGCTATACAGCACACATCCCGATTTTCACTTGTTCCAAGCTACTTTGAGTTCAAATCACAAGCAATGGCTGAGAGAAATACAGGAAAAAATATGGAGCTGCAGTAGGGGAAAGGGAAGGGCACACTAAAACCGTTGTATTTTAAACATTTCTCTGTATGGCATGCAGAAATCCTTAGCATGTGAGGGAGATGGTTTTTTATTGGAAGGGAAAGAACATAGGAAATGGTGCCTGCTTCCTCATTAGCAACTCAGTTTTCCTACAGTAGTCATAGGTAAAGGAATAAAATATGCAGTATCTGCAATCCTGGTAGAAATAGTTTTCTTCACTCTATAAAAATATAGTTGAGAGACTGAGAGGACATCTAATACATTACTATTTTTTTTCACTATTTTTTTTTAACTGGCAATGATTTCACTTGCATCTATCCTAGAACTCCCAACCATTTGAAGCACAGTCTGAAACCTTTATGAAGCCCACTAATATCTCATGATGAAAAATTAATCACATGGGTGTTAACTGACTCCAGGCTGTGCAGTAAATCAGTGCCAGCAATGATAAAACCCTGAGGTCTTAACCTCTGCCTCCTCCTCAAGCTGATATCTTCACTCCATGGTATTTAATAGCTATTTCTGCAGAAGACCAACTGTTAGTTAGTTATTTTTACAATAAGTGCCTGTTATTGTGAAAAGTTTGAAATGTCCTCAGCATTTGCTTTCTTTAAATTGAATATTCATTTCTACTGCTTTCTATTGAATCATTCAATGACTCTTAAACATAATTTTTGAATAGAGTGATTAAAAAAATGTGAACAGATAAGCAGTAAGTCGACAAATTCTGGCATCTAAGATTTTAACAAAACACGACAACTTTCAACCTTGAGGAAAGGATATGGATAAGGAATGGCCAGTGTCACATGCCACATCAAAACAATGCTGGGGAGGAAAATTAGGGAGGGAAAACACGTCACATTATGGAAACTAAAGAAAGGTACATGCACACATTTCTTCCTACAGACGTGGGTGTTTTTACAAGTGGAGCAAATTTATTCCAAGTTCTAACCTGGAGCATTTGGAAAGCTCAAAATGACAACTGCAACACCATTAGGAGTTGTAGAGGCAGCATTTCAAGGCACTAGCATTTATTCTACCTTCTGACGTGAACACCCACTCATTCTGACAACAGGATTCCAGAGGGAATAATGATGAGAGATTTATTTCTCTGCATATTGATATAAATTCAGACTTTGTTATAAACTTGAGCAGCATCAAAATGTAAAGGTACAATTGTTAAAAAGCTACACAATTTATGAGATCCTAAACCACATTTGCAGATGCTGATGGTTCAGGACCCAATCCTAACCTCAGGCACACATTTTTATAGAATTCTGGAAGACAAAATCCCCTAGTTTCCCCCAATGGGTCATGGAGTCAGATTTCCAAGATATTCAGAGATGTTTCCTACATTTTTTATTATAATTTGATCTTTGCAGTTAAAATATTACAGCAAAAGTCAGGCAGTTACTGAATCAATAAAAGGCTTTTGAAATCAGACACTAAGCATATTGACAAAGCCCTAGAGACACCACAGAATAAATGGTTAAAACTCAAATATGGTAAATACAATAGTAAGAAAATGATTGATGATCTTGTTCATGCATTTTAATTCAACCATGTATTTTTTTTTCAGTAGGAAAAGAAATGAGAACTATTAAAAAAAATCTGGTATCAATCATCCTTTGCTCTAAAGTGCTAGGCAATTAATTTTATTGGTCTGGTACTCTGTCAGTTAAATATTTCTGTTTATAATCACTTGAATATATTTGGATTAGAGGTTTAGAGTCTGAATATGCAGAGGCTGAAACCTGCTGTTTTCAGCAGGGCCAGATGTTTTTCATGGTCATAAGTGCTAGCTATTAAACAAACAAAATGCTATCAATACTGGATTGGTATTGGAGATACTGGAAACCTATTATTTTTATGAGAATTTTTTCTTTTAAAATGGTGCAGTCTTATGAGAAGTCAGAACTACACAAGAAAACTGTTTTTTCCCCACAATTCAATAAGGAGGCTAAAAGCACTGAACTCCTGCTATATTTCACTATGAAAAATAAGCTTGGAGGTCCTAGACAGGCTTTCTATGCTTTAACACAAGTAAATTTAGATTCATTATCTAAGGCCCAGCAGATGGCAAAATTATCATCTGATGATTTATGACTTAAATAACAGTTCATACAATTGTTTTCAAAGCAGTGAACTCAGCAGCTTCCCACTACAGCCCTGTTTTATTCACCCTGTAACAGAATTTGTGCAGTGTTCCCCAGGCACAAGGCACTACACAGGCTTGAGCCCCGAACCCCTCATTGCTGAGGCTGGGGAGCCAAACTCTGCATTGCTGATACCAGCATGTGCCTTCCAAAGTCCTCAGGATCAAAGCACATTCCAGAGGCTCAGGACAGTGAGGACAAGATGTGCTATCTAAATAAATGTAATCCACACCCAGTAATTTCTTACCCACTCCTAGATGCTGAGCTTCAGCAACAGAAATGTGAATCTCTGGCTGTTGCAAGTTTACAGACCAGGACACCTTGAGATACGTAGACAGGCTGTCTCCACAGCTCCTACTGCTTTCCAAGGTAGCTACTCCCCTACACCAGGACAGGAGAAAATCAGTTTCATGGATTTTATCTTTTTCCATTTGGCAACTACAATCTACCACTCTTCCAAGAGGAGAGCAGAACTTAATGTCTTCTCTTTGCTGCTGCCTCTCCAGGGAGGGAGGTGTGTTAGCTGGGGCTGCTTCTCCCCATTCATGTATCCCAGACTCTATAGTCTTCCTCCCCCATTACAGTCCTTTTCTATACTCTATATTCATTAATCAACCTTCATCTTTCCTCCCTCTTCCTTTTGAACTGTGCCTTCTTATCTCCCATCTTCTCTTATTCTTGTTCCTCCTTCTCTCCACCCATACACCCATGGAGTTATTACCATATTTCACTGCCTCATGAGCTCTACAGTCAAGCAGAAAGAAAAAGCAACAGGAGGGGAAAAATTCCTGCTTTCTGCATGATTGCACATTGACTTCTCTTGTAACTTCTGCAGCACCTAGGATTATAGCCCATGTGACAAACTTTTAAACAGAAGGAAGTTCTAGAACAAAATGATACTGATACTACTTGCTAATTACCGCCAAGGCTTAAAACATGTCTCACTGATAAATCCTGCAAGGTGACAAAAATGTCTCAGATTACAGGGAATGTAATTTCCAATACTTGGTGCATTATAAGCACTGTTTGTTTGGAAATGCCAAAAAAACCCTCCTCTTACCTAAACCACAGCTTGCAAGATTTACTGAGCTGCTGAAATTTAATCCTAAACACTCTGGTAAGGTGAACTGTACCACATCTAAGCTTGGCACTGTAGGACCTGTCTTTGTGTGACTGCCGGAGTGCAAGGGCAGAGCTACCCCCAGGACCAACAGGAATGGCAGCAGCAGCCCTGCTGTGGGGCATCAGTCCTCAGGATTATACTCCTAACACTAGGACACTAAAACACACTCGTGCCAATAACATCTCCAGTACAGTCAACATTGATAACAGATTAAAAGCACTTTGTTATTATTTTGTACTTTGGCAGTACTGCATCGGTAATTAAAAGTTTCAGAGTATTTCTGATTTTAGGAAAGAACTCCCAAGCAGTTTATTTGCTTTATGAACATAATTCAGCAGTTTCTACAATTGCTTTCAATGCTCCAAAAGGAATGGCATATAAATATAATCCTTATACATGTATCAAATCAAAAGTTAATATCACAGCGGATGTTACTCTCTTCAGGAGCTGTCTGTTCACCCACATACACAGAGAAAGCCCTGCTACGTGCTTCCTCTCTGCATTCCCATTTTAAGGTAATATTTAATCAGATGCTTAGCCTGCAAAACGAAGACACCTACTAAAAGTAGGTCATGATTCTTATCAAAAGCAAGATCACCATGCTGGATTGTTTTACCGGGAATCTCAAAATAAGAAGAGGTTAGAAAATCTGTTCAGTAAAACAATACCTTTTTCAAAATGCCTTTAGTGGAAATTTTATCTTTTATAGTGATTTCTGCTGTAGATGGCTTAGGACACAGCCATGCACAACACAGCATTACTGATGTGCCCTTAATCCTGCACTGGACCAAAGCCTCAGTGTAACAGTTCTTTTATCTGCTGGTGACTTCATGAGAAATAAACTGTTTGCTGAACCAGCACAAATTGTGTCCCTATGGAAAACTATTTTGTATTCTTTTTGCCAGGACTGTTTTTAAAAAAAGTGCACTGCTTGATCTATTACAGGAATAAGCATAATTTACAAAAGTCTGGTCCATTACTGAATCATTTAATAAAGAAGGAGCTACTATGTATTGCATCTATTACATTTCTGCTATTGGTTTTGGTTTTGGAATGCAAAAATTAAAATTCTTATTCCTGGAAGTAATTATTAGCTTAATATTCAATAAGGGAGAAGTAATTTGCAAAATCCTAGATCTAAACACCTATTTCTAGTCTCATTAACAGAATACAAATGACACCTTACGCAAAATGATGCTGCAAAATTATAATCCTGTTAATTACAGACAATGCATTTCCAAAGTGACTGGTGTTAAATTCAGATATTTACTCTCTTGTTCAGTTTTAATAGCAATAATGGAATAAATACTATAGTAAATGGAGCAAGTGTTTGATATTTGGGTTTGCTAGTGACAAAACCACACAGTTTCTTAGATTTCCAAAATTAAACTAAAGAGAATTTTGCAACTGAACATTGAAAGTTTCTCTCTCTTGACATGAGATTTAAAAGAATCTCCCTAAAAAAATATGCAAGAGGTTAGATTAACCTAAACAAGCATAGAAATAATTCCTCAATGTAAACAGAAGTCTCTACCACTAACAGAAGATCTGTCATGTAACAAAAAGGAACTTTAGGACAGATGAATGCAATTCTAGTGAAGTCCAGGAGATATATGCAAATGAAGAATTTAATCTTCCTTAATCTTCTCACATGGTATGATCAATCCCCTGCCTTTGGGCTCTGGAAGATGACTTCTAGATATAGCAACAGAAATGATTTTTCTGCATATAAAATATGCCACTATATAGTTATGTTCCTAAACAAAATGTTGCATTCTTCCATCCCCTCTTACAAACGTGATTCAGCAGCCTGAGATTTGTGGCACAACAGAATAATATTCTTTGTTGTGCCTGGTTCCTGCTCAACAATGCTCTCTGTACAGCTGCCAAAAACGCTGAAGGTCAGCTAAGCATGGATGAAAATATAAGGCCACACTCAGGTTGCATAACTCCCACTAAAGAAGTTAAGCAATACCTATTCGGTAAGCAGGGAGCTGGTGTCATGGAGAGCAGCGAGCAGGGCCAGGGAAGCTGCTGGGCAGCGAGGAGCTGGTGGGGTCAGCAACGGGGATGCAGCTCCAGGAGGGCTGGGGAATGGAGGCTGTCTCAGCGTGGTGCCAGCACCCGCAAAACTGCTCAGACTCGACCCCCATACAAATCAACAGATAAAACCAGTGTGTTCCTGTCATGTAAATAAATTATTCCTGTTCCCAAGAACTGCATGCAGGAGGCAGTTTCAACCTAGTCCCATGAACATTACTAAACACATATAATTAAAACTGGGGTTTTTAAAATATAAGAAAAAAAGAAACTACATGCCTGTATATGTGAATCTGCTACCTTACAAATAGGATTACCTTGCCTAAAATATACCTAAACTCCGTGTGCATGGGGTGAATGCCTTCAAAATATTCCAAGGAATTTCATGCGGGGCAGAATGTAAGTTTGCTAAGGACTGCAGAAAGGAGAGTTACACATCAAGATTTTTTAAAAGCCATTCTTTTAATCTTAGGCTATTGGCATCAGTATCCCTGAACTTTATGTCATATTTAAAGACTGGATCTGAGTTGAAACACATGTCCATGTGTACCTGACTTTCACTTTGCATGGAGGCCAACCCATATTTAGAAATATAAAAGTAATAGAATAATAGTGCAAAAGAGAAATAATCTCTGCAAATCAGTGCAAGAAGAAAAACCCTTAGGCAGTTATAACCCCAGTGAATGCCCCAACACACCGCTCCCTGTGGTTTTGAGTGAGTAAAAACATTCTCCCAAGCTGTCCCAGATAACCTCTTTGGTCCCTGTCACTGTGTCAAGAGATCACTTGTCTCCCTGCCAAAGGGCAAGCTACAGCTTGAGACAGCTTTAAAATTCAGGACAGCTGTAAGATGTCATGAATAATTGCATACCTAAGGCTTAGGAATTGAGCAACACCAACAGCCCAAGTAGCCTCTGCAATGGGGGGGCAGCTGCTGAAGCAGGTCAGAAACATCAACAGAGCAGAAACGGCAGTGACAGCACCTGAGACTGAGCTGCTTCTCAGGGCCACAAACAGCCTTTCTCTTAAAGGTTAGATGGGATAGCAGTGAACCCAAAATATCTTCTAAGATTAGGTCACATTTTCACTTCCAGGCTAATTATTGGAGAAGACTCCTAAGGATAAGGAAGAGCTGAGAGAGCAGTAAATCTGTTCTCTCCAAAGACTAAGTTAATGCCTTTTTTTTTCTTCCTTGAGCTGGCGCACATCTTGTAATGAGCTTAGACTCCAGGACTGGAACCAAACAGCCATATCCTGAACAAGCATCCACTTCTGCAGACCAGGACAAAGAAGAGATATTCCTCTCCAAGGGAAAAGCCTGCCATGTTTCCAGTTCTGTAGACAGAACAGGGAAACAGTAGTTCAAAATGGAAAACTTATCATTCCTAAAAGACAAAAGAGAAGCCAAAGAAATATAGCTCCTGCCTCAGTGAATCTTCAGACTCACAAGGTTTCACCAGAAACAGGTCAGAAAAAAAAAGTTTTATATAACTGTCATTTTTTTAATTCTCCTGTGTATCTTGGGAATGTAAAATAAGAGTTCTATATACGGTAAAATTTCTGGACTTTTCTTCTTCTCAGTAAGAATGGCACAATTTAAATCAAACGGCCAGAAGGCCATTCACATGACGAAGTATTTTTAGCCTTTCAGAGAAACTGCAGTAAATCTGAAAGTAACCAGACATGCAAATGGTATAAAGTAATGTGAAATGACACAGTACTCTCTTTATTTAGATAGCACCTTGATTAGGAATACAAAGGCTTGCTTCTAAAGACAACCCCCACTGCCACAAGGCTTCACATGTTCTAAGCCACAGCTGTTAAGAGTACTACAGAGCAAATCACTCATCTTTGGCTGGATAGTTGGTCAGTGGTTTGAAGAGAGCATTGCAGAAACTTGTGCAAAAGCAAAACTGTCTCATCAGCTCATTACAACATTAAAATGCAGACCCAAGTGCCTGCTGAAGTGCCAGGGCTAGTGGGAGCTCCTGATGCCATCCAGGCAGAGCAGGGCTCACAGCTCCAAAACCTTCCACAATGGAGATTTCTTTTGGCTCATACTGGACTTGTCACATTCAGCAGCTTCCAAGAGCACATGCTAGCAACAAAAATGGGATTCTCTTTCCTCCTTGTTTAATTCTCACCCACCTCCGCACCTGCCAAAAGATTCTAACAAAAAGAATTGCTGTCCTTAGATCTTTATTAAAGAAATCACTCCAGTGAGCCCTGAGTCTCACTATTATTCATATGCAGACATCTGTAAGAGTGTATTAGTCAGGAAATTATTACAATGTTTTATATTACTAGGAAAAGTAAAATTTCAATGGAAAGCTGTAGTCAAACAAAGCATTGCTGACAAAACACCTGAAAGAACTTTGGTAGTTTGAGTCTTCTGAAGAAACTGAAAAAGGAAAAGCATAAAGTAACAGGGGTGGAGGGGGGAATCTCTTTTCTAATTGTAATCATCTCAGGTAGAGCAGGTAAATATGATTTATGCCTGTGGTTTTAAACAACCCCACTAATTTTATTTAATGGAAGATTAAAAAAAAAAATCCCATTACTCTCAGTATTATGCAACCCTGGCAAACGCACAAGAACCAATTTGGTATCATTGTCAGCTGCAGCTGGTCAAGTTACTCAAAAACCTCCTCCATCAAACCTGTAGTTTTTAGGACCCAGCAGAAAGAGAGGTACATATGCAGGTGGTACTGGGCACAAAGCAAATACTATTAGGGTGAAAATCCTGGGGGGAAAAAAAAACTGGGAAAAGTCAGAAGTAACCAAAGAACAAACCCAGAATAAAATCCCTAGTGATCAAAATGTGAACTGTCTCAGGTTTTTCACACAAGCACATTAGGCCTGGGTCAACTTTTCCCATAAGTACACAGCCTTTATAGCAGGACCACAACCCATGTTGTACTAAGCAAGGCCACATAAACTAATTTACCAGAGAAACTGCCATAAGGTTAAATTATTCCTCACTCTTCTAATTCAACTGAAATGAACTCAATGGAAGATAAAAATGCTGCATCTCCTATCAGAAAATTCTTCATTGGGATACACCACAGTGGCTTACTGCTACCTGCCCCAGTGCTGAACAGGCTAACAACAGTTACATTTTTTCCCTTTATATTCACAACCACGACGTATAAAAAATATTTTTTATTTAAAAAAACCCACATTTAATCTGGCTTATTACGCAGGCTAAAAATCCATCCCCTGGCTTGTAACTTACAAGTTCAGTGGCTCGTGTCATACTGGCAACTTTTAACATGCCAAGAAAACTAACCACATCTAGCTTGTGAAAACACTCAATCCACCAAAGAGGCAAAGTCCATCCTTGGCTTGTATGTACACAGGATCCTCAGCATGTGGATGGAGACTGCACTGCACATCTTCTGCAGTGGAAACTGGCTACACTTCCTCATGTTCAAAATGTCAAATTCATGCTGTTTACAACCCAGTTTTCCACAGTCTCAGCAGGTTAGCCTTCTTCTTCTAAGAGAACATTAGGTCTAAAAGACATCTTTTACTCTCTAGTATTGAATTTTGAGACATGTCCATTTGACAAGAAGACACAAGAAAACAACACATAATCAAAATCATTCTTTATTAACGATTTCAAAAGTCATTTTCTGAGTCACGATCCTCAATTCTCTGGAGTGGCCGCCTAATACCAATTATTAAGTCTATGGAGAGAAGCTCTGTAACACAATGAAGAACTGAAATGACTAACTGGTATTTGCAATACACTGACTCTAAGCCTTCATCATTTACAGGCAGTGGCTGATTTTTTCGGAGCGAATTAATGGCTTCAAGATAGAATTTGGTAAAGCCGTCTCTTTGTGCCCTCCTGTACAAGGCCTTGGGAATACTTAGCAAAGCATCAGCAACCACGTTAGATACAACAGCTGCCTCCGACTGCTGACACTGTTTTGCATAGTCCTTAATATAATAATGTAACAGGATTTCAAAGTAACCTCCTACTGGCAAAACTGATCCTGCTTCTATGAGGGAGCTGGAGTAATCCTGTGCAATACCTACACAACTCTCCTCCTGTTTAAATGGAATGATATGGCAACATGTTTTCTCTAGACCTTTACCAACATGCAGGCACTCACACACAGTGACTGTATCGGTGTTATGTGCCACTAGCACAGCAGTGCTGTGGTTCTTTTGGTCGTGGACCAGCAGATCACTTTTATCAGGGTCTAAAATTTTTGTCTCTGTTTCATCACCAAGTGCTTTCAGCTGACATTCGGAAACCTGGTTACTATTACAAGTATTTTCTGTTACCATTTTTTTCTGAGTAGCTGAAAAATGCCAAGTGCAAACACCTGAGGCTTCGCTCTGTATTTCACCTTCCGCTTTCCACTCCTCTCTCTGATCAACTGTTTGAAACACCTGCAGCAGCATTGTGAACGCCTCCCGTAAAGCAGCAGCATGCTGCTCATTAACGCCATCGACCGGCCCACAAAGGATCAGGCAATGGGGCTGGAAGGCACACACACTGCTGAAGCCCAGGTGGACACACCTCTTGGAGATGAGCAGCAAGGGCTGGCAAAACGTTACCACAGCAGTTTCGGTTATTTCCCTGTCCATGTTGTCACCGAAAGATGCATAAGGGGAGACGCCGGTGATTTCACTGATAAGGGCCATTTCTTCCGACGATAAGCACTCTACCACTGACACACCATATAATTTGGCATAGTAGATAACTACCTCTTCTTGCTTCACACTCGACAGTAAAAGCTTAACGTTGTTGCTCTGCAAGCGTTTCATTAAGGCTTCTGTCCTCCTAGTGATCCAGCGCAGGGAAGCCTGATACTGACCCTCACAGTCTACAACAAACTCGACGCCGGGGGCCGTCAGGGCGGGCCGCAGGGGCTCGGTGACGAGCAGGGCCCGCAGCTCCCCGTC
>JACBWW010000005.1:19604397-19663237 GCA_020086605.1 Lanius collurio | reverse complement strand
GAAAAATTATTCAAGACCAAACCATGCTAATGTGAAGCTGTAAGAAATATGCTGAAGTTCACTGCTTACACAATTAACTTTTACACAGCTGAGGCCCAAGGAAGAGAAGGGGAGGTGCATGGAAGTGTCAGCCACAGACTATATAAGCTGGATAGATAAATGAGTAAACAGTATTTTCACTCAATACTAGTGAGACTGATTCAGAACAGAAAGGCAGATCACCTGGAGAGTCAGGTAGGCTGTCCAAGGCAGAGGGATAAAACCTGGCCATGGCAAAAAGTGAAGCATGACTTTTGAACTGTTCCACTGCCCAGGATGGCTTTGATTTCTGAGAGGATCCTCTGAAAACAAACTTGTCCTTCACATTGCATCACTCATCCTCCTGTTGTCTCACCTGGGGTACTGAAAATACAATTCTATAGCCCCTTTTTGCCTTGGAATGCTTGACTGGCCCAGGGAACTCACCAGATAAACACCAGCACTACATTTTTTGCTGAAATTTAAAAAATTCTACACATGCATATATTTCTTCAAATAAAAAAATCTTAGAAACCCTGGTTTTGAATTGAAACTTAAGCTTCACAGGAATTTGTATGGCTACAGCATACTAAGAAGGTGCATGTATTCTGGTAGGTAGTATATAATTGCAGTAAGGAAGGATTTCACAAACACTTGGATTTTCCTCTCATTTGTTTTGAGATATGTGATGTTAGCCATTACAAAATTTCTGAGCTTTCCCTGTGTAAACACATACATTTTCATTTGCAAGTGTACTCATGACATTGCCCAAATCCTATTCTACACTGCCTTTTGGACATTCAGCTCAAGCTACACACTAAGCACACCTCTTCATCTTCACATTTTGTTTCAAAAATAACCATGAGTCCTGGCATCAGCAGTGTGTCTGCTTACTGTGGCACGGCCATACACAAATGTAAATTTGAAGCTGTAGACTTTTCAAACTTACAAACATACCAGAAATCCCTGACATTTGCCATTCGTGAGAGAGAGCAGACCAAGATAGTACCTCCCTGGGTGCTGTACTGTTAAAAATGTGCTTTTTACAGTAGATGCAGGAATGTTTTCATGACGAATCTGACGTCTTTAAACTATAAAACAGTTGGCTTACAAGCCTGTAGTAATTCAGGATAAAAACCTCATACTTCCAAAACAAATCAAGGACATTACGTTGCAGATTTCCCAAAGACTTTAGCTTTTTACTTGCCATTTCCTAATACTCACAATTTTTTGTATAATAATGTATTTGTTTGACCTTAAGCAAAAGTTAACTTCCAAACACCCAATGCCATTCACAAAAGCTGTTGGCTACTTCAAAAGTTCCTTTGTTACAAAAATGCTAGGTTTATATGTAACGAAGTATGCCTGTTTACCATTCTACCATAACAGGCATCACATCCTACCTAGAGAGTCTGACCTCTGAGTATTTAACTTGATCTATTCTGTGGTGAAGATTCATCAGTGCAGTGAATGACGCAATATAAACACAAGGCTGATGTCGTATGACAGCGAGACAGAGGCACACACCAGGAGAGTGTACTGGCACTTACACAATTCTTACTGCAACTGGGTAGACAGAAGTATGATTCTGAACCATGAATGCTGAGGCAAAGTTCTGTAAGTTGTTGCTACACAGTTCTTTTACATAATATTGCATCATTTGAAGTCCAGCTTAAAATATGGTCCCCAGTAACAGTTCGATCATTCCAGTTCAAGAAGGCCCTTGTTCATACTTCTTACTTGAACAAGAAATTAATGATAAGCTGTAGCAGAACCATGAGTATAATGAAGATATAGTGCTTAAACTGCAAGGAATGGTAGTCCCAGGGTGATGAATTAGAAGTGACTCTATTTCGTAGTGCCATGATCTCCCTGTAAGATAGAAAACAATATCTTGTAAATTACAAACTAGACAATTTGACATGTTTGACTATGTTAGGGCTCCCTACAGAAGGCAGCTTTAAAGGAAAACTATGAAACATCAATGAGCAATCAACATTAGAGAAAAGATACATACCAGCTTCTAATGGTATGTAAAAAAACCCTATGAAATTACTATTCTCTAAACCCATTTTAATTAGTTTTTCATTAGTACTACCTCTTAATGTCTTCCTGTGTTTCCTTTATAGACTCAATGGCACTCTGCAGTTCACCAAGGTCTGCCCCTTTTTTCCTTATTCTTGTATTATGCTTCAGAAGTTGTGCTAGAAGGATACAAAAGTCAGATGTAATTGACTGAAGTCACTGGTGCCATAAAAGGAACAAAGTATGAATGACAAACTAAACCTGTTGTAAAAATGAGAAAGTTTTCTAACTAGCTTCTATTGAAAACTTTCAGAGTCACCTATACCACAGAAGGCAGCAACTTAAGTGCTTGAAACGTCTTTCAGACACTCACCATATTGTTTAGCTTCTGCAAACATTATCAACAACAAAAATCTACCCTCTAGCCATGTACTAATCTACAAATCAAAACAATTAATCTTTTAAGAAAGGAAAGAGTTTACAAACACTATTCTTTTTCCCTAGGTATTAAATATATGCGGCACTTAAGCCTACTTACACTGCATTTAAAAATACTAGAAAATTTGCAATTAAAAACATGAGCCATTCTGCTCCTTTTGTTTTCCAGAACGTGCTTCATGTTGGATAGAACTAAAGCATAGTAAAAACACTGAGATAAGAAGAGTATGCATGACACTGAACTCTTCAGTTGTCAAATAAATATATTATTTCTGTATGTAAATGTATCTTTTCATACCTTCACTCCCAGAGGAATCCTGGTTATCAGGTTCTGGGGATGAGAAACCACACTCTCCTTTCTTCTGACTGGCTGGCTTTCGTTTGATTTTTGGAACAGTGACCTAAAATTGATAAATTTATATGTTATTTTCAGAGAAGCAGAACTGTAGCAAAGCAGCACATTACAACAGTGACAGTTAAAAGCACAATATCTAATAGAAGTCCTAGTTAAAATTTTCAATGTATTAGCAGTCTGAATTTTGTGCATCTTCCCATTTAAGGAAAATATACATTAAACTGCTGAGCTCAAGTTTGCATATTTTATATTCATATCCAGTCAAGGAGTTTTTACCACTTAGGATGCAACACAGAAGTGAAAGACATTGTTTGGACTGTGTAAACAACATTTTTGTATGATAATAGCATTTCCCATCAATCCCAATGCTCTGATGACCTTACACATAATGTGCAATATATACAAGTTCCTGGATCTTGCATGTGCTTGCATGTCAGAACTGGAACATACCATTGGTGTCCGATGTCGAACTTTTGTTTGGATTGTGCCATCTTTTTCAAACTGGATCATATCATTCAAAGGGTCCCATGGTCTTGTACTAGACAAAGAGAACATTACTAACACTACAGCAATTTAAATAAGAACTATTTCCTTGCTCAGAAACTACTCAGTATGAAGAGGCAAAAAAATCTCCCTATATAGAAATCAGACGTGGCGTTATGATCTTATCTTCTACCTATGGTTCAGTCTTAACCTGGGGCCAGCAGGACCAAAAAATGAACTTTATGTCCAGATCAAACCCCCAGCCAGCTGGTAGAGTATAAACTATTATATTAACCAACAATTATGTATCTTTTTTGCCACTCCTATGTATTTGCAAACACGGAGAGATTTCCTGCTTCAGATACAGTAATTATTTTAGAACTACAGGGAAATTAGGGGTATTTAAAAATATTTAACTGCTTTCTGTTGAGTTTTTGGGTTTTTTCCTTTTAAAAAATGCCTAGGAAAACAAGTTTAAGAATCAGTTACCTCAAACCTTCTTCCATCCCTTAGTGGCTAATGGTAATCAAGACTAGTCTCATGAGACACTAATAAACTATGCAGTTTTCTTGTTCTGATTTTTTAAGAGTGCTTTTCCAATTACAGCCTGATACAGAATTTAAAAAAAACCCACAACAGAATAAGACACATAGCTCATTAGTGAACAACAAGCAGCCAAAGGCAAATACCAATGTCTCCACTGATTACAGACTTTTCAGGACAGAAACTGCAAGTGAGCTGCAGGAAGGATGTTCTGACACACAGCTTTAGTGAGAGTAGATTAAGCATGGATTTCCTTTCATGTCCTTCTGTATGCCTTTTAAATAGTTGTAGCTCTTTCAGATGTTGTGAACGTAGACCTGCACTTACATCTGAGCTTAACCTGACTTGAGTTAAATGTCATCTGAGGCAACTGGGTTAAGAATTAAGCATTGCTCTCTTCTGTATTTGTAATCCAGATGCCTAAATCCATAATCCAGATACCTTAACAAATGCTCCAGCTCACTGCACACATCTTTCACAGTAAGCACAGAAGACTGCTCTCTACACGGAGCAGGTGGTGAGCCAGCTCAAAAGGAGAGAGGCTTCTTCCAGGGAATGCTGACAGTGCAGACTGCTTTCTAGCACATAGCGAAATTCCTGGGGCACATCCTTGACCCACAAGGCCTCAAGGACACCAGATATAATGGAGATTAACAAGACAGGTCTTAAAGCTGCAGAGGATAGTCTAAGAGATTTCAAGTACTGTCATTTTCCTAATGGTTTTCCACAGGGTTCAAGCGTATGGGCAGTCAATTCAGCTGGACTGTTCATAACTCTTCCAACAGGAAGAGACATCAATAGCACCAGAGGATTCAAACCAAGACAGGATGCTTCACAGAGCATTTAGTCTAGTTGGGGAATTTCCCTGCTGCAGGATGTTTTTAGTGGTGAAAGTCTGCACAAACTTAATAGGAAACCAATGAAAATAATGGGAAATAAATTTACTGAGAGTTGTTAAATACACAGATTCCTTGTTTGGTTCCAGGAAACCTCCAAGTTGCAAATTTGCTGAAGACATGTAGAGAACTCAGGAGTCTCATACTCTTCCCTGTACATACCCTTAGGCCATGAGCTCAGTATCACCATTCCTGTACAGAAAGGTAAAGGCCTCCCACGTTTAGCCATGGGAATATACTTATAGCATTCATGGCTCCAAAGTTACTTAACTCTGTGTGTATCATCTTTGGCTATTTCACTTTTGCAATCCCTGCAATACAGAAGCATGCTGGGTACTGAAAAAAAAATCAGCAGAACTCGGGTGCTCTGTGAAAACTGTCACTAGTAAAGGGCTCAGCTTCAAGTTGACTTTTGCAACACTGGTGAGGACACAGAATGCACCCCTCCAGCAGTCATGGAGACAGCTACATCTTCATCTTCTGACCTAGAGCATCACACAAATTGATTCACACACACTCATGTGCAGGACATATCTGACAGCCAGGCAGAGCCACGGGTCCTAGCATTAGCTATCGCTTTAAACCTGCTATTCTCAGAGTTATGCTAATATGTAACAAATTAAACAGCTTAATCCAACTAAGCACAGGTTTCTCTGATTTTCAGGCACTAGATTTTCTGATTTCCAGCTGGTATGCCCATATGTACCATATTTTCCAGTCTGGGAAATCTGTATAGCTGTTCTGGTCAGTCTAGGGGGTGAAAAGGGAGGACAATGCACCCCGAAGTGCTATGCCCCAAAAAAATCTAGAACACAGCACAGCTGTGTCGTTATACAGGAATAAGCTCTTGTGTCTCAGTTCTTTTCTCCTGAAACCACAGGAAGTGGCTTAGCAACATTATCAAGCACTCCAGAACTCACTCAGCATATTTGTAGTGCCATTCCCCTGTGACTGAATCCTGATCGAACAGCTTGCATGTCCACTCTTCACCCTTAAGTTTCCTCTCTTTGGCACTCTTTCTCTGAGCTTCTTCCAGAATGTATTTCTCATGAGTAGCTTCTGTTTGGTCTTTATTATTTATTGCTTTTGTCACTTGTTGCCAAAGCCTGACAAATGAACAATATACACAGTTACCAGAGTCACAATCTGGTTGACAGAAATAATTGCAAACAATTTCCTCAATTATAGGCTAAGTAAATGGACCACCCTCCAGAGAGAATATTACCATCACCTACCAAAAACAATATTACCATTTTTAATAGATGATTTATCTACATTTCTATCCAGATTTCCATGATTGTAAGGTTTATAAATAATGATCTTATATTTAACAGTCTTACTTTCTTTTATCATAAAAGGCTAGTATCACCAAACATGGCAAAGTAATGACAATTTGCTTATAATTTGGAGAAGACTATGAGGTTTTTTTTGGCAAAATAAATATGTGGTTCTGAAGTGAACTTACTTCTCTGACTCAAAGTCATCTTGCTCTTCAAACTTCACGGTGTATCTAGGTAACCTACGCTGCTTTATATCAGATGTTGGGTTCCAGAATGTCTCTGAAACATCTGTCCTCTTGTCTCTAATAGTAACTTCACTGTCCTGTAACAGATATGATTGGTACCTTAATTGTAATTATCTCAAAGAGGGCCAAAATAACAAAAAAGCAAGGAATAAGCCTTTTTTTTTTTTTTTTTGTAACAAGAATTTATTTTCTTTTGAATGCATGCAGTTAAGAATAACTAGATAGGCTAACTTTAAAATTCAATTGGTGCCCTCTGTGCTAGGTTCTAGCTTGGAACAGTGATGTAATGGAATCATTACCACATCCAAAAACAAGGGAAGCCATGTCACCTCACGAGAACTGAAACAACCTTAAATATTTCATGCTGGTGCCATAACAATTTTTCACTGTATTAATGTATATACCAAAATATTTCACAAGCTTCATTGTAAAGCAATATTTCATTTTCTTCCTAAACTACTTAAATGTGCATTTTTCCACCTTTTAACAGCTGCAAATAGAACAATGTTGATTCTATACTTTCTTGAATACTTTCTACAAAAGCAGTACTTAGCCTTTTTGTAAACATGAGTCTTTTTTGTATTTAAGTGCTATTTTTACCTGTCTCAACCATCAGCCAGAATTTGTAAAAGAGCATCACTCACTACTTACCCAGTGACCCTCTAAAATAGCCAGAACTTCTTTGCCAAGCTTAATTTTCCCTGATATTTGGTTAACACTGTCATTGCTACCCAAAAAAGGCTGCAAAACAAAAAGAAATGGTTTCATGTTTATTTGAATAACATATGACTTTTGTTTATATGTTTAGTGTTAAGGAAAAACATGAATTTACGAAATGTGCTGTAAACAGCCCTGATAGGTTTAATATTGTATATTCTGCCTAGTTAATCCTCAAAAAAAGTCTAAAACCAGACTAAGTAGTTTCTTTTTCCCTTTTTCTTAGAAGATTTGCTGAGTAGAAGTACTGTCTAAGAAATGTGGAAAGAAAACAGAAAATAATGCAGAAAACAGTGACACAGTGATATCCCGAAGGACACAGTCATTTGCTGCACTAATTTCACAGCTTTGCCAAGGACCATTTGTTACTAGAGATTATCTTTTGTAGAAACAACAACGATTGCCAGGGATTTGCTCTGGCCTTCTGGTAGGCTGCACATGTATCCTGTGCAGTGACAAGGCATGTTGTCAGTTAACACAGCCTCCCAACTTCTATGTTTCCCCTATAATTTCAAGTGAATGCAGTTGCCCTCTCCATATGCACACTTCCTGAAAACTGTTTTTCCAGCTTAAAATCAGTTTCCACCTCAAAGATGGCAAATGTAGTTTTCAGAAGTCATCCAGAAGTAGTTTAGAAACCTTTGTTTAACTTATGTGAGTGGACATGATGTTCATTCTGCTTCTTGTGCCCACTCACATTGTTTACTAACCTTGAGTTTGAATTCAATTGTTGCACTGTAACCAGTTTTCTCACAGGTGATGTTGACTGTTCCTCCAAGTTCTAAGGTCATTGTTCCATAAAGAATTCCTGCAAGAGAAAAAAACCAAAACAAAAACCTGAGCTAAAAGAAATATTTTTAGCTGAACAAAACCTCTAAGTTACTTGGATACAGCTCCTAGAGTAAACATACTTGTGCCAGAGGAAAAATTGTATTTTCAGATGACCTTTCCTAATGGTAATCATGATCTTTCTGCCAAATAAGATAACCCAAACAAAACAATGTAAGTGAATTACAGATAAGCAGGAAAAACAGTTTATGAAGACATATCTTTGGCAGCGTGAGCTGCCAGCTCTAGCAAGGGTGATGTTTAGTCTTACTGGAGGTGATTGGAGCAGGGAAGCTTCTGAGGTTAAGACAAGAAAATAATCTGTGACAAAGACAGCAAAGAAAAACTTCACTCAAAAAGAAGCAATATGTACAGTCAGGCCACAGGTGAAGACACTCATGGACAACCAATGCAAAACAACTCTGATCACTCCCTAAAGACTTTTGAAAGTATGAGGGTGACAGTGCTGAGTAAACTTTCTTTCCCATGATAACTATCTTTTCCTCTGCATTCCAGTGTTTGAATCATTGAATGTATTTTACATACACTGGATGCAGGTGCAAATATGCCTTCCCTGCATATTCTTTATTAGTAACACTAATTCTCCTTCTTCCTGTTTGACTTGAATGTATGTGTATATGTTATGTACTTTAATTAAGTATTATTTTTGCCAACAAAGCTATAAAAAATACAACATAATATTAAAAACATTAAAAAACAATGGAAAGAGAAAAGTCTAAACTCATGTCAGATTACCTATTTCTGCTAATTGATCTTCATTCATCCCAAAGGAAGAAAGTATTATATTTGATGACTTTACAGTCAGGCCTCTGAAAGAGAATTCTAGCTATTCTGAAAGGGAAATCTGCAGTACATGGGTAGACTATACTGAATAAGTTACGGCTTAAAAATGAGCAATTCTGAAATCTATTTTGTGCTATTGCCGACCTTCCAGAAAGTTTTACAAAGCACTGACCCGTTTCCCATAGTGAAACTAAAGACAAATGTTCACAATTTACAATTAAATCACACTATGGTGTAGATACTACATTGCCTTTGATGTTGACAAGAGGAAAATATTGGAAAAGCTCAAAAGTGCTCTAAAAAAAAGGCAACTCAAACAGAAAATTAATGTCATGTTTACTATACATATATACACAAACACACACTCTATCTCTTAATATTTATGAAAGAAAACTTTCTCTGTGTCAAAAGTTAAAACATGGCTTAAACAGCACACATTTTTTTCTCCAGATAAAATATGTGGAAGCCTACAGCCACCACTGTTGCCAATATTCAGAACACTTTTCTCAGATGACAAGTCTGAATCCAACACAGTAAATTATTTAGAATATTTAACTATTTAGAATAACAAACTTATTTTCACATAACTTTGCCATCTAGAGAATGAAAAAACCCCACTACCTTTACAATGGGCATATGGCATTGTCATTACATAATCTTCTCCCCTATTTAGAAACGTTAGTCGTCCTTCTCCGTCTAGTATGGCAGATAGTGAATTCCCTGAAATTCAAAGACAGACTGTCACATTTCTCATCCCGCAAGACAACAGTCAACATTCCCTAATAACTAAGCAATACAATTTAGAACATCAATATACTTCGCACTGCAACCTATCCTGTCTAGTGAAGCCACTATAATACAGTGTCTCCAATTAAAAATTAAAACACTCCAAAAATAGAAATTAAAATTCTGAAGACCAGTAGCAAAAACTTTGTAAGGAAAGGACAATACAACAACCAAAACACTGACTCTTCTTACAGCCTTCTTTCACCCACAAAACATAGCTCACGTGCACCAATTTTACACCCCTCAATAAACATACAACCAAAAAAACCCCATTATTTACCATAGAATTTTGATTTGGCCAGAATGCTACCACTAAGGCAAAAACCATCCTTGCGGTTGCTAACATAGAAGGCAGATACTGGAGGATGATGTGATACCTGTTGGAAAAAACCACATACTTGAGAAAAACAAAAACAATACAGTAAATATAGTATAAGCTTTAAGCTGCTAATGACAATGCAAAATTCAGGCTGCACATATTAGAATTCAGTTAATAAATGTGAAATTGGACTAAAATCTTCAAAGATCAAGCAATCACCTACTGAATTTCAAGAATTAAGGAAATGAGCATGTGACTTATCCCAGAGGAAGAGGGAACAGAAATATTGGAAACACCTTCCTCTCTCTCTCTCTCTTTAGGAAGGCACGCTTAAAAGAGACATCTGTAAGAAAACTGTGCTCCCCAGGAGAGGTTTCAGAATATGATTCATACATTTCAGTACATTTTCTGAAACTACCATAGCATTTAACTAGCACAAATACACAGTACATTGATTTTTCTTAGAAATTTTTGTTCCAGTTATCGTAGCTACCTGTTCTGCAATATAAAAAGTCTTGCTGTTTGTCCTTGGATGAATCCACATGCAGCGGAAAGTCTCTCCAAGTATAGGATTGTACGGCTTTTTTAGTCCCTAAACAGAAGTTGAATAGAGAGTAACCATACTATGCATGTACACAAGTCACAAAACATTTTATCAGTCTATCACTTTAGACAAGACACACAGGAAAAAAAAAATATCATAGTATATATGCTAAAGTACATGGTATTTGATTTCATAATTTGAATATTATGCTCAATTACTCTGCTCTTCATTCTAAGAAAATTATCATACATTCAATATATCCACTAAAATATTCTACTTGTAAGGACACAGAATATAAGGGATTTTTTTTTTTTAAGGTTTATTACAGAACTTTTGTCTGAAGTTAGGTAGTAAGTACTTTCTGTCGATACTATTTCCCAACAACATGACTATGAAGAGTGTTTAGTGCAAAGCTAAATGAAGTGCTGGAAACTTAGTCCTCCAATTTCAGACTGTTATCACTAAAGAATGGTAAATATAAAACTGGCTCAACTTTATCAAAAAATATTTAGTTCAATTTCTACTCCAAGGGATAAATGCAACAGAACATAGGCTATTTTAAGCATGGCTGGGGACCAGAAACTTCCATGATGTGTTTGTATAAGCAATGAAAACTTTACCTTGCTTTTTAAAAAAATGCATAACAATATAATTTAAAAAGAAAAAGTTACCCCACCATATTCCTAAGCCCTCAAACTAGACACAATGACTAAAGACAAAATAGTAAGTGAAAGTATACCTTTGGCTTTTTGTAGAATCCTGACAGATACCACTTCACTACTTTTTTCATGCGGTTGTAAGCATTCTCCTCGAGAGCAGCTCTGTGAAACAGAGAACACAGATCAAGTGTCAGTGTTGCATCATTTATAACATGCTATCAATTATTGTGACATATCTTGAATCTATGAGTCGACTAAAACAAGTTTGTGATTTGCAGTACTGTAAAACTTTCAGCCCAATCTCACCAAATTTAAAGTTTTCAAATAATTGTCCGAAAATTGAAGTCAAACAAAAATGCCAGAAATGGTATTTCCATATTTGAGTCTGTTCTTTGTAATATTAAATTCTGTCCCACCCTAACGCAAGTTCTTCCATTTATAAGTTACTAGTTTAGTATCTTTTTACTACCAGCCTACTTACATGCAGAGCTCTGAGCTGAATAATATTTCTATTTATACAGTCTTTATTAGCTACATTTGAGCAGGCACCTATAAATCCGGACAGAATTTAACACAGTATTAAAAAAAAATAACTAGTATTGGTTTCTCATTTTAAATATGCGTCTTTGAGAAAAAAAAATTAAACTCATTTTCGGAAGTTTTTCAACCAGTCTTCAGAGGCCAAAGCAGAAGTGCCTGCAACACAATTGCTACTAAATTACTAAGAGGGGCCAGACTTCAAGATGTACCATATGAGTTCTCAAGGCAGTTAGCTTTCAGAAAATGGCAGTATCTGACACTGTTACCCTATTTTGATTTAAAAAATTCTAAGAATGAAAACCAGAGATAGGATTGACTTACTGTCACCTCAAGACACTTACTCAGACAGAAAGTCTGCATGGTAGTAGTAATCAGACAGCTTGTCCAGGAAAGAGCGAGGTTCCAAAATAAATGTAGGCAGTACAACCTTGGACAAGTCCATTCCTGGCCGGACTTGCTTCAACAGTGTCCAGATCAAACTTTTGTTTTCTTCAGACACTTCTTCTGTCTGAGCAGCCTCCCCTGCCTAGGATGAACCAAAAAAACTGCTTACAGACAAGAGAAAGGAAACAATCCTCCAGAAAACAGGTCAAATATTCTAAGGTTGCAGTGAGAATGGGAAATGGATACTTAAAATAAAGCACTCGGAGATGCTGAAGCAACTATGGAAGTTAGATCAAGTTTCTATAAATACACTTATGATACATCTTTAATGAAGTATGATAGTTATACTATTCAGCATTAAAAACTGCATTTGTTTTCATCACTCCTAGGCTGGAAAAATTCGAGGTAGAATGTTTTTCTGAAATGCTCCCTTAGTCCCTTCCTGGGCATCAAGTACATTACTCTCTTCTCAAACGCAAGACTTATACTCCAATGGGATGTTCATTCTACCAGCTTTTCCCAACCAGGAAAGCTGACATATTTATGCTTTTCACTGCCTTGGATCAATCAGCAGCATCAGTGGTTTTCCTTAAAAAAAGTACATGACTTAAGGGTAACTGAGCAAAACCAGCAGCCACACTCCAATATGCTCCTTTCTGTCCAAAAAGAGGGGAGATATTATCCCATATAGATTCTGAAATCAAGAACAATGGTTGTAGGAAAAGCAAGGAAAGGCATCTCTTTTTCCAAAACAGTTCTAAAATGCGTACTCAAAAATTTGTCACTTAAAACTCCTCAGCTTCTCCTAAAATACTGCTTTGTCTAGACATGGTACTAAAAAGTACTAAAGCATGAGATACTCAAGTTCCATGAGTATAACAAAAAAAAAAATCTCATAGTAATTTCTCTTAAGGAGACAGAGGAGATCTGAGAAAAGGTTTATTTTGATTTCTGTTACCAAGTTTTTTGGTTTACAAATCCCTGTCATATTTGCCTGTATAGGCAAATACACAAAACAACCTGCAGAAGTGGAATAACAACTCTGGGGCATTGTTAGAATGTTAGAATGCAAGGTGACATCAAAAACACTGAATTCTGCAGACTCAACAACTGCTTAACTTCTCTCTTGCAGGAAAAAAAAAAAAAAAAGAAGTGTCAGGTTGCATTCAAATATTCACTGAAGATTTTTACTTGAAGAAAAAAACAGGACTAAGTTAATAAAACCCAAACAGAAGTAACAACAAAAGAACAAAAAAGAACAAAAGTAGTCATGATGAACTTCTGCTGCAGGTGGCCCCTTCTGTGCCTTCTGTCTGAGCAATACACCAGGTAATTTCATTATCTGTTAAAATCTCATACATTAGCACAAGAATGCCAAATCACAGCAAAATATGGGTGAACAGAACCTTTTCTATACTTTATTGCTGAAAATACGAAAGCCAATCCTGTAAGTCAGTTTTCAAGTGCAGTCTGACCCTTAAAATACCAGCTTACAATTTGGAGAAGCTGCTTGCTCAGTACATCAATAGCACTTTTACCTCCCCAAGTTCTTCAGGACTCTGTTCTAAGTAAGTAGTTTCCTTGACATCAATTGGTTCTGGATCGACATAAGAATCATCCTGTCGCTCCGATGTGTCACTGTCACTTTCTTCACTTTTCCCCAATCCATCGTTATCGGATTCCTCGTGGTCATGGTCATTTTCCTTATCAGACTTGTCAGAGTACGTATCTTGATCTTTGAAGTGATGCCTTTCAATTTCACTGTCATTTAACCTATTTAAAAAAAAAAGGCTAAACGAATCTTTAACTTTACACAATCATTTCATTGTTCCTAAACCAGGATCTTAATAAAATACACACCAAATTTGCCAGTATCAAACCTGAGGTGGCAGCAGTGTCAAACAAGCCTTGCTGGAAACATATAGGATGTATACTCTTCTCACTGAACTGTCAAGCGACTGATGAGCTGGGACACCAACCACCTCTCTAGGAAGCCAGTTCCAGTATCTTGACCATACTGTCAGTAAAAAAACACTCCCAAATGTCCAGTCTAGACCTCTTCTGATGATACTTTAAATCATTCCCATGCTTCCATACCAGGGAGAAGAGTTCAGCACCTCCCCTTCCAGGTGCCCTCCTCAGAAAGCTGTAAAAGAGCTGTAAGTTTGCCTCAGCCTCCTTTTCTCAAAACTAGACAAACTGAAAGTTCTCAGTCCCTTCCCACAGGACATGCCTTCCAGCCCTGTGACATGATTTGTTGCTCATCCTCAGAACACAGTTAAGAACCTTCATAAACTTTTTAAATTTGGGGGCTCAGAACTGCACAGACCCCTCAAGGTGAGGCCACATGAATGTTGAATGCAGTGGCATAATCACCTCTCTTGACCAGCTAGTTAATGTCTGTTTGATTCACCCCAGGATGGAGTTTGCCCTCTTGGCTGCCACGGCTCACTGCTGATCCATGATGATCCCGCTGTCAGACAGCAGCCCCTGGCCCCTTTCCACTGCCCCTTGTCCAGCCTTGTGCCTGCCTCCACCCAAGTCACCTCAGGCCACCACCAGGGCAGGGCTGCTCCCCAGCCACTCCTCTCCCAATTTATTCTCGTGCCTGGCATTACCCTGCCCTAGGTGCACAATCAGGCGTTTGGACTGTCTTAATTTCATGTCACTGATGTTTGCCCAACTCTCCAATTTATGCAGATCCCTGGGTGAGGCCTCTTAGCCCTTGAGAGAGTCAGCAGCACCTCCCTGTTTGGTACTGACAGCAAACTTGCTAAGAGTTCCTTCAACTCCTACATCCAGATCACTGATAAAAACACTGAACAGAACAGGTCTGTGATTGAGCCCTGAGGGACATTGCTGGTGTCACCAGCCAGATGTGGCTCCATTCAATACATCTCTTTGAGTCCTGCCATTCACCCAGAGCTTCAACCAGCACACTGTGACCTGCTCATCTCATAGCTGAATAATTTGTCCAGAATGATCCTGTGACAGACAATATCAAAAGCCTTACTAAAATCCAGAAAAACTACATCCACTGCCTTACCTTCCTCCAGTAGGCAACTGACCTTATCATAGAAGGATATCATATTAGCTAAACATGACTCCCAATGGACTGTGCCTGGTGATTCATTGTTCTCAATGGAACACACTATGATCCTCTCCATAGTTTTTCCGCGTACTGAGGTTAGACTCCCAGGTCTGTAGGATCCTGGGTCTTCCCTCAGGCCTTCCTTGGAAATCTGAATACTGTTGGCTAGTTTCCAGTCAGTGGGGACCTCCTGAGACTCCACAGACCCTAGAGTAAACAACTGAGAGGTATCTTGCCATAACATCCACTAGCTCCTCCACTGCTGGGTGATGAATCCCACTGGACCACATGGACTTACAAACATTCAGCTGACACAACTGGTCTCTCACAATTCCCATATCCACAAATGGAAAGTCACTGATCCTGCACTCATGGGCCTCAAACTGAAGGGGATCAGGCAGCCCAAGGTTTACTACTAATATTAATGACTAAGGCAAAAAAAAAAAAAAAAGCATTGAACATGCCTGCTTTTTCTTCATCCCTATTTTTCAGGTGACCATCTTCAACAAGTACTGGCCCAAGGTTTTCCTTGGACCTTCTCTTACTTAATATTTACCTAGTTAAAAAAGCTCTCTCTCAGCTGAAGCTGAAATTGCTTTCACCTTTCTTCTCCCTTTTCTGTCAACCCAGTTAAAGCTAGACCTGCCAGTTTTGTTCCTTAGACAGTTAAGCACACTGAATACCCTTAGAATATCAAAAGAGATACTTAATTAAAGCATTAGTCTTAATTAGATTTAACATCTGTAGCTAATTGCTGTGATTGTAATCTGGGACAGCAGTTGATATTAAACAACTATTCCAGAGTACAGATCTCCAGCTAAATTGTACACAGCAGTCAAATTGTTTCTATGAGATAAAAGAAGGAACAAAACTGCAGCTGAGCCAAGCTTGGTCATCTGGATAGGGCCTTGAATTGTTGCAGGGGGCAAGAATTTGCCTTTTTTGTGCTTTTCTCAGACCATCTATGCATTGCATAAAAAGAATTGCATTTCTCTCAGTCCAGGTCTCTCTCTGGAACAGCATACTCTTAACAGCAGTACAAAATTCCTGTCCAGCCAGAAAAGACAAATGGACAGCTAAATCTTCACCTGAAAGTACATTGAATTGGTGGAAGATTACTGAGGTGGATGCCTGAGAGGAGGCTGTGAACCCATGGGAGGCCTGTGCTGGAGCAGGCTCCTGGCAGACCTGTTGTGAGAGGAGCCCACGCTGGAGCAGTGTCCTGGTAAAACTTGTGACCTCGCAGGAGACCCATACTGCAGCAGGCTGTGCCTGAAGAACTGCCCCTGTGCAAGAGTGGCCCATGTGGCAGCAGTTAGTGGAGAACTGTTGCCCGTGCAATGGACTCACTTTGGAGGAGTTCAGAGAACAATTTCCTGTGGGAGGGACCCCCATGGTGGATTCCCCTGCCTGAGCAGCAGCTGGAAACCCCCATTCCCTGTCTCCCTGTGCCTCTGTGGAAGGAGGGAGAGCTGGGAAGGAGGGAGGGGTGGAGCAGAGGTGGTTTTGAAGGTCATATTTTACTTTTCATTATTGTGCTCTGATTTTGTTAGTAATAAACCCAACTAATATCTCCAACTCAAGCCTGTTTTGCCCATGATGGTATTTAGTGAGTGACCTCTCCTCGTCTTTATCTCAACTCATTAACCCTTTGTTAAACTTTCTCTCCCTATCCAGCTGTACAGGGTAGCGAGAGAGAGGCTTTGGTGGGTGCCTGGAATCCAGCCACAATCAACCCACTACAACCATTCATTCACTAAACTCAATAATTTATTTCCACAAAAGCTTATGCTCACAAAAACCTGGCTGAAAGTATTTATTGAAATAAGCAGGGAGTAACTCAAGGGAACTCACACATTAGATACCAGGTGATATCAGACAATTTTAACTTTTATGCATTTAATCATAAGGTGACTGAATTATTATTCATCCATCTGATGATTCATGCTGAAACCATTTAAATAAAAGTTATTAATTTCTTTAACTAAAGGACAGCAACGTAAATTCACATCTACCGACTTTTGTCACGTGTACAAAGCTTCTGATCTTCTGCTGAAGCTCACAAGAGACACCAACTTAAAATTTTAATTTTTTTCTATTTTGAACAGTTTAACTGAGTACTTAAACTTACTGATGTGGTACTCCAAGTTCCTTGGGACAAAATTTCCTCTGGATCCACTTTCCTTAAAAAGACTTTTTCATTTTATGTGCAGAATATAAAACACAGTGCAAATAAGGCATATTAAGAGAACTCAGGAGCAAAATAAACTGCAGCCTTAGCCTCCCTGTGACAAAATTACCACTACAAGGTTCTGCCACAAAGCTATCAGGTGTAGAAATTAATTCACTTACGGTAAGTTTTCTCCACTGTGCAGGTTGTTAGCACGAAGCAGGCCATAGAAAGAGACATGAGTGCTGTCTGCTGAGGAGTTCAAATCGTGTTCTTTACCCTCCCTAATCATTGTACGTTTAAGCAGACTTGAACATTTCAGTGCCAGCTCCAAAGCATCCATCCAACACCTGCCTAAAGACAAATTTAGTATTAGACTAAAAATTAAGGATTTAACAGAATTATACCACTTCTGTTTCCTAACTGGGAAAAGTAGTCCTTTGGGCCTGCTCACATTGCCTTTGAATACACACTTCAGAGTGTCACATGCACTGGATTTTACAATCTGGTGGGGACGTAAAAACAATGCACAACTACGCAGCTTCGGTACAAGGGATGCTTCAGGGCAGGACAATCATGGTTCTGTTTGAGCATATTCCAGCATTTCTTCCTTAATGCAACTCTGGTTCCACCCAGGCCATGACTGTGGATTGCCTCCAAAGTTGCCTGCAGCCCTGCTCTAGTTCTGAAGACTAAGTAACCGCATCATTTGGCAAAATTTGCCCAAGTAATATGATAACAGTGTGGAGAAAGAGCTATAATGATAGCATATAAATAACATTTCAAAAGATAAAAAGCAGATATCCTAGTTTTCTTTGGCAAAAAGTAACTAAACAAATTTGTATATGCTTTCCACTTCTTTTCCATCTATCTAATCCATTTCTCAATATAAAAGGCAAAGGGAGTCCTATTTTTAAAGCCCGCAAGGGTATGCCTAATTAGCGAGTAGATAAAAAGCACCTTCTAGAAAGGCTACACAACAGTCTTAAATTTTTTTTCACATTTTAACTTTAGAAGGTAGCTGCACTGATCACCACCTTCACAGTGAAGGATGTTACGAAACTACATTTTGAAGGAGTCTTTGCTACTAGAACTCTGTGCAACTGCTGCACTTAACATAGAAATGCTTTAATAAGAATACCCATATTAGTGCTTTACAAAGGCACTAGGTTGATATTTAGACATACAATAATACAGCTATATCACAGATAACCCTTTCCCCCCTCCTCTACCTAGTCAACAAAAGGAAACTACAAGGCATTCAGTAACATTTCCTTCAGATCAATATTCTCCTTTAATAACCATGAAAAAGTACCAACATAATTGAATGCTCTAAATTAAAGGAGAACCTTAATAACATCTAATCTGCAATCAAAGTGCTGTAGCACACATGATAAGACAACTGAAACCATCTCTTTCTCCTAACTAACTGTTGTCACAGCTGAAATTCAATGAAATATCTATTTACCATCTGATTCTGAAGCGGCTCGGATGATCAAGTAACTGCTGGGCAATGGCAGAGTTATAGCACCAACTGCTTCACCTTTAGGACCCTTAAATACACAAAACAAGAAACAGCATCAGATATTTTAATTCAGTTGTACAGTTTATCCATGTGGTAACAAGCTGACACACTGCAGGGCTATTAACTGTCACTCAGCAACATCTAATGAAGACATGAATGAAAGATGGACAGCCCTCTTTCACTGGATTTCTTCTTCAAAGACTTCATTCTAAGTACTGGACCCAATTCAAGCCCACTTTTAAAAAGAATGGTCTTTGGGATTCAAAACAAACTTAGTTTAGTTAGGGGGTTTTGTTTTGTTTTTGGTTTAGGTAGGGTTTTTTTGCTGGTTTTGTTTTTGTTTGGTTTGGTTTTTGGTGTGTAAATCAGACTAGGCCAGAGTTTTATTTTCACTATGAAGTTCTTCACACTTCACATTAAGGAAAAAAAAAATCCAAAAGACCTTTCCACTTCTGTCAACCTTCATTTTTGAATAAAATCTTAAATAACCATTTTAAAGTCCCTTCCAAAAAGTTTACCTGTGGTAACTTTAAGACAATTGATAGGCAAAGAGGGCTGTATTAAACATACTTGAAGCTATCGCTGAAAGCTGGGTTAAGCCTGCCTAACTGATGAGTTAACATACTTTGATCTTTACTGATTTCCCCCAGAGAAGCCTAATGGAAAGCCAGTATAAGATTTAGAAGAGGGAACTGGAAAGCCAGCAGAAGTTTTGAGCAAAAGCAGATAAAGGCAGATAATTTTAGAAGCAAGCAAATGAAACAGCCAAAACGTTTCCGAGGGTGAGAAGCAGGTAAAGGAGTAGTCCTGGGGGTACTTAAATACAATACAGACAAGCTAGAGCTGGCATAAATGATGTTCAGAAACTCCCGAGGAGTCAGTACAGAGTAACAGCAACTGTGTGTTAGAAACAAGATTCCAAACCTCAGCCTCCCCCTGAGAGCTGTGCCTACAAAAAGTCTTTGGTGAAGCAGCAACACCGGGATTAGGAGTTAGTGGGTACCAAGAACCCAGAGGGACAACCCCAGAGCATGCTCACTCCTCACCCCAAGGGCAGGAAGGCAGGGAAGAAGCCCAGTCCTACTAGAGGAGGGGAGAGCACCACACCAGGCAGGGGTGGGAGAGGTGCTGGGGTACTGCCTGGAGGGGACCATGGCACAATGGGAACACTGTGCAAAGGCCTCAGCCATCAGAAGTCATTGAAACACTTGGGTCACAGGACAGAGACCAACAGCAGACTTCTGCTCATGAGATCTGCCCTCTGGGTTTATACTGTGGCCACTTCAGGGTACACTACTTATTCTGTACCAAATAACTACAATTTAGAGAAGCAGTATGGCTTTGGTGTCTGGTTTTGCTTTTTTTTTCCTGCAAGAAAGTTACACTTCCGGTTTTAACAATACATTGACCAAAACCAAGTGAGTAATTTTTAGCAAAGATTTAACTAAATTGACTTATTTTATTTAACTGCTCATGGATCTTGATTTCCTCTAATTGGTTACTGTTCCAGCAGCACTGGATATTTTTCTTTGGTATCATCCATTATGGTTTCAAAAGCAATCTCCAGCAGTTAGTGATCTGTACAAGAGGTACATTAGTTTCTGTTTGCTGGGTGACTTTATTTGGATTGTCGCAATTCCCGATGGAATGACGCTACAACTACTCCAAGCCAATGGTCAAGTTAAAAATTCCATTAGATTAAAAAAATTTTGAAGTTTACTTCTTACAGAATATTCACGCCAATTAAACTCAAATGCCACAAACATTCTTTCAAAGACAACAATAAAAACTGATAAGCAGTCACCCCTCAGTAAATTGTCTCAGAAAAAAATATTTGCCTTAACTTTTCTCATTATTAATTTCAGAAAACTGAAATGGCATCAGGACCAAGCACACAAGGAAGACAAAACAAGGTACAGTGCATTAGCTACCTCAGAGTGCAGGAGGAACATCAAAGGCTACAGCAACAGGCTTAAGGGAGCATGTGAAGTGACTGGCCACACACTACTGAAGAAGAGAATTTGCAGTCTGCCAGGAGACACATCACGGCAAGTGTATTCAAGTGAGAAAATCTCCTGCAGTACTTATACCTCTATATATGTTTTTTGCATTGCTGTCTTTCTGCACTGACTACAAACAAGGCTCATTTTGACTTGGACTTGAGGTTCTTTCTGCTAAATCTACTCTAGATCAGTCAATTGCTACTACACTTAACACAAGTCTCCCTCATGACAATAAATCTGTAACTAGGACATTATGATTGACTATGTGAACAAGGCAGAAAAGGGCTCCAAACTTAAAGGCCTTTCATCTAAAGGAATCCAGTAATTCTCAACTGCAGATAGCCATACCAAAATGAACAAACGTCACTCCAGCTCTCAGCACATTTAGAATGGACAATATCAACTTGTTCAGGTTCAAAATTTGACCTACCTTAAAAAAGTAAAAATCTGGTAGGGCATGTCCTCTAAATTCTAAATATCTAGTTAAAAAAACAAACAAATCCATTTCTCATTGCCAAGCAATAAAGAAATATAAGACTGATTTGTGATCTTCTGCAGACAGGCCACCACTTTGCAATGTATGTATACATATCATAAATAAAGCACATTAACACCAAACGCTATGGATTTGGAAAAGGATATGGAGTTTGCATTCTGCAAATGTGAGATCACCACTAATTACTGAAAAGTCTGCCTAAGCAATAATAAAATAAAATTATTCAAAAGAAACTACAAGTGGTTTGATCTAAGTTTGGCAAATTTAGATTAACACTGATAAATGATCACAATTCAAAATGACCACAAGCATCAGGAATTATACTGCCTGACTTCCCTAGGAAAAGGATGACATATTTAATACAGCATATTCTACAGATGTGTCAGTACATCTATATCAATTTTAGATTTAGAAGATAAGATAGCTACTAATTGTGAGATTGTAAGATGAATATTGCAGAGAGTACAATTAATTAATTTTAACAAGGGCCCTAATATTGTACAGTAATTTCATCTAAAGCAAGACGTTATTTCAGAAGGAAAATATGTTCACTTGTGCTGTGCTTCCACATCCCCTCTCCGCATGCAAACACAAAACAAGGACTACAATAATTTATCAGGTTATAAACAATGAGCAAGAGCAAGCATTAAAGATCCTTACAAGATATTGAAATAAACCTTTGCCCTGCAGAACAGACTGTGATTTTCAACACAGGTAAGAGCTGCTCATAATATTATGCCATGTATGACAAGGCAAACAGACATCAGAACTGAATGAAAATATTTATCTTCCTAACATCATAACAAGTTGCAATATAAGCTAGTATTACACAAGCAAGTAATCTGCATTTTGACTTTTACAAGCAAATTGAACTAAGGTGACATTTTATTACATGAATATAGAATTGGACACCAAGAAATGTTTCTAACAAAACTCTTTCATTTTGGCAAATCTCTCCTTAATTTCTCAGATTTGACTGGTGTAAAATACAATGTTAAACACTTAACTCCTTTTATTTATGTGCTTGCCAGTGATGGCATTAACCTTTCTAATGGCAACCCTTTGCACACAACACTTCTGAAGCTCTTTAAGTACACAGAGCAGTATAAATCAAATACTTTTTCTGATAAACAAGACTAGATGCTGAGAGCTTATATTCAGAATAAACAAACCATTGAAGCTGAAACAAAAAACACTGTTCAGCTTTTCATTAAAGTTGTCTTTATTCATAGCTGATATTAATGCCAGTCATCCCTTAAGAACCATGCATGCTACCACTAACCTTTGTAGCCCATATAGTCTGCTCCAAAGGATGAAAAAGTTTGAAACAAAAGCCATCTTTTTTAGAAGGCCTCTCGATGAGTTCACAAACGTTCAGCAGCACTGTTCCTACCCACTGGTCATTTTTGGGAGTTTTGTAAAGAAGCAACACTCCTGGTTTCAGTACACACCACAGTTTGGTCCAGCTTTTTAAGGTACCACGAATCTAGAAGATAAATAATTACAGTTGTATCTCAGTGAAGTCAATACCAAAACCATCCCCCTTAACAAAATTAAAATTGAAATTTATTAGCTTTTATTTAGAAGAAAGTTTATCAAGTCTTTCAGAAGTTCACCCAGGTTTATTAAAGAATATAAATGTATGCTTGCTCTTCTGTCTTGATGAATACTCAGTTCTACAAATGGGTATGCACACATCCAGATATGGGAAGTATGACAACTCAACTGAAAACTTAATAAATTTTCCTATTTGAAATGTATTTTATCACTAGCACAAGGACAGGATAATCTCTGGAAACAAAACTCCTCTGAACAAAGGTCAGACAATAAAAACAAGATATAAACAAAATAACTCATATATTTGAATTTCTTAGATAAAACCTTTTATAACAGCTGTTGGCTTCAACCTGTTTGTGAATTAAAAGAATTGCTTAAATTTCCATATCTCATCAGACTGCTTGCATCAATTCCTTCAACTCTGAATTTTAAGTGTTTTTATGTCTGTAGAACTGAATGACAACTTGACCTCTGAGCAGTGTTTTGGCCTGTTCACATCGATTTTTGCAAAAACTGGAGAAGCTTTTTTCTGTCAAGTTATTTGTTTGGAGCAGACAATAAAAACAGGTTAAAGATCTTCTTTCTTGCACTATCAGTACAGTACTACTGTGCTATTCCTATCCAAAGAATATATTTACAAATGTAAGGAACATCTAGAAATGTACAACCTGCACTACTGTCGATAACATGGACTGCTATCTTTGAGATAGCAGTACCAGCTAGTTCTTAAGAGAGGAAAGGAAACTTACGAGAAATACATGAAGAAATCTGCCTTCAAATACCTGACTGAATAATTTTTGCTTTTGTTATGTATGTAACAGAGTTGCACTTCAGAGCATAAAATGAGAAGGAGAAAATGAGAATTGCAAAGCCAACTCATCTCAAGGTGATGGCAATACACACAGGATGCATGTGACATGGGTGACTGCAGTAAGTGGGAGCTAGGTTCCCCTATTAGTCCCCTGGGATGTGAGCACAGAGACCTTGGGATGCAATTAGGGGCTGCTGTGCCTTGTAGAAAAACATTAACAGCAAGTAAAAGATTGAGCCTTTTCTATTCTGGCCAGAAAGCTACTAACTGCTCCATCTTCAACTCAGGTTTCACACTTGGATTCTGACCTTCAACCAGTCAGCCATAACAATAACTGAGGGGTCCGTGATGGTGCTAAGTAATTCTTTCGCGGCTCTCTTCTTTTCTTCTCTGTAGTTTTTCTTTTGAACCTGTAAATAATAATAAAAAATTCACAGTGTGACGGCCATAAGCCAGTTACCAGGACAAAAAAAGGCATTGATCAATATATGCTGAGGAAAACCTGCTAAATTCAATATGCAATACAGAAATAGAAAAATAGCTTTAAAATAAGAGTATTTGACATCAAAATGCAAACAATTACTTCAAGAGCAGCTGTGACGTAGCCAATTTCAGATTCTTCTGCAATTTTGTTTTAAAACTGAGGACTTTAGAATCCTGTTAGAATCAAAGGTGAGAAATACCAATCAAACCAGCCCCCTCCTCTCTTCCTTTCCTGGTGTAAAGCACAAAATCAAAACTGGACTAGGTTCCAATTTACAGGTACATTATCTGGTCTGTGGTCTTTACCCACCAGTTATCTTCCCTCCCCAGGAGAAATTTTGCAGCAACATATCTCCCTCATTTAAAGCCAAATAATTTTACTTTTCTCTTGAAATGGTATCTGCCGAACAGTGGAGTTTGGTCTTGCTACAACACAAGGGGAAGAAGGCAGTAGAAATGCACTCAGATTGTAATATTGATAATTCCATTTGTCATTTCATTGCATGTAGGTGTCCTGACATCCCTGCCAACTTGAATTAACCTACAATCTTCTGCATTATTCTACAATACTGTGCCATCTTAAAGACTGCATTATAGAATGCCATTATTCAAGTAAAAATACAGTAAAATTTGAAGAGACTCAACAGCACAGGTCCTCACAATACTTAAATATTCCATTTGGCATTTCTGTATTCTCATTAGAGAATAAGGTAAAACTACATGAATATATTTATTGTCCACGAGGAGTTACTAGGAAATTAATTCACCTTGAGAGATTCTTTCTTTGTGAGTTTGCTTGAAGATTGAGAGATGTCCTTCTCAGAGCCATTGAAAAGCTTGGATTCAGACTGAAATTCACAACACACATAATAAATAAATAAATTACAGTGATAGATACAAGAATATACTACTAATGCTGGCACTTTTGAAAGTATTTGAAGTGCAATTATGTTTGTAAGGTTTCCATTCCCTCTCACTTCTCTACTGCTTCCACATTAAAAAAAACCCAAACAAACCAACAAACTACAACTTGTAATTTGAGGTGTTCACCACCTATTCATGGAGTCTCTTTCCATAAGAGTTTTATGGGAAAGGAGTCTGAGATTCCTTCGGAAGCAGCTGACCTATAGACAGTAAGTATTTAGCACATGCAAACTGTAACTAGACAGAGAATGCTTGAATAGTTAGGCATTATTTTAGCAGAGAGAGAATGTTTTAGGACAATACAAGTGTTTTAACACAGGAGTCATTCCCAGGATGTTTTAATCAGAATTCAGAATCAGCTGTCTTCATCCACAACTTGACAGCTTCTCCAAATGGAGTGCTGTGGAGGCACTTACCCTGTGACTCATGAAGGAAAATACAGCCTCTTCAGTCTAGGATTCAGTGCTCTATAAATCATCAGAGTAGAACTGCCCACTAATGGCACTGGTTCTGCTCCTTGCTCCCTAATTCCACGCTCTGATTATTTTGCAAGTCACCTTCAAGAAGCTCACGGTGGCGTCAGGCAGGATTGAGACCCAGGTTTTTTGTGACACCCAAGTCCTGTTCATGCAGGACAATGAGCTGCCTCAGCACCACGTGATCTTCCCCCCCATCTCTCCCCCATGTCTTGTAAGGTTCAAAGTTTACTCCTAGGGTTTGTTGCCTACTAGTTCAAAGAGAACTCAAGCCATCAAATAGTCACTTCAGGAACAGCACTCTTTAGGGGAAAAAAAAGAAAGGAAATAGAGGAGTCTAAGATGAGTTTATCATAGAGTTTTCACATCATTCCTATTGGAAGTCAGAGAACATTGATTATCCACTATATACAAACTTCAGATAAATTACAAAGAGTTGTATTTCTTTGTACACTGAAACATAAGCCTGGTGGATGCAACCTTTCTGCATTGTCAAAAAAAAAAAAAAAAAATCAGTGTAACATTCTAAACTGTGTATTCAAATTCAAAGACATTTTATCAAAACTGACCCTCAAGATGTTCCAGATTTCAAATCTCAAACTACAGTGCAAAGTCTATTCACTGAATTTGTATTTTGGAATACTATAAAATGACAGTCAAAAAATATGCAAGCTTTGAGGAAAACTCACTGCAATAACAAAAACAGTGCACTTGAGCACTCTCTTAACTCAGGGACTGCTCAAACAAAAGAAATAAAACACAACGATTTACAAGCTGTAGCAAACAATTTAGCCTGGATTCTACTTTACATCTTTTATTCAGAACTAAGACTTTACAGGAGTCTTAGCTAATGTAAAAAAGATATGTGCAATAACTAGCAAAAAGTTGTTTTAGCTCAAAACTGGTTTAATCATAAGTAAATTTTCTTTAACTTCTGTATCTGTCTTGGAAAAATGAAGGAAACCTCTTTATTTTGCAATAAAGGTATGTTCTTGACACTCAAGATCTAGCTTTAAGATGAGCATACAACTTGAAATTAAATTCCTCTCTCTAGAATTTAAAGGAAATGCAGTACTTTAAATGAGATAACAGAAGAGGGGAAAAATGCTTATCACTGTCACATAAGAAGAGGTAATGAACTCATTATGCAAGCTAACTTGCATAATTTGCAACTTAAGCAAAACATTCAAAAATATTCTAGTTGCTCACTAACAGAAAGCTAAGCCAATCTAAAGGTGATGCATATAAAAGCCCCAAGCCAGGAAGTTTCACAGGTTACAAAAACTCATCTTCTCATTGTCTCAGTCTTAAAGCTCAGTAATATGACACTGAGTAAAGGTCTAGATTTACCTGTTCAGTGTTTTGAGACAGGTCAGTGCATATTTTTAAGCCAGTAACCTTCTCACTGTTATATCTACACATAGCAGATGGGATAAAAAATTTAGAAGGAAACACTTTAAGAGAACCTGCTGTAACCCTCAGCAAAGTACATTCAGTACCAGATTCCAGGCAAGTCCCATCACTACTTCTCCATTCTCCCTTAGGAAGAAGGGCTGCTATTTCACTTCCACTAGTATGATCAAGGCCCACAAGCAGCAATTTAAAAAAATTGGGTGAAGAAAAACATGTATTAGCAGAAGTAGGAATCTTGGTCTCATCTTCAATAGAAAAAAAAGTAATAGTAAAGAACACAAAGACTTAATATCCTGGAAAGACAAGAACCAAGAAAAATAAATATAAGGGAAAAGAAAAAGGAATTGGATAGTCAAAGATAAATGATTCTTGAGAGTCTGGAATAAATCCAAGTCAGAAGAGATCATATTAACTTTATTTCTAAGTCAAACTGATTTTGAGGTTTCTGGACCAACGTAAACATTTTGATCAGAAGAAAGCTGGATGGAAAAGTATACTTCCTTGATATCCCTGACAAGTGAGGCTCTAGGATGCAATAAAGTGAAAAGATAGAAGGTTTTATGTTTCCAAGTCATGTGTAGGACACCAACAGTTTGAAATGCTTAGCTACACATCACAAAACTGCAGCCATCAGCAGCAGAAACGAAACTGCATATCCCACTGCAATATCAATAACACAATTTAAGCCAGGAAATGCTACTATAATCTTTAAGTCTCTTTGTTTTCCTTCAATATCCTTCTAATGTTTCTCTTTATGGCTCTGCTATATCAAATATCACAGAAAAATTTGTGTCAAGACCTCAAGTGCAAACTGTATCTCCAAGGGGTGTGGCTGCCTGTGCCCAGGACAGACTGCTGCGGGAACAGCTGCACACAAAAGCAGCAAAAAATCAGGAATTTCCTCCTTTCCCCTGGGAGCTAGCTGTGCTCAAGATCTAGTCCTCACCTTCCAGAGCAACCCACACCAGCTGCACCTGGACAATCTGTTCAAGTGTTAGCTACCACATTTGCCTCTTAAAAAGACAGTGAACATCCCTAGCAGAAAACAGAAAACCATACAGATGGGTAAGTTAGAGCCTTCAAACTCTATGGCAAGGGAACATCCTACTCCAAGATGACAGCAAGAAGACTCCATATTTAATTTTCACTACTTTGATCCCCACATTTGCATGTGATGTCATCCTGGGAGCTAGAGTAATCTTTAATCTTCATCTATTGCTGAATCTGAAAAGTAATCTTCAAGACTATCTACAACGAAAGTTAAATACATTTGCCTTTAATTAAAAATGCTTAACTCCTTTATACACCAACATTTTTAAGCCTGGTTAAGAAGTTGCTTTCCTTACCTTGCTTTTTGACATAGAATATGCCACATCCTCTTTACTTTGTGATGCTTCATCCTTCCCTTTGTCAAAACCTTAAAGAAAAAACAGCATTTTTGCAAATCATTTAAATTCATTAACAATTTACATGAGCTAGCCTTTGAAATAAATTTGCCAATGTGCTTAGCATTAAAAAGTACAAGTAAAATGGATTTTCAAGTAACAGACATACCAATCTGTCTCATCAGTTGAAAACATACTAGCTACTACAATATACATTAATTTAATATCCACTAAGAGGCAAGAACAGTCCACTGTATTTAGAAAATGCTGCATCTGATCCAATCACCTGACAAATTGTAAATATAATGTGCCAACTTTTGTCCTTTTATTTTCTCATTCTCCCCTACCTGCATACATGCAGACACAGAGAAGAGTACTAAATAAAGGCTTTTTTTGTTTGTTCATTTCTGTAGCTAGATAATTGTTAAATACCACCTACATGAAAGCAAATCAGATGAAAATCACCAGTCAGGATTGTTTTTTGCAAGAAAATGGAAAGAGTTCCTTACATTAGCCCTGAATTTGTACTTCCAGCTTGACATTGAAGAAGCATGACTACCAGGCTTTATAGTGAAACAGTCATCAAAATCCCATGTTTTTCTTCTGTGACAAACCCCACACCTGCCCAGTATCCAAACAGCAAAGTAAATCTGTGTATGTGTGACAATGGAAAACAGGGACACAACTGGTATGGGTGCTGCCACACAGCTGCTGTGTACCGCAGAACAGACTGAAAACCTGGCACCCTCTCGCAGAAAAATCACCTACTCTGCTTACAAGACACAACATCTCACTCACTGATCCATTTTGCTTGAAGAGGGTGGTGGCAACATAAAGCTTTTATAAACAGGAATAAAACAAGCTGCGCAATGCACTTATCCGAGTAAGCCAGCATGCCATCGTTGACTTGCCCTTCAGAGAGAAGGCAGATTAAACCATGAAGTCACACATGGATTTCTGAACAGCCCAGGTAGCTGAGAAGCCTGGTCTCAGAACCTGGGGGTGTCTGTGCCCATGTGAGGGCACCGCACCAGCAAGGACACCCTGCACCCATGGACACCACCGGAGCTTTAGAGCATCCCTCTGAGCATGGGCCCAGCTTGGAAACAGAAGTCGGTACTCTCATCCCACAAATGAGAAGACTTACCAGGGAAACTCCTTGATTTCACATTCTTCAGGGGAATGAATGGGTGTATGTGTGGGGAAACTATGAGCTTTAAAGAATTTCTAGCTTTTGGCAGCAGGGTTGTTGGATAGTTTGTCCATTGTAGGAAGGTTTTTTTTTTTTCTAATTATTATCTTCCCCCTTCCACAACTTCTAATACATAGAAACTCTAAGACAACGGATTCATTTGTCACAATTACACATCTTGGGAAGATTCATGGAGTTAAAGAGGCACTAGGCTGATCTTCAGGTTACACGAGAAATCTTGAGATTCCTCTTGGTTTTGGTCTGGTAATCAGTTTTTTTCGGTTTTTTTCTCCCATTGTACTTACTATTTTTGTGCAGATACTCTTTTTCAAGACCAGATTTTAAAAAATTATATACTGCAGTACAATACCTCATTCTATGTTCACATAAATAAAAGGAAGCCCTACATGCTTTTGCAAACAACTTTTACACATCTTCATAGAAGCCCCACCTGGGCACAGTTCACTAAATCCTTCCTTTAGAAATTCTTCCAACACACACCTGCAATAGGTTTGTTCAGCTAATGAAAACCTGTAACACAGAAAGACCATTTAACAACAGGGAAGAAGTACCTTGACAGGCAGATTTGTAGTACTAGGGAATCCATAAAAAATCCAGACACCAGAAGCCACATTTCCTGTATAATACCAAATGCAAAAGCACATTTTCTACAGCACTAGTTATCAGGCATGAAACAAAACAAAGATTGTTTAAAGCCTCAGAGGCTAGACTTGCCTTAGTTCACTGAGAACTCACTGGATTCGATGCCAGTCTTAGGCAGTCAAACACACACCAGGACCATAACAGAGGCTTTCTCCTCATCCAGCACCCAAAGAAATTCCTCAAAAGGAATCAAGTCCCATTGAAAATGCAGTGCAGGCATTTTCTAATGACCTTGCCATTTTTATTTATTTAATGGCACATACAGAAGGCTTAGTGAAGGGAATCAGCAAGGAACTGCTAAGTCTGGATTGTTCTTACAGAAAGAAGCTATTATTCAAAGCTTGCTTTCTAAAGCACAACAGTTTTAAGGACTTTACACACCCTTGTCTAGCAGACATACATTTTTTATTTTCACAAAAAAGCTTTGCATCAGTATCACTAAGAAGAGATGAAACCAGAAAGAACTATTCTGTCACAGAGAACTGGACATGAAGACCAAAGTTCAGCAGCATTTCCACGAGTTTCACCTCCTTGCTTGCAGTGTCTCGGGCTGGAGAGGTGTGCATGCCAGATGATTCATGAACACAGCACCACACGACTGTTCCCTCCCTCCCCCACATGCACAGAAAAGGGCTCTCTCAGGGGTCCATCAGCAAAGCCAAGTCAGGGTGCTGCACCTGCTGGAACACCTTGCAGTGCCCATCTCGGTCTGTGAGGAAACCCAGCCATCCAGCTTGGCATCCCCCACCACCCTACTTGTAACCTCCCTCTCTGTAGAGGGATAAGCTCACAATACAGAGAGCTGTCTGGAGCAGAGATTGTCAGGGCACAAAAGGCTAGAAATGGTGTGTAATATAAGGAAAGTGTTTCATGTTTTTCAGTGTTTATCAGCAGTAGTTTTGGGCTTAATATTTTAGCTTACTTGTTCCTTCCCATCTTGTAACTCAGTTAGCAGCTCTTTAACAAAATAACCTGAGCTCACATTTCACAAGGTAGAAATTCAGATGTTGAAGACGGTCCCTTCCTGTAATTTCCACTCTATTGAATCCTTTGAATTTATGTATCGTTTTCTATCTGCAATCCTGAAAGCAATCTTTAGACTTAGCAGTGCCACTACTGTACTCTGAAAAGCAGTTTTGAGCATCAGCAATTGTGTTCACAGCAACACCACATCTTAACAGACTTTCTCCCAGTGTGACCTTCCTTATCTTAACAGCACAGGTCCCATGGGCTCTGAAAGGTGATCCCAATGCCAGTGCAGTCAGCCACAGTTCATGGTATGACCTTAGAAGCCAAGGGAAACTGTCCATTAGTGCGCTCCTACTGTGAGCACTCAGCATGTTCTTCCAAAACATGCAGGTGAAAATCTACATTAAACTCATTAGGAGCTTTCAGACAGCTATAAGAGCCTGACAGAGGAACTAGAACCACTGTATACAAGAGGTTGATGAAACAAAGTCAAACAGTGTTGCTTTAGAGAGAGACAGATTATGTAGTCAATCAAAAAAAAAAAAAAAAAAAAAAAAAAAAAAAAAAAAAATTCTTCCAAACACAATTGCTGACAAAAAATGAGGCTATGTACACCCTAAGATTAGAGACCATTTAGGATCAAGATTGTGGCAGGGTACAGTTTCAAACAAAACCGTCTAGGTAATAGATTTCAATTTTCAAGCATAAGATGTATTTTTTAAAGTTGCACCCACAAACTGTCCCTTCAATCAATTTTGAAGGAAGGGAAAAACCAAAACCGACCACGTAACTCTTACATCTCAAAAGCTGATTTTGTGCCTCTCAATAAATGCCATCTGCAATTATGATACATGAGAAAAATACATCAGAAAATAAACATGGTTACATTTTAATGTCAGATCTATTTTATCCATAAAAGAAATAATTACTATCCACGGAGGCTCTTTTTCAAACATACAGAAAAACCAGTAAAAAAGCAATGCAATGCAGGAAAATATCACAAACATCAATCCAAGCAACAATATTACTGACTTCCAAGTGAAAAGAAATGAACAGCCTGATTTGATTACTGGTGTGCTTGTGCAGTTTTGAGGAACAAATAATTGAGCTGGAAAATGTTTCTGGAAGAAGTA
This sequence comes from Lanius collurio, assembly GCA_020086605.1. Classification (NCBI taxonomy): domain Eukaryota; kingdom Metazoa; phylum Chordata; class Aves; order Passeriformes; family Laniidae; genus Lanius; species Lanius collurio. The sequence goes on along the minus strand of JACBWW010000005.1, from coordinate 19,631,082 downwards.
TGAGCTGTACTTAGTGGGAATTATCAATACTGGTGCTATAAAATAAACACATCAGGAAAAAAGGGAAAAAATATTTTAAAATAATTGAACACAGGCAACAAAAGTCTTTTTAACTGACTGACTTTGAAAAGCTTCTTGACAACCAGATTTAAGACTACAATTTCATATTAACTAATTCAGATTCCTCCATGGACTTTAAAAGTGAAGTAATCAGAAAAGTAAGCAAAGTCCTTTTATGTGCTTTCTCAGTTGGGTTTTCTTTTGCAAGCACCATATAAAACAAGAAAAACTAACTGTCATCACTGTAACTACACATGAGTATCTTTTAGATAGACAATTACTCCTTACTTAAGCCAATCTGAAAGAGTATATAAAGAATGTTTATTAAGCAAGTTAGGAATGTTTAAATTCTTCAGAGATAACAGAAGACTTCAAAAGAGAAAGCATTTTTTAATTCTATGTACACACTTGAATTTTTTCATTAAAAACCTCTTTCCATTTATTCTGCATTTTAAGTAGTCATTCATTGCCTGCTTATGAACAGTGATCAGCTTTAATTGCAGAATTCTATACAAAAAGGAAGCAAATACAAAATGAAACCCTTTTTTTTTTCTCACTAATTACCAGACTACACATTTATTTTAAAGGTGGGAAGCATCTGTCTACTTGCCAACCCCATGCTTTCTAGCTTCGAGATCTTTTCTTTCGCAAGCAGCTTGAATAAACTCAGTGTTAAGATTCTTGGTAGCAGGCTAATCATTTCCTGAGCAGAGTGAAAGGAAACATTCCAGGATAAAACAAGTTTATTAAGACATGGTGTGTGCAGAGACCCCCTAATCGCCAGTTTGCAACCTCCCCCATGCTCTGCACCCAACTCTGCTCCAGGGCTTCAGAACCAGGGCTTACAAATGTAGTGAGCCATGCTTCAGGAGACACGCAATAAAAAGTGAAAACTGTTTTATTCCCCCCACAGCATCCTGGCCCTGTGCTGTGGGGTGGGACTACACAATAAAGTGCATCTGTGTGCACACACAAGACAAATCACACATCCAGAGCAATCCTGGAAAGAATGCACATTTTGTACTACGTCCCCTTTCAGGAATGGGTGACCTTGTAACACATTTTCAAGCACTGAGGCTTTCTGAAATAAACTGCTGAAATTCGGGTACCTACATCAGAAGTGCACATTATGAACAATGAAACCCTACAAGTTCATTTAGATATTCCAGTACTGATTTTCAGGGAACATTATATCTGAGCAAAAGGAGACTGAAGCCCTTTCAGGGGTTGTAAGTCTCCAAAATCTTGCACTACATAGTTTAGCAAGGCCATGTTTTAGCCCTCATTTTCTGTCTTGTCATTTTATGTCAAACCCTTGATGACCAGCCTGCAGATTTTCCAGTAGTTACAGCTAAATGAAAACCTTCTGCTGTACCTTACAATTTTAAAGCCGATCCATTGGGAGGGGGGGGGAGGAGGGAAAGGGGGGGCAGTGGAAAGTACAAGAGAGGAAGGCATTTATAAACCACATCACAAAACCTCAGTCCTAAAAGCCCAAACAAGCACATCAAACATTCCAGTCAGTCTCAAATCCACCAATGCATTTTAAAGTGAGATTTGTGGCAGTGTGAAAGCTAACTTACTCGTTTGCCCGTCTGCAAATCTCGCCGCTACAAAGAGCTGTTATCATAATGCACACAAGCACTATCCTTCCGATTCTACCAACAACTCCGTACATTATTTTCATTCGAGCTTAAAAATTTGAGGTGGAAATTATATTCGCTTCTGTACATTTTAAGAAATGCAAGAACCGAAACAAACCTGGGAAAGCAGGAGAGAGCTCATTATATCCGCCAAATGAAGCATTCCGGACAAGCCTTCGGCCATCAGCTCTTGGAGAAAACACAGAAGAAATCCCAGCACATGAAGAAAACCTACGTCGCACTGGACCTTCTTCCTTCATGAGTTAAGGTGTTTGTGTAAGGATTATGTTCTCTGGGAAAGCTGGTGAGCATAAGCTGCTCGGAGCAAGAGTGTTGCAGTAGCAGCCTTTTACCTCACATTCTGATGAGTAAGACACAAAAGAGGAAAAAAAGAAACAAACGAAGGGCGCACATGAAAAATGCAGTGAAGAGACAGAGGCTGCCAAATCAGCAGCAAGCCAAGCAACACTATACTTCTCTCATCAAAGCCCTTAGGATGCTTAAAGTGGAATGGCTTTGCTTCGGCTCCTTTTTTCCAGGAAACAGACCACATCTCATTTTTTTACCTCACAGTTTTGGCCCTACTCATTTTGAACCACACAAAAATGGTAGTTGTCTTTTAAGGATTCCTAAAATCAAATTCCTGTTAGTCTTTCAAATCCCAAATTTATATTGCACAACAAACAACTCATGAGCTATGTGGCTTCCCTGTTTGATACTGGGGTACACTTTGGGCATCTGAAAAGGGAGTCAATCATTTGCATTATGCAGCCAAGTCAAACTCCCATTCAGGCACTCATCTAACTAGTTTTTGTCAACTGACTGCCATGGCCTCTACATCTTCACTTCTTATTTTTATTTAAAAGGTGAGGCAATTGTTTTTTTCTTCTCAAAACTCTCCCATGTTTATATATACAAACCAGCCTGACTCCTGGAAGAGCTGCCCTAAATCTCCACAAAAAGACTTTTTATTATTAATGCCCCAAATATTTTATTCAATAAAACACTTTAATGGACCAACTTAAATTTTAAACATATAAAAGAATCCAGTGAATTGTGCTTCAAGACCAGAAATCTGCTGATCCAAACTCCTCCTTCTGGCAGCTACTAGAATAAAGTCAAATAATCTCTCCCTAACCTCCTTTATCCACTGCTGGTTACATCAGCAGCCACAATGACTAGCATGTACAGCCACCCTCTTCCATATGTGGAACTTCCTTCCCATTTGGTGTTTCTCTGCTGGTCTCATTTTCCCCATCACACCTTATGACTGACAAAATGTTTTGAAACCTTCTCTGCAAAAAAAAAAAAAAAAAAAAAAAAAACCATGACAATAAGACACCAAGAACTGGCTTGAAAATAAGAACTTGAGTTCTACCTTACTCCATACTAGAGGTCTCCTTTTCTTACAAAGTGAAACACATGCCAAAAATTACATTAATAGTAGTGTGAATGTGATTAATCCTCAAATAATATTATTTACTCCATCCTCTTATACAAAGAAGCATAGTTAACTTCTCAATCTATGACAAGGTGAAAAAATGTACCAGAAAAAAACAAATACAAGGCATGGATAGCCATCAATAGAAACCATTATATACTATATGAAAAACACAATTCACTTAAGCACAGGAAGCAGGAAAAACTGGATGAGCATCATGTATTCAGGCCTGTCTCCATTTACCCAACCCTTTCACACTTCTTTCAGCTGAAGCAGTCCTTGTCCAAATGTCCCAGAAAGAACAGAAAAAGCAGCTAAAAAACTAAAGGAGTGGAATGGTGGGGCAATGAGGAGGAAATAAAAGGAGGGAGAACACTACCTTTTTTCTGTTTGGTTTGATTTTGGTTTTGTTTTAATAAACACAGCTCCATATCACCTCTCCAAATCTGTCTTAACTACAAAACAGAGCAAATACCTTGGTCCAAATCTATTCAGGATATGCATTTTCTTTTTTTATTCTAACTAAAATCAAGAGAAAGCTGCAGTAGAACTCCCCTTACACACAGGAGGAACTGTATCCTCTCATTACAGACCGACCTTGCCCAGGTAATGGGGCTGTCATCTCCTCTTTCAGAGTCAGGGCTCTGACCCTGCCCACAGCACTGTGCTCACACTGGTATCCGGCCGTTTCCAAGTCTTGTACTGGAATGGCTGGGTCACACAGACTAATGGGAGCTCCTCCCTCGGACACCCGCACACCACTCAGTCTGCATCTGCCTCAGCTGCTGGGCCCTGCTCACCCTGCCTGCCAGCCCAGCAGCTTCTTTCACAGCTGAGTCTTCTCTGCCACCTTATGTTCACATTACTAACAAGTGCCCACATTTCCAGGGGTTTCAGGAAACAACATAATCCTGAAGGCCTTTCGCTCACTTCTCTTCGTGCCCTCGCAGGTCCCTTGACACTGCTCATGTAGCCAAAATGTAAACAGGAACAGATTAAAATACCTCTTTCTCCTTCCTATGCCCTTTTCTCCATTTACAACTGAAAGTGAACTCTTTAGATAGATAAAATTAAGAATTTCAATATGGATAATGTTACATTTCCCTTCTCTGAGGCTCTCTCCAGTCAAGGAAGCTGTTATCCAGGTATTCTAAGCACCTGCTGCTTTACCTCAACAGCAACACAGGAGAGGCAGGCCCTGAGCCTTTTACCAAAATATGACTCTCTCTCACCACCACAACAGAGGAGGAAAAGAAAAAAATCTAATTAAAGTTTCCTCCTTCGTCTCCTCACTCCCTACCCCCCAAAGACCAAAGAACATCATAAATCCTTTTTCTTCTCTCCTTTCTGAAAATAAATCCAGACAGAAAAGGTCCATGTACTGATGAAATAAGATATCGTGACCTTAGACAAATGTCCCAGGCAGCCTTCTATCCTTTTGATACTACTTTCCAGGGCTTTAGTAATTGACATACTTAGAAAATGCACTCTCATACACAGCTTAGAAATTTACACAGTTTCAGATACTCACAAATAGAAGTACAGCCAAGTCCAACTGCATAAGTCAGACATGGCAGAAAAGCCTGCATAAACAGCAAAGTATCTGCACTTTAGCCTGAAGGCATCAGGGGCATGACACAGTGTATCTGTACATGAATATATGAGTATTTTCACAACAAAAGTTATGAAAAGTCATGATAGAAGGCAGCAGACCAAGTATGCCACTGAAAGAGAAAAAAAAGTTTCCTGGTTTCTCTGTTTTATAAAACATAAATCAGCAGGCAGACAAAAATCCCTACATGACTGAAATATTTAGTTCATGTATCTCAGGGCAGGAGATTGAGGGGAACAAAGAGGAAGAATCCATTCTCAGTCAATCTGTTGAGCATCTCTTTAGAGGAGGAAAACTTATTTAATGTATACATTTTTCTAAAGGCCAGAATGCATTTCACACATCAGATATTGAATCCGGGCTTCTTCAATAGTAAATACTAGCTGAAAACAAATCATAATCCCATGCTTAAGACATTCTTCCAGGATATTGCCTGGAGCAAAATGTAAATCTCAGTGTACAAAACAAAGAAGATACATGGAGTTCCAACAACTCATTAACACTTTTGACAGAGTCTGGTTTTAGCTTTAAAACATTTCTCCAATGGAAAAATATTTACAGCTGAGGAAAACACGGAACAGGTCTTAACAAAAAAGACCTCTGTAAATTGTATAAGTATGAATTCCATGAAATTGAATTTAAATAAAATCTATCTGGACAACCCAAATGAGGAATTGTAACTATAATAATCCTTTCTATAGACATTTTAGAAGTTTAGAATAACAAACATATTCTACAAACTGATACTGATGCAGTAATAAAACTAAGAGTATGTCTAGTGATGCAAAGTAAAAAAATAACCCTTTTCCCTTTAAAGGTACCCAAGGAAAAGCCAAAATCTTCTTAAAACCAAACTCTGTGAAAGCTAGAGAGAAAAGGAGGAAGGAAAGGCTGGTGTAGTAGAGGAAGACAGAGGCTTTTTAGACTTGCTCTGCAATTTTGACAGTAATTTGCCCTGACATTTCAACATCACTACCTTTTCCAGTAGAATTCTCCCCCAGTCCATGAAAAAGGACATAAATAATTCTCTGCATGCAGTACAAACACACTCTTTGCAGCGTGCAGAACACAAAAAAGGAAAGCAGCTAGACTATCACACCTAAGGTTTTATCAAACACCTGATTTTCATACGTGGATTTGAAGTAAAAGTGGTTTTCTCCTATTTAATAAAAAGGGTATTAAAGATATACTTGCCTTCAGCACTGATATTTGATTCATTAAAAAATTATACCTAAACCATGAGGCTACAAATTGGAGAGTAGTTTAGAGAGGCAAATTTCCTTCACCAAGTATTCTTCTGTTCTCTGGTATTTCCAGGTCCAGTGAAGTTTGGCTGAGGAGTAATTCCAGAGGCAAGCCTGAGAGTGGTGATGAATGACCACCAAGGCTCCCTATACACTGCTGGCAACTGTACTTGGCTGCACCTCCTCACTTGCTAACAGCCTGCTCAGCTCCTCCCACACGGAGTAAATAGCCTTGCTCACTGCTCAGGTTTCAACATTGTCATCTCAGCCCTTATGAAATTCTCAAGGTCACAGCTCAGGTTCAAGTAGGCCTGTCCTGCAGAGACTGTCATGGAGAAAGAGGACTTGCTTGAGATGTTTCACTGCAATCAGCCCTGCTGTGCCTTTTAAACCCAGTACCACACTTTCATAAAGCTATAACCCACACAGAAAGGAGTATATGCAATTTACAAGCCACAAATACTGGGTGGAGTAGCATTTCAGAAATGGCAAGTTTTATTAAACACACAATGACTTGCAGAGAGAAATGTGCCAGAGTATGCATTACAGTAAGAGAGCAGGAGGTCAGGATAATGTATTCAGGAGACTAAGCACACACAGCAGAACTTAAAACATTTTACAAGAAATTCAGTCTTGCAACACAGACTAAAATCAGATTATTCAGGGCTCAAGCTCCTTCCTCCTACTGTGACCAGAGCCACATTCATATCCCATTCAAGACAACCATCACTAAAGCTACTCCAAGTAAGTTACAGAGTTTTGTGGAACTGGGGCTTCACCTCCACACTGTCAAAAAGCTAAAAAGTGACCACCTGTGTCCTTGGGCTCAGTTCCCTGCATCAGGACAACAAACATTAATCCAATACCACCTAAAGAACAACCAGTGCCCATGGCTCCTACACACTGTTGATTACAAAATATTTCCTCATCATCAAAAGCAAGGCAAGACAAACTTAAAACACCTCCTAATAAAATAGCAAGACAGACCAAGAGTCTCCAAGCATGAGGGCTTGCAAGGTTTTAGAAAGAATTCTCATGCAGAAGGAGAAAGCGCAAGTGTTAACATTTTTCGAAGACATTAAATGCAGAGACGGTGCCTTACTTCAGATGTAACACTTACTGTTAATATGGAAATATTAAAAAAAAGCTTTTTGGAGAGCTTTAAGTAGGCTTTTAACAGTTTCTTCTTTAGCAGTGAGACAATGAGACAGACTTACAGGAAGATGAAGCGAAGTAACAAAGCGTGATATGCTTAGTAATAAACTGTTCTTAGTGTGTCAAGGTAATAAATTATGTAGCCTTTCTTCAGCTTCTCTGTTCAAAGAAAAGATATAGTAAACGGGAGACTGCATAAAATTACTTCCATAATTAAGTCTGTCTAGATATAGAGAGTAAATTCATAGGAAATGTGAAAATTAAAACAGAAATCACTATTAAAGATTAAGTATAACCCAACTACACAGGAAACAGCTTCGTCTGGAACCAGACAGATTGGCAAGATTTCGCCATCTGCAAGCCACATACTATTATCAGAAAGAATGATTAATACACTGAAAGCACTAGTTGGAAAAAAAAGTAACAGCACAAACTGGCATTTAAGCTGTGATCAACTCCCAGAGGAGTTACAGCCTTGCCTGTGCTCAATGCCTCCATCTGCTGTAATTATGGGCAGCAAGATTTCTCTCCCCTGCTCCAAGGCAGCTCCTCTGTGCTGTGGCTCCAGTTTCATGCATTCGTTTGAAAGAACAGGCTCTTGTGACCTCTTGGCAGAAATGTGCCCAGAGCACCACAGCCAAGTGCCTGTCTCAGGTAGAGTTGCTAATGCTTTGAAAAGGCTTCGAGTTCACTGTCACAGGGCTGTATCTTTCCTTCTACTGGTCCTCAGTAATCTGTCTTCCACTGACAGCTGTTTAAGAGGAGATGCACTGCTGTATCTCGGGGGCTTCTTGCACACCGACCATCAGGAACTCAGAACAGGGAGGATGAGTCAGGAGCTACAGACCTTTCTTATTGCCCAGTGAAACAAATTGTGTTCCTGCTGTCAACTGGGACAAACAACTGAAACAAATGGGTTTTTCTAAAAGCTGCAAGTTACACAGGTCAACAACAGACCAGCTTTAACTTGTTAGTTGTCTTGGGTACAAAGTCAGTAACATCTGAGTCTGATATTTTCTGGGTCATTAAGGCTCCAAAGGCATCTCATCCCTTCAATAGCTAATAACTCTTCTTTAGGACCTCTTGTTTGGAAATGCCTGTTCTTAGTTTTCCATCTTTACTCACATACAAAAATAGTTAAATTTGTATTTTCTAAAAAAAGGCAGCATCCTGTGGATTAAAATCCTAGCACCAGCATATCCTTTATATGTTTCTTCTGGAGTTGTTTAAAGTACAAGCTCAGCACAGCCAAAAATGCCCTCACTCTTCCCAAAAATCAGCTTCACCTCCTCTTTCCAATTCAAGGTGATCATCATCATCACTGGCAGACATGTAATTTTGTTTCCACTGTCAACCCACCTCCCTGCACCTAAGCCACTTCTGTTTCTCAGTCACATAACACAATATATTTTTATCGTATTGTAAATTGAATGAACAACTACTACTCCTCTGTTGGAAAAGAAGGGCAGATCCTATTTGTTCTCTCATGTCAGGCTCCTTCCGGACACACACATTCCAGAAGGACATGCTCACATTTTCACCTTATCTGTATCTCACTGATGTTTGAATAAAGACAGAAAAGTCTGACATTTTCAAGAATTCTATTACAGATTTTTTAATAATACTATCTTCACTAGATTCCTCTATTTACCACAATTATTGCTATTTAAGCATCTATGCTGTCTTCATAAGTTTGAAATATGTTTTAAGAAAATATTGGTAAGTTAAAAATATTATTAATCACTTACAAAGAGACTGCTGAGTTTTTTCATAAATTTAATGTGATCACCACTTCTGCATTGATTCATTTTATCAAAGAAATAAATCAGTAGGCCTGAGTTAATAAGATTTACAAGAATCCAATTTACCAGGGATAATTTGACATAAACAGATGACATCAGCAAGCAGAGTCCTGCTCTACAACTTTTGAAAATGCAGTCTTGTGCTTGATATTCTTAATGTTAATTTTTAAACTGCAATAAAATAATTTTGTCAGTTATTCCCTTTGATCACACACTAAAAAAGGAAAAATTCCAAAAATAATTTCAATAGAAGTTTAGTTATTTGTTCATTAATAGTTAATGACATTTTTAACCACTGAATGCAAACACAGAAAATGAGCTAAATTAGCATCATACTATCTGTGTGTCAGCTGCTAGAACTGAAAGATGATTTAGCAGTACCAACATCTATATGTACTACACTTAAAAAAATATGGTCTTGGTGAGTTGTCAAGGCCATGCTGCCCACTAAAGCCTAAAGACACACCATCCCACAAACATAAGGAAAGCTTAACAGATAAAGCTAACTCCCCAAGTTCATTTAAGTTTCCATCAAAAGGCAACTGAATTATTTAGGTCCTATTCCAAGTCTAACAAATGTTAATAAAATATTGAGCAAAAAACATTGTATTAACCATTTAATATGTTCAAGACAGATTAGCTGTAGCATTATGACTAGGACTAACCTACTCTGATGCTCCAGTTAACCACCTAATGGATAAGGCAGGAATAAATTCACAAAAATTAAAGTTAAAACCCCATCTCAGGATCATGCTATACATAGCCAAGTTAGCACTTGACCACTAAAATTCTAAACTTTCTACATAAACAGGTTGATATCATACAGGAAAAATCTCCACCATCCCTTTCTTAAAATACATTTCCATCAAACAACATTGCTGAAGCTTTCTATGGAAGTGAGTGTGACCTCCACACTTACACATGCCAGTCACAGGTAAGATACTTCAGCCTCAGAATAAAGGATAGCATAACTTCAAGGACCCTAAAAATATTTTGTAAAACAATGCAAAGATTATATAGAACAGTGTCATTTTAAATAGACTTTTGCTGAACAATCACTAGACAATGCTGCCAGATCAAACGGTACTCTACATTTATAAAATAAATCTGTACTGGACTCCAAGAAGAAGACCTCTGTCTCAGACAACATACTCCATCTTATAAGAGTGACAGGAGTGGGGAAGGAGGAAAACATGTCTTAAACTAAGAAACCAAGTACAGGAAAATAGAAGCTTTCTGAAATCCAGAGCTATGGTCACAAATGAAAACACAGTATTTATTCAAGAGCACCTAAAATGATAAAATACATATCACTTACAACTTGACATTAACAGATTACATAGTTCTCTTTGCTCCAAATAGGCAGTGGCTCAAACTAATGTTAAATGTACTTCCCCTCTCTCATGTTAAGACTAGTGTCGTTTTAGCCATATTTGTAATGCTTGTCATTAGGAGCTGACTTAAAACACAAGCAGAAGACATAAATCAAGCTTGTTCCACTAGATTTTCCAAGAGATGGCCACTGAGCATACCTGTCCCTGGACAGCTGGCTAGACAGCCACCATGGTGGTTTTCATGTTAACACCAAAGTTACTGTTGGATGTTCCAGAGACTGCCCCATCACAAGCTTTTTTGTTTCATTCCAACTCATCTGGTTTTGAGCTACAAGTTCTATACCAAAGTGGCCTTTCAGCACAAGTGCTTTTTATTCAGGCATCAGGAAACAACACAGCTTAGGTAAAAGTGGCCAACTGGCAATGCACAACATCCAACTGTATACAGGCAAAAGCTAAGTTCCCGTGTCCTTAGGTACATTTACTCAGCTCTTTGCAGACTGTATCACACATTTTTTCTATTTTGATTTTGTCATCCCGTGTCTAGCATGATATTGAATTATTTATATTACTCATCTCCTAAGGATGACTTCAGGTATCAGTGACTAGAAGTATTTCCATTTAGTTCCTCGTAAATGCCTTCAAATTCTGCATCTAAACATTCCCAGTCTCATTATACCATACTACAGGCCCATTGTAAAGACCTTTGTTAACTGGATTTCAGTTACAAGAGTCAGCCTCTGCTTCATATTTTTCAGGCTTCCACAACATCTCTTTTTCTCCAGTGTAACAAGCTCAGATTTTCTCCAGTGCTGTAATTTTGCTATAGGAATAACTACCATTGAATAGTCACCCAATTTTTAAATGCTGGTCGACCCACTCCATAAAAATCACCTCCCAAGTTGTGGATAGGCTACAAGACAGTAATTGTGGGTTGCTGAAGCCTAGCCCACATTGTACCATTTCTCTACTGAAACTGAATGCAAGCCAAATTTCTTGTCTCATGAAACTACAGCCTTATTCCTAGTAGTGCTCCTGGAAAATGAAGTCAGCGATGATTGAGGCTAAAAAAGGCACAAATACATTTAACCAGCTTAAATTCACATATATAGGCCCTGAAATATTCAGATGAAAAAAAAAATTGGAGAGAAAATATCTGCAAGGAGCTTGACTTAGGACAATAAAGTCAAAGTGGTTTTCAAGCCCATCTCAATGATTTTCTTATGAATGAAAGCCCTGAAAAAAACACAACACAGTTTAACTTTACAAATGAGTGGGAACAGCAATATTAAAAGGAAGAATTTATTAGAATATTCAAATACACTTACATAACTCCAGCATTTGTCTAGTAAAGGATACAACACAATACAGAGAAAATAACCAAAAGTTCTTCCAACATAATCAAAATTAAAAACAAGTTATATTTATATTATACAGAAAATATTTCCAGAGTAAGCTTGAAACGAGGCAGAGGACACCAAGTGCTGTTCCAGTGAGGTAACACCAGGTATTAGAAAACATATCCGAGCTAGCTGTGTGTAGTACCAAAAATACTACCATAATAACTTTAAAATACACTAAAATACTATCAGATTCAGCACAATAACAACTGTCTTTGTTTCAAAGTTTTTTTCCTTATCTAAATAGTACTGAATGGGAAAACAGGAATATGATTCAAAGTTACCTGAGACACTGCCTTTATTACTCTGAAACACTAATATCATTACTCTGACAAAGTAAGGCATCGGAGTTAGGGAAACTCAACAAAAACAGTAAAAAATATAAAACCATGTCAGGCACACTACTCATGAAAAAAACTAAAGGAAGCACGGATGACTAGCACGGCTGCCAATAGTAAATGGGGAGAGAATATTAATTTTAAAAGCCTGAAGTTTTCACCAAGAATACCCCAAGAAAGATGTCTAATGATTTCCTAGGCAATAAATACAAGGAGTTTCTAATGCAAATAAGCACAAGAAGAGCAACTATTGCTTGTTTTTTTGTTTCTTGTATAAGACTATCAGCATGACAGGTCTACTAATGAGTTTCACTTTCCATCCAGTCAGTTCTCATGGATCCACAAAGTTTGTTTTCAACAGGTTTTTAGCAAGGCAGAGGGACCACCTGAAAGCTGGCAAAAAGTAGTGTTGAGACTTTTTCTATAGAGAAGGATCTTTTACTAGAAGTAATTGCTCAGTAGTTCCCCTGATGGTACGTCATAACACTGCTCCATAGAGACACAACTTAAACACTGCAAAAAGAATGTTACTGTGGGTTTTACAGGACTACACACAAATAATCATTTACCATCATGTGGACTGTTCTCCCATCAAACAAATCACAGCATGCTTTAATAAACTAGTGCATCACGTAATGCCTTTTTTCCCGTTTCAGATTAACACATAAAGATACAAACAATTACATACAAAAGTTTAATATGCTTTCTTCCTTACCTCTTCATTGTAAAAGGCAGTGATTTTGAACCAGTATTTGGAACAGATAATTAAAGTCAGAATCTAAATTCTTCAAAACCTCTGTAAAAAAAAACTTTGTCTTACCATGACCATGGGCAGTTCCTGGACTAAGACATGGTTGAAGTGACTCTTTGGTTGGAGTAAAATAGCCTTCTTTCCCCTGGTGCTGGTTCATTTTTCCTGGAGTTATAGGCTGTTCATCACTGTTTGTTACCACTGCTGAAATACAAAATGGATGCTCATTCAATGATGTTATGTGCTTGTGCATGGATTTCTATTAAGAATTTCACTGCTATTTATGAAACTGGTTTTCAACTGCTCTCTAGTGAAACATTTCATTCTAGAAACTGAGGTTTTCAAATCAGATAATTGCTTTGGAGAGGATGGCAGAAAGAAGCCAGTAAGACTGGTCTAAGACATGAGGCAGAAGATGAAAACAAAAACTAGCATGAGGTTGGAAAGGCTGATACTGAATACAGATACAGCATTGAGCTGTTGCTTGTCTTTTGAAATCCTTCTTTTCTTTACCACTTTTGTGATAACTTTTGGTTTAACTAGCCACAACTCAGCCAACCCATGAAACAGCTTGCCAGATCAAGCTGTGCCAACATCCCAGCAAGCTAAGATGAATGTCTGTATACACATCACAAGAAACAAGTCTTAGCAATAAAAATCATGTACAAATTCTGTCAAGGCAAAGGTTTAAAGCAGAAGAGTTACTCTCCTTGAACCTCATCAGTCTGAAAAACTTGTCTGGTGTCTTCTTACCTATTTCTAGGATAAACTGAGCAGCCATCCTGTTTTACAGTTTCTGTATATTTCCTTAAGCTGCACACAACAAAACTGTACCTTTTTTCATAGTCAAAGAATAACTGTCTCTGTAACACCTGTCACGTGAAAGCAGATAAACTGACAACGTGTTCAAAGAGGGAAACAAGCAATATTTACTAAAGAAAAGACTGGAACTTACAACACTGATGGTTTTAAGAGTTCCCAAGCTTTCCTTAAAAGTTCAGCAGAAGATTTGAGTCAAATCAAACAAGTTCTATTCTCTGGATGGACTCTGCAAAGTACAAAGGCCTTCTTAGCTTTATCACTACTATTATTACAAGTAGTGGAAACATTTTGCAGCAAAACCTGGAATGAACACAAACCAGTATGAAAAAATAAAATGGTGCTTAAGTGTCCAGAGAAGGGCAAGGAAGATAGTGATGGGTCTGGAGCACAAGTCTGATGAGGATGGCTGAGGGAGCTGGGGTTGTTTAGCCTGGAGAAAAGGGGATTCAGGACAGACTTTATGGATCTCTACAGCTACCTAAAAGGTAGTTTCTCCCACCTAACAAGTGACAGGACAAGAGGAAACAGTCTCAAGTTGTGGCATGAGAGGTTTAGATTGGATATTAGAAAAATTTCTTTACCAAAGGGGTTCTCAAGCACTGGAACAGGCTGCCCAGGAAAGTTGCACCAGTCCTGGAGGTATTTAAAAGATGTGCAGATGTGGCACTTGGGGAAGTGGTTTGGTGGTGGACTTGACAATGCTGGGTTAACAGTTGGACTTGATGATCCTTAAATGTGTTTTCCATCCTAAATGATTCTATGAAGACTGCAAGGATTCATATTCTTCATTAATTCACTATACTATTTTTCTACATCAGATAAACCATCTAAAGCTCTGCTCCAGACAAACTGTACACTATGTGAAGTGCTGCTGAGGTAAAATATGTGAGGAAATGGACAAGGGAGGCAATAAGCTCATTTTACCAGTTCAGAATTTAAGTCTACCAGTGCCAGAAGGCCAGTATATCAAAGCAGTGTCTGATTTTGCTCTTCTAGTAGTATCTAACTAGCTGTTTATTGTTCTGCAACTACAAGGGAAAGGGGGGAGCACAGCAGCTGCTGAAGTCTTGGGAAGGGACTGTACCACAAAAGGTTTGGTATGTGCAAATAAAAAGGGGGTAAGAAAACAGCTGCTTGCCAGGTTTGCACAAAATGGGCGCTGCAAGGAGAGTGAGCTATACTAGTTTTAAAGATTAATGGCATATAGTGCACTGAAGTAGGACCAACTTTCAGCCAGCTAGCTGAAAAGTCCTTTTCATGAGCCACTGGCCACTTAACTTCCACAGGGATGGGATTTCTCAGGTACCCCTGCCAGCTCCCATGCCACTGCAGCAGGTGACATCATGGGCTTCACAGCAAGAACTGCACTAGCAACCCTCTCCTGTGACCTGTGCAGAAGGCTTGTTTGTGAAGGGGCAGCATGCAGCACTGCTAACTTCTCTGTACGCTGTAAGCTTTGGGAATTCCGAAGGTTTCTTTAAGCTGTCACAATGCAATAACTTCTCAGGCAGTACTTGGCAGTAACCCGGAGCGTAAGCAAGCTCTGCACACAGGTGTTAATAAAGCATGTGCTACGTTCAGCAATGGTCACTCAGTCGTACTAACAGGACTACAAGCTTCAAGCTCACTGTTAAATTCATATTCCTTCATTAGGAGTCAATTAGGTCCTGCAACAACTCCTAGCACTGTCAGAAAGGCTCTTTTCCTAGAAAACACCTAATACAGAATACCACATGGCAAGCACTTTACATGCCTGTGGATTCAAGGTGAAATTCTTAAACCAAGTGAGTTTTTGAGAAATTCCATTGATAAAGCTGAAGAATGATTAGGGGGAGAGTTTTTAAATCTCCTTTTCATACAAAGCATTATAAAACTACTAAACAAATGGAACTAAATTAGTTAAGAACATAACTATTTATCCAGACCATAGCAGCCACTAGGAGGAAGTTGTCCCTCCTCCTGCAAAATGCCTCAGCCTAATGCTCAGATGTTTGCATCTGAGGTGAGGGAGAAGACAAGGCATTATTTTAGAGAAGAAACATCAAATAGTAAATATCAAAGCCTCCTTGAGACTCTTTAGAGGGCACATTTCAGTATCAGCAGAACTGTTGAGAATTGAGAATACATACATAGTTTGTTCATGTTCCTCCCACTGGTCATCAAATTTCTAATATAAAAGTTTGTCAGTACAATTCATACCTTCGAAGAAACATAAACTGGGGTCTTTTACAGCAAAATCATTTCAGGTAAAGCTATGAAAAAAAGTATCTGAAGTGTCAGGTTCCCACTTCCTCTGTTTCTATAATGAGCCTGTGCCTACACCACTGAAAATAGCACAAGGACATCATATTCAGGAAGAGGTTTATTGCAATTCAATTCAACGTTGTTTTCCAATGTCTATAATAAGCCGTATCAGCTAAGACCACAGCTTCTGCACAGACTTCTTACAGAAAAAAGAAACAATTTATGCCTGCACCTTTCTTTTTCCCACATACACAAACTCTTAATCCCAGGCAAAATTATTCTGCCAATCATACTATCACACTAATGCCCGCAAACCTATGGCACCAGCAAGTCTTTGGCTGCTTGTAAGCACATAAATATATCTGAAGTTTTTCCTAGCACCTCATCAGATCTGACCCTGCAGCATTACAGTATATACACACCTGTTCAGTAGTGAATTTGTAAAATTATTGACATTAGGTGAACACCACATAGCACTATAAAGAGACAAGCTCAAAATTAAAAAACTGTTTCTGAACCATTATTTCCATATCTTTACTATCTATACTACAGTAGCATTTGAAGGTTTCATTTCAATCTGATAAAAAAAGCTTTTTCTCTTCCAGATAAGTAATATAAAAGATTTTTTTTTTCCTGGCCATAACTGGGAGAGGTAAAGAATAAACTTTTCCTACTAAAAAGTAAAAGCTAAGGTAGGGACACAATTGGATGAGTGGTATGCCAGGCAATATACTTTTCCAACGGCAAATTTTCATCACACTTTAACTTCTCAATTATGATATGGAAGAAAACCTAGTATTTATCCCAGCAACTATATGCAAGGATATATGCTAACTACTATGAACATATGTGCAAACATAATGTAGGAGAGAGGAGTCACTTACTTGATGGTCCAGGAGAGTCTCTGTTCTCACCATGATGCTGTGTACACATACAATTGAGGAATGAAGAACAGCAAACATAAAAATCCAGGCCAGGAAGAAGCAAGTGCACAAAAAGCAGCAGCAGCAGCGGGAAAGAAGGACAATGAAAACAGTGTTAGTTCATAACTAAAATACAATGTGCACCTCAGTGCCAAAGGCAAGACCTCCAGAGACTCAGCAGCTCAGAAAAGTTGAAGCAACACATCTGACAAATATGCTTATAGAAAAGCCATTATTAAGAAGCCATCATTAGTAAACAGCAACTGCTTCAACCACTTCTTCTGAGTGGAAACTCTCCAGCAGCAATTTAGCGCTCATA
The DNA here is from genome assembly GCA_020086605.1 of Lanius collurio. NCBI lineage: Eukaryota > Metazoa > Chordata > Aves > Passeriformes > Laniidae > Lanius > Lanius collurio. The sequence goes on along the minus strand of JACBWW010000005.1, from coordinate 19,613,994 downwards.
TGACTTGATACACAGCATTTTTAAAGACATTTCAAGCTGGAATGGTTTCAAAAGACTGAAGCTCTGAAGAAAGCTGAAATAACACAAAATATTTCCAAAACCACTCCTTTTTCAGAAAAGTGCTTTGGAAGGAAAAAAAACCTTTAAAGCCATCAGTAATGTGCAAGCCCCTACAAATGCTAGAGCCAAGTCTACCTGCTTTTTGCATACAAACACAAACTTAGAAGCCACAGATTCAGTTCATCTACAAACATAGGTAACATTTGAAATTGCTTAGGATGCAAGACAGTGCAGTTTTAAATTTAAGAGGATATTTTATATCTAAGTACTTCCACAGAGCCAAGTTGTATAAAAAATAATTTCTCTCCCACTGAATGCATCAGATATAGGCAATAAAGGATGGTAACTGCACAGTAATAGCCTGTACTCCTTTCTGATATTTGATCTGAAATCTTTTTTAAATCCTTGCTAACCAAGACCTCAATCAAGGCTAAGATCCTGCTGTGCTCAGCCATGTACATGTACAGGGCAAATTCCACTTATGTCTTAAAGGATTTACTACATCTGAAATCTGTGAATAATAGAAAAAGAGAAAAAAGAATATCAATCAGCGTGAACATTTCCTCCTTAAAAATAAAATAAATCCAAACATGACATATCTCCTATATCCCAAATAAAAAACTTGTGCTCCATAAACTGCTTTAAAGACGATCCAATCTTGCCTCTCTTATCAGGACTTAACAGCAGGAAATTTAAAAAAGAAAAATCATAATCAAAATCTTTGCAAGCAGGAGTCTTGTCTTGTACTCCTGATCTCAAAACACTGATTCATTTTTTTTTTATCACTCATATCTGCCTAAGGGTGTTAAATTGTGAATTGACAGGGCAATGTGCAAATGCAACATACTGCAAGGAATATACAGCAAGTGCAATACACATCATTGGAAAGGTGAGGGAACACTTCTTTCATAATTCTGCACTTTCTGGACCAGGACTTGACTGAACAGGAAAAACTGAAATAAAATATAAGCACACTTGGCAAATAACCTTCTATTCCTGCCAGAGACTAAATTCAGGTCAAAGAGTGAAACCCATGAACTTACCAGTAGTACATGAACAATATTCAAGAATTCAATGGCTTTCAAGGCAAAGTGTTTATTCTTAAGGTACAGATAACATACTGCAGACTTGGAAACAATTTATGTTCAGACTGTAACTGTCATACCCTCTGCTGATTTTACCTTCAAGAGAATAGTGGCTCAGAACAAGAGAACAAGAAGCCTGCAGAAACTGTACAGAGATCCAGCAACTGACTGAAGGACTGGGAGCACTGCTATTCAGCACTGGGCTGCTTTATCTGTCACTGGGAGCTGGAAAGCAAGAGAATGGACCTGGAAAAATACCTTGTAAACAGACACACAGGATCAGGAGTACCTGAGACTCAGCCAGATGTTCACTCGCAGCACGTCACTCACGTGTGGAAGAAATAAGAGTGAAAAGGCAGCGCAGCAGGTCCTGTCTCACTGCCTGCCTTGCAGGCAGCCCTGGCCAAGATACAACGTGACACCAGAGAGCAGGGCAACCCGTCACCTGAGATGATGATGCAGGGGCTTTTCGTGTAAATATTTTAGCATTGCATGGTTAATCCTATGAACTGGTACAAACAGCTCCTATGCCAGCGGCTGAAACACAAGCCTGTCTAACTCTGTCCTTGATCTTCTCCAATAGACCTTCTGTTTACACACCAAACTTCCTCTGTTGCTGGTCAACCCCCTCTCTTCATTAGAGATATTTGGGTCTGTGTATTTACCTAAAACCTGCAGAATGTATATTTCTAAACACTAGTGCAAGATGTTAAGGTACTGGAATGAGACTATTTTGGCCAAAAATTTCACTTCATTTTCCAATGGCCTACAGCACTTCTACCATCTGCAATCCATATCATTGCAGACTGAGGTTCCAAACCACTAAGGGAACAAAACATGACAGTTTTACTACTTCAGTGTTTTCTCTGAAAGGAATGCCCTCAGGACATTCCTGTCCATCACCACAACTCTTATTCTAAACATACAAAATTAAAAGAAACAAACACACATTTCCAGAGGCACAGCCTCCCCTTATTTTCACATGATATAACTGATGACTTTGATTACAGAACAATGTTCTCAACACTATGTGATCAATTTCACTTCTACAGAGGCACAATTACTTTAAAATGTTACTTCCAAAATATACAAAGCCTAGCCTTCCTCCCAGTAACGTTTTTGACTAAGAAGTAAAACCAGCAATATAAATCCAGCAATATAAAGCATCATATGAGACAGCAGCTGTAATTGTTTTATACAAAAGCAGCTCATGTGCTTCAAAAAAAGCACTGTTTTTAGACGCCCATAAGAAACAAAATCCTTTTCCTGTTGAACATTAGAGTAAAAACAAAAGCATATGGCACACTAGCATGTCCAAATCTCATATTATCAAAGTTTTTTAAAAACACTTACTAGTTTTACAATCAAAACATATATCTAAATTTTTAATAGTTTACATGGACATTCTAAAGCCAAGTTTGAGTTTTCACCTGGCTGAAGACAATCTCTAATACATGTAAACCATTAAAATTAATCCAGATACATTTAAATTCAGGACCACTGACCCAGCTTACAAATCTGATCAATAAAAAGAACCTCTACTCAATGCTTCTAGGAAAAAAGGTAATTTTATGTCTGTTGATAGATTAAGTAGCAAGGACTGACACTGACTGTACAAGTTATATCACAGGCAAATTATGTATTAAATATATGTTTTAGCAAAAATTAGAAGTGAGTAAAAATTACTAAAAAAAAAAATTCAGAAAAGAATAGTTTATATCATGCATTTCCATGTAATATTCTATGTTCTGGAGCAGTGATATTTGACTAAATTATTATTTTACAGAAAAGTAGTCAAAGCAAGCATATATTATTTTGCACTGTTTTAATGGTGTCAGACTACAAAAATAGTTTGCTGAGCTGTCACAGCCTTTGTCTTCAAATTTATATTCTGTACATATCAACCTAATTATTAGGCAATAAGAGCATTTAATGCAAGACTTTTCTGCCTATACTGATTCTGGAAAGGAAAGAGCACAGCGTTAAGGTCGGTGATCTTCCCATCTGTTCTTTTACACGCAAGCCAAAAAGAAACAAGTTACAAACACCTCTAAAAAAAGGTTTTCTCAGATATATCCTAGAAACATCCCAAAGGACCTAAAGGTGGAGAAAACCATTCATCAGTATTCCTCATGCACATTGCAACTCCTGTATTTCATTAATTTTATCAGGAAAATGGAACTTTTAAAAATAAAAAAAACAAACATATTGCCCTTAAAAGTCTGGAATAGTGAAAAGTTTTAAACAAGATTTCAAAAAAATTAAATTTCTGAGAAGTATCAGGATTTGCATTGACTGAAGGTCTTCAGAATTACTGGTTCAATCTCTCTTAAAATATATATGACATTTTTAATATTTAATTTTAATTTTTTTCACAATATACACTAGGCCAAGTATATTAGACCACCAAATAAGCTTTCAAAAACGTTTTTAATACCTGTAGTGCAATACACAAAATTTGACATTGCAACTGCAGTTAAGACAATTACCCCACTAGCTGGTATTTTGGCAAGAAATGCTTAGAATAGCCTATTACCATATACCATCAGTTAAAAGAAATTATTCTGAGATGACATTTCAGAAGCACACAGGATGAAAGGCAATCTATCCTTACACTTAGCATTCTTCTAAAGGAGTCTTAGTAAAACAGAGACTCACTTTTAGGTACCTTCTTAAGATCATGCTAATCTGAAGGAATGTCACAAAAAGAAAAGTAGCACATTTTATGTAACTTTGAAGCATTTTATAAACTGGTACTTTTCTACATATTTTGAGAAAACAAGGAGCACAGCAACTGAACTCACAGGATTTTTTAAAAAAATAAGAATACCCTATTACACAGTTGACAGTTGATACTCATAGTATGCTGCATCTGTGACACAGATGCATGGGCCAGCAGCAAACCAATGAATTTGTTCATTACAGAAAAAAGCCAAGAATTTTCTTAATGCACTGCAAAATAGTTTGTCTCCAAAATCATCACTTAAGATAAAAACAGTAATAAAATACTTGATCAAATTAACAGCTCCATGTAGTAGTTGACTCTCCCAAATAAAGATTGTCAGTAATGAGGTGTTAAACTTGACCTTCACCTCAGTTACAGAAAACATATCCTATTTTGCCTTAGGGAGGCAGTGTTTTGGAAACTATAAAACATTTCCTGCTTAAGCTATTAGAGTGCTTCTACATAACACAGCTCGTGGAAAAACTAAACTCTTAAATAATTTCAACATTTATGATGATGATGAAGCACGACAGTACCCACTAGCCTTTCCTGTTTTTAAACTGTGCTTAGAAAGAGTTTCAGTGCTTCAGAAATTTTATAATCAGTACAGATTATCACTCTTACACCTCAGATTACTCTCATAACATATAATTATCTCTCTTTCTGCCTTTTCTGCTCCTCATTCCACCAAGAACTACATTATTTTTTCTATTGTCCATAGTCACTAACTAGCAACATGCCAATTAAACTGAGAGGAATAACTTTTCCTTCGGGACTCTGAGACAAAATAAAAAAATCAAATCAAATCCAAAATGTTTTTGACATTCAGACCTCTTGCTATGAGAATCTAGTAAATGATACATGATACTACATGATACTCCAAATGCATTCACCAGAAAAGTATGAATTCAAACCAAAAGTGAACAGATTCAAGCCATTTAACCCTCTCTCTGCAAAAGCATCTTCACATTCATCTCATTACACAAAGGCACACTTAAGTTACTCACTGAATTTCTATCCAGTTCCCCATCAACCGGAACGTTCTCCATGTTGAAAGGGCCTGCTCTGTCTCTATCAGTTAGAGTTCTTCCATCCTGCTACTCGAGATCCTAGAGAGGAAAAGAAAAATGTAACAATTTAATTCCAAGGGCTGAAATCCATTAGAGAGCTACACTTTCTCTCCCCTCTGTTTCAAGAGGGTAAACAGTCTTATGGTAACTTCTTCATTTTACAGCTCCTCACAAAACATGAACATTTACCGATAGAAATCAACTTAGAAATGGAGAGAATAGTTTCAAATAAAATGGCCAACACAAAAACCACTCACAGGGGCAAGCATGTACTTCTACAAATAAAGAAGAGTTATGGGAAAAAAAAAAAAAAAAAAGAAACCCACACGTTTTGCCCTGTACTTCCCGTTGTTCCAGAGTTGCCAGTAGCATACCGCTCCCGCCTCACAGGCATGTGCCCACCAATTGTTTGGGTACAAAACAAAGCTGTTCTGGAGCAGTCAGGGTTGAGGGCTTCCCAGCATAACTCCAGAAACAGCCACATATTGCTTTGTGGAACCAAAACACAGAAATAAAATAACATGTGCAAGCCAGCACCTTCTGTGGCACAGTGGGCACTCAGCTGGGGGTCACCACACACAGCCAGAAAGCAATGCCTCATTCTCTAAGCATTTCCTACTTACTTTTTTTGCAAGAGAAAGAAACCTACGATGAATCTTAGTATTCACAGCGTATTTGAAGTCATTAGTGAGACAAGCACACACTCTGGAATCAAACAAAGCTTGGAAACAATCTAGCCATTGATTTAAGCCAGTTTCAGAAGAGGTACAGATCAAACTGGGATGCCTACTGAGATGCCCAGCTACAGCCCCTCGCTCTGCCTCTCTCTCCAAAACCACCATCAAACAAGACAGTAGTGGATGAGGAGGGTGTGGGCCTACCTGTTCAAAACAGTACAGCCAGTATTGCACAGGGAGAGAACCCTGTGGTCCCTCTGCAAAGCTGCTCTCACTCTGCCCTTCCTGCCAGCCACAGCAAGCGTTTGATCAGAGAATTACCCAAGGACAATTATTTTCTTTCGTCTTGGGTGGGGTGAGGGGGAAGGAAGCAGCTAAATTACAAACTTAATTGCTAAACCAACACTTGAGCAAGAGCAGGGCTAGCACGAAGATGGTGAGGTATTTTTATGCTATGCTGTTAACATATTGTGCTTAATCTATGCATCGGGTTAATGGCAAGGTTTAGTTAAAAAAAGATTAAGTGAAAATGGAAGGGTGAAGTGGGAAGAATCATCACAGTCCCTCCAGGGAACCTGAGGAGCATCCTAAATGCAGGAGGATGGGAAAAGGACAAACAGACAACCAGAATACACAGGATCTTATGGTTCAAGGTCTGTCTCAGGAAATAGATACTCATGAAAACAAATCTCACTATAAAGAATAACCATCTATTCAACTGCTTTTAATGTTTTATTATAATTATTTTTTGGTTTTGCATTATGTAAAGCAAGTTAGAACTTTCCCTCAGGAAAAAACATACAGTATTAATACACTCTAGAATACTACCATAACATATGCCAGTAAACCACAAAAGGAACCATTAAAAAACAGTGTAACAAAATGACTGTGCGCTAACAAAATTGTAAAGTTAGAAGTTGTCTATGACTTAGTCCAATGAACTGAGGAGGACCTTGCTCAAGTACCTGAGTAATTAACCGAGGAAGCACATAACTGGGAAGCACATGGCTGTGCTCATGTAAATTAGAAACAGTAGACATCTGAAAGGAGATGACTGCAAGTGATTAATTTGCATTAATAAAAGGAAAGATGTCATTATCACAGAAAGAGGAATTCACCCCAAAGCTCTGTTTTGCAGAGCAGCAGGCACTGTGACCCTTACCTCCCACACCCAAATACAAGATGCAGATTGGGTACACCAGACTGCATGCATATTCAATTTACAGAAACACCAAACTCTTTTAAATAGGATGAAAAATGAATGGCATTACAAACAGATGCGTGTACTTCTACTTAAAGCCATTCTTCTGGCTTTTTTCAGTTACACAAACTTGTAACCACACTCAAGTTATCCAAAGGAACAGATCTTTGCTGACAGGAACATTCAGCCTAAAATACTTTTAACCCATCTTTATGTTTAACAGATGTTTTTTTAACTCTTATTTTTTATTGTCAATGCTCCTAGTGTAATCTGCTCCTCCAATTGTTCACATGACCACAGATACTACATCCTTCCTTATCTTGGTATCAAGAGCAGTACCATCACACAGGTACCCTAATGCCTAATTCTTAGCATTCATGATCCCCTGTGGTCCCAAAGACACTCATAATGCAGCAGGGTCTCAAAGGCTTCAGGGAAGTTTTCTGGGAAAGGGAAGGAAAAAAATTCCACCTGCTCATGTTCAAGCAGCTGCAGAAATGGTTAAGGACTACCTTCCCCCAAGCTGTTTAGTTTATGAGTAGACAGCCGGCTTGGCTTATTTTTCTTGGCAAAATGAAGGCTGAAAGTGAACAATATTGCTTCTGTTATATGCCAAAATAAATACAAAGGAAGGAAAAGGGCTCTCTCAGCAAAAGGATGTTGCCAAAGAGTCAAATAAGTATGAAATTGGAGAACAGATTTATTTTGAAAATTACAGAACACTTCTAACCATCTGAGCCCCAAGGCTTTGAAACAAGTTTCCAACCAATGTAGGGAAGGGGAATTCATTTATTTGTAAATGCAGCCAGGTTATTATGAAGGGTACTTCTACAAGCAAGCAAGCTCTTTTCTACTTTAGTTAACCCAACCATTAGATTTGAAGATAAAACCCCAAATGTACCATTTTATTGATTTAGGGAGGTTTTTTTTGCTTTTAGGGAACATTCATGATATATGCCTTTGCTGCTCCCTGTAACATTCACAAGTGTTTGCAATTTGGTCAACTTGATGTTTTAATTAACAAATGTTCCTTCACAATCTTAATTCTTAAAAGCTTAAGTGTTCAGGAAGGCAAAATGAAATAATTTGAAAATAACTCTATAATAGCATCCAGATAGTCAGCAATTTTTTCTTTATAGACAATGGATACAATTACGCACTCACAAACTTATTACTTTAAAGCTCCTGTACCAATCAGACAAATCCTGCCACAAAATAAGCTCATTCTCTCCAACTGTGAAGAAGGCTGAGCAGGTCGAAAACGCATATTTAAAGCAGAAGGGAAATGTTTTCCTCTTACCACACAATCCACAACCTGCCCTGTTAACATCTGCATTCGGTCTTATTTTTGCTGATGACACCAAACTGTGTGGTGCAGCTGACAAGCTGGAGGGAAGGGATGCCATCCAGAGGGACCTTGGCACACTTCAGAGCTGGGTCTGTGTGAACCTCAGGAAGTCAGTTCAACAAAGCCAGGGCTGGAGCAATCCCCAGGACAAACACTTGCAAGCACAAACACCCAAGGTTGGGTGGAGAACAGGCTGAGAGCAGTCCTGAGGAAAAGGAATTAGGGATGCTGGTGGATGAAAACTAGACATGACCTGGCAACATGTGCTTGCAGCCCAGAAAGCCAACTGTGTCCAGGGCTGCTTTAAAAGAAGCATGGTCAGCAGGTCAGTCCACCAGGTCTTTCACAGGTCTACTCTGCTTTCACCCCAGGACAAACAAAGAAATTCTTTGCTGAGAGGGTGGTGAGGCACTGGAACAGGCTGCCCAGAGCAGCTGTGGATGCCCCATCCCTAGAAGTGCTCAAGACCAGGCTGGATGGGGCTTTGAGCAAACTGGCCTAGTGGAAGGTGTCCCTGCTCACAGCAGGGAGGCTGGAGCTAGATGGTCTTTAAGGTCCCTTCCAACCGAAACCATTCTGTGGTTCTACAGATTTAACAGATTGCTTCAGCCATTGGAAGTTTTTGTAACAATTTGGTTTTCAGTTTGTTGTACCTTGAGAATAGGAAAATCCTTCTTAGGTCTCCCACATAAGGAAAGAAAAATATTCATCAATGAAAGCTACTACCCTGCACAAACAGGATCTTTTATACCCATCTACAAACATGCATGCTCAAAAGTCCTATGGGAAGAGGTAAGACAACAACTCCTGCCCATTAAAAATAAATCATTTCAGAAGCCATAAAATGGATGTCTCAGTACTATACTGTTATACAATATTCTCTTAGATACAATTGCACAGTCCACAGACCAAAAGCAGCACAACTTAGGTGCCTTGGCCATGAGAGAAACTGCAAGCTTTTGTTCAGTCCTATAGAGATCAGTGAAGTGGATATGGCAGTGTTCTGCATTAACTTATACACTCCCTATGTTAACCAGACTACATAAGCTTTTATTGCAGGGTATGTTTGTTTAAGTAAAGGGGTTACAAGACAATGTAAGGCCCTTTTTCTGCCAGCATAACAAGAGCTCATCACCAAACATGGTATTTGTTCCAGGCACAAGAGAGTTTAGCCCCGACACTGTGGCACTAATACCCTATTGGTAGTATATTTATAACATTAAATCATAATTCACAAAAGGACTCTTCTTCCCCTTCTCCCACACAAGATTAGCTTCAGTTCATACACTTCACTACATCTGGAGATTTTCATCAAGAGTCCCCAGTGTCCTCAAAAAGTTCTTGAATTTCAGCCAAGGTGCAGCCACAAAGTGCAAGTGGTAGAGATGACCCCTGAATCTAATGCATTTTCTTTTTAGTCAATGGACCAAG
>JACBWW010000005.1:19582024-19604001 GCA_020086605.1 Lanius collurio | reverse complement strand
CAGTACATCCACATCCCTGTTGTGTTCAGTAGCCCTGAACTGTACACAACACCCCATATGTGAACTCAATAGTGCTGAGTAGAGAGGAAGGATCACTGTTCTCAACCTGCTGGCAATGCTTTGTCCAATGCATTCAGGAACACCATACATCTTCTTTATGGCAAGGGCAGGTTGCTGACTCATGTTCAGCAATCTGTGAGGATAACCAGGTGATCTCTAGGTAAGCAGTTCTGTAAGGTCCATGAGGAAGTTTAAGGTAATGTGCTTGAGAAAGGTATCTAAGTGCTAAAACAAACCAAAAAGACCAAGTTTCCTAGACATTAAGAGCTAACTATAACAGTTATAGCTACCTATAACTCCTAATAGGTATAGGATCAGTTTTAAGAGAGTAAAGGAAATCTACACCCTAAATCTAACTAGGGTAATCAAACCAAGGCTCTCAAAAAATCTCAGTGTCTTTCATGTTGTCATATGACTGCTGAACACACTTTTACTATGCTCCATGCAGCAGGGGAGGAGCAATAGCACAGAAGGTAACAAAAGTACATATCTTACTTTCAAGACTCTTTGAATACAGTGCACCAGAGAAAGAGCAGCCTCCTGGTTGTAGCGCAAGGCCACGGACCATCTTTCTCAGCTAACGAGTCTGCACACCAAGTACACTTCATTATCAAGCTACAGATCAGGCCAGCGTCTTGCACGTGACACAGTGCCACTGCATGACACGTACCCCATGGTTGCTGAGATCAGTTCCCAGAAAGCAGGAACTGAAGCAGAGTTACTGGTAAAAATGGAGGAGGGGTAACAGGGTCAAAAAATTCAGCAAAACATCTGGTAAACAAAATCACACCCTTTTCTCAATTCTCAAACATAAGCATCTTACACTAACAAGAACTTTGAAGAACTAGGAACTCATTGTATTCTGCAGTTCTAGAAGAGAAATCTGAGAGTTTAGTAAATCTCTAGATTAATTTTCTTCTACTGTGAAGTCAATCCAAACAGGAGAGCTTGGCAAAACCAGTAATAATATAGGAGAAGTCATAGATGGCAAACTGCATAGTTACATTAACTCTGATTGCAATATTTGAATGCTCAAAAGTCTGCTACAAGTATAACCACACCAGAATCAACAACTGCTTCAAGTCCCCCAAGTTCACTGTGATCACTTAATGCTATCAGCCACCAAATCTACCCTTATGAAACACTTTCTTCCACCCTGAGTTTCATCACCTGCCTTCTCATTTCCTGAATAAACAGTCCACATGCAGAGCAAGCTGTTTCCTCTGTTTTTGTATTGCTGCTTTCAGAAGGGGAAAAAATACCAAATACCAAATCACCAAAAAAACCCAGGAAAGTTGAAGTGCTTTAGAACAGGACTTGAAAATATCTCTCATCTAGAAAAAAGCTGGCATAGTCCAGATACCTCATCTATCTTTTGAGAGAGTTAGATGGCAACAAAGGCCAGGGAAAGAATAAAAAAATTCTGAATACTCACTGCAACTTTAATAATTACTACCTTAAATGGGTGTTCCACAGAAAAACTTGTCCTGAAAAAAAATGAAGGAGTACAGAAAAGGTGGTAAGAGTCACCTACAGGTACTAAATCACAACATTCTCTCTAAAAGCTCGAGTACCTAAAGTTCTGGAGCCCTCTGGCCATTGAAACACACTCCAAAGCTCCCAAACTTATCCCAGTCCTCATGATACGTATTCTGCAACTGTTCCCGTGGTTCAAATATGTTGCTTGTCTTAATGGTAAAAATGTCTATTTCTTAACTTAAAGGTGTCTAGTTATCTGCAGCATTATACACTTCACCTTCACAAGACATTTTTACCTGGCACTCAGTCTAACTTTTGAGCATAAAAATAGGAGAGGCAATAAACCACCGATTTTGTTTATTTAACACAGAACATATGAAGTGTCATAAAATATTCAGATTTTTTTGTTTGTTTCATTGTGAAGTAGGGAAAGAAGACTTATTCAAACCTTACAACACCAAATCTAGCCTCTTATCCTTACTTTTTTTTTATTTTATTTTGCTGCAGTACTAACCAGCAAAATAACTACGTGGCTATCATACACAACCTGAATACAAGGTCAAATTGGCCATTGATAGTCTTGATTTTGAAGAAAAAAAGACAGACTAAAACTAAGTGTTTAAAGACACTGCAAACCATATTCCTTTCCGAACTCCACCCTTCGAGTTTCTTTCACATCTGTAAAGTTACTAGTAATAGTCTCACATGGTACTCTGTCTTTCTTATCTCTCATTTTAGCAGCTGTGTGAAGAGGCAGTGTGACACACTCTGGAGACAGCTGAAAGGGATTAGGAGATTACCAGTCCTCCACACCCGGTCCTTACCACCTCTTTCCCCACTGTGGCTGAGGTCTTCCTGAACTGCCTGCAGACCTGACTGTGCAGGTGCTCCCTAACCCTCTACAGACAAAAGGCATCCCCACTACTGCAAACTGTTTTAAACAGACACTCACACAGTGAGCTAGGTAGTGGGACTTGTGCAGGTCTGTGCCGCAGTGGTAACAAACAGCTGAGGGACACCTTTTCCCTCACCTCATTCCAACCATAACAGCCTGGGCAAGCACAGACTGTGTTTACAGCTACAGACTCCCCCAACGCCAACTGGAAACTACTTCAGGAAATGAAGGGAATTGAGCCGAGGCAAAAGGAAAAGCAGTGTTGTTGTTAGACGTTTGTCTGAATTGAAAAAGTGAGACAAGCCAGCAGAGATGTTTCCATAGACAAGATGGATAGGTGGCAGAACAAATCCTTCTGATTCTGACGCCAAAGTGGAATCAGTTGCCCCCCTGAGAGAACAAACAGATCTGGATTTCTTCTGCATGGAACTTTCCAAAACAAAACCCAAGACTATAAAAAACATTTTAAAAATAAGAATTAATCCACTGTGCTGAAAAAGCCTCAATAAGGAATGTTAAAAGTCTACTTTAATACATCAAATGATTTATCTTAACATTTTAGTTATAACGAGACCATAGATACAGAAATATTTTAAGTCTCATCTGCAGTTCAAGAACACAATCTGCTTCATAAGGAATAAAATTTCAGAAAGCTATCCTGAGAGTATATCAAAATTATTGCAAATAATCATACTATTACAGATCAATTAAATATTAACTGCCAGATAAACTTCATGTGAATAGATGAGTGCTTTTCACCTATTGCAGATAAAGTAAGAAGTTAGCTTAAACTACCATAAAGTTTCTATATCTCAGGAGCTGCAGAGATTTTGCCTGGACAGATAGGTACCAGCACACAGACAGTTCACTGCCACATCATATGCTACTGCAACCGACTCCCTAAATGAAACAAAATTTTTCCATTAAATGAATAATGTACCTCCAAAACTGAGTCACTGCAAAGACCAATTTTCTAATGGCAATTCTACTAAGCTTTTAGTTCTTCCTTCACACTATGTATTTTGCCACCTCTGAGAACTGAAAAAGATGCCCAACATATTTTCAAGAGGTGAAAGAAACCTTAAGGCTTCTTTTAAATTTTCATACTTATTGAAAGGACACCCTAGGTGTCACAGCTCCCAAAGGCCTACCAGTACAGAATCACTTTTCTGTACCCCAATGGCTATTTCAGCAAAGTAGGAACTGAGAGTACCTCTCTAATGAGCATTGTAAATACACTTCACAGGAGCTCAGTTAAGAGAGTAACTACAATCCTAATTTCTGCTCTAAACTGTAATATGGTAAAATAGAAAAATCGATGCAAGTTCAAAGATTAAAAATATGAAAGAAGACAACACAGACAAGTCTCAGTTGAGTTCTGTTGGCTGTAATACAGTAATGTTGTGTGAGAGGTTTCTAAAAAATGGTCTTTCTGCAGGCTTAAATGCAGATATTTCAAACAGGAACCTTATGTTTGTTCTCATGTATAATTTAGTTTTCTTATTTTAGCAGCAGTGTCTCTTCTTGATATTAAAACACAGTTGATGACATAAGAAATGGCCTTCATTTGGACTTCTTTTGGCTAGTGCTAGAAGGTAGTTTACACAAGTTTAAGATACAGGATATCTGTACAAGAATTTAAGAACAAAAGGTCAGAGTAACCTACTGCAATAGGAAAAACCCTAGAAATCCTAACTTAAAGTAGCAGCAGGTTCAAACAGGCAGCAATAGTATCTGGTTTACACATCATGGTTAATTAAAAAGCTTTAGAAAGTCTAATTTAGATTTCCATTGGTTCTGCCAAGTTTGGGGTTTTTTTTCACTCTAACACTAAAGTAAAATGAGCCGATGAACCCAACTTTGCTTTTTAGATGCCAGTGCTATTCTACATAATTACAATTCAGGATCTTTCGTAAGGTTTTTGTGAGGGTTGTTTTTTGGTTTGTTTATAGTTTGTGAAGTTTTCTGGGGGGAACCCAGGGAGGAAAGTTGGGGGGTTTTGGGGGAGGTTTTTCATTGTTGTTCTGTGGGGTTTTTTTAAAATACAGGAAAAAAAAAATTACAAATAGACTTCTTACAGGCTTAACAAAAATTAGTGCTTTTAGCACCAAACATCTGAGCTTGTCTTCTGAAGCTGCTGAGAAACTGCTGATCAACTTTGATATGGAACTGCTGCAACAATCTCACATAGATTTTAGTTTAACAGGATGAATAGAATTTAAACAATATAGCCTGATCCACAGGAACTGTACAATAGTTTTGCATTGCAGACTTGGCAAGTGACCTAACAATAAACCTCTAGTTTACCTACCCATTTCTATTTTACAAATTACAAGCTCCTCTATGACATTTCTTTGGGCAATAAGAAGCATCTGACCTGCCACAACAAATGGCTACAGAAGAACTACAAGCATCATCAAGTGACAACTTACCTGGAATTCATAGCCCTCAGAAATCAGGTCAGTATCACTGCCTGATGTCAGCCAGGCCGCTGCTCACACTATTTGCAACAAACAAGCAACTTATATAAAAATTATTTTTGACAGAGGTGAAAGTCAAGCCTTTCACAGATCAAAGCCAGCTGTCAAAAACAGAAATTAAACATATCCCATTTCTGAAGAGCAGAATGCTTTTTGCTCCCAGTACTGCAAGGAAACACCAAGACTTTTCATAGCAAGAGCCACACATTATCAGGGTACATTTAATGTTTTGCTTCAGAGACCAGTATAGAAGACACTATTTTTTCTGCTTGAATCAATTGAGTACGCGTCATTGTTGGGATAAAGGGTTCTGTTCCTTGACAGCCAGGGAGTGGTTGTAAGCACTGACAGGAAAACAAAGCCTTGACACTTCCTTGGAAGTTCTTTGAAATGCTTTGGAGAAGAAAACAAAGGAAAAAATTACATCCTGGGCAAAGCATTATTCTGTTCAAGGCTAAACAAATATTTAATGGATAAGGTACCTCCCTCCTGCCCTTCCACCCAGTTTACTTAAGTACTGGGAATTCTCTTTGCCATAAAATGTTTCAGTGGGACCATCAGATAGCTTGAGCACCTGATTTAAAGTGAATACAGTCCTCTCAGCTGTGCAATCCCACAGGACTGTGTGGTAGGAAGTTTTGAATCCTGCCTCCTCACCATCCTATATCCAGCCCCTCAATACTCAGCAAGTTACAGGAGCTAGTTAAGTGACAAGAGACATCAGGTAATTTAGGAACGACAGGTCAGACAGAAGACATATGCAAATGCTGGGAAGGAAGGATGCAATAATTGTGAGCTGAAACGATAAATAAGGGAAAGAACAATTCCAAGAGGGAATGTGTTTCTTTTTTGAAAGGAAAAAACTTACACTGTTCCCTTTCACAGCATTACAATATTGCAACACTGTCCCACAAACTGACAATTATCAGTTAACGGCATTTTATAATTTACTTTCATACTGAAAATCACACACAATACCAAGATAACACAAGCTTAACTACCAAGATAATATTAGCATAAAGCAATTCAATACCCTGTATCTCTGCCAAAGCAGTTAACTACACCTCTATGTATGTTACACATTTCATTCCCTTGAAGGCAGATTACACATGTATTTCCAAGTCTAACATGTAGGAAAAGAACAAAATGCCAATTTCCATGCTTTACAAAGTAAATGGAGCCAGGCACCAATAGCTCAGAAGCTGTAACTGAACAAAAACATACGTCCCAACGTACCCATAGAGCGAGAGCACCTTCCTGGGGCACATTCCACCTCTGATGCTCACCTCACACACTGCTCTGAGGTGTCAGAAGGAAGAAAACTGCAGGTACCCATTTAGACTTCTTGCAGGAGCAGCTCTAAGAGTAACTGGTAGTACATGCTTCCAACCACGTGCAGTGCTAAAAGGAGCAACTGAAGGAACCCTGCATCCTGCCCTTTCAATCCATTATTGAGTACCCAAAACCAGCTGTCACAGATGCAAACCAGTCAACTTCACCAGGTACAGTGTAGTTACTAGAGTCTTGAACTTTTAAAAACTATGATTTGTGTAAGAAGTCTTATAATGAACATGTAGAAGAGTAAAAATCTATTGGTTTGGGGTATTTTCTCCAAAATTGTGAAGGAAAAGGACATGTAATACTGATTTTAATGACAGCAACAAGCATGCAGAGCCTCTAATCTCAAAAACAGCTTGGCATACATAATCTTTCCTATTAGAAAGGATTTCGTTCCTTCATTCTGTAGCCCTCAACAGAATTCAGAGAAGAATGAGCTGTTCTCTTCCGGATGATCACAACCTGAGAAAAAAATACCATACGCCAGTAATTTTTAATACAGTGGCAAATTTTACACTCCCATGACAGCTTCTAGAAAGTCTGTGACATTCACAACTTCAGCTTTTTCACATCCAAATTGTCTGCAACAGACATGGAATACGAAATTAGGGCTTGTAACTTCAGGAGTGCCATTTATTTAATAAAATACAGATTAAAAGTGAATAGCCAGCTAGATATTTTAAAGCCATTTATAAGCACCAAACTGCAAAGTAACTGAGACACCCATCAAAAGCACCTAACCAAGATAAGCACACAAGCATTCCAGTTACAGCATGAACTAATAAGCAATTTCCCCCCATCCAAAAAAAGCACTGTGCCAACACTCCACATGCAGTGAGAATTGACTGTTCCCAAATGTTGATAAGTATAATTAACCGTCATAACCCTGTCTTAGGCCTTGAATATTAAACCTGAATTCATCTTGAAAACCAATTAAAATGCTAAGCAGTCTGTCTGCTTTGGGACTGGAGAACAGCATTCAATAAAAAAAAAAAAAAAAAAAAAAAAAAAAAGCATAGTACACTTGTCTCCTTAGACACCTTCGAGGATCTGTTAGCTGTTTCAGTAAAAACTGTATATAAATCACATTTTAACAAGGACTGAAAAAGTCTTCAATTCTTCAAGAAGACCCTGAAACATTTAAGGTTTATGAAAGCAAAATCAAAGGTTTAACAGGAAAAAAATAGCCATACAAACAAAAGATAAAGATGATCTAGGTGGACTGTGAAGTTTGACTTTGCCTTTTCATGCTATCTTTAACTACAGATATTAATTGTACAGTACAGTTTCCATTCAAAGAGCTTAACTTTGTTCTCCCCAGTAAGGTACATTCATTCATTCTGCCTTTTAGATTGATTACTGACAAGGAAATCTACTTATAAATTATGTCACCCAACCTGCCTTTTTTATGTCTCCCATTTTTAAATTAGGAGAACAACTAGACAGGCAGAAGGAGCTGGAATTCTCATTTTTCTTTCTAACTTCTTTCCTACATCATAGATATTTCCTCTTACAAAAAAAACCCCCACATGCCTACTTGCCATGAAATTTAGATGCATGTGACTCTGTGACAATCACATTTCTTTTTATAACTTCACATGTTCAACAGAAGGAAAGATAGGTAAAGTGATTTCTGATTTTCTAGTGAATCGGAGCTGATTTTATAGTTAATTTTCAGTTTTAACATTTTAATTTTGTTTCCAGTGATATATTCCAGTGTTATATTTTAGTACAACTTCTGGAGTTCACTACTGGAGTTCAGAGTGGCATTAATTACTTTTTCTTCCTCATTTTTAAAACGTAGTTTTAAATATACACAATATATCTGCTTAGCAGGCATCTCTTCAAGTATTTAAACAAGCTTAAATTAGCACTTCATTTTGAAAACAGGTCCTTTATGAGGTGGCTGAAAGTCAGAATCATCTTCATGTCAAGATAAGGCATATTTCTAGCCTTACAACTTCCAAGGAGTTCTCTTGCTGCTGTCCAGTTGTCCTGGACAGTGCTGTAGATGGCAGTATTTCACAGAGCTCACCTCCCTGTCCTAACCTGGGACTAAGGACTGCAACACAGGGAGTACACTGGGAGGGTGCTTCAACAATCTTCAGTTCAAGCATTTCCACAACATACCATACACTGTAAGAAAGTATGCAAAATGCTTTAATTTGAAAAGCAACCTTCTCAGATGACTAAAGAAATGTACCATAATGGCAGTCAAACAAAAACGTTAAGTTACCGCAGGTGAGATCATCCTTAAAACAGAGATCCACAATAAACTGTTGCCATGCATAGGATTTGAGCCACTCAGACATTTCATTTCAGATTACCAAAATAAAGCCAAGTTTTCCATAGTAACCTCATATTCCTGACTAGAAGGTGCAGTTCTAGTGCAGGTGGGTACCTGTGGATCACCTGGGCTTTCACTTTACTTGAAACTGGCACACTTTCAGAAAATAATAGCCTGCACAGGACACGTCTCACGCTAAAATACAGTTCTAGTCTGTCAGCAACACACTTTCACGTGGTACCTCCCCCAAAAGCAGTCACTTTTGTCTGGAAGCTGACTGTTCACATCATGACATGCACGGCCCAAGCTTCACAGGAATGAACTACCACTCACTCCTGGAAAACGTAAGTAACACGGATCCAAGTATATATATAGCCTTGACTTTCAATTCCCTTTCTTCCTAAAGCTTTAGCAGGAGCTGACAAAAGCCAAGTATGCTGTATTCCACTGGTACAACTCTCAGGTGTTCTGTTGCACATGCCAAAAGCAGATCGAGGAGCAAACTGTGCAAATCCCATGCCACCATCAAGGTGGGTTCACATCATTTCATAATGGGTAGAAAAATGACTCAATCACTAGCAAGTCAGTAGCTTTAGGAACCACCTCAACAGCAATTTCAATGCTACCCCAGAAAATCTATCTCCTAGCTGTCGGCCTCATTATGCAACTCAAGCAAAGTACTGAACATTAGCTCCCAGGATACCGAGCATGCAAACTTGTCTTGTAATGCTCACAAATCAGAATTCACAGGAGTCTAGCATTTCCATTCCTTAGGAGGAAGGACAGCCTGCTGAATATCAAAATTACTACCTTTGCTACTCAGCAAAACATTTGCTGGGAACTAGAAGATGCATGAGACACCAGAAATAGTGATGAAGGAGGAGCAGAAGCCAAGACACAATAAGATGTCAGCCTCATTAACCTAGGAAACAAAGTCCAGGGCTGTAACGGAGAGCAGACTGATACCACTGCATTCCACCAGAGTATCATCAGTAGGGCTCTTCAAAGTGTTAGTCAGAGTAAATAAATTTATGCTGATAACAACCTCCCTGGACTCGGTACAGGGAGGAGCAGAGTGTTACTAATTTTGCTTTATAGCTTATGCTTGCAGTAATTTGTTTGAGAAGGGAGGAGACATTGACATAGGCGCCTGAACTGCAGCTTCTCCCACACTGTTACAATAGCCTGATCTTTGCAAGGCAAGCAGCAAACTCTGCCATGCATGGGATTCAAGTAGAGACATTTAAAATTTCACAACTGCAAAATATTCATGCATCATGCAAGCCTCCACCCATGAACACCTGTCTCCAAAGAAAATGAAGCAAAGCACAAGAGTACAGACAAATGCTGCTAGGTTTCTGAACTGCTAAGACAGGCAGGACAGCAGCAAAGAAGAAAGAAACAGATATGCTACTATATGCATAAGTGAAAAGAGAGAGAGCTGCATGGGGCTAAAGATAAAACTATTATGGACATAGAACAAAGCTGGGATAGAGAGAAGATGTTGAGAATTGTCAGACAATTATAACCAAAACAGTTAATGACACAGAGCCATCATCTGAAAGATGACTACAGCAGGACAAACAGGGAGATAAATGTATTTTTTTTAAATCACAGAACAAATTTCAGGCAAACATGACCATGCAACAGGATGGTGACTAAGGCCACCAGAGCTCATGTGGGCTTTTGTTCAGTACTGATGGCAACAGCAGCACTGTGTCACAAGAAGAGGACAGATGCTAAGTGGAGTTGGAAAACTGTACCTACTACACCTGAGAGTGGTAATAAAAAAGCCTCATCATTTCTTTCCTTCTCCCCCACCACTCAACTCTTGGGACCCTTGACACTGGAGAAGGGAGTGAGGATTCCGTGACAGCTTTCAGATTGAGCGTAAAACCCTGATAACATGCACACCTTCCTTCACTCACTTTCTAAGACTTCAAATGAAATTTGTTTAGCAACTACTTTTTGCTCCTCCACAATTTCCCCTGTCTGGGCTTGCCCTGCTGCTGAACACACTGTGCAGATTGCAGGTGGTCAGCTACATCAAGTTACAAGTCATTAAAACACCATCTGCTCCCTGACAAAAACAACAAAATAAACCCACCAAAAAAAACCCACTTTCTTCCTTCCCTCCCTCAAAGTCTACAGACGGAAGTGCAAATTCAAACACCATCTCTACGAAGGCACTAAACTATATTCAGAAAATTATTCTATAAGCCAATAGCTTGCTTCCACAACATTTCCCCCAGTACCTTAAAGCCAAATGAATCACAACAGATGCTATCATTTGGCAAGAAAGACAACCCAAGCTTCTTAAACTTGCATTTGTAAGATAGAAAAAGATCTGCTAAACAAACAGTTTATGTTTTAATCACTTACAAGAAAAACAGTCAAAAAACTCCCAACCAAATCACACCACAAAAAATCTACCAAGTTGTTTAAATGAAATTGTTAGCTAACACTGGAAACTAATGAATTTTTTTAAAACCACAGAAATATCTACAAAATGCCTACAATGAATCACAGTCCAAATTTACTTGTGATACCTCAGACGTGTTTCAGCCATCACTTTTGAACGCTGTACATTGAGATCAACACCAGGACACTCTTACTCTCCTTTTCCTCTTCCTGGGCTGCCAGCACAAATCCTTTTTTACATATTAAATTCACAAAAAGTTGACTGCCAGACAATAGTCCATATACAGAATTAAAAAAAAAATTAGAATTCATTGTCTCTAGTTCTTAAGAACAATGCACAATGAAGGTACCCTTAACATTGTTTTCTTAAAATGCAACAAGCCTTAGCTTCCTGAAGTTTAAAATTAAACCCAAAAGAACCAGCAGTTTGAGAAGCCTGAGCCTCCTGTTGCTACACAGCAATACCAAGAGACCACGGTGTTACAGAAAAATTACTGATCTCTTCTTCCAACAGCAGACTAAGCCATATAATTTTTCTGCTGGATCTTCATCAGCCTGATGCATAAGATACAAGTTCCATTGTATAAGATACAACCTGTTGCAAGTTCTGATGAAGAAGACAGGAAGATACGATTTTTAACTGTTTACAGCATGAGAAGTGTGTCATGCTGGTATTTCAGATGCATAACGAATTCTTGCACCAGTAATAAGAGGAAGAAGGAGTCCACAAATTATTATCCAGAATAATTCAGGAACAGAGTTCAGAAATAAATCCATGTAAGGGAAAAAAGAGCAAAAATGCAGGAAGATAGGCAAAGCTACATCTGCAATATATTTGTCTGAGATTCCTGTTGCCAAATATTTAATCTACACAGGATGTAAAGATAATTTCTTCTCTTTTTGAATTAAAGACTACAGGTCATACTTCGAAGCATTCACAAAATACAGCAAGTGAAACAGTACAGCTCAATGTTGACTTTTGCCTTATTCTGTTCATGCCTCAATTCCATCTGTGCTGCTAAAACGGCAGTTAATAAGATGGAGATTATTTCAGTATATTTACACTAGGAGATAACACAAGTCTTGTTCATAAGTAGGTTATATTTACAAAAACACTCTCTCAATCACAGAGGAAAGTGACTTATGATAAGCAAAAAACAATCCAGTTTTCTTCATGTCATAAAGAAACATGAAATATAATTTGATAACTGATGAAATAAATAGTAAAAACAAGTCTATTAAAGATCTTTTCTGGTCAATTAGTAACAAAAAATAAATATTTATATTCAGCAAATGGTACAACACGCAGCCATCGACTTCTTCAGCTTGAAAAATAACTACCACCTACCAGATCTTTAACCCTCTTTTTGACACAGATCAAGGTCTGTTTATGAAGAAAGCAGAAATCAACAGTAAGATATACAAGGAAACTTTTTCAGTCTAATGAAGACGGATGTTGTTTATAAGCCAAAAATTGGCGGAAAAGTACAAAAGCTTGTTTAAATTCAACAAGAATGTGTTTCTGAACATCAAAGTAGCACAACCTGTAACATGTGATCTGACAGTGACCAGAGCAGAGGTCTTCTACAAATTTAAAAAGAAAGCAAAGGAAAACCACCAAAAAACAAACCCTTTCAGACCGTAAGTCTCATTTCCTTACACCAGTTCTTCGTTTACATAAGAAGAAAGTATACATTTCCCTGCTCCAAGCTGACAACCAAGCAGAGCTGATGACACTGAAAAAAACTGATTATTAAGCTTCAAAGAAAAATATTCTTGTTAGTGCATGGAGATGAATATTGAGTGGTGTTCTTTGAAGCACTGACAGTAAGTGGGTATAGTTAATATTTAATTAAAGTAGCTGACGTGGTTCAGACCCATCTGTGCACTCTTTTAGGTTTATTTTTTGCCAGTTTTTCCTTCACTTTATAGGGCAGCTCATTGCTCCCTGTTCTGCATTCTGCCTTGATTAGCATGTATAAGCTTTCTGCTTGGTGCTTCTTTGCCTTAGTAGAATTTTTTTTTTAATCAAAGGAGAACTTTTTTCATCAAGGAAGAACATTCATCCTTGTTGATGATTTCAGAATTGTGTCTTAAAAATTCTGCTTACACTCACTAATTTTGAGTGCTCTTTAAACAGATGGAATTGTCATTTCTGTAGAGGAAATGCTTTCTGTTTGCCAGTATCCCAGGCCTCAAGTCCATGCTTTCCTCTGATGACTTTCCATCCCACATATTTTAGTGTAGCTGTTTGCATTAAGGTTTATCCTGACCCTTTTCAAGGCTTACAAGCTAGAATCAAGGTAGTGTTTTTAAAAACAGCAAGCAGTAAATCTTTACAGGCAGGTCAGTGTGGGGTCCTTAAGTCGGTGTACAAAACAAGACCCAAATGTTAGCTTATTGACTTCTCTGCACAATAAAAGAGTACATTTCAATTACTGATGAGAAATTACAAAATTATGATTTCAGCAGAGGAAATACGTGCTGTGACATAAATCTTCCAGCCCCCAACAGATCATAACAGACAGCCCAGTAAGACCCTTAGTGTTAGAATTGTAACTTTTTATATATTGTGCAGATTAGATTTAGGATTTCTTTTTTTTTTTTTAAGACATTAATTGAAGCAAAGAGATGCCTTCAAAGTCTGCAATTTGCATCATACAGATAAGCAAAGTTGCCTTACTTACACATACCAAGAACTTCTTTTTATCTAAAGGAAGCTGCAAATAAGATGAAGGACTGCAGGTCACAGCTACCCTGACTGTTGTGTTAGGCTGAAGACGTAGCTGGGAGCCCTGCACTGAGATTTGTCAGCTAGCAGTTTACAGGAGGTTATCTCCTTCTAATGTATTGCTAGGGCACTGTTTCCTATGCAAATATATACGTGTACACACGCAAATTATGTTCCACAGGTTCAGCAAGTCCTCGCAGTAAAGCAGATGCTACATAGGCCATGTATCACATCCAGACAGCAGACACTACTGTCTGAGTAACACGAGCAAGTATATCACTTCAGGAAGGGAAAAAAAAACCCTCCTCCAGCTAGTAGTCCTTCACAGTGTCTGATCTAGCTAGACAGAATGTAAGGGTCACTTAGGTTTTGTATTGGGGAGCCAAAGGACAAGGTCTACAAGAAGACATTTCCAAATCAGTTGATCGTGCCCTCTTCTAAAGTGATAATCTCCTGAAAAACAGCTAAAGCCACAGTTAGTCAGATGGTGCCTAGAGCTACAAGAAAACAGACAGAAAATTCTCTTCAGCATTTTAATGGTGATTTTTGTAGGAGACCAAGGCAAAGACAGATGGTAAGTACCCAGTGATATTGGAACAGGTAATGTAGCTGGAACAGCAGACAAAGCAGACAGGTCACATCTCACAAGAAAAAGCAGTAATCCCAGATGCCTTTTCTTCAATAAAGCTGGCAAGAAGGAGGCCCTCACCTTCCTAATTACACAGAAAAAAATGGACTGAAGAGAAGCAAAAAGGCCATCCAACATTGGCAGAGCAGACATCATTAGGTTAGTAAAGTGATGCAAGTGGTCTTCACTCACAAAAGATACCTCCCCCATTAGTAATGTGCACATTACACCCACTTTAAGTATGTTAGAGATCAGCTACAAAATGCATGGCCAGATGTTCAGTGACACTAAATTAACACTATCTGCTACTTCAGGTAAGAATTTAACAGTATTCTTCAATCTTCCTCCTTACCCTCTCCTTCACATTACCATAACTTTTGTGACATTGTCTAAATTGGAAAAGTATATTATCAGAGACAAAAATCAGAAGGCAATAGAACAGAGAAGCACAAAGCATTGTAAGGTCCCCCCATAAGAAATGGAAAGAGCAGAGGAGCAGGTTTCTTATTCAGAGAATCATTCAGGATCAGCCATGAGGAGAGCTGGAAAATACGCAAGTCTAATAACTAATATTGATACAGAAATTTCTTCTTGTAGACTTTGACCTTTGGCTCCCCAATACAAGACATAAATGATTTCTGTTGCAGAGACCTCTCTCTTCACCTCCCAAAGAAGAATGAGAGGTTTAATAATAATGAGCATTAAGAGAAGAGAGCATGCCTGCATTATCTTCTGCTGCAGCATAATCAGTTACTGTACAGTCATATTAGAAATATTTAACATGCTTTCTAAAATTATATTGTCTGGCACTATACCCAGAATAAATGTATGGTGGCTGTACAGTACATGTAACAAACCCATTGAAATGAGTCAAAGCCAAATTTTCCTTCCATTTGCCCCAAGTTTACAGTGCAGCCTATTAACCAATTTAGCTGGTATATAATATCTCCATGTGGCAATATTGTCCAGAAGGAGAAGAAGCTATTAAAAACAATGGATTTACACTGAGCTGGTGCCTATTTGGGGCCCAAATCTATAGAACTTTTCCTTTGCAGTTTTCCCTCCCAATCACACTAGCTGTTATTTGACATCTTCAACTTTTATTTTAATTAACTCTGCATCTAGACAAACTGTGTTTCCTCCAGATTTGGATTAAACGTATTCATAATTACTCAAACACTCAAAAAAAAACCTAAAAAAAAAAAAAAAAAGAGCAATAGCTGTGCCACTTCCAAGTCTACTCACTTCATCTTGTTAATGTTTCAACTCAGAACCACTCCTCTGTTTCTAGAACTAGTATACTAAAAAAAGTTAACACTTCCCTTAGGTACCAACGTGATATCTTCAGATACTTTATTCCCTATTTCTGCATGGACTATGCATTAATAGAATCATCATGTTTCAAGTACTTAAAATACATATTCTTTTTTTAAAGTTACTCAGTCTTCTTTTTAAAATATCCAGTAATCTTGAGCGTCCAATAGTCCCTCCAGAAGAGCAGTACAGCAGCTTCCAAGACTTGTGGAAAAGAGACAGCACTAGCATTAGTCATATTAGAGTATTCAACTTCTACCACAAAAACTAAATCATACATCCACTTACCTGGGGAAAAAGAGCACTTGGTTGACTTCACAGGTACTCTTTACCTAGAAAGGACCACAGCCTGAAACAAAGCAGTTCCAGGGGTTCACACCACCTCCATCCAGCACCACTCCTACACTGTACGTTTAGTTTAGCTCCCTGTTGTAACTCTATGGAGGCAGCATTCAGTAAAGCACACAAATGCAGTTTCACGTTCAGCAGCCATGGCGTAGGTGGCAAGGAGTCAGCACTACTGTCATGTTCCTACACAGGAAGCACATAGATTATCTATGCCCACCTACAAAGCAGGAGATGCACCAATGGTAAACTGCCCAAGAACAAATAAACTACTCCATCAAGCAGATAGGCCGCCTCATTTCCATACTGCACATGCGAGGGTGGGGATGAGGGAGAATAAAAAGTGCTTCACTCTTAAAAGTCAGGCCCAAGTCATATAGACTGCATTATATATGCATTGCCATAACACATCTGCTTAGACCAAAACATTTTCCTTGCATTATGTAATCAATTGCAATGCTCTAAATGGGTATCTAAACTGGCTCAGTTCCGTTCAGACACAAATAAACTTGTTCTTGTGATTGCTTTCCACTGGAAAAAGTACTGAAAGAAATATCACAAGAACTCTGATTACATCAAAAACCTTATAACAGAGCTCTTATTAGACAAAGGTAAAGTCATGCAAGGAAGGAGACCTACAGCCATGTTAAGTATTTGGTTTTGTATTTGCTACATACTTAGAGTTTCAGACTGAAACTATAGTATGTTTAAGTCCCCCTCTCAGACTAGTTGTCCATTGAGGAACAATAGGAAACCTGCTCTCTTGGTACAGTATGGTGCTGCTGTACGAGTCCCACAGCTGACAAACAAGGAACTGCAGTTTATACAGACTCGCTGCTTTAATGCCTAAACAATATCCTAGCTATCCCTTCTGTGCTAAAGAACAGTACTTGACTACTGCAGCATAAAGGTTCACAAGTTGCACCAAAACCTCCACTGCAAATAAACTGCCCCCTCTTCTCCTGGCAGCACCAGCACCCCACTGCACAAAGAACAGAACTCCTACCCTGCTCCTCTGCACCACCCGTCCCCACGCACACTGAGGGTGTCTCGGGCAGCCACCTCGGAGATGAGACTGGAAGGAACAGATTGCACAGAGGGTGGCAAACTTGGGATTTATTCTGAAAGCTTCATGAGGCTGTGAGTGGTAATCTTCCCCACCTCCAGCCATACTCTCTACAGTATTTTCATCCCCTGCAGAGACAAACCATGCCATGGCCTGCTTCAAAGAAAAAAACAGTGACCCATAAGCAACTATTTACACCAGAACTAAACATGCAAGAAGAAAGAAAAAATATGCTATTGAGTACTGAAAAGAGCTTATATATGTCACCACGTAGCCTCATAACAAGTGATCTTTTCTACTACACTGCAACCAGACCAGGGAAACTAATGTTTCACGTTTCTCAATTCAGTGCCATTTAAGGAGTACCTAATCACAGATTTACAGCATTAGACTCCTTTTTACAACCTGCAAAGATTGTAAGACCACAAAATATGAATATATTAACTAAAAAACTAGGTCAACGCAATATTGAAGCAAATGTCACCCACACTTTACCTAAAAAAAAGTATCCACTTTGCCCATAAAGGATGCTTTTTACTATGTGTCTTAGAAATAATAAGAAAAAAAATCCACATGAAATTTCAAGCAAATGAACTTGCTGTGTACCTGGCCAAATGTTTCGTGAACCTTAATATGTCAAATTTCACCTTTAGAATAAAGCCAGGAATCTTTTATAGTTCATGAACTTGACACCAACTAAATCAATAATTTGCTTTCACAAATCTTGTTTTAACAATACGACTCTCTTTTCAAATATCATCATCCAGTTACAAGTAATAAATTTTTTGCCTTAACTCTCCAAATCATCTGTAAGAAATACAACTTCTAAAGAACATTTTTGAGGAAAAATATGCCAATCACTGAGACGTGGCCCTCTTAGGTAGTCAGAAAAAGACCTACTGTACATGAGACAAAGCCAGGTTTGGAATGACCCCTCTGCTAGCTGAAGGGTCACATGAACCATTTATGGGCATTATTCATTACTTTTGGGTGGAATATGTCCTTTAATTTATTAAACCTTGGGAATGCTTAGGAATAGATAAATAATGCCCAAGCCATGGTCAAGTACCCAACTCTGTTCTCTACACCACCTGCTTACTATCAGCTTTAAACATGTGAATTCTAGAAAAACCCATTTATCTTCTGGTGTGTAATTCCTTAAATAGCTAAAACTGTCAACCAAAAAAATGTCTCCCTACAACAAGAATGCTTCCCTAAGTTGAGCAAGAACACTCAATTAAACATTTTTTTTACATGTTTAAATGACCATTATTAAACCTGCTCTTCCAAGTCCAAGCCTATTCAAAAGAAACTCACTGGTCTTTTGAAATTACCTTCAAAATACCATGGCTTCTGTTTGCAGGCAAGAAAAAGATAACTCCGGAAGGAAACATGCTGGTTTTCCTTATCTCAGCTGAATAGTCATATTAACAGCTTCTGCAATACTGCAACACCAACACTGGGTGACAGGATTAATGCACTGGAAAATGTCTGAACATACAGATAGCATATGAGCTAGCTCAAGCTTAGATGCAATGAGAACACTTTCAAACAGATGAAGGAATGGTTAAATGAAAAAAAGGGAAGATTAGATACACGCATTCCCACACTGTGTCAAAGGCACTGTGGTGTTAAGAACTTCCAGAGAGACAAATGTAGCATTTTTAGTGGATAAATGATCTGTGCTGTACCCCATGCTAAGGGAACAAGCTGAGATAAAACCTTACGTCCACAATTAATAATGTGAAGAAAACAAGGTTTATTTATTCCCCTTCTAGCACCAGAAGTCCAAGCTATTTCCCCCAAAATGAATCTTACTTCCCAAATGCCTCTTGCCATCTGTCAAACAGTTTTAGCTGTTCTCAAGAGGCTTCTTATGCTACTATACATGTTACATCTGCAACAGATTTCCTTCTTGTAGAGGACAGATGGAACTAAACACTGTTTTATAACAAATATAGCAAAATACTGCTCCAGATTTCAACTGTGTACAATCCAGAACCAGTTACTCTGAATATAATGCTTTTAACATATCTGCTGCTAATCAGTGGCCTATTATGAGCACAGTTTCCCAAACTTCACATGCTGCATTTATAGGATTCAACACTCAATATAGGCTTTCCTTTTAAAAGTCAGTATTAGTCTTCAGAACATCAAGCTCCACCAAGCTCTCTGCCAAGATATGAAATTACCCAAATGAGACATACCACCAGAAAAGCACGCAATTTGCTGTTCCCACAAGCTGGACAAGCATAAATTTTAAGATAAAGCTACACAGAGTTGCTTTAATTGCATCTAAACTGATGGAGTTTCTTAGGCAGAGAAACTACCTCCTTGATCAGATGCTAATTCATAAAAAAATCCCCAAAACAATGCAGGTTCTTCAAGTCCAGGGTCCAAATTAGTCCACAAGGCAGCAACACTATATCTCCTCTAGTAATTATCAATAACATGAAGTATTAATTTTTCAAAGTCAATAACTTATTTTTTCTAATTTCTGGTTATTAGACCTTCTAGCACCTAGAAAACTTGTGCAAGCCACACTTGTCTCAATATTTGTTCACACACTCTCAACAGAAACAAGAGCCTTACAAAGCCCTTCACATAGCTCCAGCTTTAAACTCAGAGTATGACTCTGTATTAGTGGGAAAGATGCAGGCAGCAGAGGGAAGGAAGGGAACTATTGACCAGCTGAAGTTAAATGCAGAGGTTATCAGCTTTACCCAAAAGACAAGAGAACAGCAAAAGAAATCACTCAAGCAAACCTCAGAGACAGTCCTCTAAACCAAATGAAAGGCTTTGGGAAAAACATTTTTTGTTGCTGTGGGGTTTTTTTTGTTGGCCGGGTTTTTTCAACAAATCAAATGACCAAGACTGTGCCCATCATTTCTTCTGTCTTAAACAGTATATATTTCTGAACTGTATTAGCACCAACCACTTGTTCTAACAGAAGCTAATTGTAACTGCTGTCTAACAAAACAGAAAAGAATAACTAATTCATTATCATTATGACCACATCAGAACACTGAGGGGAGGTGGGGGGAAAGCCAAACGGTAAAGGCAGTTCACTCAGGAAATCATTTAAAGAATCCTCTGACACTTAGAAGCAGTATTTTTAACTTCCTCACCAATTCAACCAAACAGCCTAGGCAAAGAACTATGCTGCTTCACTCTTCCTGTACAAACAGTGACTACACAAATATCTCCCTCAAAAAGGTTTCTGCCACTGCTTCTCTGCTTCCCAACTGTACATCTGCCACAGAAGCAAGAGCTTCATGAACAGCATACTCTATTATGAACCACAATTTACCTGACCAAGATGTTCACATTACAGTTTGGAGAATAGGATCATCAACTTCTGTGTTTGTACTACTTTAATTACATTACACAGACTGGAGAAAAACCCATACTTGTAGGGAATAGGACTAAGCTATTTTCTACAGCTATCACTATTTCTTCACTGAAGGTCTTTTTCTGTTTTCCTTCACAATTCTCCATTAAATTGAACAATAAAATTGTTCTTCTGTGTTTAATCATAAATTTGAGTAATGTAGAGCTTTATGCATGTTAATTAAAAAGAATCAAACAGAATTAAAATAAACCTTGTTGCTTGGTCCATTGGGAAGTTTTAAGTATACAACATCATGTAATTTTTCCAACAAAATTATTTTCTGTTCTGAAACAAGAGACCAAACACTAAGAGATAAGTTATCTGACAGCCTAAAGCAAGAGGAATTACACAGCACAGGAAGGGAGAAAAGAAAACTGAGAAAACTCTCCTGCATGCTTCAGGAAACAGAATTTATGGGAAATGCAGTGGGGAAGCAGGTGGTAAAACAGTAATCAGTGAAGAGATGAAAGCCTAATAACTGACTCGACACAGTTCATTAAAACTTGGCTGAGTGTTCTATGCAAAGATTTACTGGACAGAGAGGAGGCTGGAACACAACTTCACAGAACACAAAGTATGCATAGTTTCTTCACTAGGTAGTTGCATGACCATTTATTTGAAAGTGTAACAGCAGACCAGACAGAAGAAAATGGGCAAGTGCTGCATTGCCCCAGACCCTTCTCAATCACTTCAACAGAATTTAAGAAAAGGCAACCTAAAAATAATCAATCTTCAATAAACTTCCCTACCCTCAAAATTATTTTCCTTTCATTTCTGCATTTTATTTCTCTTTGGAGCAAAACCTGAGGTAATAGAGTAAGCACTATTAAAAGAACAGGAGCACATAAGTCTAACTTTCTGTCCCAATTCAGTTCTCTGTAAAAAGTGTACAAGTCCAACATTGTTTCCTGCAATATCAGAAAATTCCTCCTTGTGTTGTAAAAATTAACAAACATCAACAAGCATTTACAGAACAGAGTTTGAGGTACTCTTGGAGTTCATACGTGCAGTAGAAATGTGAGCTGAATGGCTCTTTAGTAAAAAGTAATTTTTTAACTAATTTGACAAAGAAGTGTGTCTAAAAGGAGCTCTTTCCCTGACCCATGAATAAAGTATAAAAAAAAATATTTATTGCTAGATCTAAGCTACATCGGTCTTGACAAATTTGGTTTACTTATAACAAGATTTTTAGAATCTTTTCCAAGCTAAAATGATTCTGTGATCTTCACAACTCTACAACAACAAAAAACAAACAAACAAAACAAATAAACAAAAAAAAACCCAACAAAAAACAAAAACAAGGAGCCAAAGGGTCCCCAAGTGACCACAATCACACATCTCCTTTTTCCCCAAACAGTTTCAATTCTGATGCAGACACATCAAACCAGCATCTGAAAGGAGGGCTCTATGGCCAGGTTTTGGAAAGTTGTATAATCACAAAATAAATTACTTCAAAGCTTAGGAGCTTTGACTAAAAACTAGTACACGGCTAAAACAACAAGTGACCTCAGAAGTTAGCAGGGAATTCTAAAACAAAACAGC
>JACBWW010000005.1:19524787-19572111 GCA_020086605.1 Lanius collurio | reverse complement strand
GTGTTATCTGATGCTTTGTTTATATCATAAGAAAGCCTGATGGAGAGAAAACTATGTAAAAGTAACAAACCCCATGTGTTTTAGGTCCTTTCCATGTAATGCAGTTCTATTTTGCATTCTTCATCATGTTTTTCTTATCTTCTTAATATGTTAAAGGCCAGTGTCTCACATCTGGTCCTTGACAGGCTGATCTTGATATGCTGAGAGCCACGTTTGTAGATGTAAACATAAGAAATGAAATATGATGTGTATGCTCACCGTTGCCCTAGCTACAGGAAACTTCTTGTCATCCCTCTCTGCTTGTAACTTTGCTGTCTGCAAATCTAGTTGGAAGTTGCCTAGATGGCTCTGCATTTCTATCTTATGAAATATCTGAGCTGTCTTTTTCTGTTAGGTTTTATTTGTGTGTATACAGTTGTCATGAAACTTGTTCATGTGTAACAGCCTGAGCCCTGAGTCCTGAGCCCTTTATTTATTTGCAGAAGAGAATATACGTTATCAAGGATGTGGGAAATTCTAGAGGCCTGTAAAATGGAAATCACAGTGGCCACCTTTGAAAGGATGGATGGGAAGAAGAAAACAACCAAGGAAAATACCCTTAGCCCTTTTTTCCTTCCTAGAAATAGGCCAGCATAAGTTATCTATGTGTAGCCCCTAGAAGACAACAAGGTAACAGCTGGCATTAATAAATCAGAACAAATCATGTGGAATTACCTTCTTTTCTCTACCCATGGAATTTTCTGAATAGAAGGAAGTCAATGTGATATATTTTAAATTTGGTAATACCTTAGTAAGTACAAAGAAACAGTCTATATATGACATCTGGAACATAAGATACATTAAATTTTAATTTTCTGGTTTGAAAAATAGAAAAGTTGACAGTGTCTCCTGTGGATTTTAAAAAATGGTTAAAGGTAATATAAGAGTACCCTTAATTCCATGTACTTTATTGAAATGAATGTGAAAGTTCTCTGCTGCAGTGACAGTTATGCTGCTTTTTCCTCTATTTTTGCCTGTGTAAAGGCAACTTTGTGAAGTGCAGCCAGTCCACAGCATTTATTTGCTGAAGCAAAACATTCACACATTGTTAAGTTTTCTTCAATAACCATGTACACATTTAAGGGGAAAAGAACACTGCAATTGGACACTTCATTACATTATTCTGCAATGTGTATTTCTGACCTGATTCTGAACTGTGGTACCTTTATACTACAGAAATTAATCTACCTCTTCCAAGTGAGTTTCATCAGGGGAAATGGGTGTAGATTTAAGCTTGTGGCATCCTGAAAACTGAAAAACATAATTTCAAGGTCTGTTTTATTTCATGAAAGTTTTAACTTAGCAAATATCTCCATTTAATAATTATCGTAACTGAAAATGGCTGAGTCTAAACATAGATGATTACTTCTAATAAATTGTAGTGATTCTGAATTTGGTCCTGCCTTCATGGGTAGGGCTCTGTCAAGTCAATGGAGTGATCATTACAGGATAACTCTGAATATGACCAAAACCAGCTGCTCCTTCCCCAGCACCCCTCAGAAAAGAACTGCTTGCTAGGAGAGTGTGTTCTGAACTGCTGTACTTCATATAAATGACACAGCTGTGAAGTCTAGAATAAAAAAACAAACAGCAGAGGGAGGCATACGAATAGGAACAGGAGAAAAAATGTGGACTCGAGAC
This sequence comes from Lanius collurio, assembly GCA_020086605.1. Lineage (NCBI taxonomy): Eukaryota > Metazoa > Chordata > Aves > Passeriformes > Laniidae > Lanius > Lanius collurio. The sequence goes on along the minus strand of JACBWW010000005.1, from coordinate 19,570,431 downwards.
CTGAAAGCAAATGAAATGGAAACAGAGAGCACGTGGTGCAGTGGGACAGTGAAGGGCACAGCTGCACAAGTGGGAGATGGGAGGACAACTGCTGGTAGGTACCCAGCCTATGAGCCTCTGAGAAACCAGCCCATTGCTAGGATTAATGAAAAACTGGGGGGGAGGCAGTTTTGAATTTCCTGGAATTGCAAGGAGAGGGGTTTGTTTGTTTTTTTTCTCTTCATCCTGTTTCAGGTGAAACACTCTCAACACAGGGAATTTTTATTTATTTACTCCCAGTTAGCACCATTTACTGATCACTGATTCAGGTATTGGGTGGAAAAAAGAGGAAACACAATTAAACATTTTAAGAGACCCCTTTCCTTCTTTAGGCTCTGCTTTGGCGGAACACGTCTCCAAACTAAGATGCTTCCATCCTAGTCTCCTGTTTCACTGCAGGTCATGCAGTGACCCAGGGGAGGTAGTGTTTTATTGTCTGCTCTCTGCCACTCTCATCTCTATAGCTCTTTCTCTTCAGGCCTCTCTGGGGTGACATATCCCCAGTATTTTATATGGCATCCCCAATATTTTACATGACATCCCCAGCTGTAACAGAGGCCTTGAACACCTATTCTTTCTGGTAAATCCATGGTTTTCTCTGCAGAAATGGCTAGGCAGGCCATCAAATTGTTAATACCACTATTCATATACATGCAAAAAAAGCTAAAAAGAAAATGTTGATTTTAAACAATTTCAAACAGAAAAATTCTAAAATGCTACTGATTAAACCCAACCCAAATCTAGGTGCAATTGCATGTTTTTGCCTCTAAATAACCTCTCCTGTCTTCTTTCAGATACAATTTTTGTGTCAACTAAAAGCAGCCATCAGCCTATTGATGATGGGGAGAGACTGCCCCTTGCTAAACCCATCTGCAGTGTATGGCCCTGTGTGGTGAAAACCAAAAAACAAGGCAAAATAATTCCAGGTATTCTATCCCTACTAGTACAAACACTTGTGAATAATAATGTAATCAAGTGGTAGTGAAGTTATTTCTGTCCCCAGAAGTCTAAGATTTTTTCTTGAAAAAGAGAGAAAGTTCTCACATACAAGTTTTTCTTGAAAAAGAGAGAAAGTTCTCACATACAAGTTTTTATCTATCTCTGCAAATCATGTACTGCTGCAAACAGTTGTGATACCAGTCAGTGAGGATGGGGATGGGCTGTGAAAATGCCTTGCCTTCTTAAGCAATCTTAATCTAAATCCTCAGAGGCACAAAGCTTTTTCATTGTATTGCTGTGTTTGCAGAAACCTTAGGTGAAGGACAGTCTCAGAAATATGTTTCCCAGAAGTATAACCTTAGGGTGTCATTCAGGGTTTGGTGTGGGTTTTCTTTTTTCCCCTTGCTAAGTTGGTATCTTAATGCCTCAAGACCTTAATGCCAGAGTGTTTGCATTTTCTCATTTCCTCAATGTTAGGACTGTTCCATCTTGCTCAGAATTTTTCAAGAATATTTGTCTGCATTAATGAGGATGTACTTTTTCTCTGGGCCTTCCCTTTGCATTTTGAATTATGGGACAAACTGTCTCTCTGATAAATTTTCACATTTGCTTCAGTGTTTTCCAGCCTGTAGTTTTCAAGACCTGTAGGGATACACTCCGATAGTCCTCTTGCTGGTTCAAGTCCCAAATGTGATGTTGCTTACCCAGATCCCCGAGTCAGGGGCTGAGGGATAACAAAAAGACGTGGTCAAAACTTTCCATCCTGAAGTGTTAGAATAGGAGCCCTGTCAAACTTCTGATTAAATTCCATGGGGCCAGGATTTTACCCTTATCTGTCATGGTCAGCGTCTGGTTAAGTAGATAGACCTGACCCTGAACTCCAAGTCTAAGCAACTAAGTCAAAAGTTTTGGTACAGTGTTAATCTTGTCTGAATTACTACAATTCAGACCCACCTCTGCTGTGCATAGGAAAAACAGTTTTGAAACACATGCTTTATGTATCCCAAAACATGGGTTGGTGGCCTTTTAGAAACAATATGCATTGTGCTTCAGTGTAGAGCACATTTGCATTTAATAGCAATATAGTAATATAGAAATGTCCTCACAGTATCTCCAAGCACTAAATAAAATACAACTGACCTTAGTACACTTCCAGTGTAGCTCACAGCTGCCTGTGTACTGAAGGCTCCTCTTGCTGGTGTCAAGCCCAAATACAATGAATGGACTGCAGGCTCAGTGTATAAAGCACCAGATGGCTCCTATAAGCACTCTCACTTATCCTCTGCACCTGACAATGCATAAATCACTAGCACCATCTGCCTGCTATTTCTTTCAGCATCTTGGGCATTTTAAGTCATTAGGAGGTGGCAGGGAAACTCATCTCAAACAACAAGGGGTTTGCCAAAACGCACAAGACTCAATCCTCAGGAAGACCAATGCCTCATCATTTTGCTAGTAGTCTGTTACAGGAAGAAATACCTGCTTCATTTTGTACTTTTATTGAGGTAGAGAATGGGCTGTTCAAAAGCCTGGGGTATCAAGCAGGAAATTCTCAATCCCTGTTTTTCTGTGCTTCAGTAAGAGAGAGTGATGACAGGTTCATACCCTGGAAAATCTCACCATCATTCTGTTTGGCCTGGTCACTTGCAGTCACCTCTGTGCTTGCCTGCTTACTATAAATAACAAACAGTCCAAAAAAAAAGTATTCAAAGCTTCTTACTCTGTTGCTGGCAATAGGAAGCTATTTTTATGAAGCTTGTTAAGTGTTTTGGGCTTTGGCTTGGAATTCTACGATTACATCTATAATAAATCACATTAAAGCAGATTAATTCTGCTACATGTTGAGTTTGGTTCAAGGAAGGTTTTACTTGAGAGGGTGAATGGGTGTGGGCAAGACACCAGATGGAGGCGAGTATTCAACATTGTCTCAGCTACAGAGAGGAAGCAATGTGGGAAGATGCAGTCTGAGAGAGAGAGAAGGCTACAGGAAAGAAATAGGGTGAACAGAAACCTTTAGGGTATGTGAGAAAAAGAACTTGCAGGTGAGAGGAAGACATCTGTAGCTGGAACAAGACTAAACTGAGCAGCTGTAGGAGATAGGGACTCTAAATGCTGATTTGGTAGGGGCAGGCTCAGGGGAGAATTCTCATTTCTACTGCTGGGTGCAGGGGTTTTTTTTGTCATTAAAACATTTACAAATTTTTCATGATGGTGACCTTCTTAACGTGATTTGGAAAGGGAATGAACGTTTTCAGTGTCTGAATGTTTTACAAGCAATTGTTACCTTTAAAATTATCCCTGTTTTGATCTCTGAAGGCACCTATTGTTTACTTACTGCTGCTCACTGCTTATGCCCAGTTCAGGTACATTCCCTGTGCTGTGTTCAGGCTGCAGTCCTGATTCAGACGAGTAAGTGTCCAGGGTGAGGACTGCATATGGTCAGGCAATGAAACAAGCCAACAAAGGCAGCCTTCTCTTGCTCATTTTCTGCCTCTGACTGCATTTCTCAAACATTGATGTTCTTCCAGTGCCAGTTTTTGGGGATGTGTGAACCTGCATGCATAAACCTAAGTGATGTTGAAGTTCATGGGTGTCTAAGGAGCAAGAGTGATCAAACAGCTACAAAACAAGGATGTGCTTAGCCATTTCACTCACAGGCCTATGAGAGAGAATGCATTTTTCTCTGACCTTGGTTTCCAGAGTGACAGAAGCATTAGCAATGCATTCCTCAAAAGAGGTTTTTGCTGTTTTGAGCACTACCCAGTAAGATATTTCAAGTCTTGTCCTTATACAGAATTCAATGAGATTTTTAGAAATTGTATAATTACAGCAGTGCAAGTCAATATGTATATAGCCCTAAGTTGTTTTCTGTTGATTTTTATCAAGTTGATTATCCAAACAAATAGCTGATAAAATCTATGTGAGTGTCTGTTATAGGGATGTTACATCAGATAAACCTAATGTAACAGGTAAGTCATAATAATGTAAGTCATAATTCAGCTGGAGTAATGTGGGTGTGTCTGCAAGCAAGATTCCAGTGTGGATGTTCTATCCTCACTTAAATGTCATAAGAATTAGCTGTTCTGCTTCTTCCAGTTTTGTATTTTTACATCTTTCCTGCATCTTCTTGCATATATGCATTTTAAATTATTTACTATATTTCTTTCTCATACTCCCTGAGAAAATCTCCCATATTCTTGTTTAGAATACCTTATGCATGCTAAGGGACCTATTTTGGTGCAACCTATTTTTCTAGCGTTTTTTTTCAATTCTGTATGTGGCTTTAGATCAGAAGGACCTATTTGCATTAAAATGTAAAGCATCAAGAGACTCCGGCATTTTATTCTTATCTAGTTGTACAACAAAAAGAAATTCTAATCTGCAGCAGTATCTTATAAAAAGGAAAACATCCTGCCTAATGCCCAACACATTTTAGTCAGGCAGAAGTTTTATGGTAACTGCTGGATTGCTGCAAGTGCACAGAATAGAAATCAGTGGAAGCACATCTTGCAGCTACCACTCCAGGCTGTAACTTTGTAATAAAATCTCCCAGAGCTCTCATTCCCTGCCAGCACATGCTTGACTGCCATTTTGCAGAAAATTCCCTAGAACTCAATGATCTGCCAGAGTTAGATTATTCCATCTTTGGATACACTGCAGAATACATTTTTTTTTTCATTTTTTTTCTGCAGATGTCCAGGAAGGAACAAGTGGTGGGATGGTGGATGTTCACCTTTTCAAATAAAGGATTTTGGATTGTTAGACAATGGTCCTTTTACATGATTCTGTATTGTAGGTATAAGATGCACAGAATGCAGAGTGAAACCTACTGTTTTCATTTTTATACTTGAAGAGAGAAATAATATATGAGATTGAAGATACTTTAGTTTCTTTCCTGGGTTTTCATATGCTCCTTTTGTTTTTTTGCTGTTTCATAAATGCAGACAGCTATATATCAGGCTATAAATTATTCTGTTTCTTTTGATGATGTTACTGCAGATGACTAAAGCTGAATAACTGTTAAAAATATGGGTCACAATGCTTTTGGTTTTATCGATTTACACATGGCAGAAAGAATAAAATAGTATTTTTAAAGCCTGTGACTCGCAGAGTTTGACTCTTAGATTGTATATCATTATAAATAGCACTTAAAAACTGGTATCTAAATAGGTATATGTTGGACACTGGGATTACATTTGGGGCTTAAGTAGTGAAACTGAGGAAGAATAGAGGAAAAAACTTCTCTGTCTTCCTAGCTTCCTGCTGGTTTTTGTTATGCTCTATCATACACAAAAGCTAGGGTTTCCTGCAAGAGAAATACCACTAGTATTTACATGGGTAAAAGGGTAGGTAGAGTTGCAGTAAATGTCTGTGAGGCAGCCAAGCTCCGTGTGACCCCAGCAGACCCATCCAAGAATGCATTCCTGATGTCTTTGCTCTGGGGCTTGCTGCAGGAGCCAAGATGGTGCTACTGGAGAAGCACAGAAGAGGGCCATAACTGTTGTTCTGACTCCAACCAATGCATCCATCAAAGCCTTGGCAGATGGAGCCAGGATGCAAGATCAAACCTACAGGCATGTGTGTGTGCTTGCATCTATGAGCTGGTGTCCTGTGTTTAATGCAGGGCACAAACACCGTGTGGCAAATATGCCACCAGCCTTCTGTCTTCTTTAATTGTGGTGTGCCATTGAGTGCGCTCACGTGGACAGGAGTGTCACCATAATGTGTTCGTCCTTCAGACAACTTGAATTGTGCTGAAACAGACACCAGGCTGGAAAGATGGACAAAGAGAAACTGTTACCATGCTTTAAATATTAATGGGCACATGTTCTCTACTGGTTTTGGGTGTTGAAGAAAGCTGGCTGTGAAAAGCATCCCAAAGAAATGGATTTTTGGTGAGCTATCTTGTCCCCCAAAACAGCCAGCCCATGTTAGTCCTCCACAGCATTCCTTTTGCTGCACAGGACAGGCAGTACATGGGTCAGCGCTGCATTCGCTGTGTGCTCTAAGAAAAAATAGTGCCAAACCTCCCAGCAGGTAATGGAGTTCAAGGGCTTCTCCTTATTTTCATTCTTAGATGGCCTCTAGAGAACGAAAAAGTCTGCTTTGCTCAAGTGCCTCGGTTCACCTGCAGTACTGACCAGGATTTGAAGAGCTGACTAAAGCCATTTCTGTTCCCAGACAAAGGCACAGGTAGAATTGTTGGTCTTGCTTCCTAGGAATAAAGTAGTGGGAAATTGCAAAGTGGTAAGTAATGAGCTGTACTGGGTTAGTGTGCTACTATTGAGTTAATTTGTTTATATTCTGTTCTAGTCAGCATGAAAATGCTACTTTTTAGAAATGTACTTGAGAAAGTCACCTTATACCTCAAGAAGTAATAAATTATACTGAAGGAAGATTTTTTTTTTCCCCACATACAGCTTCGAATTAGTACAAATGATGTTAGACCATGTTTATCTCACTGGGAAACAGAAGTGGGAATTAAACAGAGTTAACACCAGAGATGCTAACGTATATGCACATAAATGACTTAGACAAATTTTTGTTCACGCTGGAGAATGAAACCATCTTAAACTTTAAAATTAAAAAAAAAAGTCCTGAAACAACACTGAGACAAGAAAACACGAGATACAGGAAGAGGAGTTGCTAACAGCTGCAGGAACCAGAGCAGATTTTCTTCTCTCCAGCAGATGGCAGAATTTTCTCAGCTACAAACAGGCAACAGCAAATTGAATTATCTGAAACCTAATCTCTAAAGAACCATCCAGTCTTTTTTGACTTGCAGATCCCTGAAAAAAACTGGTGGAGTTAGGAGTTCAATAGATAACAAAATAGATAATGTCTTCTGATAGAAAAGATGTGCAAGTCACCTGGCAGGGCAGCTAGCAATAGTCCATGTAGCTCAAATTTTCATTGCAGCTGAATTGTCATAGCTTGTCCATAATACGTATGAAAGCCCACAGAATTTTTCCACATAGTTTTGACATGCAGTTTAGAAAGTTCAGACGAGCAAATGTGCTGAGTAGAAGGGTAGTAGAAGGATATTCCAGCTTCTGTGATAGCTCTCAACATCTATTTTCAGTCACTGATAAAGGTAAGATACTGAGCTAGATCGACCTTTGATATGACATCACATGGCTGCTCTTATGATATTTAGCTATGCTACTTACTCTAGTAAATTGTTTAAATAATGTGAGAAAATAATATATTGCTACAATGTTATTTAAGTCCTTATTCACCACTGTGTGGGTAAGGCAGCGAGGTTTAAACTCTAGACATCAATACATTATTCTCTGTACATCTTTTGGCAAGTCACTCATAAATGATTTTTTCAACTTTTACCTGATAATTGGGTGCAATGCCCTCAAGAGATAAGAGATATTCTTTGGATGAATTTTTCTTTTATGTGCTCAGATACAATGGAGAAGAGTTAGAATGATGGCTAGGAAGATGGGCTGTAAGCATGAGCTCTTGATCTAAGTACATTCTTTTTGCTAAACTTTGAAATAACTCCTGAGATCTCATCTTCTAGCAAACATTGCATTTTAGGGTTTCTAATTTTAACCATTCATTCCTGTTTTGTTGTTGAAATTGTTGTTTGAGTGTTTAAAAACTTCTTTGAATAACCACAGTAGGAAAGGTTTCCTTCCACTGGGAACAGCAACTAGTTGTCAGGTACTCATGTAGCTTGTGCAAAAATTGTTTTTTCTCGTGTTTCTTGTTTTTAATGATAGATGAATAGAATGTTTTCCAGCTACAGAAATATGTGGTCAAATATTTTTTTTTCTGAGTCAAATTCTGGCACTTTTCTTGTCTGATGTCCTGTTCTCCAAGTCAGCCCATTAGAACTGATGGGCAGAGTGCTGTTCCCTGCTCCACTACCAGCTTCTGTCTTCCTCAGATTGTAGCCCAGTTGTGAAACACTACAATGAAAGTTAATGCTTCTGCCTGTGCTCTCTTAATAAAAGCAGAATTTTACATAGATGAGAATTCAAGAACTTTTCCCCCCTCTCATTGGGAAGGTAGTAGGAGAGAATTGAATGCAGTGTGGTTCTGCATTAATTCATACATTCTATTCAAATTAAGGTCAGTGGAGCAGAGAGAAAGTCACTTAAAAAATCAGCTGTCACATATTTCTTGTTCTTCTAATGAGCCACATTAAATAAGAGTAAGGAAGTACTAATTCATGTCTCCAGATGTGTAGGATCTATTTATGCTCTTTGGTTTCTAAGTTAACATTACCATGTATCTTTTGTGCAGGTTTAGAATTTGTAGATTAGCAGAATTCAAGGTTTGCTATAACACTTCTATTAGCAACCTCTGAATAGATAGGTATTCAACCATCTGTCATGGGCATTGTTTACAAGGTGTCCAAATCACTCCTTCAGCTCTAGAATGGTAAGAGACACTGAATAATTTTGCTGTGGCTTTTACTGTGTTCATTCCCAGCCATCTGCAGTCCCTGGAGCATCATGGATGTCCTCAGAGCTTTTAAACCTATTTTCCATCTGTTGCCTTCCCACCTATCAGCAATACTAATACGCCCCAGAAGATTTTGCTGCTCTCACTGACAGCAAGAGCAACATTTGGAGCCTTCTGTTGTGTGCTGGTGCTGCTGGGAGCTGGCAGGCCAGCAGCAGGAATTAACAGCTTCAGAGCCCTGCAGATTAGGGTTAGACTCAGAATTAGACCATGGTCAAAGCCAATTACTAGTTCTGGGAATTGAGAACCTCACCTACAACCTTAAGGATGCTACCAGGACCTGACACCTGAACATTCAGAGCTGTTAATGTGATTCCCTTCACCATGAGTAGCTGGGCAGAGGGCAGAGCCTTGATTCCATTTTGTTGTACTCACTGGTCAGACCAGCTGAGGCAGCAAATCAAAAGCAATTTACTGCCCTGCAACCTGAGAATAAAAAGAAGGAAGGGTAAAGGTGAATTTGACATGTCTTCTGGGCATAACTATCTTCAGGATGGCCAGTTATCCCCTCAGTTGCTCAGGGCTGAAGCCACAAGCACAGCTGACCTCTGCACAGTGCAGAGGGAGGGGAGAATGGAGGCAGATAGTTTTGTGTTCTTTGGGGCATGGGATAATGTTGGAGATGGGAAGAAGCTCTCAGATGTAGTAGAGGGAGTGACTTGGGAATAATACCCAAAAAAGGAAATAATATATATTGATTTAGTGATCTTACCTCAGGCCTGGGACACACTCTTAGAATTTGTTAATCTTTCATCTGTGCGTGCACTTTGGTAGTTTGTTGTAATGTGGGGGAATCCTTTACAACATGAATAAGACAGCGAGGAACTTGGAAGGAAAGATGAAGTGATATTTCTTTAGATGTTCAGAGATGTTTTACTCCTCCATCCACATGGTTGGAGTTCCCAGGCACACTCCTGTCCCGGACCCTCCTCTTTTTCCTGGGCCCCAGGCACCCAAACAAAACCAATCAGGAACAGGTATGGGGCACACTTGACATGGGAGCAGGGACAGGGACAGACCCGTACCCTGCAGGGTCCCTCCCCCTGGGATTTCAGGGAGAGGCACCCCCACAATTCACCCTTTCTTATTAAATAAAGAACGTTGGAAACAGTTAGATAAACAACAAAACAATTTCAAAGGAAAAGAAGCCACTATCTTGAGTCCCCAAATGTCCAAACAGATTTTCTTTGGAGCATCAGAAGGCAGACAGGACTTGAGCACGCTTCAGATGGAAACTGAGGAAGGATTTTCCTTTTTGTACCTGTTGGAATCCGAGAAAATTACAATTAATTTCTTCCTCCCTCATTTTCATCCCCCCATTGGCATTGCAAAGGGATTCATGGTGAATGGAAAAGCCTGGTTTTGTGAGGGGAACCAGAAAGAGAAATTTGGGCTGGGCATATCTGGGGGATAAAGGGGCATGGGATAAAAAGGGAAAGTGGGATAGGGGAAAGGATAGGGATTATGGGGATATTGTCCAGCATATCTACTACCCTTTACAGGAGTACCCCCAGGGCCTGTAACACATGTTGCTTGAGGGCCCTTTCTTCCTTGCACAATTCTACTCTTTCTCCTTCTTCTAAGCTTGGAACATCACTTTTGGGGTTCTTTTTCACAATAGCAGATTTATGGACAAAAATACTTTCTCCAGTATTGCTTTTCAATAAGAAACCGAAATTTTTCTTTACATTATACCATTTTACAGTTCCAAAAACCCTAGCTGCGATAACCTTTTCATTTTTCCGAGTTCCTTTGTTCTTGCTTTCACTTTCAGGTTCTCTTGCTCTCGTGCTGGAGTTCTGCGTGACTGCAGCTCCACGCTTTCTGGGCTTTCGTGCGGCTGCACAGCCACGCCCTGTGAGGCGTTCTGTTCCAGCACGTGTGCGCTGCTTTGTACTGCTGGTGCTGCCGCCGCTGCTGCTGCAGTTGGCTGTGTCACTGCTGGGCGCTAGCGCGGTTCCCTTCTCGCCCCCACGCCGCTCTGGCTTGGCTCGGCGTGGCTCACCGTGGTCACCATAGCGACTGCCACAATCACCGCTGCCTTTCTCGGTGGGGGGCTTGGGCTCAGACCGTCGCTCACCACGCAGCGTGGGGCGGCCATCGCCGGGTCGCACCTTGGCTGCTGCTGCTGCTCTCGCTGCTGCCCTCGCTGCTCGCGCCTCTGCTCTCGCAACTTGCTTTTTGCGTTTTTCAGCAACTATTTCTACCAGCTGTCTTTCTTTATTCACTGTAAGAATACCTTGGAGACCCCTAGGAATGCACTCTCACATCCAGCGTCTTTGTCGTCACTCTCTCGCCCGCTGTCGCTGGGGAGTGCACTCCGATACAGGGATGGGGTCTGCTCTATGGCTAGTGCTTTTAGTGGGGCTGGGCGCCTCCACCGCAGGCACCTCTGTGTTACTGGGACTGAATATATGCTTTATGAGAGCATCTTCAATTGCAAAAGATGCTAGGATCAATTCTACTACCATTCCACTTCTTGACTGGATCATTATCAACTCATTGATTTCTTTCCAAAAATTGTCCCCTCTACTCGCAGGAAAACCAACATCAAAAATTAAGTCTCAAGTAACATAAAAGAAATTTTTGAAAAGCCAGTTAAAGAAGTGTTCTAAATGTCCTGGGTCCAGTTTTGCATTTTGTTTCACTAGAATTTCTTTCACTTCGAAGTACATTTTTCTCTGTTGCTCAGATAGCCACAACTCCTCTGATTTCTCCATCTAGTCAGAAAGTACAGCCAAAAACAAGACAGTAAGAAAGTTGAATTACTCACAATTCACATCGGTGTACTCTGGACCTTTAGAAATCATTTTCAGGGATTGAATGTCTGAATATCTCCACCATCTTTTGTAATGAGGGGAATCTTTACAACACGTATAAGACAGCGATAGACTTGGGAGGAAAGATGAAGCAATATTTTTTTAGAAGTTCAGAGATGTTTTATTCCTCCAGCAGCATGGTTGGAGTTCCCAGACACACTCCAGTCCCTAACCCTCCTCTTCTTCCTGGGCCCTGGGCACCCAAACCACCCAATGAGGAACAGGTATGGGGCACGCGTGACATGGGAGCAGGGACAGGGACAGACCCGTACCCTGCAGGGTCCCTCCCCCCAGGATTGCAGGGGAAGGCACCTCCACAGTAGTTTGTGGTTTCTGTACAAGCTCTCCTTTCCTTGGTGGTTCACCTTGTATGTTCTATATCAGCCACTTGGGAGGAAGACCAGAGAATGTCTCCATACTTCCTTTTCACACCAGCCTCCCTGCCACAGCTACATTCACGTATCCATGTTTCATAGAGAAAGTATTTGTGAGTTGAAGAAAGCAGTGTTGCAGTACTCATTCTTCTTTTTCCCCAGGTACTATGGAGCATCAATAAACAGCCAAAAAGTTATTTCTTAATGCTACTTTTATCTGTAAATTACTGCAGGAATTGGGATATTAGGTGACTGTGTTGAAATCATGAGATGACATCAGGAACCATATCTCTGAAGGAGAAAGATTCTTTATGAGCAAGTCTGAGAGGCTGAATAAGTCAAATGATGAGAAGGAAAGATAGGTAAACTGATAGGGAAACACTCTTCCACAGTTCTAGAAGCCAAAAAGGTGAAAAAGCAAGAATAAAGTAGAGCAGAACAAAATTCTTGAGAGCAGAACTGAAAGTGGTTTGGTAGGGAGGTATTGTGAATCTTATGCTGTAGCTATGCAGCAATGAATGTTGTCAGCATAGTTTGATTCACTGTCGTGTTGGGTAATCATCTGACCCTTCATGATGGTCTTCAGAGCCTCTTTTGGATAATATGAACATCCAGGTTAGGAGGTGTTATGACCAGTCCCTGAAGGCAAGAGTAACTTAAGTTCTTGTTGATAGAACCTGCTCCTTCTCGACAGGGGGGTACAAACCCAGCCCTAGCAAAGCACCCTACAGCCTCCAAAAATGGCTGATTACTTTGTGTCATTAACCACTAACATTTCAGTCTCTCACAGGAGGTACTTCACTGGAAGGAACCCAGCTGAATTTAAGAAGAGCAGCTACCAGCACCAGCAAGGCATGGAGATTCTTCTGCTGCTACCTTGCTGGTCACACAGAAGTTGCCCAATCCTGGCAGCTTCACTTGACTCCTTGGCATGAGTCAGTGCTTCTCCATATTAAAACAAGTTCTCTGCTGCCTTCCTGCTTTAGAGATGGAAGTCGATATTTGGCAGGGGAATGGTCTCATGTCAGAAATTTGTTGTTTTCTTGTCTCCTGACAATAGACCATTTTTGGAAAGATTATAAAGCACTCCAGTAGCTCAGTTAATGTGAACTGATCCAGAAAGACTTGTCAGAGATTGGTACCCATTTTCCCAAGAAATCTGATCTGCAGTAAGCACAGCTCTTGCCCAAGTTGAGATATAGCGAGAAGAGTGCTGCAGATGCTACTTCTGGCTGAGGAAGACTTTGGTCCTTGATAAAACAGCTGAGAGCAAAGAGCCAGCCTGTTTGGGATTTTCAGTGCTCCTTCTACTGCATCAATCCTGGCAAGAGCAGGACAAGAATTGGAGTACAGCAGGGAGTGACGGGGAGATAGAGTGGTGAAAAGGGGCAAGGTGCCTAGATAGAAGACTGGAGAAGAGAGTTGTTGGAAGAGGAAAAATGCTAGGACCTGTATATAACTGGATAAGGGATTTGACTCTTTCATATGCTTTGAGAAAACAGTCTGGGATGCAAGAAAAATTAGTTTCTCCTAAGGAAAAGAAACCATATTGTGACAGCATACAAGACCAACAATCTATGTCCAAATAAAATGGAAACAAGATTCACAGTAATTAACTAGTAATGGGAATTAGGAAGCAGAGGAGACAAACATGAAGATGACAAGAGCTGTCATGAAGCTTTACAGATCAGCTTTAAAACCAGAAACAGCAATTTCCTACACATCTACAAGACTTTACCACTTATGTATCTCATAAAACTGTTCTTTCTAGAAGAGTTTCTGCTCCAGCTTCCTGCATTGATTGTTGAAGCACTGTTATGCCGGTGATTTCTGTTATACTGTTGACAATCTGGAGGAACTGGTGATGATCGGTCATTAACAAAATCATCAAATTTTGCCTTCACTTCTGAGTGTTCCTGGCACAATTAATAAAGGAAAGAAATCTAATTAACAGGATACTGGTAACGTCATTGTTTTTCCTCTGTAGAGCTCCTGCAGAAAGACTGAACAGAATTAACTGCAGAAATGGAAAAGGGGAATAGAAGAAGAAGAACAAAGAGAGACGTAAAAATTGACTCCTTAGCAAATAGCTGTCTAATTAGGCACTGCCTTGCACAGTGAGTTAGATCAAGAGAAATTTCATCCTTGCTGCCCATCCATTGACTCCACTGGAGACAGAGCAGTACTGAAGAAAGCCTTGGTATTCTCAAATATATGTTTCCTTTATAGTGAACATTTAAATTAATTGTGCCTGTATAGAAGAAAAGTGGAAGAAAAATGAGATCTTGTTTCTAGTTTTGCTACTGACTTGCCAAAAGAATGCTCTATATATGGTTAACTTCTGTGCAGCATTGCTTTTCTGCACTGCTTCTGGGCATCAGGAATGAGACTTTGTTCCTTGTGCCAGGCCCAACTCTTAGGCCAAAAATATGTCCTTCAGGACTTAAGAAGCACAACGTTGCCTGGGATTGAGAAAAACAGGGATGGACAGAGCTCTCCATACAGCCCAAAATGGAGTGAGCTTTCCTGTTCCTGTTGTGTACAGCACCTTCTTCTGCAGCCATTATGTTTTACTTGCTGTTGATAAAAGCCTCTGTGCAAAACCACAAATGGACACACAGCTCCACCACACCTCTCAAAGCAAGTGGGAACTCTGCAGGTCCTTTTCACTGCTGCTCCTGTGTTTCATCTTTACAAAGCTTGTTTCAGTGGAATACCGTATGGTCTCGTTCACTAATGACTATGAAGGTCTTTTATCTTTGGAGGAAAGGCTTTACAATAACAACTGTAATATTGCAATCCTGTATTAATCTCTGGATGTCCAGTACAGATGGGACTAGAATTTGTGTGTGTTATCCAGTTCAATAAAGAGCAATATCGTGTTCTCTGATCTCTGAATGACCTTTCTAGACTTTAAAAAATGACATACCCAGGTTTGTTATGCTTTTGCAGCATCATCTTCTACTAATATTTTCTTCTTGACTGGAAACCAATATCAAATTACTCAAGTAAAGGAAGCTGTATGTGTTTAATAGCCCTAGTCATCACTGTCTAACCCATCACCCTGTAATCAAAATCTCATTTCAGATTGTAGGACTATGTGAAAATGCTTTTCTTTTTTTTTTTTCTTTGGTTTTTTTGGTTTGTTTTTGTTCTTGTTTTTGCTTTTATTTTAAAAAGTGCTTATTCATTTTGTTTTTATTCTACTTAGCACTAAATGTCTTGCATCAATTATAGCATCTACCAGGGACCTAACACCCCAGAAATCAGTTTAAATCAACATAATCCACTTCATGATGTTGTTATGCTGCACTCTAAACAGAGAGGTCCCCTTGGTCCCTTTTCAAATCTGCATAGGCAAATTTCCTTATGTACCTCCATAGGTTTCCAAGGAGTACCAAAAGGGTAACACCTTAGAAAAGTAAGCAAGAGGCATGCATTGCTGAAAAGAACAATTATTTCTAAACTAGCAATTGTCTGCAAGATGTAGTCAGTAAAGAAAGGGCTCATCTTTCAGAAGGGTGTCTCCACATGGCACAAGTTTGAGTGGGTAATAACCAGACCAATAAACAAATGTGACACTGATGGATAGCTGCTACCCTCCTGACTGAGATAAGGAGCGATGTATGTTCATTTCAACTTACAGACACACAACTAAAACTGAGATGCACAAGAAAGAGTAACATAAGTACTGAAAATCACTGAAAAAAATAATTCTGATGTACAAAAGTGTACAGTAGCTTTTAACCTTTTCTGTTTTGGGGGGTTTTTTTGTGTTTCCATAGACAGACCAAGGATTTAGAGAGTGAGGGTCAAATTAGAAGACACTTCAAATTGTATTCTAACAAAAAGACCTGTACTTTCCATTCTTTTCTTTGCCTTACATTTGTGAATCTCAGTTTTGGGGGGGGGGAGGGCGGAGGGGGAGGAGGCAGAGAATTTTCACCTCCAATGCTGTCACTGTACTTCCGAGTTAATTTTTTGAACCCTGCAGCCAGCAAATGTGTGTCTGCAGTGTGCCATAGGAATCTGCATTTCCCCAAAGCTGACCAAAAGAAGCGCGTCCCTTGGGGCACACTCTCTCCTCTGAGGGATGGGGAAAGAGACTGACTGCATTCCACTGTGAAGGAAGCCAGAGAATGATTCTGGTAATGTAATGAGGACGTTTGAGCTCTCCTAAAGGGGAGGACACTTTTGGGTCAGAGCTGCTGGATCAGGATATATTAGTGGAAACTGTAAGGAGCTGTCAGGCACTGAGACACTGACACTGGCAAGGAAAAGCAAATTAGAAGAATGTAATCGGTCCAAGTAAAGTAGCACTGTTTGAAAGTACAGATAGTCAGAGCAGCTACTGGAGTGAATTTATGCAAGTAATTTGACCCTTTCCACTCATTAAGAAGTGAAACACAAGGCAGAGCACAGCCAGGATGTTGAATAAGACTCCTCATTATTCCAGTCAGTTCAAGCAGGGTAAGGAGCTGGAATGTATTTCAGAAGAATAACAAAGAAAAAGGAATAAGCATGAGAGCAGATGTGCTGAGCTGTTGCCTCCCTCATAAGTTCAGTATGGATATACTCACATAAAGGAAAAGAAATGTGGGAAACAGAACAGACCAGGAAGGTCTGAGATGACTCTCTCCTCTCAGGTGGGCAAGAGTGGCTGTCAGTGGTTGCTTTATGTTGAGGGCCTTGATGCAGTGTTACTTTTGGCAGATGGCCAAAGGGCATGAAAATGGCCCCTGATACTGCAGTAACTAAATAGTATGTCCTCTTTGATGTTCTACTTCTTACTGATTTGGATCCACAGAACTTTATTGCTGGAGCCAGGTCCTCAAATTCATACACAGAAGTTAGCAACTGCTCTCTGTGTGCTGAGTCAGAAATGGGATGAAAACAAGCCCGTCTGCTGAGAAGATGGGCTGAGGAAAACACAGCCATGAAGAAAGCATACTGCAGGAGATGTTCCTGAATTCAGATCTCTCCTAATGCCAGGATGGACTCCCTTTTTCTCTTAGGCCCCAAGTTTGACTTTTGGGTGTCCCCCCTCCTCACTCTGCCTTTTAGATGGGGACAGCAGACAAGGAAATTTGACATTTTTGGGGCAAGGAAGAGCTTGCACATAGCTTAGTGAAGAGAGAAAGGCAGGGTGAGAAATGAGTTTTGAATAAAATCAAGTTCTGTTTTCACTGGGCTGCAGGCTTATGTTGCCTTTTGCTCTCTGGTTTCCCTGCCTTGGAAATCTTCTCTGCTGTATGCCCAGCTTTAACAGGCAGACTGCATTATCTTTTCTTTTTTCTTATCTTCTTTGCTATCAGTGTCATGATAGATAATAGAAAAAATTTTAAATGTTAGGGTGGTTGGGTGTTAGAGTAGGCTGCCCAGGGAGGTGCTGGAGTCACGATCCCTGGAGGTGTTAAAGAGGCATCTGGACCTGGCAATGGGTGATGGTTTAGTGGTTTAGTGGTTACAGTGGCAGTGCTGGGTGGGTGGTTAGGCTTAATGATATTAAAGGTATTTTCCAACCTTGATGATTCTGTGATTTTGTGTGGGAACACCAAGACAGAGACTTGAATCAAGTTGCACACATCCTACTCTGCTGCCACAGCAACTGAATTGCAGAAACCACTTCAGTAGACATGACCTAAACATTTGAGAAGTTGATTTCACTTTTGCAAAACTTCTGCTGACTCCAGAGCACCCACTTGTACAAAGATAAAACTCCTATTTAAATGAGTTTTATTTGAAGAATACATCTATGGAATTCTAATATACAAGATGGATTTATTTTTTTTAACTAGATATCTGGAAGAATTAAAATACCCCAATGAAAATAATATTAAAAGAAAATCTTAATAAAGTCATAAAAATACTACCTGATTGGTGAATTCATTGGTATTAGTGCTCATTGTTTTTTAATAACTGGCATTTAATAATGACATGTATTCTACCCTCTGCTTGGAAGAAAATACTCCATCTCTGCACAATTATTTATTTATTTTAGCAGGATCTCTAGTAATAAAATCCTCTGGGCAATATTCCATGAAGAAGTAACTGCTTTTATAACCAGTTTTCTGATTGTAGAAACTGAATTTGGGAAATAATGTCTTAGAAAAGTAACAGGGGAAAAATGCAGACAGAACAAAAAGAAAGGCCTAATATATTTTTATTTTGAGTCAAGTGTGTCAACCTATAAAATTTCCATTGCCTAATTTTCCTTTGTCCTGACTGCCCATAACATCTCTCCCCATGGCAAACAGTAGCAGACATGGGCTTTTAATAAAATGCACATTTAACCAGAAAAGACCTTGGGATAACTTCCTCAAATGCCAACTATGCTGGGCTAGAGCAGCAGAAGCTTTTGTTAGAATTACACAACCCTTTGGGACATGTAAAAAAAGCCTTGTGATGAGTAAAGAGTAGCCACAGCGTATATAATGGACGGTAAAAGTATCCCTTTATCACAGTCGCCATCTGTAATAATGTCACTTTAGAAGGATTACATGACCTTCCTCTTGCTTTTAACCAGCATTGTTTAGCCATGGAGGCTGTATAACATACACTGGCATGCAGAGCCTAAAGAAAAGGAGTTCTTGAAGGTCCTTGGGTTTCACCTCTTTCAGATTCCCTCAGCAGGCCTGACTGATGGTTTTCTTTCAATTTCTCTGTGTAAGAAAGCACAGTGACTTGGCATTGTAACCACACAGATATCGCCTGCCACAAGCAGTGCTCTGCTAATCTGCTGGGACACCATCATTCAGAGGGGAGGGATGTTCTTCATGCTTTGGCTGGGGGTGCCTCAGAGGCCTTTGAGTTAAAAGACATAAGTGAGGCACAAGTGACAGCAGAACTTCAGAGCGATTCAGAGAGCTCAGCCTTGCACACAAAAGAGTGGAGTTGCCCTGCTGCTGAGAAAAATCTGCCTGTTACATCTTTGGCAGCCACTTTTCCTTGTAAGCAGACGTGCTTCTGAGCCCTTCCACTATGCTTCCCTCATGGGAACATGATTTCTTGCAGAGCAGGGGTATTTTTCTTAGAATCAAAGCTTGGAAGTTTGTTTTCTGCAACAATAATATAGCCTATCTATTACACTACAGGCTGTTCTCTGTCACGTTCATACCAGTGCTGCTTTTCTGCATCCCTTTCTGCCACCTGACGTATAAAATGCCAAGAAAAGGTCATACAAAACTTGTATGACAATGTTGCTGGCCACTGTGCTTAATTATGTGTGATTTAAAAACATTGGCCTATCCTCCACACTTTTTTTGAAGGGAAAATTCTTCTCCCCTACTGATCAAAGAAATGTCCAATTTAATTTTGGCTTTACTCTATAGTTCATATAGATCAATTCTGGCTTCTTAATAGGTGAAAAGAAATTCTGGTCTTACAGAAGTAGTTTATCAGCACTCATATGTCCAGAAATAAAGGTGAAAGCAACACCTGTTGAAAGCGAAACAGAGGAGAGAGATTTTTCAGGAGGACTCTTTTTAACACAGAAAAAAGGAGAGAATATTTGATGTGACTAGTAGGTAAAGTTTTGTGTCACCAGGCCACTACTATAATTGAAATTAATTGGCAGTTTTTCTGCATGGGTGTGGTTAAATTGATGCAATAACACCTGGCAACATTAATTCAAATAAAATGTAAAAAAGAAGTGTAAAAAATGGAGGACAATCTTTTGAAGGTGGCTATACTATTGCTTTTTTATACACATCTGTAATGGTATTTTGTCATAAAAAATTTTTAGTGGAAATTATATTTGTTTATATTTTTTTCAGGCCAGGCATTAAGCATCTGCTGCCCTAATTGCACTAAGATACAATTCCTTACCATAAACTGAGACTTCTCCTGTGCACAGCTTGTAATTTTTACTGCCTTTTATAACTCCAGCACTTACTGCATATTTATATTTTTGAATATTCTGTTGAGAAATTAACAATCTTACAGTTAATAAATAAACAAACTGGTTTTTTTTTTTCCACTGGGCATCTGTTGCTAAAAGAAGAGATAATCTTGAAATGTTAGGTAAAGACACATGAATGAGACCAACATGCAGAATACTCAGAAATATCCCAACACATTTGACACTGGCAGCCACTAACAAGACTGTCAAGTGCCTGTCAAATTTCAGATATTTTCCTTGCAAGGTTTGGTAGTGCCTATGAGCACTGCCAACAGATTGTTAAAATAACCCCAGGAACACACCCTTTCTAGGTCAAAACCAACTGTGAAGCTGAGTGCACTGTAATTATAGTGCACTAAATGAGTTACAGCTTGAGCTAATCACACCCCACTGAACTAAAAAGCTGTAATTACACAGGCAGATAATGGGAGCTTGGCAGGATCTCCTATGGCAGCCTATGGCTTTGAGGGAAGGAAGCTTCATAGCCACTTTGCTGGTCATTGTAAGCTGGGGCTCAACTGGGAAAATTTATAATTCAAGAGGTAAAATCAACTTGGTGGTCAGACAGCAAAACTTAGTAGTATTTACTCAGCTGATATAAAGAAGGTTTCCATTGAAAATTTACTTGAAATTAATTATTTTTACCAAACCAACCAATATGATACTTGTTTAATGACAGAATTGTGCTGTTTGAAGGAAGCTAATAAAATTTATTGATGTAACTATATAAAGAACTGGGGCTCCTGTATTTTTCTAGTATTCCATCTGTTCTTCCTATGTTGAAAGAGGAGTCTGGATGAGTTCTCAGAGTTAGGCCTTCATGTTTACTTCTTGAATACTTAATTTTCTGAAAGTTGAATTTTGCCTTATCTTTCTGGAAAGGCAAAAAATACTATTTAGGCAAATTTAACTTTGTGCTACTAAATATTTAATTATTGGTTAGATCATAATAAGTGAATGGGTTTGGTTCTGTTTGTGATGCATATGGGCTGTGTTACAAGTAAAATATTTGACCTACAGGACTTCCTTAGCACCACAGAAGTTCCACAGAGAACAGTACACAGAAATAAGTATTTTAATCTTAAATGAAATGCCAGATTGTTGTATTTAAAAAGCTTATGGTGACCTCTTCTTCATAAAGGAGCAAAGCTGTGATAAATATAAGTAAGAGTGGATATATTTAATTTATATTTACCAAATATCAGCAGCCTGATCTAGTTGAAGTTGTCACTGCTCACTGCAGGGAGATTTGACTAGATGGCCTTTAAAGGTCCTCCCAACCCAAACTATTTTACAATTCTATGAAATAGGAAGAAAAGAGGAAGAGACTGGAGAAGGAAAAGTCATTAATGACATATTGAATGGCTAACATAGCAGAGAAGTCATACTGCTTGGGTAAGTCCTGAGCCTCTTGTTGGAGCATTTCCAAAGACAGCCTGGGAGACAGTGGTCTTAACAGTAATGGCTTTTAGTCTTGATCCACTCTTTTAATTGGTGGAGAGCTGAATTTAGACTTTGTATTCATGCACATAGTATCAAATGCAAATTGTTCTGCTACATCAGTATCTGCTCCAAAACTCCTTGTCTACCACAAGTATCACTGCTGCTCTTCAACAAAACCTGATAACTCAGACTTTAGTCAACTAAAATGCAGCTTTAAATTTAGTGCCTGTAGGCACTTCTTTTCACCAGGGGGTGTTGCCATGTCACATTTCAGCTGTCCCCTTTGGCCACTAGATCAGTGCAAAAGAAGTTGCTCAAATTTTCTGGAAAATATTGCTTACAGAAAAGGAGTAGATGTTCACTTGTGCCAAAAAGCGGAGGATAATGGAGGAACATTTTCCTGCAGGAACAGTGGGATGAAAAGGGATCATTGTACTTCTCAGTGGAAGCCTGCATAACCTGTTCCTTACTGGGGTCGCATGAGCCTCCAGTAGCAGGAAAGGAAGGTATCAAAAGGAGTGGCTGCAGTGAGACATCCAAGGATAAAAGCCACCTGCACAGAAAAGGGACTATGTGGGGTACACAGTAGAGAGGGGTCTGCCTGGAGCCAAGTGTGGAAGCAGGGAGAGTCTGAGAAGGTCTCTCAGGATGGGTTTCTGTGGGGGTGGATTTCAGTGAAATGACCTTATTCTGTAGTTGTTGTAGCCTCTCTTGTTTTCTATTTATTTTTTTTTCCCTGCAAAGGGGTGAAATAGAGATTGCAGAGGAGGTAGGAAGTCCTGCATACACCTGCAGGTGATCACCAGGGGATGGCACCTTCCAGTGCAGAAGGTGATGCTCCTTACTCTCAGTATTGCAATTTGTACAGTCAAAACCCCACTATGCTGGGTTTAAGACTGTGGGGTTTTGTTACTCTTCTTCATCGGTGTTTATCTTCTCCTGGAAAACTCTGTGAGAACAGTAGCTAGGGTTCTAGACAACCAGATTAGCCTGGAGTAAGTAGCTGGTTTCTTACTCTATCTTGGACCCAGGAAGAAGTGTGTGGAATCAGAACAAGGGTTGGGAGATTTTTACCACTTTCCCTCAAGAAATTAAACAAGTGACCAGTGATAAGATGGCTTGCTCAGCTTGTTTAAATTTCACCCTGGGAGTCTGCAGGGCAGGTGGGATGAACTGTCAGCTTATTTTTGTGAATAACCTGCATAATGTCATTGCTCCTTACAGAGCTGATGTAATACCAACCAGAGAACTTTCTTGGTGGATAAAAGCTGAGAAATACTCACTGTGGCTGGGAATGCTGGTAGGCTGGGAGAGCACTCTTCAGTTTGCTGCTGAGGTCTGTGGGCATGCTGAGTAGAGAACAAGCCAAGTGCCTGCGTCAGTGGCTGCTCAATGCTCAGCTTCCACTAGAGTTCATGCTGTTGCTCAATAGTAATGATGATGAGGCCTCCCACAGTTCATTTTCATCCCCTGAGGTGTGGCCTGATAGATCTCTGCTGGAAACAAACCATCTATAGCGATGAAAGCAGTGGCTTGACATACAGAGAAAGTGTGAGATGTTTGTACCACTCCACTTATCCAGATATTAGCCATAACCCAGGTGGTCTTGTGAAGAGGAGGGTTTGGACTGGAATTCTACATTGTTCAGCCTCAGGAGTAACCAGGAGAGAGAACCATGTTCAAATCCTTGCGCTAGGAGCTTCAGAATCAGTGAATTTTCTTGTTAGCACCCAAGCTCAAGAGGAAAAGGGCTGCTATGTGAAGCGATACGAAGATTGGCTATTATTAGCTGGTGAAAAGCAGTTTCTGAGACAACAGGTTTGCTGCAGGCACAGTGGAGTGAAGTCTCTAGAAGCTCTTCTACATGCCCTCAGTCTGCATGTTTCTAGTGAAATGTATACCAGAAGAGGAAGAGCCATTATAACTATTGAGATTTTCATGATACCCACATGAAAATGAGTGCCCATGAACTCACATCCTTAGCAGAAGTGATTGGGCAGGGCTTTGGTTCATTTTATTAAGGTTTTACTTGTTTATATGTATGAAGGCAAAAGAGCCAAGCTGAAAATCTAGAGAATTAAAAGTACCATATAAATATTAAATATACTTAGAGATTTATATTTTATATATTTATAAACCCTATGTTTTTATATTGACATTGAGGGACTGCATAAATGCAAATATTAAGCTAGTTCCAAAACTTATACAGATAATTTTTATACTCTAAAGAAGGTTGCAAAGTGAAGTTTTCTTTTTTTAAAATCTCCACTACAAATATCTGGGTTCATTTTTGTAGTCTGAATTTTGTTAGTAGAAACATCCATGTGCAAGCAGTGGTGGTTCTGCACTGGCCCTCCCCAGGAGCAGCATCTCTTTAACCTAAACTGTAGCAGCTCCCTGGAGCCTCAAAGTGCTGCAACAGCATTGGAGCACTGCTGAGAGAGGTGATGCAGGAGCAAGTCACCTCTACCCACTGCACCACTGGAGACTTCTCTGGTTTTATAGAGACCACTGTGCATAAAATGACTTTCAAACAATCACTGTAACACACAAATGCCACGGTCACTCAGAGGCTTTGAAAATCTTGATTCGGAGGCTGGGGGTTGAGGTGGTCGGGTGGTGGAAAAAAGATCCTCAGAGACTAAAGACTCTCTTTCCTTAGAGATGTTTAATTACCTCTTGATGGGATTCTGAACAATCTGTTCTAGCCATGCCTTCTTGGAGCAGGTAAATGGAAAAGGTGACCTCCAGAGGGCCCTTCTAGCTTGAATTACTCTATGATTCTATGATCTTGGCAGAAAATTCCTCTCGACTGGGTCATATATAGGAATTTACAGTATTTGTAAATAGCTAATAAAAGATGCTTTTATTGCCTTACTTGTTGGAAATACATTTATTTTCTTGTTACTGTAACTCTTAAGAGTGTCTGTACTTGTTTGACCCCCACTGAGGAGGTAATAGAGGTCTTTGAGGCACACCATCCACATATATTGTTTAATTTAAACTCTGTGCTGCAGGATGGTGCTAGCTTTTCCAATTTTCTCCTTACCCAGGCATGCAAGTGTTTATGTCCTAAGCTATCTAACATAATAAGGAAAATAGCAAATGAGTTTCTTTAAGAAATTGTTGGCATTTTAATAACAATACTCAGGCTAGAAATGCTTTAGAGCATACATGGAAAGATATTTGGAGTCCAAGGCCATTATGAGAATCAATGACACGGGTTTGAAAGCATGAATGATTTGCATATTCTTTAGATCATTTTCAGGATACTATTTCCAATTCCCTTAAATGCATGGAAGAGTAAGATATTTGTGGCGTATCACTTCAGAGGGGTTGCATCTAGGATGATGTTGTCTATCTTTCACTGTCAACTAGGGGATATTTCAAGCTAAGACCCCAATTAAGTATACAGTATTCATGAGCTCTGCCTGTGTTATTTACAGAATTGCATTTCATTAATAAACACAATTCCATATTTCATGGTTAATGACAATCAACATAATTACTGTAACTTAGGTACACAATTGCTTCTGAGTTATAATGAAGCATTTTACAAAAAAAATAAAATTGCTCCAAGACTTGAGATAACATCTTTAATGGAATATTACTCTATTTTTTCTCTCTCTCCCCTCTTTTTTCCACCAAACACCAGTGCTTTTAAGGCAATTCACCTCAAATGTGCAATTTAGAAAGACCATAATCATCAAAGTGGAGGAGTGGAAGGCTAGAATTTATTAAGATGCTATCTTTATAGACTAGACTCACATGTCTCCTTACTACAGTAGTCAAAGCATTATCAAAATACAGAGAAGTCTGTGTGTGTATGTAAGTGTGTATCTATGTACACAATCACCCAAACTTATATATGCAACAGCATGACCAAATCCCTGTGTTCTATACTTTAAAGAAGAAAAAAATAAACTATTTGATCAAGTTATTACTAGAGATCCTTCTTTATCAACCCAGAGGACATTTCATAGCTGCAGCCTGTTTTTTGACAGCAAAACTTAAGGGAAATTACTGGCTATTGCATGCAGTAGCACGGTCATGCAAGATTTAGGTATTATAAAAGGGTGTAGCCTCATCAATACAAAGAGCACTTCCTTTCCTTGGTGGTGATGTTGTACAGCCAAAGGACAGCATCAGCAGCATAATCCCCTCAGCCAGCAATTCTCTTGCATATGGAGACATCACCACCAGCAGCTGGACCCTGCAAGTGCCCTGTGCTCACAGTTTCTCTCTCTGCTTGTGTGTCTCATATCAGCTTCACTCATCCAATTTTTCCAGAACTATTATTGGGTTTTAACCTCAATTGCTAGATTATTTCCCAAACTGTACATCAACAGATATGTTTTATTTCAGCTACCAAGATCCTAAGTTTATTAAAATTTTCAAATCCCTTTTTCAATTTGTAAAACAAATGATCTTTCCTGAAATCCATTTTTCTTCCTTTCCCCCTCCTAAAAAATTAATATTTATGCTTATATGCTTCCCTAATTATTCCGTGTTGCCAGGAAGCCACCCTTAATCTCTGAGACCTCCTGTACTAGGATTAAGCACTAAATCACCGCCAAAGATAAAAGTTCTAGGCATCTCTTAAAAATTATTTTATTGAAATTGAGGCTAGATTCCCCTTTTTGCTTTAATCAGCATAGGGCTTACTTGAAAATGATTCATTTGTATGTTTTCAGGATACATCATGAATAACAAGCTAAAAATCTTTCATCTCTTATTTGTATATAGTTACTGCAGCTTGTCAATTGGATTTTGCCCAGTTCTTGCAATGGAAGGCTGAAATTTCTTGTTTAAGTGAAAAATACTTACCCTGTACAAATAGTGGCATATTAATTACATATGGATTCTGAGCATGCTCATTTTGATTACACTGATTTTCTTCCACAGCCTAAGGATTATTTTTTATTGAGATATCATACAACTACTATAATTTCTTTTTTATTGAGTCACCACTGAATAAAGCTACCTATTGATTTTATTTTTATTTTTTCCTCTTTTTTTTTTTTTTTTTTTTTTTTTGGTGAGTGTGTGGGTGTTTTGTTTGGTTATTGTATTGCATTTGTGTGGCAAGTGCTCTGGTAGCTGGGGAGTGTAGGGGCTCAGAGAAGCTGACTTAAGGGACATCTCCCCCTCCCCTCAGGCCACACTATGACCTGAGGAGCTACAAGGGTGACATCAGAGAGAAGCTGTAAGGAGATTACCCCAGATCCAACAAAGCCAAGACCAGCCAGCTCCAAGATGGACCCACTGCTATCCAAGGCCAAACCAATCAATGATGGAAGTAACGCCTCTGCGATAATGTATTTAAGAAGTGTAGAAAAGTTATTCTGCAGAAGTAATTGCAACCAGAGAAGGGAGGAGTGAAACTGTGGGAGAAAAGTCTCTGCAGATACCAATGTTGGTGAGCAAGGAGAGGGAGGAGGTGCTCCAAGCACCAGAGCTGGGATTCCCGTGCAGCCCCTGGCGAGGCAGGCTGTCCTTCTGCAGCTGAGGGAGGTCCATGGAGGAGCAGAGATCCACTGACAGCCTGTGGAGGAAACCCACACTGGGACAGGTGGATGCCCAAAAGACTGCTGTGGCCCTGTGGGAAACCCATGCTGGAGCAGGCTGCTGGCAGGAACAGACCCATAGGGAGAGGATCCCACACTAGAGCAGGTTTCCTGGTAGGAGTTGTCACCCTGTGGGAGACACACACTGGAGCAGCCTGTTCCTGAAGGACTGCACCCATGAAAGGGACCTATGCTGGAGCAGTTCATGAAAGACTGTAGCCAGTGGGAAGAGCTCCATGTTGGAGAAGTTCATGGAGGATGCTGGAGCAGGAGAAGGACTCCTCTCTCCGAAGAGTAAGCAGTGGCAGAAACAACATGTGATGAACTGACTGCAACCTCCATTCCCCATCTCCTTGCACCACTGAGCAGGAGAAGGTAGAGAATCAGGAATAAAGTTTAATCTGGAAAGAAGGGACAGGTGGAGGAAAGTTGTTTTTAAGATTTATTTTACTTCTCATTATCCTACACTGATTTTGATTGGTAATAAATTCAGCTAATTTCCCTAAATGGAGTATGTTTTCCCTGTGATGGTAATCAGTGAGTAATCTCTCCGCAACCTTATCTCAACTCATGCATCTTTTCTTGTATTTTCTCTCCCTTGTGCAGCTGAGAAGGGAAGTGATAGAGTGGTTTGATGGATACCAGTCCTTTCAGCCAGGTCAAACCACTACAGTTATACTTTGCAAGCATTTTCATTTCCCCTTT
The DNA here is from genome assembly GCA_020086605.1 of Lanius collurio. Lineage (NCBI taxonomy): Eukaryota > Metazoa > Chordata > Aves > Passeriformes > Laniidae > Lanius > Lanius collurio. The sequence continues at coordinate 19,543,163 of JACBWW010000005.1, read as the reverse complement.
GCTTGAATATAAGCAGTGGAAGCAAAGTTAATGAACATTCTTAATTTCCTTTTCAGATGACTTGGGATGTTCATCATGAGGATATGCAAGAGAAGAAGGGCATATTCCACTTTGGGTAAGATTTAATAATGTGGACAGTCCATGAAGAGATACAGAGAAAAAAACCACATCACACAAATCAAGAAAAAAGTAGGATTCCAGTCTGGAGAAAGAGGTGTCCAATATATATAAACAGGTTTGAGAATAGTTAGCACAGTGATAATACTCAAAGCATGCTTTCATACACTGTTGCTCAAAATGGATATGCAAGCCAAAAAAGGGTAGGAGTCCTGGGAAAAAAAAATACACATTGCACACTTTAGGTATTGGAAACAAGGTGGGGTCATCACTGTCCCTTTTGCCTGGGATTCAATGTTTGTGGTTTCTCAGCAGAGCCAAGTGAGTGAGCACCTTCAGGAAGGGAGCTGAGCTCTGTTCAGCTGATTCCAAGTCAGTACTGCAACATCATGCTCCATTGTGCTTTATAGACACGAGGGAGACATCTGAGGAAATAGCTAAGGGATTCCCTTAAAGAATCTCTGGCTGAAGGCAAATGATAAGAGAGATTATGCTCTTCCAAAGGGGAAAATGAAGGAACAATCATGGAGGAAGGCACAGTGCCTAAATGAAATAAAATCACTGAATCTCCCTGTAGGTTAAAACCAAGATTATGTTTAGCAGTTCTGATGGGTGGTACTTGTTAATTAGTGCCAGATACAAATATCCTAACGTCAGCGTATCCCAGTTCAATGAAGAATAGGAAAAAAACAGGCTGAAAAATGTTCACTCTGAGGGTAAAACACGCAGCTGACTCATTTGCTCAGTAGCTAGTCAATACTAAAAAGTTTTTGAGGAACCGAGATGAACATGGAGAGTTAGGCAAAGGTGTGTCAGGAAAATGTTGGGCTGAGTGGCCAGGAGGTTGGTGACGTGTAGGTTGATGACCACTAAATTCCTTGCTAGAATCAAATGACACTAATCCTTAAGAAAATGGGAAAAAAAGAGGGAGTTTGTTAGGGTAGTATTGGAAGTCTCAACCATCTGTACTGGGCAAAAAAAAGCCACCAAAATTAGAAGCATGAAAGTCAAATTGGATGGTTCTCCCAGTTGATGTGGAAAAGGAAATTCAAGCAAGATATAGCATTTCCAGTCTAATTAAGCACCTTGTTAATGAGAGGAAAACTATCAGAGCAATGACACCAGTCCTGTAGATAAAGAAGAGTACAGACTTGGACACTGCTTTATTAGCTGCTGCTTTGCACCAGAGGGTGCTGGATTTTTAAGATCTCAGGAAGAAAGGCATTCAGACTCTTACGAGAACTGCTAATTATTAGCATCAGTGTTATAGAGAAAGACAGGTAGTATAGATAATGTTATGTCCTTCCAGATGCTGCTAATGCTGTGTTTTGCAGCTTCAGAGAGGCCTCCATATCCCATCCATGTAGAAGTTACACCACCTTTTATTTTTTGTTAATTCCAGCTCTTTCACGATTTTCATAAAGCAAAACTCTATTAATCGTTTGTGCTGTCAGAAAGGATGTTCACAGAAGAGCTCTGCTGCAGTTTCAGATAAAGGCAAGGACGTGCAGGTGGTGTGATTGCCAATACCAGGTGGGTGCTGCTCGCAGGCCCCTCTGTTACAAGCACCCAAGTTTACCCTGCAGCAAAGGGATCTGTGCAGCACAGCATGGGTCAGAAAACCAACCTGTAGCAAGGCACACCTGCTTGGGTTAAATGCTGTGTGAATCACCCATGCCTCAGTGTACAGTGATCTTCTGGTCATGAACACAGCGTCTGCTTGCTGCATCTGCTTTCAGTAAATCAATAGTTAGGTTTAGCATTTCTGTTACCATGTCTTTATATAATTAGGCAAGTTTTATGAGCAAATCATATGAAGTTCACCACAAATAAGGAATGCAATTGCATGTTAAATAGAGAAGGTAATTGCCTTAGTCAAGCTTACAGCTCACTTGGCAGAATGATGTATTTGGCACCTGTGAAGGAAGAACTTTAACTGAACCATAAAGGTTAGAGAGGTTAAACCTTTGAAACATGGTTGCTGGCAGGTTTGGATGCTTTTCTCTGGAGACCCTTTAATAAAAAGCCCTGTATATTGGTCTACTTGTGCAGTGACAGCCATAAACATGTCAAGTGAAATGCAAGCTAATTAGAAAGCACTTACTCAGGTCCTCCAGAGTGTATTAAGATGGAAAGTTTCACTTTCAGTCTACAACTTACTCCTTTCTTATTCGATCCTATTTTCCTGTTGTATTGCTAAGATTCTCATCTCCATTAAGTGACACGGCAGTATATCTAGCAGACTTTTCAATGTAGATTCCTTTCTGTGGTCCTACTGAGTAAAAGTCATTGTCTGGGGAGAGTCAGTCACAAAAGTCCTTGAGGAAGTGTGGCATCAGCTTTTTATTGTCCATCCAAGATCGATTACCCCTTTCTTCCCCTTCCCCAAAACAAACACACACGTCTCTTTAAAACTCAGAACTGGTGGAACTGGGCTACCTCCAACTGAGACTATGGGGTTTATTAGACTTGCAAATAGTATCAAGTTCCTTCTGGTGCTATATGCTGCTCCCCAATGGGATAACGTGGTACTGACTCCCCTACAGCTACATTAAGATTACGCAGTAAATTTTCCTGGTGAATTTGGTAAAGCAAACAATCTAACAAGACCAAGTACATTTATTTAATGACAAGCAAGTTAGTTGGAAATAGGATGGTGAAATTATTCAAAACTGAACAAACAATATTAAATGAAATCATGTCTTTACATTAATAATATTTTTGAAATAAAATAAATGTATAGAGTCCTTATAATTAAACCATCCTCTTCTACAGCATTATTTTTTCCTGTGGTTCAGTTACTTGAGTAGTACTTCAACTTTGGTTCTGTCTGCAACTTAATTCTAAGATAGACTTATTTGAGCTATTCCTTTCAAGGGAAAATATTGGTTCTATGAAGAGGGCTGGCATTTCACTGCAGATGCAGTTGGGAAACTGGATTGTTTGTGCACTGAACCTACTTCTCTTCATCTATTTGTATGACCAATGACCTCATCTCTTTTGGCCTTGTTTGAACAACACCAGTTAGAGAAGCAGAAAGTAGCCTAGATTGGGTTGAAATTTTTTGAGTCTTAAAATTTGTATTTTCAAATTTAGGGATGTGAAAAGGGACTCTGGCCCTTTTAGCTACCATTGAAGGTTATCTGGCTAGAATTTGACTGCAGTTGGGGCTAGATCTATTGGAAGAGGGATATTTCCAGTAGGAGAAGGGAGAAACCTTTGAGATGGATGGTCTTCAGACTGTCTTTTGGGTGAATATGAGGATGGGCTACTTGGATGAATTTGAATCCTCAACTCTCAGGGTTTAATAGTGTAAGTGAACACAGAGATTAAGTTTATTATTTCAGTTTTACCCACTGAATGCCTCAGGGCCCTGGATCTACAGAGGAGAGGGTAAGCTTCTTCTGGGATGGATCCGGTATAGGCACCACATGGTTGTCACTGCACTGATCATGTGAGTGAGTCAGGTTTTGGGGGCTGATGCACAAATCTCTCAGTAACTTGCTAAGCTTCTGGGAGAAGCAACTCTCAGGTTGGACCTTGAGCAGGTAAGCAGTGGACAAATGAGGGAAAGTGTTATCTCATATATGCCACAAAATTTGAACTCCTTATTCCTGTTATCTTCTACTGTAGGGTATATTTGGCAATTGCACCACCAGATACTGGCACAGAGAAAGGTCTGTGATCTGCTTTCTCTGGCATGTAATAGGATTGGCCACAACAAGAGCTGGTCAGGACCACAGTCTGACAAATCTCTCAGGTTTCTGACTGCAATATCTTGCTCACCTTCCCAGGGTTAAACTAATTGTCAGATTTGGTGTTTATTTGAGAGTTAAATTTTTCCTTCATGTCAGATTGGCAGAGGCTGAGCAGCTTTTCATTTCCTGCAGGAGATGAGGCTGGGTCCACCTGCTAGAAATTTTCCAGGGGTGTTTCACTAATGGCAGTGCTGTGCCTCTGTTATGTTCTCTTTAAAGTCATGCCATAGTGTAATTTTTGAGGCTTTTTGCCTTTTGCACTAATGGTCTTGCAACTGTTACACAGTCTCAGAGATTGCTTTGTGGTATGAGGTTTAGGTGAGGGAGAACTTACTCTGAGGATCTATCTGATCTGAATGTCAGTGCCATGACTGTGATTGCAGGGAGTTGAATTCAGTGATACAGAGGCTCTTTCCCAGTCCCACCTGCTGCCTCACTCTGTGAGCTCACAGATACTGTGTCCCCCTTTCTGTTTATTTTTTCCTATTTATCTGCTGCTCTTCAATTTTCTCTTCCTTACACATATGCTGCTCTATATGGTTGGGAGACCACCTAACAGTCTCAACAGAACATTTCCGAAATAATTGAATATGGTTAATAATATAGTGACCTTGAAAATTTTACTATTCTAATAATTCTCATCCTTATCTTTAAATTCCTGAATTAGCTTTGGAGCCAGTATTTCCACAAAGTGGTGGAGTTGGAGGAGAACACTTCATATACCTTGGAAGCTGTGACTGACTATATGTTTTCAGATGGAACATGGCATTGTTTCAAACATAAATCATTTGGAGGCAGCAGCCACTTGAATTGGGTCAGAATCAGTGAATAAATGCAAGCAGAGAGAATGTTAGTGAAAGTAATGTGATTTTTATCTTCAAACTCTCATGAAACACTGAGCCTAGGGAACAAACTGCTGTACATCTTTAGAAGGCTGGGCTGGATGATTAGCCTTCTAGTGGCATACTGCATTGATTTCTGTTCTTAAAGGTATCCTGAGTCATCGATAGTCAATGGATTTTCAAATCAGGCAAACACACAGGCCTTTTTCTGGACACAACAGGATGTTTTCTGCATCTCAAGTGTCTTGAACCACTTATCAGATATCATCCAGCCCTGGTGAAATAAAGACTACCCAGCAGGAGTAAAATGAACTTTAAATAAACAGGTTTTGTTCTGATAGTGTGGGAGAATAAGAAATGCAGACTTAGATATATACAAGGAATTGTCTGCATGGGGCTTTCTTTTCAAAAGGGTACATGTGGAGTGTAAAGCTGTTCTTAAACATGCACTTCTCAGGCAATGGCACTAATGGCACGTCATGCATTCAGTCTTCAGTTTTAATAGCAGCTGCTTGGTTAAAAAGAAGGTTCTGTAGCCTGATTTTCTATTTCTGTATGCATTGTTTTTGGAAATATCCTTTACTGCAAAGCCCTGGGGAAGAAAATATATTCTTTTCCATTTTTGAGTGTGTGGGATTTGAGAACACTAGAAACAGGCCAAAGCTTTGATGCTATTCTTGACATTTCAAAGTCAGCTAAGCTAAAAGTCAAACACTGCTTAATCACAGAGAAAGAAAAAAAATTATGGTTAGTGTTTCACTTCAGATGCGTGAGACCCCATGGCCTTGTTCCCTTGCTCCAGCCTGCAGGCTGTATACATTCTGTAGCAGAAGATTTAGTACAACTGAAAAATTACAAAGCAGTGCCTTTATGATTAACAAACATTTCCTGGAAAATAAAACATCATTTCAAGAGAAGATGAATGAGAAAGCCCTTATTCTTTTCCTAGCCACCCTTCTTTTCCCTCTTTAGTACTCTTCTTTCTCTATTATTTGCTGCCTATTGTAATGGTTCATCTGTGATTCTGTCTCTTTCCTGCAAAGCTTTACAGACTCATATTCTTTCCTTGCTAATCCAGGGTCTTTTCCTGGTTTCTCATGTGCCCCTCCACCCATTAATTTGCACCTTGTCTGTCCTCTTTTAATTTCTCCACATGTTTATTGAGATTGCTGCTAGGTTAAGACAAGGCTACAGGCAGAGGGCAGGACTCCATAGGTGAGCTCTTCAAGGAGCAAACAGCAAAAGAAGTCATTAGGCTTCAGGAGTCTGCACTGTGCCCTTGGAGAAAGCATTGAGGTTCATTAGTGCCTAATGCAATAAGCGTGATCACAGAGTGGCAACTCGACAAAGAGAAGAGCAGATGCTGATCTCAGAGCATTGATTAATGGAAGTCTTAAGTAATTTCATTTATATGCCATGCTGCCTACACAGTGTTTGCAAAGATATTTTCACTTAAGAAAAGACCCCTGCAAATACTGGGTCTGATTCACAGCTATCTTTGCTGAAATTTTGCACCAGCAGAACTTCAGTGTTCTCAGTGGGGATAGGCCAAATTCAGTGATATGAGACCAGAAGGAGCAAACCTAGCCTGTACATTTTCTCTGAGTGTTTTCCAAAGTCTTCAGTTGTGTTTTCAGAGTCTCTGCATTTCTGTTCAAATTCAATTATTCATGTTTGACAGAACCTGCTCTGGCACTATTGTGCTTTTAAAAACTGAAAACTCCTCCAAGGTATAGTACAGAAAAAAACCCAAACTCACTCCATTGTCCTTGAAGGAAAACTGCAAGGCTGCTGATTCTGTTATTTCAAGCAGACTGATAGCTTTTTGTCCTATTGTGTCCATTCATAGTTGCTGACTATATTCTAAAACATCTCAATTACTCTCTATTTTACAGACATTTTTATTAGATCTATAATCTCATGCCTCATATCCTCAGAGGGTCCTCAGTGCCCTGTCATTGCTAAACAATTATCAGGGGGAGGTATTTTCTCCCTGATGAATTATAAGTTTTCTTCCAGAGGCTAGATTTTATTACACATTTTATGTCAGAACAGCAGAGGCTTGTTGTTTCTTCTTAATTGTTCCCACTAGAAGTCAAAAACATAAATACAGAAAGAAAAGCTAGAGTGATAATCCAGGCAAGAGAGAGCAAGCAGTATCTGATGTCCAACATTCTCATAAAAATTCATTTCATGTTCCTGCTGACCTCTTTCTTGTTGATTCATGGCAGATAAACAGAACACATATCTCTTTTTTCCTCTGTCATAATGCATCAGAGAGGCTAGGCTCCTCTCTTAGCCAGCCTCTTTACCACAGAATAACAGGCTACAGAGAGGCAGATAATTTTGCAAACTTTCATATTTTTGTTGTTATTTCTGCCCATGCCTTTTACTTCATCCTCTTCATACCCTGAAAATCTTCACCCACCATTGGTAGTCTTAACTCCAAAAGATCACCACTGAAAAAGCTTGTTAATGCTGTCCCCAGAACATACTTCAGATGTCTGTTGTGCTTGCATTTTCCACAGCAAAACTACACAGAAATATATTCCCGTCTTTCAGATAAAGGTGCCAAATTTATTAATCAGCTTTCTAATTAATATTAAGTCTAAACCTCCATTGTCTTTCCTCCAGTCATCACAGTAGCAATGCCATAGATACATAAGTCTTCTTAGAAGCATTGAACATGACAAGTTTCATTCATATAATGGGCACTTCCAAATAGATATTTTAAGTAATACATATCTTAATGACTTGAAAGGACAGCATATGAAGGAATCAGGCTAGACTTCTCAGACTCAGTATTTGGGAGATTTCCTACCAGCTGGCTGCTATGAAGTTGCCAAGACTACAGACTGCTGACATGCTTTAGGATCAAAGGAGAAGATGGGGAACCCAGAAGACAACAACACTTTGAGAAATGAAACAGCAAAGCAATTACAATAGACTTTCTGAAGATAATTCCAGTGAGTCCTTACTGAAGCATGCAAGAGGGTAGCGTTAGGTTTTTCACTAAAAGGCTAACCGCTACCATGATTTTATTTATTTTGCAGAAAAAATACAGGTTCTATGTATGCAAAAGTCTTAAAATTTGAGGCTACTGCTGCCAAGCTTTTTCATTTACTCTTCCCTCATTCTGAACACCTTCACCATGCATTTGACAAGCACTTGAAATACCACTACAAAACAAATGAAGAGATTCAAGCTGGCATCCTTTTGCATAAATGTATTATCTTCAGAAACACCTACATTACTTTGGAGCCAAAACAATTTTTAAAAATATCCCTCAGAGGAGTGATAGGGTAAAATTTTATCCTTCTCCACTGGAGTGCAAAAGGCAGCAGCTTCTGTTGGTGGTCACTCATTAATTCCTTCATCCTAACAAAGTATCTGTTAGTTTTCACAGGCAGGATGTAGGGTCTCTCTCACGTCCAGAGAAACAGGCTTTTATCCACTTAGGGTGCATGAGAGATGTTGGACCAGGTCCCTCATTAGTCACCTATCTCACCAGTAAAATTCTGAGATGCTTTATTCTTGCCAAGCAGCAAATTCAAGGAGATAAATACTCATGGTTAATATTAAAATATTTAATGTTCCAAATTCACTCTTGGGTTTTTTTCCATTCAATTTCTTGCAAAGGTTACCTAATGCCTCCTTCCCGATACTGGCAGCTGCCTGTGTGTAGGAAAACCCATGTCTTGGTAAGAAAGGAGCTCATAACCATAAGTTTGATGTACTCAAGCCTGATAAGAGATAGCTTTCAGTTTTAGAAGGACCACAACCCCAATGTTGTGGGTCTTCCTGTATTTCTTTAAAAGAGTAACACAGTTACAAGTGGTTCCTTTTGCTGTATTTTTTATTTCTGATCTGCCTTTTCTTTGGATCTACCCATGTCTTTGGAATAGGAACTGAATATTTGTGAAGAGCAAACTCTGCGGGCTGACTGAGTTTCCAACCAAACAGCACAGTACCTACACAACATAGCTTCCTGTGAGTTGTGCTTCTGAGGGGTGACTGCATCGCAGTGTCTGAAGTGTCTTCATTTTCTCCTTTAAATTTAAGATCTCTTTTGATTTGTTGTCTCTCTGTTGTAAAACTAATACGGTAAAATTCTTTAGGACCTTGTTCTGATGTGAATCTTCTACCACAGTGCACATCTGGCTCTGCATGATCCTGACCCTGAGCTGGGTTCACATGAACTGGCTCTGCTAATTCTGGAGCTGGGAGCCTTAGGGTTTTATCCAGCTGGCATCTGCAGAAGTGCTTCTCAGTTACTCCTTGTGCCACTCAATCAGCACAGTGGCTCCACGCTGCAGCGGAGGGATGCTCGAGCTCAGGTCAGCCCACACCAGGGCTCTCTGTGCTCTGCTCCATCCACAGGGCTCTGCCTGTCCCTCCTTGACACAGTAATGCATGGAGAGGTTTTTAGGCAGTTTAGCTGGGTTTGATTCTCTATACTTCGTTTTAATATTGTGTGAGTGGCAGAACCAACCTTGTGATGATGGACAATTGTCTGCAGAAAGTGAAGGTTTATATTGTGTTTTTATCTGCTTCAGTAGACTACCTTGGGCAGAAATGGTAGGAAATATTTGCCATACAATTGTGAGGGAAAATGGAGTCAGAAGAGAGGATTTTATAGATCTGCTCCATACACGAGGACCTCAATGGTACCACCAGCCCTGACTGTCCCTGCCCACATTATGGAGACCACCCCCCACACTGCCCACCCCATGTCAGCCCCCTGGGGCCATCAGCCCCTGCTCCAGAGATACCATAGCAGCACCAGCCTGCAGCCTCCTACAACTTTGTCAATCCTGTCCCCATTCCCAGGGTGGTGACCAATGCTGGTTCCCCCCCACTGCCCCTCTCCCAGCCCAGTGGGTACCCAGGCAGCAGTAGCTCTGCTCCTTTGCCTGAAGCTGTGGGACACAGTGCTAGGAAAATTACTGAGTTAAAAACTGAGAATGCCAGACACGGCTGTCTAGAAAAATGAAGATATTCATAAGAAACTAAGCATATGGCTACTAGATCTGTATTACATTTCATTTCACCTTCACGGAATTACTCCTTCTCCCTGTGAGACAGGCAGGGACTGGGTTAGTGTTACACAGGGGAGCTCACATCTATGCAACTGCCAGCATATTCTCAGCTGCAATACACCGACCTGCAACTTCGCAGATGAAATGATTATTTTTGCTGTCAGCCGTCTCCTGCTTTATTAAAATTCAATTTTATGGTGTAACTTTCCCTATGAAAATGTTTTATTTGTTTCCAAGACATGACAGAAACATATACATGCTTCTAGCAAATGCTGAAACCTAAGAGCTTATAAATTAGCAGCCGCATGCTATAGTATAATAAATTGCTTATTTCTTTTGCTACAATATATGACCATTTGTAGCAGTTTTAAAGCCCAGATATATACTCATCTATTAAATACTATTCTGTGTGCCAAACCTTTTACTTCCACTGTACTAAAGCATGAGTGAGCTTTTTTTTTTTTGACCACTAAAAGCACCAATAGTAAATGAAACCCAAGATGACCAAGGTCCTGCAAGTTCACAAGTGTTGCCACTTCCCATTACCATCAAGACGTGCAGTTAGAGTGCTGGGAAATCTCTTAAGTGGGATTCTTTTGAGACCAGGGGATGAAAGAGTCTTAAACTTCGCAGCCATTCAAGGGAAGTCTGTCTCATCAAGCTGTAAAAATCATCTATGCTATTTTGACTGTGTTACCTCAGCATCTGAAGGGAGATAACACAGTCATTGCATTGAAAATGTCTTGGCATCTAGAGACTTTTTTTAGAGAAGAATCACGAAAGAGGGTTAAATCATCTGCCTCTTTTTGGAATTATCTACATTGCCCATGTTTTTTGATGTTTCTGATCAGGCATGGTTTTTGACTTTGATGTGCAAGCTCAGAAAGGCAGACTTGGAATAGTGCATCTGTAGATTTCCATCCTCTCCTAACCTAGATCTTTGCACAGCAGATTAGAGCTGCGTAACAGGGCTGTCAGCTGTAATGTGACAGCTCAGTTTGCCTGCATTGATTCCAAAAACAGTGCCACTGGTTCATTCCCTACAGCTCCAAGACTTGATTATACCAGCTATGCCCCTCCTGTATATTTTGATGTCTTTTATGATTCCCAAGCGTACCATTTAAACATACAACTTTCTGAAGTCCAAGCTTGTTTTTTTTAATAATCACACAGCATGATGTTTAATATCGTGTATTGCATATTAGTGACATTTGAGTTTGCATTTCAGATTAGCCATTTTCACCCAAACCTTATGAATGTTTGATGTATTTTACTTACTTTTTTATTTTAAGGACTGGTTGTGGGGATTAGTTCTTTGTTTGGTAGCTTCAGTATTCTGGCAGTCCTTATATGAATCTAATAAATGAAATCCAATGGTAGAACCATTTTCCCCCACTGTATCAATGAGTCAGTAGAAGAGGTTGCTGCTATGTATTCTTGCTTAGTCAAGGGCAGAAAACTGCTACCACTCTTCCCCATTAAAGCACGGTTGAATCTATATTTGCCCCTATGCTTAGAGTACTTGACTGTAGGCAACATTTATTAATTCGCCATAAATTCAGCAAAAAACTAAATAAGATAGTAATACATGCAACATTTTCCATCACAATTTTGAAAGTTTTTCGTAAGTGCTGTTGGCTTGTTTTGTCTGTCCTTAACTCCAATAATATAATAAATCTAAAATACCTGCATGGCACACTTTAAGGACTTCAGTCAGCCAACTAATTGTTCTCTATGAAAAAAAAAGAAACAAAACCAACCACAGAGAATTTAAACATCTCCCAGGAAAAGCAAAGGGTCACCCCTGAAGTGATCAGGCAGTTGTACTAGATGATTATTGCAGGTCTCTTCCAACTGAATGCTTCTCTTCTGTTGCTCTTCTCTAATATCACAGCCTTTCTCAGTTTAATATTTCATTTTCTTTTTTACTACTTTTGATAAAGCTTCTTTTATATTTTTTCCTGTACTATTCTTTTTTTCTCTTCTTATATGACAGCAAAGTACCTTTCATGCTCAGTGAATGAGCAGGTCCATTCCTGGCAATCCACCTCCCTTGACAATGGGCTGTACATATTCACTGCCATAACTATGATAACAACAGCTCCTGAAGAGGATTATAACACAATAGTATTCTGTGGCCATGTTATTTATAGAAGTGTCTTATTATTTTATGTTTGGACATCCCCTTGGTTTCTGAAAATTGTTTTAATTCAGCTTGCAAATTCTTGTTGGTAAAGGGGAAGGGTGCTAGGCTACCATGCTCCTCAGAGCTTGATTTAGATCTGAGCAGGGAGAATACTTACTTCATTCGATAGCAAGTACCAAAAAGAATTCATTTATTTTCTTTCAACCAAAGATTGTAAATTAAGCTCTTAACTGTGATTTTTCTCTTATATTATCATTCAGCCCACTTCAACCTAAATTCCTGAGGACGCAATACTTACATAAAACCATTGTTGAATATTTATTGCTTCATTCTCAATGGTATCTTTTTAAAGTAGTGTAATTACTATTAATTTTATTTTATTGGTTTGTCACTGGTTTTCGTTTTGGCAGTGAGTTTCTGCTTCAGAAACTGTCTGTGTTTCAAAAATTCGTTCTTTGAATACATTCTGCACCTTCTCCAAAGGCAGCTAGAATAATCAGCCCAATACAAAAGATATAAAAAGATGCCTGGGAGAAAAAAGGATAATGAAAATGAAAACAAAAAAGGAAAAAAGTTCTTAAAGTGTAGTCCAGTCCTCAGTTTCAAGTCTGTTCATTTTTCTTTACCAATATGGAGCAGTGTCAGCTGTTGTACAGGGCTACATCACAGTAGTCCTGGGTTTCATAGAATGAGCACAGGCAGATGGGTTAACAGAACAAACCAGTATGTGTGTCATGTTTCTGAATGTGCCAAGAACAAGCTCTGGGGGAAAACTTACAGGACACTAACAGACTCAGGTAAGTTAAAATTACTTTAATGCACCTATTAGATCTACCTAGTCTAAGTAATAAGAACACTAGGTAATAGCCACTTCGGCTATAATGAACAAAGAAAGCAGAGATGGTCCTTTGACATTTAAAAGAGCAGCAATGCCATTGATGAGTATGACATGGTATTAAGATCAGGTATTTAAAACATAAATGGGAAATAGAAGCACACCATCTTAAAAGGAAAAATAGAGGGAATAAAAAATCAAATTAGATAACCCCACTCGTTTTTTGTACTTTTGAATCAATGCAGAATTTGTCAGCACATGGAATTGCATCAGGAAAGATAATCACCTAGGGAAAAAATATGACTGCTTTATGTCACTTAAGGGCTATACATATTTCATGCCAATAAGATTATTTTGGCAGAAAAGAAATACACAATAAAATGACAAAAACACCAAAAATGAAAAGCAAGGGTGCTATGCTTAGTAGCAGCTTGCATTTAGTGCTCACCCCTCTGTGTCCAAATACTAAGTAATAATTCTACTAAAAACCTACTTGAAAGGAACAGAAAGAGACAGAAACTCTCCAGAAAGGGATACTAGATTCACAGGCTGATGTGTTTTCTGTTTTGAAACTTTCATTAAGACATTTAGGATTCCACAAATACAATTTATTTAGGTTTTTTTTTTTTTTTTTTTTTTTTAATATATGTCTAGCACCTTGCAGTTTGTCCCTGATTTCTCTATGTGCATATGCCATCAGCATTATATTTCAATAACTCTATGAGGAAATCTCCCTGAATAAAATTTAATACAGGGATTTGGGGTCCAATTATACTGTGGGAATCTACAGGTAGAAAAGGCTCCCTTCAAATGAAATGGATGACAGTTTCACCACTGGAAGGGAATTTCCAGCTTCCAGTAGTCAAATGGAAAGTTTGTTCTCTTAGGGAAGTGAGGGGGAAATAGTACAGACATATTATTTTTCTGAACTTTCCTATCAAACATTGTCATTAGGCCTCTTTTAAGACTAGCAACCTCCTGGACAGTTTCCAATGGAGCAGGAGGCTATGTAGCAAAAGAGCAGACTTCCTCAGCCAGAGTCATCATGTTCCATAAAAGCACCTATCATTTGCAGAGCAGTAGACAATATTATGGCTTCCTATCCCATCAAAAGAAGCTTGCCCCCAACAGATAGACTCAGGGGAGCAGAGAAGAAGGTGACTTTCCCTTTTAGGATCCCTGTGCATACTGTGTATGATATAGGCTGCAGTGGTTGAGGGAGGACCCACACATAGGATGGTAGTTCAGAGAGGATTTTTTCAACATTTTTCCCCTTATTTTAAGAGGATTGCTTCATGGTATCTGAAACTGCCTGGCATGATATACAGTGCTATTTGGCAAATAGTAAAGGATAGTATAAACACAGCATTTGACCTTCTTCTCTTCACAACAAGGTAATTCAAGATGACCACTACCGGTGGTAAACTGGTGTAAGAGCATTGGCAGGCCCTCTTTGGTGATGCTCAGGATCAACACAGCCACTGTGACTATTCCTCTGCACTGTCTGGGCAGAGAAGAACCGGCTCACGCTCGGTAGTGAGGCAAATCACATCACCCACTGCTCTCTTGTACCAGCAGCACTGACTGACATGTGGCAGCACATTACATGGTCACACGGTCGAGTGGCTGCTGTCCCCAGTCATCCCAACTGACAGATGCTGCCACCTCTGAGTAAGGACACTTGATCCCCTCACGAATCCTCTCTTGAACTGCCGTGGCTTTCAGCCCAGGATGCTGAAGTCTCACATTACCTTAAAAGAGAGGGTTGAAGTCTGCAGTGGTTCAGGATTGGTCCCACGGCAAGCTCTGATGGCTCTGCCTTCAGGATAGCCACCCTTCTCAAGTGCATGAGGCAGCCAGTTGGGACTGAAAACAGGTTTAGTAATGCAGGTTTCATTCACATCCACACAACTGTCAGAGCCCCGAAATACTGTAACAGAAACAGTGCTTGCAGTTACAGGAGGCACTGTATTGAACAATTTCACAATCTGATTTCTGTTTTCAATCATGTATATTTAATATTCTCTTAATGCACTTGCTTTGAGAGCATTTTCAGCTGGTTTATATTTTTAAAGACAAATTCTGTGGCGCCATCATGCAAACTCACAGGCTTTCAGTCACCCAAACTGGTCCAAACTGTGAGAAGAGGATATTCTCCATGTAGGAACGAATGCAGGGAGAAGTCATAGACTTGGGTAAATTCATGCAGAATGACATGTTTTATACATTCATTTTGGTATACACATTTAGATAAGTGGGTGTCATTTCCAATATATAAAGCACAAGGCTCAAACAGGAACGTGATTAGAAAATGAAGCATAGATAGAGAATTATAATTACTCATAGCCCCTCTGCACACATACTCAGAGGACAGGAACATGGCATGGCTTTTCCAGATATTTTAGCTCTTGATAATGAAGCTAGTTTTTTGGGTCACTCTGCAAGGGAAAATTCCAGAGGTACCTCAGTATGGTGGCAAATCCATCTCATGATTTATTAATTGGAATAGAATTAATCAAAACTATGTGTGAAAAATGAAGGACATGCACAGCTCTTCTAAAGATACACATTCTTGTAGGGTTAGGTAAGGTAAAGACTTACTACCTATTTTTGTACTAAGACATTCCAATATTCTCACTTTAAGTTTTGACCTGCCATGAGAATAAACATTTAGCTTTAACTGCAATATTTTGTTGCAAATGTAAACGTTGTTTACCCACACTTTTTATTGTTTTAAATTTTGATAGCATAACACAAAGCTACTACTAAGAAATGTATGTTAAAAGTCTCTTACTTCACTGTCACTTTTCACAGTTTAGTAGAAGATAGAACCTAAAAATCTGCACAGTCATGCCCAGTACCAAACCATGTGTACAGATGTGTATTGCATAAATATATTTTGTCCCTGCCAAAGTTTTTTTCCCCTAATAGCTTGTTAAAGAAGATAAAATTCATGTTGCAGAATAGAAAATCCTAAGATTTTGTGCTACTTACATCCCAGTTTAGCTGTTTTTTGGCTTACTTGAAAATTAAAAGGTATACAGGTTTAATGCCCCTTTTCATAGTGATTAACATAAAGCAAAAAAAAAAAGAAAGAAAACCTATGTGTCTGTGGTACAGGTGAATTGTTTTCCTTTTGTGAGAATAGGACCTAAAATAATTTTCTAATGTATATGGTGTTTAACCAATATTACAGGCTTGTCCCTATTGCATGCTTAGTTAAGTACAACTGGATAAAACCTCTTTGGTCAATACGGAGTGCACTTCACACATCAGCTATGGAGCATTCAATGCAATCACACACAAGAGCATTTCCTGCCATTGATCAACAATAATTCCTGGCATTTACAAGGCATCTTTAATCAGAGAGATAAAATTGCTCTGCAATGGTAATAAATTCCCAGAGTACCCTCCTGAATGAGATGACAAAGTTTTTGATTTACAAGTGAGCAAAGTAAATCATAGAGAAGTGAAACACTTGTTCAAGGTCAGATAGTAAATTTTTTGGCAGGGTCCAGAAAACCATCTAACCTTACAGCCTTTCAGATTTGTGGCAAATAGGAGTAAACTTTGTCACTGTAGAAGATTGCTGGTTTTGTATCTGCCATTTGCTTACTCTCCAGACCACAGCCTCTCTGGAATGACAATGCAAAACCATGAAGAAGCATGTTTCCACGCAATTGTGTCAGATTGCACGTGGATCAGAAAAGGACAGGCAGCGCTTGAAGTGTGGAAAAGTTTTTGAACTTCTGAAGCACTGCTAGCTTTTGAATGAGGAGCTCTAATGCAGAGGCACAGTAGCACAATCCTGTATTCTTGTTCTGCTGTTACTTGGTGGTAAAAGGGACACTCGTTCTGAAGAAAGACATAATAGGCTGCACATGAACTACATTCACAGATGAGGCCCCACTTTAAACAGCAAAAATACTCTGTATAGATGTATCTGGGAACAGAATTGGTTTCAAAATGTTTAGACCTGTGAAGAACAGGCTTCAAATACCTAGACAGATGTCAGAATATGTGTTTACAATCAATTTCAGAGCCAGGGGACGAAGAATAACTTCTTCAGAGTTGCAAGGAAAAATAATCTGCATAGTAAAAGTACGATAAAGATTTCCAGTTATTTTATCACCTTTGCTTTTATTATAAACTGTCGTGATTGATAGGATTTCTATTCCTGGAGTTTGTAGGGGGTTGAAAACCCTCTTCCTCATGCAAATCAAATTGCAAATTATATCTAAGCCCTAGTACATTTAATAATATAGACAGTTAAAAAAAGATATCTCCTGTATACTCTGTGTCTTGTTCTGCTCTTTTAGCACTTCAGTCCTTATGGTTTCAAATATGTGCTTTGAGACCTGTTTCACACCCCCGGTGTCTAAATCTTATGTCATTCTTCTTCACAATTTTGAATTTAAATTCAGAAAAGAAAGACATTTATGGTTTAACATTTTAATAAAGCTGCAGTCAGATTTTAATAGTGCTTCTCTGTTACATTTTGCATGAGATAGGAAAGAGTAATAAAGAGAATATCACTGTAAGGTTTTAGGCTTATGAGCTTAATGTATTATGATACAACAAAATGTATTATCTAAAGATCCCTTTCTCACAAAGGCAAATGAGAGCACCATAGACATAGCAATATAAAGCAGCAGTCAAACCAGCAATAACATTCTGTAATTGCAAAACCATTTTTGATTAAAATGTAATTTATTTAAAAAAAATTGAAATAAAGTGCTTTGGGATTCCTAATCTTGGCTGTATACACGAGGCAGCTTGTGAGAACAGAAATGACCAGCTAAACAGTACCAAGCCTATTTAGTAACTTGCCCCCAAATCCACAGCAGGGTCATCTGGGCTGTGTTGGGATGTGAGGAGCCACCAGCCCAGTAGGACACAAACGGCTGGAAGGAATTGCTTCCTCGGGAAGTCCTCAGGTCTGCTGGGGGGTTCGAACATTCCTGCAGCTGAGACAAAAAACCTTAATTAATAAAACCTTCGTGCTTTCTTCCTATGATCTTTGCTACCCCAGCAGGCATGAAGAGAACTCCCAAAATAAAATAGACAGACATTTCTTAGTCTGGAACTAAATCTACAGTAAACGTAGAAGGTGGAAGGCTCTCCTTTTGCTCACATTCCAACTTGTAATGAACCTTATAAGGTTGAGCACCTCCGCAAACCTAACCTATACTAAATATTGATTCCAGGAAAACTGATACTGGTCTCTCCAAAAACATGGTGTGTGTATATACTTATAGGCATATACGATATACAGAATAGGGTATGTGTGTATAAGTATATAAATAATCTATACCCATAGCTAGCCACGCACCAGTAGGTCCCTCCCGCGCGCGGGCCCTGAGGGGAAGCGGCGGCGCGCCGGGGCGCCGCGGGCGCGCGCACTACCCGGCATGCAGCGGGCGCGGGGCTCGCAGGAAGATGGCGGCGCCGCTAGAGGAGTACGAGAAGGAGGCGGGCTGCGTCCCCATCCTGCACCCGGAGGTGCGGGCAGCCCGCCGGGCGGGAGCTGGGCGCGGGAGCGGGGCTCGGGGCGCGGCCGGGATGGCGTGCCGCCGTGGGGCAGGGGGGGAGCGGGCCTCGGCCGGCGGGCGGGCAACGTAGTGTTGGGAGATATGCCA
>JACBWW010000005.1:19353290-19524429 GCA_020086605.1 Lanius collurio | reverse complement strand
CGAAGCAGCGGCGGGGGCAGAGGCGCCCCGGTGGTGCCGCGGCAGCGGTCCCTGAGCGGCAGCGCTCGCTGCTCGGCGCCCGCCCCGGAGCGGCAGCCCGGGGGAAGCGGGTCGGAGGCGGAGGAATAAATGTTTCCCCTTGGGTTTGGATGGCACTGGCCCGCAGCTCACCCGCAGGTCGCGTCCGGCCCCATCCAGCCCAGCGCTCCTTGTGTGGCGTGGGCTTATTTTGAGAGCAAGCGGTCTGTTTTTTCCAGTGTGTTGGCGGTGGGAGGAATGTTTACAGGTAACATGTAGAGGTCATTTCGTGCCATTTTCTTTACCCTTCTGTTGTGCCGCCCACCTTTGTCAGCAGCATGTGTGTATTCTTGAGGACTAGTATGACTGTTTTGAAATGTATTTTAAATAGTTTCGAAAAGCTTTTACATGTGGACTTGTCACCTGATACGTTAAGGACTGTAAGAATTGATTTTTCATCCTACAAAACAGATAAGTGCATGTGTCAGGCTCCAGTTTTTGCTAAGCAGATGGTATCTTTTTTCTTAAACAGTGTCTTAAAAGACTGTTAGTTTATTTGGTGACTGAAGAGGCTCTGTAGGCCTCTATAATGGTCGTGTACCTTACCTACTCTGCCTCTCTAAACTGTGCTCATGACCGGTCTGTTCTGAAGGGTAATTAGCAAAGCAATAAACCCCAAGTGTCTTGATTATTTTGTTTGGTTGGTTTTTTGTTTTTGTATTTTTTTTAATTATTATTTTGGGGATTTATTTTAGGGGATGTGTGTAGACTGTTGCTAGGTTTCTTCAGCCTAACTGGACTCAGACTAAATGCATTACCCTCAGTAGCAGTGTCTGATGATTTTCAGAGGTGACACAAGTTTTCAGTAGTGATTCACACTGTACGATGTTGATGTTCTTTGAAATAAAGTGTTCTTAACTAGTGGGAACTTCAGATAGACAGTCTAAGACTGGAAAATGGAATAAAAACCAATTGCAGCTTGTCAGAAAATCATTGTGTTTTGAAGATCGAAGATGCGTGTTTGTTAACTTTGAGTAATTACTGTATAGCAGACTAAAATCTCTCCATTTAAATTGATAGTCTAGCTAGTTAATCTGGTAGAATTTTCTACTGCTCCTTTGATGTGTAAAGTTGAATGTGTTTACAAAAGATGGAAAAGGAAGTTAATATATATAGTGTGTGTACCATCAACTGGAGTCTTTTAGTATGCAATAAATATCACTAGTTTGCAGCGAATTTTATTTGAGTTTTCCAGAAATGCTGAATATCTGAGTAGATCTTTTTTGTATTCACAAAATAGGGTCTAAATGGATTTCAGTGAGTGTTTCCTTATTCCCTAAAATCTTTGTACAGATAAGCTTTAAAAGAGAAGGATGTTTTTCATGTTGCTGGTGACACAGACTGGCTGTTAACAGATACTCCAGAAATACTCTTTTAAAAACTTAAGGATTTTGTGTCATAGCAGAGCTGTATTGTCACAGACCTGCCCACTGAACAATGCAGTGCTTCTGTATTCAAGCATTTTTTTGAAGGTCAAGTGCCTTAATACTTGGTGAATTTTTAAAGAAAATAGCACCATGTCCTTATGTAAGTAGTGACATTGGAGCATATAATCAGTTTCAACATTTGTATACTTTTGAAACTGATGCTTTTTATAGGACTGTCAAAATCTTTACTTTTTTAAATTATTGTTATTATTTTATTTTTTATTATATTTCATGGTGCTGTTGTTTATTTTGGGTATCTTTTTCAGGTTTTTTTTTCCACGCCTTTTTTATGAGGCTTTTGCTTCTTGCTATCTTTTTGTATTGACTAATTTGGATTACATTCAAATTGTTAGAAGTTTTTGTGGGATTTTTTGTTGTTGTTTTTGTGTTTTGGTTTTTTTTTTTAAGGAATATGTTTGTTTTTATGTGGGCTCCAAGGCTTTGCGTTTTGCCATGAAATGCTATGAATACAATATTAATGTTGTAGGAGAGAGAATCTTAGAAATAGTGAAAAATTACTTAAATACCTGTGTGCTGGGAGATCTATTTGTGTGTTTATTTATTTGTGAAAGACTCAGTTTAAAGTGATTCAGTAACTGCATTAAGAAGAGGTAGAAATTGATGACAATATGACTGCATTAGGAAACTTATGGAGGGATGGCTTTTGATGGCATTTATGTGGTATCTTGCTGACTGAGTTCTTGGGCCTCCCTTGCTCCCTCTCTCATGAATGCAAGTTGAACTTAAGTAATAGCTTCTTCTTTTTAAGGATATTTGTTCTTTCTTGTGACAAGTTCAGTTTAGTATGACAGTGTAGATCTCACTCTTCTCTTCTAGCTGTAAGATTACTAGTGAAACAACAAAGCTTATGAAGATAATTTTAATGTTGAAGTACAACAAATAATATCAATTGCACATGTAATACTTGTAGAATGATCTTATGGTATATGATAAATGGTTGGAGAACTGCTGGCTGACTAATACGTCTTGGAAATAGTTGTTAGGATTATTCCTGAATGTCATTGTTCCTTAAAGTCTTGGAGGAGTTAATCTGCTAGACTCAGTCTTTTTTCATTAATGATTTGGAAGTAATATCACAGTTGTCATTAATAAAACTTGCAGACAACCAAGATGGATAGGTGCTAAGCAGGAAGGATGGAACTGTGCAAAACCATCTAGAATTCATGTGAAGCTATGCTGGTAAAGCAAGGCACACCTTAGTGCAGCTTTATTCAAAGCAGTGCATTGACAGTAAGGAACATATGCATGCAGTTGTATCCCAGAAGTTATTGACTGATAGGATACAACTATGAACAAGCACTTCAGCAGAAGTTCCCAGTATAGTGCTTTGTTTAAAAATGTGTGAGAACAAGGAGAGGATTTTTGGCTGAACATGTGATAATGCTAATTATGAAGTTTTGTCTTTAAAAATTATTGTTAAATAGTGAAGAGTATGGGAAAGAACTAAAAAATATTTTAATAATGCTTTATGGTAAAAGGTCTGCAAAAGCCCTGTTCACATTATCTGAAAAAGTGAGAAGTATCTTTTTTTTTCCCTGTATGAATATTTTCATACTGAAATCCAGTGTTTTATTCAGTTTATGCTTAACAAGATCCAATGACTGGAAAGTGAAGTTGAATAGGATCAAATTGAAAAGCAAGAGTGGTAAATGCTGAGGATGAATAATCACTGTAATGAAAGAAGGAGGGCAGTGGTGGATTATCCAGCTGTTGATGTTTTCAGCTGGAGTTTAGATATCTTTCTAGAGACCAAATGCAAGTTTTTAAATTCAGGAAATGGATGACTGAGTGGTGTGTCAAAAATGTGAAGAGGAGTGTAGACTGTGTTGGAGTGACTCTGATTTGTATACATGAATTCTTTCAGCAGGTTTGGTAAGTGCATGGACGACCAAAGGGAGCCTTGTGGGTCTAGGTCTTGGAGCAGACACGGCATTGGTTGACCTGCAGCATGGTGTGGTAGCTCCCTGAGGGACGCAGAGCACCCTGCAATGGCAGAGTAACACTGGGCTTTAAGTAGTCCCTGCTGGTTTGTTTCCTGTTCCCACTCTTCAGGTTTCTGGTAGACAGAATGGCAAACTGTTTCCTTTTATACAGTGTAGCCCTGGTATGGGAATGCTGCTCATGCTGATTATGTTTGTTATCCTTTGAATAATTTTAGTAGGCCAACAGACCCCCTGACTTTAAATTCCTTGGATCTTCTAAATAAGAGTGAATTCCTGATTGTTCTGTGGTGGGTGATGATAGGTTTGGAAGTTTTATTCTGAAATTCAAGGGGCAGGGGGCAGGAGAATTTGAGAAAATGGATTTTCTTGTAATGCTCCTTCGTATTTGAAAAATATTCTAGATCTGTGCCTAGTATGGTCCTAACTGCCAAAGGTATTGCAGCTGTTGAGGGCTGCATCTCTTCCTAAATGGTAAGAACTATTACTGGGAAGGAAGATCTGGTTTGTTGCTTCAGTGTAGTGCATTTACCGGTGTCAGGTAGTGTGGGATATATTTGAGAAAGATGGAAGTTGCTGTTTATTACAGATCTCGTTAGGCATTAAAAAAGTCTTGTCTGAGAACAATCTTCTTGCAAAGTTGAAGAGCAATGTTAGCAGTTATGAGCTCTGTTTGACAGGAATCTTTTCCAGATGGAAGCTGTCACTCTTACCTTTGTTTCTCTGTAACTACCTCGGAAGTTAGAAGCATATCCTTGTATTCCTTGTTGTTGATTTGAAGAAAACCTACTGTAGATAGATATGCTCTAATTTTTTCTGTTCAAAATTTCAGTGAAAGGCCTGACTTTACCATCCAAATCTATTCTCTGTGGAGTTCTGTAGCTATTGTTGGGGTTGTACTTCAGTGCAAATTGTTCTTAATTGTCCTGTACAGATACCGGACTTACTGTGTTGTTTAGTCAGGATCACTCCAGAGACTAGTCTTGCATTTATGAGCTCATTCAAAGATCAGGTATCACTTATTATACTGCTTAAAAAGGAGAACAGAGCTGTGATGTCTCAGACAAATTAGCATACTTGATATTGAAGGTTGAGCCTTGCTTTGTGTATCTTGGGTTGCTTCAGAGGTTAAGGATGGAGAGGACTGCAGATCTAATCCAGCCTTTGTATTGCAGGCTGAAGTTTGTTTTTTTAATGAATTCTTTTATTGCCAGAATGCTTATCATAAAGTTTAAAAAAAACCCAAACAAAATCCTCCAGTAATAGATCATTTTGCATAGCTGGGAAAGTTGCCCTCAAATTTAAATAGTCTGTTTAAGACTTAAACATGTTTCTAGTCTGAATTTTATTTCTGTTTGTTATGTCTTGAGAGATATCTGTCCAAGTATTGGTCTGTCTGTATTTATTTAAGATGCTGATGATTATCAGATCCCTACACTACTGTTACAGTCTGCAGTCCTCCTGACCCTTTTGAGTATCTGATGTTCAGTCATCTTTTCAGTGTTTTCATGGCTTTGCTCTCAATGCATTAGCTGTTGCAGGAACTTGAGAACAGAGCACTATTCTGGCAGTCACACCGTTGTGGTAGTAAACACCCTCTGGATGCCCCATCCCTGGAAGTCTTCAAGGCCAGGCTGGATGGAGCTCTGAGCTCTTGTGAAAGGTGTCCTTGCCCATGGCAGAAGGGTTCGAACTAGTTGGGCTTTGAGGTGCCTTCCAGCCAAGGCCATTCTGTGATTCCTGCTCATCATTCCCCACATGTATATTTGTACTGGTCTTACTGAGAATTGTGTTACACTGGAAACTTGTACCCAGATAATGACCACCTGTTCACTATAGTTTCTAGGATGGGTCTTCATTTTAGATAGGACTTTGCTTTTGTTGATATTTAAAAAACCCTGATTTTGTCCTGTCCCAACATCCCCCAAGTTGTATTAGAAGCAGAGTATTAGTTTTTCCCCTTTTTCTCTTTCCACACACCCAACTGCCCTCCCCTCCCAGTTAGAATTACCTCCAACTGTTGTTTTCTTCTAGGTTGCAGACAACAGTGAAATAGAGTGGGTCAAGGTACAGGCTCTAAAGGATGCTGAGTGTTTTCATATTGACACTCTCCTGGGGGTTTAAAAATGGGAGCTGCTGAAAAGATCAGGAGGGGTTTTTTGGAACATGTTCCTTGACTAGGAGAGTATTTATAATAGTGACAAAGCAAATCATAAGAATAAAGCTTGCTCACCTGTAGTTTTTAATACATGCAAGATAGACCGCATTAACTTCCATTATATTCTAATTTCTTAATCAAAATATCAGCCCCAAACACTAATCCACACACTTTGGACACTAACTATGTTTGATCGTTGCTACTACTTTATCAAATGAAAATGACAGCTTTCATTTCCTGTGAAGCCATGGTACTAGTCTTTGCTAGTCTGCTATATTATTAGTATTTACTTTTTTGTCTGTTCTGCATCAAAACCTAGAAAAGCCAGCAATAACTTAAAATGGTAGCTGTTTATAACCCATGTCATCTTGTATCCAGACTGCAGAAGTTTCTTCTTGCTTCATGAATATTCATTTCTTTTTGACTATATAGTTGACCTAAACAACCTTTATTTTAAAGACATTTAATACTTGTTGTCCTATTAGAAAGCATTTTATTGTGGCAATTTAAATTTTCTGGCCAGACTTTTTGTTCTGCACCACCTAATATTTTCAAACTTTGTGAGTTTGTGCTTTTGTGTTTTTATTGACAGTTCTATCAGTTCTTACTTTGTTTTCTTGACAACTTTTGTTAATTTCTTCTATTGCTAGGATGGTGCTTGCCCTTCTAGGGATAGAGATGTATTGTATCCTTTTGCTAGCATTTCAGTTTTTTGTATTTTTTTAATTTGTCATGGTCATTGTCAATGCTTCTCTTGCCATTCTTAGAAGATTTTTTTTTTAAACAGTTGTTCTTACTTTCTTTGTAAACTGTGCAGTTTTTCGCCACTCTGGTCTTTTTCTCAATTGTAAAATTGTGGCTTCTTGGGCATCTGGTAAAACACCTAAACTAGTTTTTAACTATTTACAGTTTCTGTTCTACATATTTTCTTCTGATTTGGGCAGTAATTGGTTTTAAAGTTAAAAACTTGTTTTGAGACAGGCCCTCTTAATGCATAAGTGATAAACATCTGGTTTGACTCAACTTTGTGTAGATTCAGTTTGCCTTTACTTATTAAGCACAGGCCTTATTTCTCTCAGATTTCACATAAGATTAGTCTTTAAGCAGTACTTGTTCCTGTGTTTGCCTGTTTGCTTAGGAAAGTAATGAGACTTTATGGATGTGGAATAAAGTTTACAGAATTAAGGAGGAAAATGTTTGTTTGCTCTTTGCTTGAAAACTGAACAATATTGCCATTGGTACTGACATGTTTAGATAGGAGCAGCCTCAGTAATTGATAATTCATCATGCACACTGTCCTCTGTGGCTTTTCAAAGACAGTATGAGATAAAGATTTGACTTGCATGATATCCTTGTAGTTGAGAGAAACACTGGGATGTATTACAAATGAGACTGTGGAGCAAAGTAAGAACACTTTTTCCGAAGTCAAAAGGGAGTCTGGCTGAATTGAAGCCTTGGGCCTGTCATGCCCATACATGGTGTAACATTGGACTACAATTTGTCTTATGCAATTTTGAAATCTAGTAATTTCTTCCTACACTTGTAGGACACCCTGAGGTATGTAGAAGTATTTCCTTGATCCTTTCTATAAGGAAGGAGGTACTGAAAATGGAGGGTAGGGGGAACGCTGTGGTCAGATCTTGGAAAGCTCCTTAAGATCAGGAGAAGATGACTTAAGAAGGAGGGAGTGCAATAGGAAGAGAGGGAAGACATCTGAACATGCTGTGAGAACACTTGCATTGCTGGCTCTGAAGGATATGATTTTTATGATTGAGTCTAAGCTGGTCTCAAGCCATGGTGGAACCCAGACACAGCTCCTCACCCTTCATGGGGTGAGCTCTTGCAGTTGTGTGGCCAGTAGGTGACTTGGGGTGGTACTTGCTTGGTGAGTCTGACCTGATCTGACACTGTTATTTTGCTGTTGTGAGAATGGGTAAGAGGTAATGAAGAAGGTGCAGCCAGGACCAGGAGTGTGATCACCTACCTGATGGCAGGTCACTTTTAGCTTGTCTTAAGCTGATTATGATTTAGATGCTTCCAGGTTCACTCATATGATCCTTGTCTGGTCCCAGGATGAGCCAGTTCAGGGAAGTAAATCAGTAGAAAATGCATCCAAGTAAAACAAACGGCTCCAAATAACTTTCTGCCAGTTCACTAAGCCTACTCCTGGAAGGATCAAGTGCACTAAAGTACTGACGCATTTTACTGACTCAGTGAGTGGCAGTCCTGGTTTGGAAAGTGAGGAGCTGGAGAGAATGGGACTGTTCTTAAGTGTTAGACCATGGATTCACTGAGCTGTCTCGTTTGCTGCCGGAGATTGACTATTAGCATGACTAGAAGCACCTTTCATGCACTTTCTGGTTGTACTGGGTTAACCAGCCTGTGTTTGTCATGAGTGAATGGGAGTTTGCTCCGCTGGCTGTTGATATGAGGCTCTGTTGGCTACTGCAAGGTTGAGATAGGAATGGTGATTTGAAATTTCTTGTAAGGATTGAGCACAGTTTGTACTAACTTTTTTCTGTCTCTGCCAAGGAGAAAAGAGCATCTGTAGCTAGGCTGACTGCTCGTTGTGACATGTGCAGTTGCTGGTGCTTTAATTCTTGATGAATGGAAAAAACATTTACCTTTGAAAAAGACTTAAGAATATACTTTTCTGTGAATTTTAAAAAGAGGACTGCTTTTTCTCCAAGTGGTTGTGTATCAGGATTGAGCTAGATACATACTTGGGTGCATTTTTGAAGTTTAGCACTTTAAAAGAGTGAAATACATAAATGGTTTTACATTAATCTCTTGACTGACTCCTAATGCTAGGTCTTTCAGGGATTTTTTTTTTTTTCATTAATGGCTCTGTAAACTTGTGTATTGTGATACCTAGACCTGTGTAAATCATTTGGAAAAAGAATGGGTTCATTTTTGCCAAAATCCTTAGATTTTTGGCTGAGAACACAATGCAACACTGTGAAAAGAAAGCCAAAGAGGTAAATGTACATGTTAATTTAAGTTGCTGACTAAACAAAAGCTTTATAGTAAGCTTTACACCATAACATTTTAAGCTTTTAATTTTTTTAACCTTTACAAATGCTGGTAAATGTAGCTCTTTGAAATAGCACTTGCTTTTGATGGTGTGTGTGCAAATACAAAGCCTCTTGAAAATCCTGTTTGTGACTCTATGGCTTCCTAAAGTATAACACTTTAATTTAGGAGCATCTTCAAGGAAATGACTGGAAAGCAGTTGACTGGTTGCAGGTGCTTGTTTTGAAGAAACAAAACTTCCTCATTATCAGCTGTCCTTTAAATCGCATGAGCTCTGACCTCCGCATAGAGTGGTTGGATTAAGGGCTCTAGTTGAGCATCTCGAACTCGTTATGTAAAAAATTAGATCTGTGTTGGAGAGTAGGCAGGATTATGCTCTCTATGTGATGGCTGACTTGCTTGTGGGTGGAAATCTGTAGCAGCAAAAGGACCACTTTATGGTGCTTTATGGTTTGAGGTGAGGCTTTTCTCAATCTATTTCACCATTTTTTAAAGAAAGCATTATCAACTTAAACTACAGATCTACTAAAAAATACTAAGAATTTGGTACAGATTTATTTCCATTGTTTATGTATTCTATAATTAGCTTCTCAAGGGATTTTCATAAATGAGTCTTGTCTTTTAGTGTATCAAGAAACTGTGCAAATAGACCAAAATTGTAGGAGGTAAACTGAACAGACTTCACAATATGCAGTAAAATGAAAAAAAGTAATGGAAAACAGTCACATAAATACCATTGAATGGAAGTTTGTCATGTCATACTCATTTTGTGTAATTTAATGCTATAATGAGGCAGATGGAATCCTAGTGTTAAGGGTTAAGGACCAAAGTAAGGCAAGTCTGATGGTATATATATGATGGTATATATTGTATGCCAGACACTGAACTTTTTTTTTAAAATGCATCATATGATCAGTTAATTAAAAAAGTGATATGGCATGCTTTTTTTTTCCATGGAGAATGTAGTCTGGTTTAGGTGAAAATTTTCTAGCACGCCTTAGCTAAACTTTAGGTGTATGTGAATCATTCTGGTCCAGACAATCTAACAGCTCATAGCTGCTGATTGCTCTGGTTCCTCAAAGTTATGAACCTACATAGCCCTGGAGAATTCTTAACTTACTGGGCTAGGTCTTTGTGTGAATATGAGGAGGATCAGACTGTTTCCACTTGATGACAGTCAGTTAGTTAGATTAGCTGTTGCAGCAGGAAATGTCAGGAGAAACTACTTTCTGGAGAAAAAAAAGCTCCTCTTCTTATGTCTGTAAAGAATTAATTGTGATTCTCTGTAAAACTGAGACATTTGAATGTTTTTATGTGACTTTGTGTGTTGCAGAATTAGTTGAATGGGTAGGGGAAGGAAAGTTACCCTCAACTTTAGAAGAGGATGTTTCATTAAAATTATTAAAATACCAGCAGTATCTCTTTTTTGTTGTTGTCATTTGTGTTTGATTGATTTGCTTGTATTTATTTTGTGAGCATTTTTCTATTAATGTTAGTTCATGAGTGACTGGTCTTTATGTGGGTTTATAATATGTAAAGTAACTATATATAATTTTTTCTGTATAGATTCTTGCACTTTTTTAAAAGTAGGAGGAAAACCGGGAGAGCAAACTAAAAAGTGCTATATTGTAGTAAATGAAGAACAGGAAAATTGAACACCCTAATATGAGGAAAGGAATTATTTAATACTAACCTCCAGTAGTCCTTACTAAATGTAACACACATACATGAGGATTATTGTTGAGCTTCCCTTAAACAGTTGCAGTCACTTCTAATTGTATTATGATTCTCTGACTGCAGCCAGATATGAAAATAGTGTAGACATTAATTAAAAAAGAAATTATTTTGTTTCTGTTAAGAAACAGAGGCAATAGTATGCACTATTTTATGGAAGGTAATACTTTTATTTCTAAGTTTTTATTTTAGACTTGTTAGTATTTTCTCTTTAAGTCTCTATCTTGATCACCATTCAGAATTTGAGTGTCTGATTTTGATAATGGTATTGCTTCCTTTCAGCAACATTGCATAACGTTAAAGGAAAAGCAGTCCTAGCCATCTGTTAATGCCTACCAGAGCCATGTGTGGCAGCTGTAAGCAGCAGTTCTTTCCTCCCTTCCTTATGTCCAAGCAGGCTTATTGACCTATTCATATCCTCCTGCTATGTATAATTGTGGATTATGAAATTGCTATTTCAGAATAATTCAGTTGTGGTCATCTTTCATGCGTAACTTCCTATTTTTTTCTGTAAATACTATTCTCAGAATCCTTCTTGAAGTTATTTTATTTAGGCTTCTTTATTGGTAAAGATTAAAAGTTATGAGTATTGAGAGGAAATGAGCTTAACTTTACCTGTGCCTTTGGTTATGAGGAGGACTGATTGGGAATGCTGATATCAGCACAGCTTCCAAGAATAAACACTTTCCCCCCTTCTCCACCCTGTACTTCATGCTTTTTCCTTTGGAGTTATATTTAATATTTTGCATTATATTCTCTTTCCCCATCTTACTGGTTCTGTTTTTCAGAGGAGGTTCCCATTTTTTCTCTATGTTGTGCCTTTTTTTACCAAAACATGTCTTCTTGTTGTTGTTTTTAAAGCATTATTCTCTTTTGTGCTTTTTTATTTGGTTGGTTTTTTGGGGGGGAGGGGGTTTGGGTGTTGGTTTTTTTTTTTTTTTTTTTTTTTTTTTTTTTTTTGTTTTTTTTTTTTTTTTTTTTGCACTGCATGTGCGCAAGCAGTCTGCACATTTTGTGACTAGTGAGTAATGACAAAATAGTCACAGATGCATATGAGTGATTAGGGCCTTGTCAAAGGATAGTCACTGAACTGGGAAGCTCATCAGTAGTGATTCTTGGTAGGAGTGGGGGAACCAAATTTGATTCTTACAGATTAATAAAATTTGTCTTTTTTGCAACCTTCTCAGCCAGCCAACTCTAGCAATTTCTAAGCAGAATAATTTCTTCAACCTGTCAGCCCAACTTCTTGGATATTTAAAAGCTGTAGTGTGTTGTTCCATGATTACTTAGTCAGATTAACAATTAGCAGCTTCGGAAATGTTTCTGCTACCTTCTGTTGATTTGCTTTCCCTTTCTAAGTGGCTCTGGAGCCTGTGTTTTCACAGGAGAAATAGATCCAGCTTGCTGTCCTACTAAAAGATAAGAGTTTTTTCTGTTTCTTGTTGTTCTTCCCTACCCCTTTCCCGTGATGGAGTGCTCGTGGTGTGACCATAGCTCCAAATACCAAAGCTGGCTTGAGTCAGGCAGCAGGAGCGTGGAACCAAGAGCAGTGGGTTTGAGTGGGCAGAGGAATGACCTTTCCCTTTTAGCAAAGGTAACAACTTTGGCTCAAGTCCTTCTTGGAAATGGCTCCTTGAAACAGGATGAAATAACTAGAGACTAGGGTTTGCAACTTATTTATTTTATGTCAGTGACATCAGGCCTCTGCTCTACTACCTTCTTACTACTTTTCCTGATTCTCAGCTGGGGAAGAGCCATTGTCTCTAAAGATCAAAATAGCAAAAAACAAATGCACTTGGGTTTCAATTAGATTTTCATCTTTTAATTAGTTGTTAGGGTTTTTTAACAGTGGATCATCATTGAAAAATTAAATTTTCCTGGAATAAATATTTTCATCAAAAAAGGGAAAATATTTTAACACTTGGAAAATGTTGTTGAAGCCATTTGTGAATGCAGTTTATACTCTAGGCTCAAAATGTTATGTTGCTACTTTATTATCAATCTGTCATATCATATGTTTAAAAAAATCTTAGTAGTTTCAAGAATTTAAAGTATATTCCTAAAATTTGTGTAAGAGTGTGTGAATTTAGGGGAGGTTCTTTCTTTTAGGTGGGAACTTAAAAGCCTAAACTCATTATTTTTCACTTTTTATTGCTTATTTTTGTTCCTTTAAATAGTGGGAGTCAGGTAATCTAAATCATTGTAGGATTTAAAAGTTAAGCTTTCTCTTCTGTCCAGCACGTTGGAGGAAGTAATTGCTATTTTGTGTGTTACTATTTTTTGTTAACTCAGACAAGAGATACTATGTAAATGTCATAAATGTGATTTCTCTGTCTTGGCTGCTGCTGCAGAATGACCCACCCTGGGCAAATTGCCCTCCATGTAGCACCACTGCGGTTGGTCCTGCTGGAGCTGAGCGGGCTGTGCGATGCCTGGGCACAGACAGCTTTGTTCAGGCAGCCTGCTGTCCGCTCCAGAGACGTGCCTGGGTGTGTCACGGCAGCTTCTGATGGTTGTTCCTGAGCTGAAAGCATTGTCTGTGGTAGCAATGCATATAAAAAGAGATTGTGTTTAATATCACCAGGTTTTTAAATGGCACTCTTATAAATTGCTGTGCTAAACATTTAGAGATGGGAAATGTGCCACCTTGAGCAGGTACCTGGTTTGCATTCGTTCATTGCAGGTCATCTAAAGGTCTCCTACTTCAGGCTATCAGTTGTTTTCCTGTTATTGGTAGCTTGCCCAGTTAGTGGCATAAACCTATGTTGCATTCTCTTAATATTAGTCTTTGATTATTTCTTTCTAAATTATTCTTTCTAGAATAATTAGGAGAAACTACTCTTCTGCATTTATATTCTGGTGCCCTAGCCCTGCACAGGAATTTCAGAACCCTGAAAACAATTATTTTCAGTTCCTAGCTACTACCTTGCTTTTTTTATTTTGCCTTATCAGCCAAGCACAGTGTGTAACAGCATTATTTGCACTGACTTGGTCCAAACCACCTATCACCAGGTGAATCAAGTATGACTGTGGTTCACAAAATCCAGGTTTTCTTTTCTCCTGATTCCTGATAGCTTTTTGACTTAGGAACCCACAGGCTTCTCTGCAGATTACAGTCATAAACTAGGTACTCATAATGGCGGGTAGGAGCTATCCCCAGCAGAATGGCTCTTGTAGTAGCCAGCGTGCTACTGTGAGCCAGCATGCAACTGTCAAGTTGCATAGATAATAATGGGTGATACCATTTTAAGTCTAAGATTGGGAGTCTGTGTCCAGGCTGCAGAGAATTGACTGTATTGGCTGAGAATTCTGATTTTATATGCTTTTCTGTGATGATCAAGATTTACTTCCAAAATGAGCAGTGTCTGCATATTCTTTTCAGGCACATCTAAAGTCATCCTTTTTTCCACAGTTGACATCGTGGTATAAAAGACTCCATGGTATGATTTTGGAGGCTGTGATGCTCATAAAACTTTGAAGATTTTAGGAATTGTTTCAGCTATTCCTAAATGTAAACTATGAACTCAACTCTATTAATAAATTATAAAACATAGGGTTCACTTTAAGTTTATATTTGTTGTGAGTCTTTATATTAAACAAATGGATTGTGGCTGCTCATGTATGTACTGGTGGGGGAAAAAAGGGAGAACTGTTTTTTGTTTACTTGTGTGTCATGCATCACCTGTGATCACCTCAAATGTTTTTTGACTTCAGCTGTTTTGCATTACTGTATACTAAAACTTTCAAATTTTATTTAAAAGAGTAGTTCAGAGATGCTATCAGTACAAAAGAAATACATTTTTTTAAAGATACTGTCATTAGTTTTAAGTCATTAGGAAACTAGTATAGCAGGAGTTGATACCACCTCTCACTTTTTAAAATTTACATGGTTATTAGTTAATACCTAAAATTTTGTTGTATTCTCTTTAACTTTTTTGTGGAAACATTAGTATCAGAAGGCTGTGATTTCATGATCACTCTAGGCTGACAAATGTACACTGCTTGAGAATGCTCTCTTGGCTGGCTAGTGTAGGCTCAAGGGAACAGAAACCAGGTTTGTGTGCTTGAAGTGGTCAGGAAAATGCAGATTAGTAGAACTAGTGTTCTCTGTTACACTAATGTGTGACTCAAAAATAGCCAGAGTTTCTCAGTTTGCTTTTAATAATTGTTGGATGAGAGACTTTTTCCCCTTCCAGTAGCTGTGGGAGGCTCAAAAATAGATCAAACTACTGTCTTCTCGTCAAGATGCTGCAGGACAGTGAATATTTTTTTTGTTCAAGTCTCTGCCTTCTTACCTTCTAGCTTTTCAGAGTCTGAGCACTACAAGTTGGTATGTAAAATCCTTCTGCAGATGAGTAGTATAATAATGGGGTGGTATAGATCCTGCTTTTTCCTAACATGGAAAAGAAAAAAAATAATGTGGGACAAAATAATGAATATAGCCTTCTCTTACATTTTACTTTTAAATTGTGATGATCTTTGGTATCTTTTCCAGCATCTTTTACTCCAGATATCACTCTGGCTCATCTAGTGGGAACAAAAGGTTTGATTAAGCTGTTGCCTTCTTCAGATAAAAAGCAAAGCTATATTTCTGAATTGTAAGAGGATTGTTTGTAACATATGACTTGGATGATGGCAGATGCCCTGTTACATTTATAGGTTGTCTCTCCTGTAGAGATGGCAACAGAGCAACCTTTCTGCTGGGCTGGCTATGCATAATTGGTTCATCTAGGTAATTTTTCAGGCATGGAAAGAAAACTTAAATGCTGCAGAATAACATTGTGGTCAAGAAAATATATAATCTCCTGGTCACTTAGGTACTGTGTGAAATGGGAAAATTTGTTTTTCTGAAGAAAAGTCATGCATAAGTCTATTTTGAAAATGAAGACTTGCTGCGCTAGTCATCAGTGTTAACTGTGTTCTGAGTCTAAAGCTCTGAATGATTCAATTTTGTGAAAGATTTTTTCTTTAGGGTATAAATTTTCATAATTTTTTA
The DNA here is from genome assembly GCA_020086605.1 of Lanius collurio. Taxonomy (NCBI): domain Eukaryota; kingdom Metazoa; phylum Chordata; class Aves; order Passeriformes; family Laniidae; genus Lanius; species Lanius collurio. Next base: position 19,509,042 of record JACBWW010000005.1, on the reverse strand, counting down.
AACTATATAAATTACTATATTAATTTAGTGCAACAAAATGCACTTAATGCATTAGAAATTCTTACTTTGATTTTTTTCCTCCTGTCTGAAATAGGTATATTGTATGTAATGAATACAAACATGCCCAACTGAAGTTACTCAATTTTAAAATAAATACTGAGAGTTTTCAACTTTGCAACTAGACTAATTTCTTTATAGTTTACTCTGAAGTTATAACTGATATCCAGGATTTTTAGACTTCTGCCTAAGTGGTACTTCCACATGTTGAAATCTGGAAATACTTAAAATGTGGATTTCAGACTTCAATTTATTTTTTCTTTTTAGCTTCTCTAAAAGATACAGATAATATATGTAATAAATTTAGTGTAGAGCTAGTTCTCTTGAAATAACAGCCAAGATGAATAACATAACACCACGACAGGGCTAGAGGAGAGTTCACTTAAACTCCCATGCATTCAGTGGAGAGTGGGTTAATGTCCCAGGAAGCAAGAAGACACTTTGGCTCACTAGCCCCAACTGGGCACAGTAAGAAGTTATTTATCATTGTGCCCAACAGCTCCTTTTGCAGAAATTACTGCCCAGCTGAGAGAATGTGAGAAACAGGAAGGCCTGCTCGTGCTGGCAATAGGAGCTCTCCATAACCTCAATATGTCTCTTAGTCAGTTAAGCTAACAGGGCAACGTATGCCTCTAAGGAGAGGTAATAGTGGAGCTTTGTGACTATGAATCCTTGTTAAGGTTAGGTGCATTACATGATCATTGTCTTGACTAATCTCTCTTTATTAAAAAAAAAAAAATCTGTCTAGTATAATAATGAACAAGTTGGTAGCTCATTACAGTAACTAAATGGAAGTTGGAACTGTTTAATTAAACACCTTTCATAAGGCTTTTAAAAGTTTTTCCAGGTTTAGATTAAAGATAAAAATTCTTCTCATGGAAGTATATGTTGGGGAAAACTGAAAGTAAATAATACACTTTAGTGAAATCAACTGAAATGTGTTTTTAGAACTTGCAGAGAGCTTTTTCCTTTTTTTTTTCTTTTTCACCCATATTGCAGTTTTCATACTCTTTTAGGTAGCTATGCTGAATTGCATGGCTAGTGCACAGAGGCAATCAGCTATAGTATCTGCAACACATAGGAAATTGTCCAGAAGATGTGTAAAATTAATTGTTCTGTTTCAGCTTCTGAGCTTTCATGAGTTTGTAAAGAAAAATGGTGTGTTGCTGCCCTAGTGATCTGTTAATGCAGTGTTTGACTATGAATTCCACCAAGGGAAGCTCTGAGCCTGGAAGTGTTGCCCTTCATCAACAGATTTAAGTCAGGGAGCTGTGTCTGTCGAAGCACAGGTCATGGTCATGCCATTTACTTTTGAGACCCACAGCTTAAACATACACAGATAACCTCTGCTATTTGAAATGCAGCATTAATTTGTAGTAACATACTGAGACTTTGTCAGTTTATGGCAAACAGCTTTTCTAGCTAAGTTATGTTACATTTGTAAAAGCAGAGTAAAGCAAAAAAAAAAAATAAAAAACCCAAGCCCAATACTAACCAAAGAAATTTGTTCTTAGTTTTTGTTAGCATTCTGTAAAAACACAAGTAGGAAAAAAGTGTAGGATTTGACAGAACCCTGTGATTGCAAGTCGTGTTTTCTGTAAAGTGTTTGAAAACTATACTGGGAATGTGGTGCCCTGCTTTCCAACAATGTAGAAGTGTACCCCTGTTACATTTAGGTAGCTGTATAGCACGTTGAACTCAGTACTGGTTTTAGTTTTGCTTATAAAATTAACTTTTTTTTTCCTCAGAAACTTCCTAATTTGGGTGATCTAAACACAAATTTGTCCTTTTTTTTAGGAAATAAAACCTCAAAGCCATTACAACCATGGATACAGTGAATCTCTTGGACGGAAAAGCCACATTGATGATTACAGCACTTGGGACATTGTCAAAGCCACACAGTAAGTTTATTTTGAATGTTAGCTTTGTCTGTGTCTTTATCACTTAGAAACAGTAAAATGGGTTGCTTTATTCATGTAAAGTGGAGGGTAACCTGTATTTTTCAATTCAATAGTGGAAGATTTCAGAAGTAACCTCTACAAAATTACTGTTATGACAAATTTTTGATCATTGTATTAAAAAAAAAGGGAGGAATTGTGGTAAGTTGTAAATATAGGTGGTTGCTGGACAGATTGTTGGAAGAGAGAATGGTACTGATGTTTATTTTCTGTCTGATGATTAACAGGTAAGCAGGCAACGTTTATATGCAAACATAAGGGTTCGATGGATTTATAAGTTTGAAAGAATGTGTCTCTAACTTTCATTATCTCTATTTCTGCAGACTCAGTCCTACTGAGTCTGAGTTTAGTACTGAAGGAGGACTGTAGTAGTAAACTGAGTGCAGATTTAATTGCCCTCTTTATGCAGATGTATTATACAAATTTGTTTGTTCCACAGTCCTGTAGCAGATCCTAATTTACAAGACTATCTGGAGAGTTGTCACGACACTGTTTTTTAGTTTGCTACTGTTTGCCATTCAGAAACTATCACCACCATCGCTTTTCTTCAGTGAGCTGAGATACTTCTGTAAGATTTTTATTTTTAACATTGTATTGTCAATTTGAATGTTTAAACCCTTATGGATCTTGCAGAGCTATTTGCCTTTTTCTTCTCAAGACAGAATTTTTCTTACATTTTTTTTCTTATAAAAACGTGCCTGAACTGGAAGCAGCTTTGCAGCTCTGCATGTGTCACAGGCCCAGTTTAAGAGCAGGAAGTATGTACTTTACTTCATTTTTTGTTTTGAGTTGTAAGGAGTTTAGCTTCCTGAAACAGATGTCTGACTCTGCTATTGTTGCTCTAAATACTTTAATGGTAGCGCTGCAACCTGTAAGACTCATATAGGGTATTTTTAGAAATTACAGTACTGGTACAATATCAAACTAGCTGTTTCTTATAAAAGTATGGAAGTGTGTTTCACAGCAGAAGTGGTTTTACAAGTTACCTACTTCTATTCTTGTATGCTCATTGCATGTTTGGAAACCTAAAATACCTTTGTCCCTGATAACCCTCAGATTTAGGCTGATCTGTTCCTTCAGCTGAGTTGTTACAAGTCTTTTCTAGTCTCCTCATACAAGAACCAGCTGGTCTGAGTTGACATCTCACCACGAGGACTGCGCTTTCATATTGTAGCCCTAATGGCTAATGTTGCAGGGAAAGGGGAGTGTCAACATGATCAAGTTGTGTTATCCAGGCAGCACTTTCCTGATCAGAAGAAAATTCACAGAATCACAGAATAAACTAGGTTGGAAAGGACCTTTGAGATGATAGAGTCCAACCTGTGACCTAACATTACCTTATCAGCTAAACCATGGCAGTGAGCCTCATCAAGGCTTTTTGAAACACCTCCAGGGTTGGTGACTGAACCACCTCCCTGGGCAGCCCATTCCAATGCTAAACCACTCTTTCTCTGAAGAATTTTTTCTAGTATCTAGCTTAAACTTCTCCTGGCACAACTTGAGGCTGTGTCCTCTCAGACACACCTTTATTTAAGCATTTACTAGGTTTTGAAGGCCATGTTATAAAATAATGTCTGTCATAAAGGGAAATATGTCTGAAATTTAAGGTAGAAAATAAACTCACCAAGTATTATAAGACTTGCAGTAAAATAAATAATGTTGCTGATGTATTAATTCAGTGTTCTTGAAAAGATACACTTTTTCTACTAAAATGATGTGCTTGTTTGCATTTGTAGAAGCATAACCTATCGCATCTATGTATAAAAAAAATGGGTGATCTTGTCCTCTACCCGTTGTCCTCTAAAATTAATACTCACTGAGATTAAAATATCTGCTGACTTTCTTTACTTTTTAGTTCAGTGCTAAGTAAGATGCCACAAAAAGTTTTTGTAACAAAGGACCACTTGTTGGTCTCCTAGAATGCTTCCCCTAAGCAGTTCAATAAGTTGAAGCAAGATGTAGCAAAATACGATAAGATTTTTCGGTCTTTTGGTTTGGGTGGGGTTTTTTCCCAAGTCCGTTTTCTCCTGGAAAAAAATAATTTGTTATGTTACTGTTCCAACATACATGAAAATTGAAGCATAATTCCTTAAACCTTAAAGGTGATGGTGAGAAAAATGGGCTGAAAACATTTAAAACTCATCTATATTTCATATATGCTGTTTGAATGTAGAATTCTATTTTGACATGTTTTTATTGACACTAGATTACACAGAAATAAAACAATGTTAGTAAATTACTGTGCTCAATTTTGTTTTTCAGCAAGGAAAAATACAACCTTGCAAATCCTCACATTTTTCCCTAAGTATTTGTATGTTCTTATTGAACTGTTTCAGTGCTGTATCTTCTTAATCTCTAGATTGGACTCAAATTAACATGCTCATATGGTATGAGCTACAAATATACTAACTTCTTATAATCACATAAGGTTTCATATAGAAAACAGTGGTTCAGCTCATTGGAGAGAGTTTGTTGGTATTTGTGTTCTTTCCCCATTATGCTCCTCATGAGTTCTCCAGAAGACTTGGGATCCTTGGCATGTTTTGTATCAAAAATAGTCAACCTCTGTTTTTATTTTGCAGAAACTTTGGTGGAGTAAAAATCATAGTTTGGTTTTAGTACCTATTCATACAAAGAACACTTTTCACTGACTTTGTTGTAAACATGTCCAAGAGCATCTAGGTAGCTTTCAAAGTAGCACTGTCTCGGCCCTTCCTGTTTCAGGTATTAGAATGTGCATGTAATTTTTTGCCAAATTGTATTTGGCTATAGCAGAATTGTTTGGTTCATAGAAAGTCTACACTGTATTTCTGAAAGCAGAAGCAGGCCACTCATCTGTATTTGAAAAACTGTTTTCAAAGGAATAGTAAAAAAAATTGTCCATGCTTGCCTTTGGTTTTGTTCCTCTGTGATATTCAGAGTTCTTAGTGGAGCTCCAGGGAGGGAATGGAGTCTTGTTTAAAAAAAAAAACCAACACAACAACAAAACCAAAAGTGTAATAAGTGATTTAAAAGTTAAATTTAATTGTGATGAATTGAGTAGATTTATTTCTATTGTCTGGCAGCAGTAGCCCTCTGTCATCTAAGGTGGCAGTCATAACTTTTAATATTATGTCTTGGGAAATGTCCTGTGTTAATGTGACCAAGTTACTGTTTGTTTTGTTTTAAACCTTTTAAACTGAGAAAATGAGAAGTAGCTGAAGTTCATAAATAGAGAAGCATGTGGTGGGCTGTCACTAGGAGGACAAAATCTGAGACACATTAATCCTCTCATTGTGTTCTTCAATTCTCTTGAGAGTGAATAGACACTTTTAGCTTTTAGGGAGTTTTATCAAATTCCAGCTTTGTTGAAAGTAAGTTAAATGACCATTATGAACATGGGTATTAAAGATTAATGATATTAATAAGTGCTTTTATGACATCTGGAAGATTGATTCCTTGTACTCAAGTGTTATGATTTCATTATCACAAGATTAACTTTTCTTTTAAGTTTTATTCCATGAATTCATTCAAAATGAAGTTCTGTAGGTTGTGAAATAGTGCACCATAAAATATTAATTATGTTGAATCTCGCCAAGGAAAAAAATTGTTGGATTCGTGGTTTTTTCATGACTGTTTCTCATCAGTCACAGGGTAGCTGATAAAAATAAACGTATATATTGAATAATTAAAATTGGTAAGGGTTGGACAGAAGAGCAGTTACTCCTGGCTCTTTTCAGCTACTCACAGGAGAAAGTGGACAGACTGTGACAAAGATATGCATCCATTATTCCTGTTTAATTGTGCCCATGGGGTTGATTATATTGCTGAAAGTGAAATGTACCTGACTTGTGTGGAAGGGTGGGACTTTTTTAACCCCATTTGTAATATGGCCACAACTATCTAGACAATTTAGGGCTTTGGAACAGTATTCAGTAAGAGCTGAATTTCTTTTGTCTTTCAACCCTGCTGTTAATGGTCCATTAAGCAGCTCTTGAGTTAAACCTTTTCTGTTGAAAACAAAATTGTCTTACTGTTAACACAAAAACCTTGAGAATGTGTTAAAGGCTTTGTTAGTATTTACTATCATTATTCATGGGAATGAGATTTGAAAAGAGAAAAACATCCTTTTTCTTTTAATTGCATTTTCAGTTAAAACGGCTTTGATTTGAGTTACAGTGATAGCAAGATGAGGGAGTGAGCTCCTGGTTTACCTACACTTTGTTGGCATGGTGATGTGCTCACTGTAGAGAGATTCCTTCCTATTATTGTGGCCAAATTTAATGTTAATCGTGCTGCAAAGCTGGCAGTGTCTATTTTCAAGATTCTATGTATTTGTAGGCAAAGGAATAGAAAATTGATTACATATTTAAAATGCAGAAGGCAGTAGGGTACTGTTTTTCAAAGTATTAAGGTCAGAATATGTTTAACCTGCTATGACAAATAAAATGTTACAGGTTAGTTACTGAAATAGCTTAGAGACTGTGATAGCAAAATGAGCTTGCACTATGGAATTTTTGCCCTGGACTAATCCCATTTCTTTCAGAACAGGACAAGCTCAATAATATGCTTTAATTATGTTCCATATTGATGTTTACAGCATCACCCTCTGGAATTCACTCCGTTGCTGAATATCTATTAGATGAATATATCAGTCTCCTGTGAGGATTTGAATCTTTCTCTCCATTACTTTCGAAGGGCATAGAGCCCTTTATAACAACATTACAAGTATGATTACACTGAGTGTCTGAAATAGGTGACTTTGTCATTTTCAAACCTGATAGTGCATCATGAACCTTTGGAGAAGGAAAGGTGAAGTTAGCTGCAGCAAATTGATGGCAGAAGACTGTAGGTTGTATGTGAGAGGGAATATTGCACTTCTGAAACAGAGCTCAAGAAACCATAACTGCAGCAGATTCAGTGTTCTATTTAATTGTGGAAAGTCTGCTGTTTCCAGGAAGAGGAGCAAATTATTGTAAATTCCTAACTTCTTTTTTGCCAGGCAGCTTTTGTCTGTCAAGATCCTTAAGTCCTCTTCTGACAATTTAATAAATTGGAGATTCATAAAATTATAACTTGTGTGCTGCATCTTTAGTAAACTGTTATGATTGTGTTCAAGGTACCAAAAGGAATAGACAAACTGAGGGTGACTTAAATTAAAAAAATTCTGTATACCTCATATTCAATATCACTTTTGGAAAGAGCTTTGTTTTCCTGTAAAGGCTGTTCTGATGTATTGCAGAATTTTGTGTTCTGTTTTGTGGCTAAGTGATACCATGTACTGAGACTTGTAGTTTGCCTTCTCGCTAAGCCCAGCGAAGGAATCTGTTCCTACTATTTCTTCTTAAGCCATGCCAGCAGTCTTTGCCCAGGGCCTCACCACAGTGTTTGGGTGAACTCTAGAAGGAGGTACTTGTAAACATCAGTGGAGCATAATCGGAGCATTCTATGGGAACTTCTGCTGGGGCACTGGCAACAGCATTCTGCCTCGACAGGCTACAGGGTCACTTGTGACCAATTTCCTTTGTTTTCATACCTCTCAGTAAGCAAAGTTCTTCGGGACACAGCATCACATTTTCTGTAGGACTATAGTTCTGCTTTTAATAATATAACCCAGCAAATAACCGTTGCAGCCCTTCCACCACAAAAAACCCCAAAGAATAATCACCCCTCTGCCCCCTTCCCCCAAGACTGTCATAGTGCTTCTTGGTTTACCTATCTTGGCAGCATGGTCTAACAAAAACTTGGGTAGAAATCAAAGGTTACTTTCGGGAGGTTCATTTTGTGTCACGTAGTCAACTTGGTAGGACACTCATCTTAAAGCATATGTGCAGTTTGCCATAGCTGGCCAATAGTGCTGTAGTGGTTGAACTGCTGGGCAGCTGAGTCCCACACAGCTGCTCACTTGCTTCCTTCTGGTGGGACGGAGAAGTTGACCAAAAGGCTAAGGATAAACGAAGTTTAATAGATAAAGCAAAAGCAGCACACGCAAGCAAAGCAAAACAAGGAATTAATTCACTGATTCCCATGGGCAGGTTGGTGTTCAGCCATGTCCATCTAATGGTTACTTGGGAAGACAAGCACCTTCACTCCAGATGTTTTTCCTTTGGCCTTCACTTTTATTGCTGAGCACAGTGCCATGCAGTATTGGATATCTCTTTGGTCAGCTGGATTCGGCTGTCCCAGCTGTGTCCCCTCCCAATTTCTTGTGCTCACTGGCAGACAGCATGAGGAACAGCAAAGGCCTTGACCCTGTGAAAGCACTGCTCAGCAATAGCTAAAATACTGGTGTGTTAATCAACACTGCTTTGATCACAAATACTAAACATACCCTCATAGGAACCACTCTGAAGAAGAGAAACTTGATCCCACCTGAAACAAATACATGTGAGGAAAATCCTAATCCGTTGCCTGAAAACTTTACATGATTACCTCTTACACTTTATAGGAAGTTAACATTATTGTATCCATGTGTTCTTTGTATCTTTCTGATAACTTAGAATAATTTTTTTAAAAATTCCTACTTATTGTTTTGTACTGCTTATTTAAGCAGTAAGAGAGACAGCTAAACTCAGCCTTAGGCAATACTTGTTTTAGCTGGTGACTGTTAAACCTAATAGTAGGACTTAGGTCAATAATTTCTTACATTATGGTTCCAGTATGTAGTTTAAGTGAAGACAGCAGGCTATCTCCAGCAGGAGAGAGTTTTGTAACAGCTCATTGGAGTAGAACAGCTTGTCAACAAATGGTTGCGCTGCCACTCTATATGAATCACTTTCCAGATTGCCTTCAAACCCTGTAATGTGGCAGTGTGATACTGTACTGTAGGAAGATCAGAATTTGCTGTCCTGCTTTTGCAAGTCCTTCTTTCCTTCATCTCTCCTGCTGTCTCTTGACTCCTTGTTCTTGTCTGACCTGCCTTTTGTAGTCCTAACATGTTTCAGTGGCCCTTCTAGCTGAGATAAGAAGTCAGGAATGGTATGTATGTATTAAGGCATTTGTACAAGCGCTCATCAGGTAACACTACTAATCTGAACTAGGACTTGATAGATCAAGTGTGCCTAAAGACTGGGTTGACTTAGAACCTTAGAAGTTTTCCTAGCAGTTATGTTTGTCTGAGCATGTGTATCTTGTCTAGCTGGTTGCACATTTTTAAGTAGTAACCCAAATGTCTTTCCACCTCCTCCAACGGATTAAAAAAAAGGCTTTGTTGTCGAAGTTATTCATGACTGCTGCTTTTTAACTCAGTCTGAAGGACTACATTTTACAAGTATGTTGCCACTTGGTATGTACTGCATAGTCTTTGTTCTCATTTCTTGTAATGTTTGAAAAGATAATTAGTATGACAGCAATTTCCAGCATTTTTCATAATTTCTCGTGCAGTTTTCCTAAGAAATTGAAAATAACATGATCTAAATAGGCTGTTAGGTCTAGTACTTTTTAATAGTGTCCAACTAATTTTTGTGCTTCAAGTATGTGATAGGCTTAGAAAGTATTCCTGAGTTTTGTTGACTTGAGTAATTTGAACATTCATCCAGACTGAGGTTCCAGATTCAAATACGTGAAAGAAAAAGTAAGAATGGTTAACTACTCTAGGAAGAAGATCTCTGCATCAGTTATGCAAGCTCTTCAGAAGCAGAAGAACCTTTTCTAAGCCTGTCTCTTCTGCAGAAAGTAGAACACAGAAGCAGCACATGAAAAACTTAGTTAAATCCCAACTCTGAGGCTGTTAAAATTCTATTTTAGCAGAAGTCAAATGTCACAAGGCATTGACCTTGATTGCAAGGCATTCCTACATTCTCCTCCTTGAGACTTGAGAAGTCCCTATGGGATGTACAGATTTTCGAAGTGTAATCTCTACTTCCTTTTCTGCATTGTTTTTTAATTTAATGTTGGAGTTACTCCTTCTTTAAATGCATAAGTGATGTTTATGCTTCCTGATTTGCTTCATTTTTCAAATATGTGCAGAATCTTTTTTCAAATGGTGGTACATCCCATTTAATAGTTCTCTTTAATAAAATAATAGATTTTGTATTAATGTATAGAATTTTGAAGTGGCCTAATAATAAAATGATACTAACTTGTATTAGGAAAATTGCTATTGGTTGTCTTGAGAAGCAGAAGGGGAAATATTTGAGCTGCTAGTGTTTGTAGTTGGTTTGATGATCTTCTGCATTTTAGGAAGATACTGTCAAATCAGCTGACTAAGCTTTTTTTGGTTGTCAAGAGCGGTAAGGAAGGAGAACAGAAGTGGGAGAAAGAAATGTAGTGGAGTCCCTGGGAAGTGAACAGTTACTTAAATTTAGTATGCTACTGGTAGATATTTTGCCTTGCTCTGCAGTTCAGTTTTCTGTAGACACAACTTTTCTGCAATATCCTGATTTGATTCATGTAACTTGCCAGTGGAAGCTTCTTGTTGCAAGAAATTTGTTATCCTGTAGAAAAGTAAAGTTTCTTCATTTCTTTTCTGTTGAAGATTTAGTATTGTGACCCAAAGTATGTTGTTTGCTGAATGCATTTTCATCTAAGGTAAGCATTTTGACAAACCTTGTTTTATTCTTCAAGGTATGGAATATATGAACGGTGTAGAGAGTTGGTGGAAGCTGGTTATGATGTACGACAACCAGACAAAGAAAACGTAACGCTTCTCCACTGGGCTGCAATCAACAACAGGATAGATCTGGTGAAGTATGTATTACACTTTTTTTAAACAAAAATTAATGTCCTTAAAAATGTTGATTTCTTTTTTTTAATACAACTGAATTAGACACATTAAATTTAATGTGTCTAACTTGTCCTTTTTTCCTTGACAGTATGTCAAAGCTCTTGTCCATTAATGCATCTCTCCCACTGTGACATACAGCATTGCATTTTCTTCCTGCTGTTTACTAGAGTGCATGTGACTACTGATATGTCTGTGTCTAAAATTCCCTTCTCTTGATGCAGTTCTTGCACTTGAGGTTTCTCTGTCTTTTGGGGATCTTGATTTATTTTGGTTTATATCACTCACCTGATGTGCTCTCTCACTCTGTTTTTTGCAAGATGCTAGTTAATTTTATTTCCTTAGAATTAAATTATTTAGTGGTTCCTATTTTTGTTCAAGCCTATCATATCTTTCCCCAAGTGTTCTCTATTTCCCCATTATGTGCACTGGATAATTTCATTAAATATGTTGGCTACCAAGCTTGGGACTACAGAGATAAAGTTGTCTACTCTTGTGATACCAGATCTCAGTGTCTGGCTTAGTGGGTGTTGACTATATAAGTTCTTTCTAGTTAAATAGCTTAGCAGCTTGTCTGTGGGGAGAGCAGGCTTGCAATTGGACTTGTCTTATTTTTGATATTTCTTCATCCCATCTGTTGTGAGCCTTGGGTTCCAGTACAGGTAACAATGGAACCCATTGATAAGGAAAACTACAGAACCTTTTCATATTTTTGTAGAATCAGGGATAAGTGTCTACAGCACAGCTATGTTTTCATCATGACACTGATGTCTTGATATGTCTTCAACTCAGTTTTGTAAAAATGCAAAAAATGGCCTTATGTCTCTACAGTTATTTACTGCCTATATGTCCCCATCCCCTGTGTCAAGCTTTTTCCAGACAAAGATTTTTCTTCTACTTTTTCTTCTTCTAGTAAGTGACTGCATGCACTTTGATTCCTCAAGCACCAAATGCAAGCTGAGGTAGTTTTCAAATGCCTGCCAAAGACTTAGTGATCCTAATGTGGAGATCAGTGGAAGTATTTTCTTAAGGTGACCTCTTTTGAGATCTGCTTGCTTTGAGTGTAAGTAGCTTGCTTAAATAGGACTTGAATGCCTGGCATCTTCTACTGGAAGCTTAGATGACTCACTGAGAGTGGGATTGCCCAGTTCTTTCTTTCTACAGGGATCTTCTCACCTAGCACAAATTTCCTTCGGCAAGATCTGCTTAGACAAGGAGATTAAGTTCTCAGTCTGGTTTTGCAGAAAAATCTTACCATTTTTGTGTACTGAAACCAAAATGCAGTGATAAATCTCAACTAAGTCTAAAAACACCCTTAAAGAAACATAAAATGTTACTTCAATGCACCATCTGGCAGGAGATTGTCGCCTTGTCTTTTCCCAGTTGTCAAACTGCAAGTTCTTCCTTCTAAATAAAACCTACTAACCAGTAAGCAGTTCTGCTGTCAGTATAATCTGAACATATTCTGCTTTTCTGCAAGGACCAGTGTTTGAATGAAGACAATCTGTTTGGTGTTCACCTCCCCATGAGTGGCTGTCACATCAGAGACATGAATCCAAGCTTTGACTGTGAATTTCTCTGTGCTGTCTTTTTATCTAAACAAGATTTCCTTTGGAGCTCCTTCCCAAGGGAGACTAAATAGCTCCTCAGTTAGTAGCTGATCCTTCACTGTAACAAAATTACTTTGTTTCTTTACCGTATATGTGCTTTGTGTTTTCACCTTGATGGGACCAAAATTTTGACAAAGTCTTTGTTTTTTCTCATGGAGAAATTTAAAAACTTCTGCAGAGAGATGCTGAAACTGTGTTCTTTTAGTGTTGGAGACCAGTGGAGTGGACTGTCCTGCATCAATCAGAGCAGATCTTATTTGTCTTACACACTGTTTTTTTTACCTTGGCAAATCCGTTGAAGTACTTCATTGTGTCTGATGGCTCTAAAGCAACTGTGTGAAAGAACTTTTTCTATAGTTGTGTTTAGTGTGACATGCATTTTTCAGTTTCTGTTCCTAAAAATTCCTGAAAGGGCTGTTTTTGAAATTTCATTCTCTGAATCCATAAGCACTCTAGAAAATGAAGGTAGTTACTTAAGAGTAATGTTTTTCAAGTTGTTCTGTTTGTTGCCCTTCTTGCCATGTCATGAAACACTTAGCAGAGTTTGTGATGCCAGAAATTCAATGCTGAGGATTTGAAGGACAGCTTGTGTGGGTGGGAGAGCAGCATTCATATATACCTGACAGGTATTTTCAAAGTGAAAAGTCTGTAGGCACAGGTATTTGAAATGTGCAAACACTTACAAATCTCTAGCTAGGTAGTACTTTTCAAAGGTTAGGCTGTGGTGAATGAAAAACTGGAAGCCTTCTGGGAAGACCTGTGTTTAGAAACATTAATAGCTTTCTACAGCATTCATTTTCTTTCACAAAGGAAAAATAATATTGCTAGTTTAGTGTCCCAGATAAAACAGCAATGAAAACAGTTCACAGAAACATTACAGATTACTATGAATATTAATTGTTGCAGTTAAAAACAGGTAACTTCTTTTGTTCTTAGAGGTAGCTCATCTTTTCTTAAATGTTCTCGAGAGAAAAATAATTTCTAGTCCATCATTTAGAAATATTTTTAAAATACTCAGGTGGTTTTTGTCCTTTGATTAATAACAGTTAAGAAGTATGTAATAATTTTAGTCCTTCACTAAATGTGTAACTTAAGTGTGATCTCTGGGATCAATGATTTCAGCAGGGTTATTCCAATGATTGTACAAGCTGCAAGTCTAATGGTATGTAATTTTGCTATTTAGCCAAAATTCTCTAAAAATTATAGTCTTCTAGCACCATAACCTTTTACCAGTAATTTAGAATTTATTTAATGCAACAGCCCCATAATGCTTCTGTAGTAGCACAGTTTGTACAACTGTATATAGCAGTTCGTTTATAGAATAAAACTAGGAAATAGCATAATGTTTAAAACACATCCCTAGGGAGGCATCCCTAGTCTCCCAACCCTTCTGAGAAATGCAAAAAAATTGAAAGTATATGCTTGACCTCTAAAAAGGAATGTTATATGAAGGCAAGAAAAGATTCTCTAGCTGCCCGTTTTGCATTACACCAAACATGCTCACTTGTGTCCTTTCTATTTAATGAAAACAAGCAATAATGTTTACTCTTTCTGTTATTCTAGATACTATATATCAAAAGGTGCTATTGTTGATCAGCTTGGGGGAGATTTAAATTCTACCCCACTTCACTGGGCAACAAGGTAGGAAAAAGTCTTCTGAAATTTTCTGTCTGTTTCTTTGCTTAACATGGAGTACTGATACTTTTACGAAATAATAGTATTTTATGGGAATACTTTGCACTAGAATTAATGCAGTCTTTGATAACTGAGCGCACTGTGAATGTTGTATATTTGAAATAAAGGAGCTTTCAGCATATGATTTGTTCTGATGTAGAGGAAGATGATTGCAACAATAGGAAAACAAGCAAAGTATAGGCAACTTACCTTACTGTTACTTCTGAGATCTTATTTTTGTCAAGTTGTCTGAATTTCAGTGGTACTTTTGCAGATGGGTCTGGGGATAATTTCATGTGATACTGTCCTTGTGGTGTTCTATAGCATAGGTGGATTTTTTTAAAGATATACTTAAAATCAGGTTTCTTATCTAGAAGATGGTCAGAGAACGATATATGTCTGGAAAAATTGAAGACAGCCTTCAATCAGTGCCTGCTCCTTCAGACAATCACCTAGAAATAGGTGGGAAAGAAACAGTGTCCATATTAATATTTTTAACTGTAGATGGCAAAAGGAGACTTGGAAAATCATCTTTTAGAAGATTTAATGTATCAAAATAATCTGTTTTCTAAAGGTGAGGACTTGGTTGTTAGCCTCTATTATAGATTTTAGCTTCTATGTTTCTTTTTGTTACAGATCACAGTCTGTGATTCTGTGTTAATAGCACAAAATCTTGACTAAATTTCCTGGTGTTCTTTAATACCTGCAATCTGTTCTGTGAAGCATTGTCTGAAACTGCTTCTGAAAAATTGAAAGATCTTTTGCTCAAATCAGAAACTGTGTGCTGACACTTAGGCACCATGTCTAAAAGAAGGATTTGTCTATGCTCATTATGCCATAAAGATGCATAAGCTTTTAACATAGGGTAGAGGAAATGTAGACCTCCAGTCTTCCTTTTTTTCCCCCTATTTTTGTTTTACTACAGCTTTTATGCCCCACAGAAAGTGAGAGTATCTAGCCAGTTTGACATCTCTTAAAATAGCAGGTTTCATACATGATATGGAGAAAGTCAGATTAGATTTCTGAAGATTTCTAAAAGTAACTTGTTTTTCTTGTTGACTGTCTCTTTTGCTGTGCAGTACAGTTAAGCAAATTGCATGTGATGAATGCACTATATGCATAGAATTTCTCATATAAGTGAGTTTGCTTACTCACAGAATCAGATCATGACAGTTGCTGTATTTAAAGTATGAGTTAAAGTGTGGGAGTTCTCATAGAGTAATTAACTACTAAACATCTTTGTTATATTTCAGTATTCAAATTTTAATAGTTTTCCTGCATACAGTTATTCAGCTGTTTGTTTTTTCTGTTTTGTTACATTTAGACAGGGTCACTTATCCATGGTTGTACAGCTGATGAAATATGGGGCAGACCCGTCGCTAATTGATGGAGAAGGCTGTAGCTGTATTCATTTGGCTGCCCAGTTTGGACATACTTCAATTGTTGCTTACCTGATAGCAAAGGGACAGGTAAATTTTAAGTAATACCACATTTACATAGATTCTGCTAATATTTAGAGTAGGAACACAATTGAAACTTATACTTGTCATTAAGGAAATGCATTATATTTACTTGAATAAATGTAAAAATAGTTCTGTGTCCTTTTTTGTAGACTGCAATGTTGATGTGCCACCTATTAAATGAATTTCCTGCAACAGTGATCTGAGTACTTTGGCTTTAATTCACACCTGTCTAATGTAGTATATGGAAATTCTAATTCGTTATTTCTAATGAATTTTATCTTTAAATGTAACTGTGACAATGGTAGCAAGTGTTGCGGAATTCTTCATAGAATCATCAGTTATACATGGATAAAGAATCTAGTGATGTATCAGTCAACAACTTTTCATTTACTGCTGTTCCTAATTACTTCCTTGTGTAAATAGAAAACCAAACAACCCCAAACCTTCTTGCTAGCACCTTATATTACTGCTAAATCAGTAAAGCGTGTATATAATGTATATTCATTACTGTTCCTGTTGTGTCCCATCTGTCATTCTGTCTGCTCAAAAACTTGATTGTGTTTTTGCTACGCACCCTGCACTGTAATTTGTAGATTTACTCACTCATAGGCATGAGTCTGAAGCACAAATTTGTTTTACTGTTTAAACCATACAGAAAAGTCAAAGCCCTCCTCTTGTATGACAGTACTACTAAAGCTGTTCACACTTCTGCATTCTGCTTATTCTTTCAAATGTGAGATATGATCCAGTGAGTCATGTAAAATAGGAAATCAGTGAGTTTGGTCTGTATAGAACAAATACCAAATTTGCTGCAGAAAATTACTTGTACCTGTATATGTAAAAAACCCCAATCTATTGCTCCAGGCAGTATTCAGTTTGTCTCTGTTTGGTAAAACAGTATTTAGTGTATGGTAAAGAGTAAGCTAGGCAAAAGAAGAGTCTGATCCTATTTTGTATAATTGCTGTTTTGTAAGAAATAATGATTGAAGAGGAATACGTTTTTAGGAGGAACAAGTTTTATATTTTCTTCTCAAATGATGTATAATTGTATTTGGGTTTTATGTTACCAGAAAAATCTTGCTGATATTATACAAATGTGAACTTGTTTAAAGTATAGCATTAATACAGTACTAATAGCCTTTAAAGTATTCTACCATGATTACAAAATCTCCCTGTGTTTGTCTTCATGTTTATGTACAGATTTGTCCTGTTTATTTTAACATATAATGCTTCAATTCAAAAGAAGCTGTATGTCTTTACATGAGTCCATCCATAAAGACACAAAAATTGCCTTAAAAATTAAAACCTGTTACTTTGAAAATCAATAGTTTTTAAAGCACCGATTTTTATTAAATCCTGTCTTGGGGTGACTTGATCAAATATCAAAATTTCAAATATCCAAATATCAAATATTATCAAGTATGATTTTGGTATTCTTTCTATGTTGTAAATGTAAATTTATTTTAACAGTGATTTTTCACAGCACTTCAGAATGTTCAACTTTAAAAATAATGTCTTGATTTGTATGTTTAAAATCTAGTACTATCAATAGCATTGTAATAGCAATCCCTAAAATCATAGTTCTCTAGCTGTATTGCATACAACTACAGAAACTACATGGTTTGTCTGGAAGCTATGGAAGATACATGACTCTGTTTTTAAATCTTCCTTTAATTAGTACTGAGGTCATTAATCTCTTCTCTTTTTTTCTTTCCCCACCTTCTTTGTGGTGCTGAGATTTGGATTTGGAAACTTCAACTGCTTTTGCTTCTGTGGGCTTACCCTATGCCCTGCTACTTAATTGCCTTTTGTCTTTACAGAGACCAGGTTCCCTTATATCCAAAGAGTAGGCTAGACCTTGTTCTGAACCTAATTGTAGTACCTGTGTGGCAAGTGACAGTTAAATAAATGTCAAAATAAGGGTCAGTGTAGACTGTTGGACTGTTTTAGTTCTGATCCTGATGCCTTTGTAGATGAGTGTGGTCAGAGAAGAGCCAACCTTCATAACTGAATGGAGGACTGACAAGTGGATTAAGAAATTGCTCCTAATTTTTAACTTGTCCATTTTTGAGACAGCTGGAACCCAGCTTCAGCGTTGCTGTTTCACTCTCTTCTGGGCTGCAGCAGCCAATGGTTAAATTTGCAATCTGAGGCTTGAGTCCAGTCCTCTAGCTTCTGGAGTGTGGTGAAGGGGCAGAAGTGAACCAACTTTCATGCCAGCAAGTACTATTCAGCCAAGAGGCAGCTGACAGCTGTTGCTTTTTATTTAGTCATGTCTCTTACTGAATTCTGAGAGACTGTTACCTGTCTGTATCAGAATTTAAATATGTTGTTTGTGTCTGGGTCAAAATCAAGCCTGGGACAAGTACATGATATAAATATAATCAGAAATCAAATTACAGATCTGTAGCACAGTTCAAGTAAGATCTTTAAATAAAAAGAAGTGAGAAAGAAAAACTGAAAGAGATCTTGAGGCACTTAAAAATATTCAATGTATAGTTTGACTGCTTGGTATTGTGCTTATGCTACTTATGCTACCAGAGGCGTATCAGGACTTTGCATACACAAACATTCACCTAGAGTAAGTTAAGACCTGGATGTGGTATATGAATGATTGAATAATGAGTTCTCATCCTGTGCATGTGTGAGGTAACTTAATCACAGATGAGTGACTATAAAGTTGCTCATAGAGTAAAATCATGTAAGAAATATTCTAGTTCTAAAATTACAGTTTAACTATTTCTTACTCATAGTTCAGTTTTCATTTTCATACTTTAACTAGCGCTTACTCATCAAGTGCATTTTTTGTTTATTCTCAGAGTTGCAACTTTGTAAGTTAACTAATGTCTTGAGCTATGTAGGGTCACCTTCTGAGCTATGGCTTAGAAGTAGGTGGCATCTAGGTTAGGAGATGCCTGTGTGGTACCAGCAGCCTTGGTTACTTTGGTGCTGTGGTCTACGAGCAGTGTTCCTAGGCATTGTCACCTCAGTTGCCACTGAGGCTTCTTCTCTCCACCAAGCTCAGGCCAGCATTAAGACACTGAACCAAGTGTTTTATTTCCTAGACCAACTCAGAGTACATTACTTACAGAATTATAAGTCCAGTTGTGTTCTTCCTTATGACTGTCAAGACTGATTGTGTGTTTGATGGACCTAGGATATTCAGAACAGAGCTTCTGTTTGAAGGAATGAGGTAGGTTTAGTTCTCTGTGTTATCTTTCTTGTTAGTCTGTGCTCTGTTCGTTCCATAGGAATCTTACAAAATCTCTGCTTCCAGTCAGTAACTAGCATGTCTTTCCTAAATTAAGAAATATTGTCAGACTTGCATCACCCTTACTGATAAATCTTCTTTACTATTTGCTTTTAAAGCCTGTTTTCCTTTCTCTGGGCAACAGTTCATGTGAAAGGGATCTTTTCCTTTTGGAGAATAGGATTCTGAGCAAGGATGTGATGGGTTTTTTCTATGAAGGTCTGTGTTTTGTGAAATAAGCAGTAATGGTTCTAAAGAGGAACACATTCCTGGTTCCTTTCTGTGTAATTTGATATAATTCTTTGCGGGATCTCTTGATGCATTCCCTGCTTTTGGAAAGGCTGTATCACATCACAGTACTGGTTTGACCATTGCTTGTTAAATGGCCTGGTAAGCCTAATGCTGATATCTAGCTGCTCTTCAGAATGCTTCCTTGTCAACTCTTGCTTTCAGAAAGTAATATTAAGCAGCAGAGGAGTTGCTGCAACTCCTTTTCGTGCAGAAAGCTCTTCCTCCCCAGTATTTTTGCCTCTGAAAGCTTCTTTGCAATCTTGTATTAGTGTCCTAGGATTGAGTCTGGTTATCTTTGCATGTGCAGAGTTTCTTCTCATTCAGAACCAGAGCTGTACTTTAGAAACCAGAGGAGATTTTGCCAGTTGTGGTCCGCAGCATTCACACTTGAACCACATGCAAAGGGCAGCAGTATGTGCAATTTTTGATCATTGCCTCACTTACTGTTGGAATCTTTGATTCTTACAGTGATTGCACCATGTCTTAACAGCCCCTTCATGAGCACTGATCTGTCACTGAGAGTTAAACAAGAAATTAAAGTTAAAGTACCTTTTGGTATGCACCAGAATAGAAGAACAGTCTCTTAATATGTACCAGCTGCTGAAAGTTTTTCATCTCAGTCTTCTCTTTGGTAAAAAGCAGGAACAGAGCTTCCTTTCTAAAATGTCTTGCTTGTTCTATGGTTATGGTAATGATATGGAGAAATAACAAGAAATTTTTCATGAGAGGTTTGTTAGAGCATGTGTTTGCTATCCACAACTGCGTCATCTTTGTTACATCTGTACAGCAGTCTGCAAGTCTACCTTAGTTGCTTTGCTTCTCATTAAAGTTCCCTTGAAAAGGGATCTGCCTCAGCTGATGTAGTAGTTGAATATGAGTAATAGCTGTAGCCTGCCTAGGTGATTTATGTGCAGGGAACAGTCTGGAGCTCACGGGTTTGGGTTTTTTCTTTTAGCTGAGTGTCACCTAGTGTGCAAAGTGTAGTTTGGATTTGTCAGGTGGAATCATTGAAGGAATTGTTCCACTTACATCCAAACATGTTCCTACTGTCACAGAGAGATGCTTTTCTATATGAAATCTAAAGATGAAAGAGTGACTGTTCATGTTGCGGTAATTTGAACAGTCTTCCAAGAATGTAGTTCACAGTGTGAGCTGTGAATCAGTCGTGCTTTTCAAGGATGAATGAACTTGAGATTGGGCAGTGGTTCTAATTTCCTTCATGATCTCAACCACAGGGAGTTACAGGCAATGCCAGCGGTTGTGTGGTCCTGGTAGGCTCAAAAGGATCTAACATAGACAAGTACTGTGGGCAAAGAGATTTGGATCCTGATCTCGAACCATGTAGTTCTTCTGAACAAACAGTGCAAGCAAGTAAATCAAGTAACTGTTCTCCCTTTCCTCCATCAACTGTGTTTTTTAAATTTCCTTTATTTTTTTAAAAATTAAATGACAGAGTGAAAACGCAGAAATATGAAGTTATCTGCAGGCTAGAGGTGTTTTAAAAGCAATTATTTGGAGGAACTAAGTTTGATTTTATGGGAAACAACTGTTTGGGTCAGGCTAGCTGCAGTGTGAGTTGGGATCCCAGGGTGCCGGGCATTTCACAGACTACTGGAGCAGGGAAGATTCTAGGGGTGACAGCAACATAATTCACTTTCTGTGTTTCTGTAAGGAATTTCTCTAGCAGAAGACTTCATTGAAACACTTTCAATCTAATTTTCCTAGTAAGAACTCAGGGATGTGGCATAGGAAGTGTTGTCATAGCTCTGTTGTCTGTAAGGAAAACTCTTCATGTCCTGCATTATGTTAACTTGCAGTGACTTTGTTAATGCTGGTCTCTGAAACCTGCCCAAATGTGCTTGAGAGTCTAATCTGCCTTGGAGTGTTTAGGAATTGCCAACTTCCCTAGGCAGGTGAGGAAAGAGGAAAAAATGCTTAGATACTGATCCTTTCTGATGGGTAAACTGGATGGATGGTGCTTTTTGTCTTTCTGTGGCTACCTTCTGCTAAATGTAATAATTTTTATTAATTTATTTATTTTTAGCCATTAGTTTAGTCACCATTTGATTATAGATCAGTTTTATTTCTGAGCAGATTGTTTTTATTAATATCTTTTTTTTCAACTTTAAAATTTTCTGGCATCCATTAACTTGATATCCAGATACATAAATACCTTTGTAACTCAGTGAACTAAGGAAAATTGCTTTGCAAGTGGAAAAATAGATGCAACTAGCATTTAGTAGGATGTAGGATTCAGACAGTGGCATTTATAGTAATTTGTCAAGTATCTTTTTAAATGTAGGTGTATTATTTTAATTTTCCTCTGCTTTTGAATGCACCATCTATTTATATCTTTAATGTTGCAGATTAGTAGTAAGTTAGAAATTACTGGTCTTACCCAGCATGACTATTTCATAGTTTCCAAAAAAGATTGGAATGGTTATATTTTGTCAGTGGTGGCATTAATGTTTATTTTCACTTTTTAAATTCTATTTGCTAAAAGCTTGGCAGTTTTTCTTCCAATTCAGATGATTAGTCTTAGAACACTGCTTCTCATTGCAAACCTTGTATCTGCTGGATCTTGATTTCGCTTACTTACCTCACCAACTTTTTTTTTTTCCATTTTTTTCTAGGATGTAGATATGATGGATCAAAATGGAATGACACCTTTAATGTGGGCAGCTTACAGAACACATAGGTAATATGTGCAGTTTTGACTTAATGTTAACCAAGTGGCATATAGTAGTGACTTGTTTTTTTTGGAAGTATTTTTTGTGTTGTTAATGAGTCAGCATTCTTTCCACAGTTGTCTTTTTATCTTTCTTCATTTGTGGTTATTGTGAATTCATCCCATTTGGTAGCTCAGCCCCACACAGCCACTTCCTCACTCTCACCAAGTGGGATGAGGAGGACAATCAGGAGGGTAAAAGTGAGAAAACTCATGTGTTGCAATAAAGACAGTTGAATAGATAAAGCAAAATAAGAAATTAATTTATTTCCCATGAGTAGGCAGAAGTTCAGCCGTTTCCAGGTCATCAGGGCTTTATCACCTGTAACAGTAACTTGGTGATGCTGTAACTCTCAATGTCCTCTGCTTTCTACTCCTCTTCCCCAGCTTTTATTGCTGAGCACAGTGCCATGCAGTATTGGATATCTCTTTGGTCGCTTGGAGTCAGCTGTCCCAGCTGTGTCCCCTAATAATTTCTTGTGCACCCCCAGCCTGCTCACTGACAGGCACCAGGAGGAACAGCAAAGGCCTTGACCCTGTGTAAGCACTGCTCAGCAATAGCTAAAGCATCCCTATGTTACCCATACTGCTTTGATCACAAATCCAAAACAGCACCATAGGAGCTACTATGGAGAAGATTAACTTGATTTCAGCCAAACCCAGTTCAATGACTTTTTCAAGAGAAAAGGTACTGTAAAGAGATACTCGCTATTCCTTCCTGTGGAGATGATTGGAAAAAATTGATGAAAAATAACACTTCTCCAAAGAACAAGTGTTTGGATTAGATTCCTGTTTGGAAGGGCCTGTCTCCATCGATTGCTGGGAGGAACACAAATTAGCTCTTGCCAATACCTGCCATTACCAACATTCTCATCCTATTTTATCTTTGTCTTCTGTATTGTGAAGTGGAAGCATAACATGTTTTGAACTTCCATTGTACAAGTATATAATCATGTGCATATTTTTACAAATCTGTTAGTAATGTTAGATTTTGATAAACACAAAACTAGAATTGTAGAACAAATGTTTCATGATATCCCAGAATGAGCTGTCTTAGGGACATCCTTTAAAAGTCGTCAGAATGGTGGTTGGTTTTGGTGGGAAGAGATTTTTGGGTCATTCTTAATTGGCAGCAAAGAATGTCACTTTGCTGTTACATAGTGTACCTGATCAATGATCTGCATAGAAATTGAATGCATCAGCAATAAGTTGGGATGTATTGGAGTTCATCTGTAGATCTAACAAGAATTTTCTTTCCTAGTGTGGATCCAACGCGATTACTACTTACATTTAATGTTTCTGTTAATCTGGGAGACAAATACCACAAAAACACAGCATTGCACTGGGCTGTGCTAGCAGGAAATACTACAGTTATTAGTCTTCTGTTAGAAGCTGGAGCTAATGTTGATGCTCAAAATATTAAGGTAAACATTTGTTCTGTTTTAATTGTAAGTGGTTTGTGGCAGAAACAGCAGAGCCTATGAGAAATCTCAAGAATAGGTTATTATTGTGCATATAGTGGGATCATGAAGATGGAGCAAAAGCAATGTCACTAATGTGTCATTTGGCAGTTTCTTTCCTAACAGTGATGCATAGCCACTAGTTTTGCACCATGAAAGATACTCAAGTAAATAATGTAACAACGATTATGTGTAAATATAGGTGAGTGGGGTGTGCAATTAGACTGCATGTGTGAAGACCGGTGTATTTGGATGCAAAATTGGAAACCTGACTGAATATCTTCTGGTGAAATTCTGAGGTGACTCTTTGTTGGAGTGAGATGTGAGACATGTCTGTCCTCTTCCAGAGAGCTGACAAATTCTCTCTCTAGTCGGTCTCCCAGTGCCAGTAAGCAAACTGGAGGCCTGAAACTGCCAGTAGGAGTAAAATAAGCAAAGGGGCTCTTTTTTTGCATGTGAACTTAACTTGCCTGATTACCAGAATTTCTTAACAATGAATCTAGGTTCTGTACTAACAGAGCCCGTCTCCAGCATATGTTAGACCAGCAAAACAGCTTTTAGAATTTCTGCCATAGACTTGGAGCTTCTCCAGCCTTGGAAGGTGTGCCCTTGGAATGTGATTTTGCCCATTACCTCCAGATGCTCTGTATATCAAATAAGATGCATTTTGCTACCCAAGCTGTTTCATCTGTGGTGTCAGAGAATTTATTTTCAGAGAAAGAATTTTCTACTCAATTTCTCTTCAAATATTTGTGTTTTCCACTTAAAGAGTGTTACAGGCAGAGTGGTTACACTTGAAAACACAGCTTTAATGTGTTAACACATAATTTAATTTATTTGTCCTTTCACCATTTTTTTCTACTGATTAAGATGGCCAAGACTTATTTTGCTTGGCCACAAGTGATAGAAATATATTAAAAAAAAAGTACACATCAGTTTTCTTGAAGAGCATGGAACAGCCTTTTTAAGGGTGCAGCCAAATTTTGCTGGCAGCTTTTTAGGTCCTACATCCACTTCAGAATATCAGAAATGTTCATAATCATGAATGAAAACTCATTGGAAGAAATCACATAGCTTTTTACATGCTTAAAACAAATCAACTGGCCTCTTGCATGCACTGAGGAGGTGTGAATATGTATTCTTCCTGGTCTGTAAGGTCAGTTGTGTGGATGAATTATGCTTCTAGCCTCACTTCTTGTGTTGAAAAGCTATTTTCCTATGCCACCTATGGTAAAAAAATTAAGGTATTTTTGTGGAAAAAAAAAAAGATCAGTGTGTCATATCTTGCTTGTCTTGACAGACTGATTAATGTGATAAGAGTTCTAAAGTCATAACCTTACCTAGATTTCCGAACTCTTAAGAAATCTGTAACAAAAATTTCTGTGTTCGGCTATATGAGAATGTATCTGCTAGCCTGCTAGTTCATGGTCTTGCCTTCTTTGTTGACAGACAGCAGCAGTCAGTAGAAAAATAGGTTTTTTTGTACCTGCTGGATCATGATTTCTTTCCAGTCATACCAGAAGACATGTCTGGTTTCACTGACCTATCTTGTGCAGTGGAGTCTCGGTTTCTTGCATGCCTTCCCAGGTTTTTAGGATCTTCAGAGGATCAAAATCATTTGAGTAATGTCAGTTTTGCCATCCAGCCAGTGACTTTATAAATGGATACTGATAAGTGATAGTAAATATATAGGAAATATAAAAATTTGGTTTATTCTTAAAGGCATATATAAACTCAGTTTGGTGCCCCTCCTTTGACTTCAGCAAAAAGTTTTCTTTCAGCCGAAAACTAATTGTTAAGGGTTTGGCTCATGTTTCCTCAGAAGTAAAAGGAGTTATGAAAGGCCCTTTTCTGATGCAGTAACGTCCAGATTTCTGCAGCACTATCTAGTGAAGTCCTTTTCTCAGATAGCCCGTGAAAATGACCAAAAATGGTGTAAGACACTGAGATTAAAGGAATACATTGATTGAAAGCTGTTAATTTTCTTCAAACGATGAAGTGATTTAAATATTAGATGCAAGGTTTGACTTCATTTTTATCAACTCCAGTTAGTCTGTGTTAGAAAGGCACATGCTGCTGACTGCCTAGGCTTGGAACAAATTGGGACCAGTCATCTCAGGAAGGTGTTCTTTGCATGACAGTTTGTGAAGTATGTGAACAATAGCATTCCTGTTCTAGAGCAAAGCTTGATACAAGCAGTGAGTTAGTCCTGTTTTGTTATTTATCCTCCTTTTATTATGCTGTACAAGAAGTTAATATTTTCCTTTTGGTAGTAAGAGACTTTTTTTTTTTTTTTTCTTTTTGAGAACTAGATAAATGTTAGAGTTAGAAGTGGCTTTTCAGTAATCAAAGTAGAATGAGGTTTTTTGTTTGGTTGATATTTTTTTCTTGAGGAAATTATCTTGCCACACCAGTAGACAGATTGGGCAGACAAGGACAAGATTTCCCAGGGAGCCAGGTTATCACTGGGGACTTGGGGAGAAGTTGTAAATTTTATTTAAGTATGAGCAGAAACTCCTTTTTTTAGTAGAGAGACATAGAGACCTAAAAGAGCTCTTACAGTCTAAGAAAGATTTTTTTTTTTTTTAATCTGTAAAAATAAGAATAATTTATTGAACTTTAACTGTAGTTTCTTGATTATGCAGTGTATCTTAGGCTTGTCCGTGGAAGTCTACATATACCTTTCCCTGTCATAATGACTCTTCAGATTATTCTTTCTATCTAAATACTTTAAATATATATTATTGAAACCTTATTGCTTGCTGACAATCTTAAATGTGTTACAAGATTAAGTTTCCCAATACTATTTTTTTTTTAATTTTAAGCAAGTCAGCCATCCACCACTCCTGTAAAGACAAGGCAAACATTAAAATGGCCAGATGATGAGAAGTGTAGTCGAAGACTTCTTTAAAGCTCCCTCAATTTTTTTATCTAGGCAGTTCCTAGGTGTCTCATGGCCCTCTAGTGGAAGGGATGCTCAGCTGGACCCCAAGACAACTTCAGGATTTACTTGGGAGATCAACTCCCAGAAGGGATTGCTTGTCTACAGGTAATCTTTACAGTCTGGCTATATAAGGTGATACTAAAACAACAGCATCTCTGGAGTTTCCCAGATGTTAGCAATTCAAGGTGCTATTAAACTTGTGATGGAACAGGCACCAATAGTTTGATTTCAGGCATTTCTGTTGAGAATTGAGTTGATTTAATCTGTTTTTTTACACATCTGGCTAAATAACTTTGAAGCCAAGTTAACTCAGAAGGTTATTCTTTTTTAACTGATTTTGCTAGTTATACTTCTCACACAGAAGGTGTGAAAGGTCCTGTTGAGTAGCAAAAAGCTTTACCTCATAATTTGTAGTCTGTGCTATTTACTCTCCTAAAGATTTGGAGCAAGATTTCAAAGGCAAAGATGACAGTTAAGTACTCAATTCCCATTGTCTTTCTCTGGGATACAAGTAGCTAACTGTAGTTTTTAATCTTTGAAATCACTTCTGTCTATAGTAATTATTGCCCTTTCTGGGTAGTTTCAGTTTCTAGTACCTGTCTCACTTTTTTTTTAGGAGGGGGCCGAGCGATGGAGGATTCAGCCATTTTTCAAGCCTCCATGAATGATTTGTTTAGGAGGGGAGTTAACTCCAGTAGAAGAGAGGAAGAGTCAAATGCAAAACTGAAGCTGGAGGTACCTGCAATTGGTTGTCTCTTGCCTCCTCTATAATTTTAGACCAATGACTTTTTCATTTAGCTCTCTTCCTAAATGTTTAAAAAGCAGTAAAATCAAATCAGTTTGGTAGGCACTTTTGGTCCCTGTATCTTCTGCTCTGTGTTCCTCTTTTGCTTCGTCTATTAGTCCTTTCTGAAATTACAGAAATAAAAACATGGCCCATTGCTGACTTAGCACCCAAAATACATGAAACACAAGCTCAGAGTAGAAGCTCAGAGTTTTGAAATAAGTTGGATGTGAGCACTCAGTTTATTCTTTCATGTTTTCTTCCTAGGGCTTCAGTAACTGAAATGAACCAAAGAACATTAGCTTGTGGGAAAAAAAAATCTTAGAAGCATTCCATATTATTAGTAACTTCACTTTGCCAAAAGGCAGAGAATTAACTAAGAAGTCAGGCTTTAGACTTGGGAGACTTTCCATGATCCAGTGGGTCACAAGTTGTTATTTTTGCTTGATTTCTGCTGCCTGTCAATAGCTGAGGGAGAAGCATAGTCTTTCATTTACAGACTAGTAAACTGTATGTAGAGTAGTGGAACACAGATTTGTTCTATGCCTATGTCTATATTACTATCAGGACATACATCTTGTCAGGATCATACATTTAATATTTGACTTGTCCATACTTTTATAGTTATGAGAGAGTGAAAAACCAAAAGGAATGAATGATGTTTGGTGTCATGCAAGCTGCAGAGCAAAAAGTATGCCAGAATGTAGTTAAACTGATTTAAAATGTATTGTTTTTAACAGCCAATCTTCTGTTTCAAAAGTGCTCCAAATGCATTTTATTTTTAAATTTGATGTTTCCCACATTTATATCCTTGACAGGGAGAATCACCACTTGATCTTGCAAAACAAAGGAAGAATGTTTGGATGATCAATCATCTACAAGAAGCAAGACAGGCAAAGGGGTATGATAGTCCATCCTTTCTGAGAAAATTAAAAGCAGATAAGGTAAGTAGTAGTATAACACTTGTGTAGATTAATATTACCACTGCTCTTGGTTTGGGTACCTGTGTGTTTGTTTAAAGAAGTTTAGGACTGTGTTTTCCCCACATTTCAACTTTAAGGTGTGTCTTTTTATTATGGAAAAAATAATTGCAAGAGAAAAAAAATGTGCTTTATTTAGGGCAAGAGGAAATAAAGCCCTAAGCTTCCATACCCTTACTTGCAGTTTTTGTGCTAACTCAATATTAGGAAAGTATTGAGTGGTCTTGTATTGTTGGGGTAAGCCAA
Source organism: Lanius collurio (assembly GCA_020086605.1). Lineage (NCBI taxonomy): Eukaryota > Metazoa > Chordata > Aves > Passeriformes > Laniidae > Lanius > Lanius collurio. The sequence continues at coordinate 19,480,896 of JACBWW010000005.1, read as the reverse complement.
GACTTTCCAAAACTGACTCTCAGGTAGCTGAGGAAAGAAGCATTTTGGGTATCCTGAGCTTTGATCTCCTCTATAATTATGTACTGTTTATTATTATTGTGTTGAATGAAAGAAGCAGTCTGTCTTAGCAGTATAATGTAGTATATAAATCTCTAATGTGGAGGCCTTTTGCTTCTCAGAGTGTAATTTAATACTGCAGATAGGAAGAGTCAGGAAATGAGGGTGTAAGGGTTAACATACTGCTCTAGCATGAGGAACTGTCCTCCTGCCTATTGTTGGATAACTTAAAAAGTGTTAATATTTTCTTCTTAGTATCCATCAACACTCAGGCAGAGTGTTGTGCTGAATATTAAGTATTGCTACCACTGATTTGTTACAATTTTTTGATTTAAAGATATATTGCATCATGCTCAAAGCACTGCTACAATCTCTGCTTTAATCCTGTGTCACTGTAACAGTGCAGTGATTATTGACCTGAAGTGATTTGTATTTTTCATTGTCACTGTTCTTTGATTATCTGGAAAGAGTTTAGTGCTCTCATCAAGAGTTGTACACACATACTGTAAGATAAAAAAGGTCCTATCTTTATTCATAGATGATTCAGTGTGACTTAAAAACTGCAGTTACGTGAGTAATAAAAGTTCACTGAGATTGCCATGTGCTGTGTGGCAGTTTATACACTTAGAGATTCTTTAAAAAGAGCTAATGTTGCCTTGATTCTGGATTAGCAGCAAAGTCTCTAGAAGACAGTTCTAAAACAAACCAAGTTACTGATTCATAATATTATTTTAGGAAGGTTTATTTTCCTTGCAAATTCATTGGAGGTATGTAAATACAGGGAATGAGAAAAATTTATGAAGATTTATCCTCCAGTGTCAAGCTTCCTGAAAATTTAAGTTTTTGTGACTTTTCTGTTCATTAGAGAATATTATGCAATCTGTTCCTGAAAATAGTGTTAATTACTGGTGTTTGTTTCTTTATAGGAATTCCGTCAGAAGGTGATGCTGGGAACTCCTTTCCTTGTTATTTGGCTGGTTGGGTTTATAGCAGACCTAGACATTGATTCTTGGCTCATTAAAGGGCTGATGTATGGTGGCGTTTGGGCTATGGTGCAGTTTCTTTCAAAGTAAGTGTTTTACTGGGACACTGTTCAGTGTGCATGCAAGAAGTATTTTGCTGGCATCTTTATTGGCTAGATAACTTTAAATTTCCATTTGTTGGAATTAGTCTTTATTTCTGGGAAACTGTAGCTCCTGTAATGCTCTTTTTTCTTGCGAAACACGGAATTATCTTGGGTGAGTACCACTGAGCTAACAGAAGCTAACAGCAAAACAGAAATTCAGTCATTATCCAGAGGAGGGTGCTGAATGTCTGTCTACAAAGAGTTATCAGCATGAATATTGCAGAAAGCAGGCAATGGAAAAGTTACTGTGAAGTATTAAGACAATGTTCAAGTGTACCATTAAAACTGGATTTTTTAGTAATTTAAATGCACAAAGGCATCTAAAGAGATTTATAGAGAAATTAAGTCAGAATCAGATTGTGTAGCTTTTGTTGTTGTGGAAAGAAGTGACTAAAGAAAAAGCCTGCTTTCTAATAGTATTTTTTGTACATCTTGTTACCCTATCATAAAGACTTTCAGTTGTATTTATGATTGCTTTAAATTTCTGTAAATGCACCTACAAATATACATGCACACACACACACGTAGTCATGCTCCAGTGGATTTTCAGGGTCTGTAGACTACATCATCTCTCCTTTGCTTTTCATTATCACGTGTGGCCAAGATAGAAGACCTTGATGTATCCCTATGCTTAAGAGCTTTCCGTTTTTCTGGGATTGGATGTCATGTTTGTTTAGAACCACTTGCTTCTCTTTTCTTTCTGTTTAAAGAGGAAAATATACCTGCTCTTTAAACCAAGTTCAGAAGATTTTAGTGAACTTAGAAGACTGGGAGAGCAGTGGAAGGTTATCAAGCTTTTGCAGGATCTTGGAGATGATCTGTTCAGTCTTTTTGTCACCTCTAAGGCTATGCAATTTGCTGGCCTCCTCTCACAAAAAAACCCCTATTTGCCGATGCAGATCCTCAACTGTGCCTCCTACAGAAAGGAAGGACAGGATTTCTTCCAATCTCTCAAGATCTGTGTTTTGTAAAGTTTTATATTTTTGGCCTACCTGACATGTATTCAGGATTAACATTCTTATTTTCTCTTATTCATTGCTTAATGTTTAGTGTAAGTCCTTTTTGAAGTGTTTTTCACAAAGCACAGGTTTAAACTAAACTTGTGCTGTTATTCTAATAGTGTTTTCCTTCTTTCTGTAGAATTTTAGCTAATCTGCCAGCTGTGTTTTCCTCCCTATTTTCACACACACAAAAATGCACAGAAGTCAGTGAAGGAAAGATTAATGCAGAGTAACTACTGTGTGTCCAAATGTATAGTCACTTATTCATATGAGCCCGTGTTCCTTGCAGGGTTTTCGCCGAAGACCTATAGAACTTCTGCTACAGGAGAGAGGGATACTGTAAGGGAGTAAAGAAGTGAAATGGAAACTACTCCCTGCACACATTTGTCTGTGGCAGCCGTGAGGGAGCCACCAGCACAAAAAGCAGAATGATTCAATAGCAGGGTGTTTAGACAGATGATGCAGAAGTTTTATTTCAGGGAGGTTAGTTGTTTAGAGTGTTGCTTTTCACAGGTTTCATAGCAATTTCTTCTTGAATATGGAGTAGCCTAGTCATTCACTTAGTTTGTATCAACTGTGGTCAGCTTCATTCAGAAGAGGCTTTAAAATACGAGAATGTAAGAAAGTGAAAAGAATTCTGATGGCTTAATTTATTTTATTTTTAATTAATCTAGCAGCATTTTATCTTAGAACTTGGCAAATGTAGTGATACAGGAACTGAATTAATCTGGGGTTTTTTCCAACTTTCTGTTGGCAGCTGTAGCAGAAACAAAATATTCAATAATCTGAAATATTTCAAGTATATAGGCTGGTAATGCCAAGGTCTCTTAAGCTTTTTTTTTAGTGAAGTAATTTTAATGTGCAGTTTTCATTGCAGGGGTTTCCAAAATGTCTTTAGCACTGGAATCTCAAAAGTTAATATAGTTTGCAACCACTGCTTATGTGGCTAAGAATCTTACAGGTTCCTAACTGCTTTCACAGTGTTGTTTTAACATGAGTATTTAGTCATTCTGCCTGTCTTGCCAGGTTGACAAAGAGAATTTCTCGTGAACTTTGTACAGAAAAGTGAGGAAAATGTATTTATGGCATATTTTGCAATGTCCCATTTAGTACATATTTTATTAGGGAATGTTTTTCTGAAGCAGTAGTTCAGGATTTACATTTTATAAATCAAAACTTACTGTGTGACATTGTTCTGCATTACAGGTCATTCTTCGATCACTCCATGCACAGTGCACTGCCCCTTGGAATATATTTGGCAACAAAATTCTGGATGTATGTGACGTGGTTCTTCTGGTTTTGGAACGATATCCTTTTTTGTGTATAGTAGTATTTTTTTCATGTTCATAGTATGAGGAATTACAGAGCTATATCCTGCATATAATAGTAAGTAAACTAATAAAAATTTTAACAAGGGAATTACCACTAAACATTGCTTTCTATATTAATGGTAATTATTTTATTGCTTTAAAAATGTGCACACTATCACTGTGCTTCAGTAAGTAAAAGATTTTCCTCAAAATTTATTTACAGTAGTCTGCAGAATTTCCTGTGCTTTGCCAATTTCTTATGTGGAGGAAATGTTAGCAACTTTATAAAATATTCTCTGGCTGTGAGGTGATACAATGTAATTAACTGCATTTTTTAGGCACTACTTTTCTGAAAAGCTGTATGCCTCTTCCTGGTCTGTATCAATTTCAGTGGAATTGGTTTCATAGTTAGATCTTCCTAAAGATTTTGGAAATTGCATTTCATGCAAACTTTAGATACATTTGATAACTATATTTTGACTTATTTTGAAAACATGTGTATTAACAATATTAGATTATAGAGATTCAAAATATTGCTATATTTTGTGGTTTTGATTGTCTGTCTAGATATGAATTTCCTGTGCTCATGGAGGTAGAAATTGATTCAGAGTTCAGTGGGGAATGTTAGTTTCCCATGGCAAGGAAATAGATTCAAATTTTTAAACAACTTTCTCAGGTATTGTAATTTCAGTAGCCAAGAAAACAAAGTAGAGATTTGATGTTTAATACAGTTCTTATGGTTGTAAGTAATTGAAGTGAATTTTATGAGGATGCTGGTTTGGCTTTTGGTTTTCTTTTCATCCTGAAACGAATTGCCAGGAAATAGGATAGTAGCAGTGCTTTTGTTTTGGCATCTTCTTGATATGTTCTGCAAGTCTAACTAAATCAGCTCTGTATTTTTGGGTTCAGAATAGAGAGGAGACTCTGCTTCCATGCTACCTTTGGCTTCCATTCTGGCAGGGTTTGCAAAGATGCTGCTGTTAATAGCAGTCCCATGCAACTGGAAAGGGCTGTTATTGCATGTTTCAAAAAAAACCCAACAGCTTAAAAATTAAAATCTAGTTGCGGTTAATTTAAAAATAAGAGAATAGTGCCAATATTGGTATGTCTTGAAACAGTTATTTAGAAATGCTGGTCGTACTTCCAGTCTCTCTGCCTGGCCTGATTTTTTATGGTTTTGCTCAAATTTACTCTTGATTGCAGAATGAGAAAAGTGAGTACAAAATGTCTATGAAAAAGATTTTCAAAAACAGTGGTTAGAAATAGAAGCTCACATTAGCCAATGCTGTTAACGTGTTTTGGGTTGCAGATGTTGCGCTACTGTGAAATGCTTTCTTGTGCCGATATAACATCAGCTTGGACCAAATCTAAGAATGTGTCCAACTTTGATTTAAAGTCCTTGACCACATTAAAATGGCTGCACAACCAACACAACTTGATGATGGCCTATATCTTGATGTAGAAAGCTGTCCCTTAAAGCTGGCAAATTGTGAGGTTGTCCTGAAGGTCATATTTCCTTATATTTCTGTCATCTTGCTTAGCTTTTTATTTCTGTTAGTCATTCTCATTAAATCGTGTGAAGTTTGGTGTGTTTTTTTCATCACAGAATAATGTTAATTGTTCACTAGAAGTATAGACCATTAATTATCCTAATAAAACCTGACTTCAGAATGTCAATAAAATAGTATCCTGCTTCTCTCTCAAGCTGGCGTCTCACAACCTTTGCAAGTCTTTTTATCACAGAAGTAGTGGTCTAAGACCTTCAGTTACTAATTACTTTCATTAGAGCTGACACAATTCTATGACAAGCAGTTTTAGAGACGAAGTGCTTGAGGCCATCTTCCTTTAATTGGTGAGTTTTAATTGGAAGTCTTTGTAATAAGATTCCAAATTCATTCTTCTTCTGGAAAATTGCCCTGTAGCTTTATTGCAGAAAAGAAATTGCATGCCTGCTCTATTTTTATAGCATGAGGCACAGCACTGTGGTTGGATAAAGAATTCCAGTATTTTTACAGCTTTATATGATTGCTTACAGCAGACTAGAGTACTGCTTTATACTCTGTAATGTTCAAGGGATAAAACCTGTCATGGAAATTTTCACAAATTCTGACTGTCTTTTGCTTGGGGAAGAGAGTTTCTAACCTTAAACAACTATCAAGATTTGCCTTGCTGGAACTTTATTTTATAAATAACATAAATATCTTAATTGCTGCAAGTGCTACTTTAATATTTAGGTGTTTGTAAGAACTTTCTTTTCTTGTAGGTATGTTGAAGGTGTCTGGAAGATCATCAACTCTTGTGTGTTTAATCCTAATGGGACAGAAAAGGGTAGTTAATGCAATGTATCATAAAAAACAATAAAACCAAGGATTTGCAGTGCATTTTCTTGAATTTCAGTGTGGTCACATGAAAAATAAGTCTCTAAATTCTCAGGTTTAATGATGTGTCTTTCAAAAAGCCAATATTGAAAATGTACTGAATTTTTTGTAAATGTTTCCGTTCTGTTGGATTTTTCTCAGCAGCTTCTGAGTCTGATGTATTTGTTAAAGTAGAAATCTTGTAGGGAATGAGGAATATAATCTTTGTATTTATGAGTCTACATATGAGATTATGGTGTTGTGCCTCCTGCCACTGTTTTGTTGCATCCCTATAACTGTGTTTTGCCTGTAACAAAGGACAGTTATGTCTTGCTCCATTAGTGTATTCTAGTTTTCTAGTGTTTGCAGAGTAGGGGCAAAAATGCCCTCAAAAATCCTACACACTAAGTCACTACATTTTAATTTTATTTTTAAAAGATAAAATCTTTTTTAAAATTACACTTAATAATGTGGGACTAGAATTTCACATTTCATTCTTTTTCATTAGCATTTATAGGTAGAACATTCTCCTGTGTCCTGTAAATATCTAGGGCAGATACCAAGATCTTATCTCAGTTGTTCCTGCAGTCTTTTCAGTTCCAGCTGAACAAATACTGCTTGTTATGTCAAGAGGTTCTTACACTGCTCTGTTTTTCTAAGATGACAGAGTTTGCTATAACCCAAAATATTCACAGTATTTTTTTTTGTTTCTTCTGCTTCCATTTGTTGCAAATGGGAGTGTGCAGTTTTAATTAAGCAAGTTTTTATGGTTATTGCCGTAATAAAATAGCAATATTTTGCAGTGCTGAGATAATGAGATTGTATAAGGCAATTTATATTTTTTTTAAACAATTCATCATTGACTAATACTGTATTGATTAGCTTATTTTAAATATACTTCACCAATTCATAGGGTCTAGATTAAAGAAAACAAACATTGCACACTTTTTAAATTAGGGGTTTTGAAACAGGGTGTAAAAGAATTTATGATGAGTTTCATTCTTTCACAAAGGCGATTACCACACCATAGGATTTTAAAAATTGTAGCAACCTAGTTGGTACAGTTAAGTGGTTAAAAAAAATGTGTCTAGCCCAAATTAGTTTCAGGAAAAGAGCAAAAAGCCTTGCATGCAGGAAAAAAAAAGTCAGCAGCTATATTTCTACAGGAACCAAAGACCCCAAAAATCCAGACTCTGGGCCCAGCTATCCAGAACTTCTGTTCCCATATAAAGTCTAAATACTGTTTCTAAAGTAAAAAAAAAAAAAAAAAAAAGTTTACAAAAAAAAAGTAAATAAACAAAATTCCTGGGTGGAGAGATATGTTAACTGAATTTATTTGCAAGCTAAGGGATTCTTTTATGTCAGGTAGAAATGGAGGTAGGAGGCTTTTGCAGCATTTCGGTTAATTACAAATGGATTTTGTCTAATAAGCGCCTAATCAAATGAGGCTTCTCATGTAGCTATCTGCTGTTACCTACCTGGACTGTTAGATCCAGATGTACAGCTGTTATGATTTGGGGATTTGGAGCATCTTTCTTTCAAGGGAAGGCTGAGGGAGTTGGACCTGTTGGGACTCGAGATGGCTGAGAGGAGACCTCCCCAGTGTCTATGAGAATCTGAAGGGAGGGTGTCAGAGGAGGTTTCCAGGCTTTGCTCACTGGTGCCAAGCAATAGGATGAGAGGCAACAGGCAGAAACCGAGGTACAGGAAGTTCCACCTGAACATGAGAAAGAACTTCTTTGCTGTGTAGTGACTGAGCCCTGGAACAGACTGCTCAGAGAAGTTGTGGAGTCTCCCTCACTGGAGGTATTCCAGAACTGTCTGGTCACAATCCTGTGCCATGTGCTAGAGCATGGCCCTGCTTGAGATGACCCACTGTGGTCTCTTTCAGCCTGACCCAATTCTGTGATACTGTGGTTCTGAGAATTGGCAGGTTTTTTAGCATGTATTTGGTCTCTTGACAGCTTACACTGGCTGCAGATTTTTCTGTGTCAGAGAAAAGGATTTTTGGTTAGTGAAAGGGCACATCGGGGTCTATAATGTGTGTTTTGGCTTGATTTCAGACTTGTATGATGTCAGATAGCAGGAAGCTGCATGTATTTGGGGCCTTTTAAGTAGACTACAGTTCACGATGAAAAATTAACCCATCCCATGTTTACCTCGCGTAGGGGTTGTGTGGTGCTTGTTTGATTTTAATTTTCTTTTTAATGAGATGACCTTTTTGGTTCCAATTCCTGGAATAATTTTCAGCGTCTTGTATTTGTTCTAATAATGAAAGGATATTGATCAGGACTAATAGTAGGAACTGTTTCCTGGGTGTTCTGCTTTGTCTCTCAATGGAAACTGGGGAAACTGCATAAAAGAGAGCAAATTGGTGGCAAGGCAGGAGGTGTGAATGCCTGGTATGTTATGCATTTCGCAGCCCTTAATAATATGGTAATGTTCTTTTTCCTTGTGTAGCTGTAAATGTGGATGTTAACAGAAAACAAGACACTCTCTTGAGAGCCAATTCCCTACTCTAAAGCTATTGCAAACCTACTAGGGTTTCTTACATGTGAAGAGTTTTGAGAGATGTCTGTGTTGCAAATTGCCAAGATCTCTTTGGAAGTAAGCTTCAGAGGGGAGTTCAGCATGATTCTAGATACCTCTAGTGTGCACATCTGTATTGAAGTTTAAGCACTCTTCGTAGCCAGTGACAAGAGATAACAACTTGTAAGGCTCTGCTTCTCTTACCTAACTTAAATATCTTGATACTGAAGACAGACTGGACATGGCTTTTTTTCCTTTCTGATGTCTGTGAAGGCATACTGCATGATTTAAAGTGGGTGAGATGAACCTTACAGCTGAAGTTTTATATCTATACCACATACTGGAAATATCCTGGAGAAGAAAACTTTTAATTTCTCATGTAGTCTCCCAACTGCCGCACAAAAGTACCTTATCTGTCACAATTTACATTGTCAGCATTGCACTCATCTGACACCACCGTGATAAAAGGACAGGCAAAACGGGCTCTGTGGGGCATCTCTTATGTTCTCTCTGTATTTGAGGGAGTAAAATGGGAGAAGAGTAAGTTGAGACGATGGAGAGCTGCTGTATTACAGGTTTTCAAAGTTTAGTAAGTAGAAAAACTATTCCAAAGCTTTAAGGTCATAAAAACCCTCTTAGTCTTTTCTCACATCTTCTTTAAGAGTCTAGACATGTGTGGTAACTAGAAATGGGTTGTAAAATTTGTTTCAGTTGTACCTTTATTGTTTGTAACAGTTGTCTGATTAAGGTACATTTAATGGAAAACCAGCTTCACTGTTGTAAAAAACCCAGTGATTATTTTAGTATTCTAAAGAAAATGTAATCTCTCTCTAGTTAAGCAATTCAGTTGCACCAGCTTATTTTTGGCAGCAGGTATCTTTAGAAAAAAAATCGGAAGAAGTTGGATTGTATATATTCTGACGTCAGAGCTTTTCATCTCTAATGTACAAAATAGAACCGTGAGTGTGTAAGTTATAGTATAGTTGATGTTTTTTCCCCCTGTTACAAACTTACAGGAAACATCTTGTTACTGGAAAGATTAATTACCTTTAGTGAGCTAATACTACCATTCTACTATATAAGATACATTATTTAAATTTTAATTTAGCTTGCAGGTTTTTTTATTAGAAATTTACAGCCAATTCCTTGCCCCAACAGGTGGAAAACAAAAATTATTTGGGATACACTTCACATGGACAATGAGGTTTGTTAGCATTTCAGAAGTCAGTAGAGGCCTACTTGTATTTGTTTGCATTTGAGGATTCATTTGCATCGCAAGTTGCTTACATCTGTATGTATCCAAGTTACTCGAAATATAGTGTCACTTGAGTGTGTAGTGCTTTGTGCTTGAGTGGTAGGTGTCCTTTTTGTTTGGATAATGCTGTAGAGGCTTCTCCCACCACAGATTTGTAAAGTGGGCACCTCCTTGCAGTTATAACTGGCAGCTGACAGCAAGTGTGTTTAGTCAGTTTCGTCAGGTCTTCTGTAGGTATATGAGAATAAGTGATTTTTCTTTTGTGGAAGAGAAACATCTGAAGTATTTGGTTTTTCAACATCACTGCTAAAAATGTTTTTAATTCTCTGAAGAAATGTCAAGTGCTGTTAGACTAGGCATGTTACATAGCAAGACATTGAATGCAGGAAATGTATTTTAAAACAAATGGTTACTTTCTGCCTTTATGGTAAGTGATTTTTATAAGCATTTCCAGATAATGATAAATCCTGTGGTTTTTTAAGTATTAGACATGTTAGTATGTTAAAAATAACTTTCCAGTGATGCAAAATATGTGTATTGCCTTATTACAGGACCAGGTTTCAGACACTACCTTTCTTGGAGATAAGTGGTGTTGGGACATGATTGCCATGCAACAGTGGCCATTGCAGCAAAATTCCTTCTATGGCTACAAACAACACGTCCTGTGTCACAGGAATGTCACTGAAGACATAGGCAGTTAAATGTCTGTCTTATAAATAGAGCTCCAAAATGTTTATTCTGAAAACAGGAAGTAGTTATTAAGAAGATGAATTTCATGGGACTTGGTTTAATTAAAAAGGAGAACAGTTACAAAAACTGAGCTATTGTTACTCGTCCTTTAGAAGGATAAATGCTTTAGAAATACCTGATGGACTAGACCATTCTTAAAAGTTAGTTTTGACGGTTGAGCAGTATAAAATGCTGAGTACCAAGCTAGTTCTTACAGCAATGCTGAATTTTGTTAATTCTGAGGACAGTAACTCAAGGCCATTAGTAAAATTTGAGTTTAATTAAATTTTATTTCAGAATTATCAGTGAGAATGTTCAAGAGGAAATTCAGTTTTACACTTGAGATTCCTTGACTGTAAACACATCTCAATTTTTTCTTTATACATCTTCCATTCCTTGCTAATAGTGTTGCACTTTTCTACAATTTTGGAAAATCCTGGAAATCTGATCCAGGAATCATCAAAGCCACGGAAGAACAAAAGAAAAAGGTAAATCCAAGAGATATGAACTTGTTCTTCAACAGGCTTCCACCTGCTGATCAGAATAGTTAGTTTACTGGTCAGTACATTAAATTTCAGTAAGTTGTATAACAAAAGGTTTAAAATGTTGAAAAGTCATCCAGATTTCTTTTTTTTTTTACCACGTGTAATGCATTTCAAGTCTAATTGCTGCAAAATTGTATATTGGTCATTTTGAGTAGCAAAGTACAATTGTAACTTGAATTTTCAATTTCAAAAGTTTGAAAAGCAGTTAAGTAAAAAAGAAAATATGAGGTTTCAGACTTTTGCCATGCTGAAACAAACAGTCCATTATGGGGAAAATGTTCGTGAATTTTATAAAAGCTTTCCAGGCTTTTAAGCACCTCTAATTTTCTTTACCATTGCATCTAAAACTGATGAGCATTTTGAGGCTAAAACAGACAAAACCCCATGCAGTTTGGGGTGAGCTCATATTTTGGCATAAATGTCAGAGAAAATATGGGTGATCTAATGATGTCTAAGACATTGTATCATTAGTATTTCAGATTTTTTTAAAAATTAAGTGCATTATTCTCAGCAGCCAAACTGAGCATTGAATATGCCAACAAGCAGCAGAAGCTTTTGTTTTGTTTTGTTCTGTTTTGTTTTAAGTTTCTTAGAAGCCAGGGTCCCACCTAAAATGAACTTCGAGCTTCTGCTTCATTGTTATTTGTGAAAAGATCTGTGTGGATCAACATCAGACCACTTGGAGTTATGTCCTTATTCAGGAATGAAAATATAATAGCCATTAAAAGGATGGCATAGATGAAATAATTCTTGTATTCTGCAATAGGCTATAGCTGAGTTCTTAGTCAATGTGCAGATTTGGTTTTGCTCTGAATATTGTTTCTGTTATTGCCAGTTTGCCAAAGTAAACTCCAAACTAAATTCTACTCCTCCAACTGGACTAAATTAAGTAGAATAGTCAACAATGACACTTTGGACTGGATTAAGCAAATTGCACAAATATGCAGTTCATTTGATCTACTTGCTTAAAGAGACGAGTGTGGTTCCAAAAGCCTTGTTGAGCTTGGTAGGAATTGCAAAATGCAACTTCTTGAGGCAGATGCATGTAGCTTTGAATGTTTTGGATTACATCTAACCACATGATAAAATGTTCTGTTAGCAGGGGTATGAACCACTGTAGGATGTGTGTCTTACCTTCGTGCAGTGTAGCACTTCCTAACATTTTCATAATTTGTCTTCAAGTATTTAAAGCCGAGTTAGCCTTTAGTTTTGAAATACCTAAGGAAGAAATTATTTTCATTTCAGATGACCGAGTAAAGTATGTTTGGAAATGGCGTAGTAAGCAACAATTTCAGATATTCATTGTTTTAATATGTCATGTCCTTTCTTCTGTGCTACAAAATAACCCAAGTCACTCTTAAAGCAAGTGAAGGAATAAATAAATAAAATTTTGCTATAGTTCAAAAGTGTACAAGGTAGACAAAGGTTTGCAAAGCACAATGATGTGGATCTAACTAAAGTGATCCTGGGTCTGCACAAGACTTATATTTAAAAGCTATTAATCTGCTGTTGTTCAGTTCTGTTCTCCTGAGGTTTGGGATTTTGCTTGTGGACAGTACTGAACTCCGGTGTTGAATGTCAGACCATGTACATTCATTTTTACATCCTTTCATCAGTCTGTAGTGTAGTGTTATTCTCCCACTGTAATCAGAGGGACTATTTATGAAATTGTCCAAAATATATTGTATGAAATTGTCCAGGGTATTAAAGTCACACCAGCAGCACTGAAATCACAGTAGGTGACTAGTAATAAGTATAAACTAGAATTAATTTAGAGGTAAATATGCATATTCGTTTAATAAAGTAGATTCAAAATCAAGTTTCATCTGAATTTAATTTGTTCCTGTGTGTAGAAAGTACCTGAAATAAAGGGCTCACAACCACAGGTCTGAAAATGTTTGTCACCATTTGTTTATATGCTAAATTATAATTTTTGTTTTTCCTGCAGACAATAGTGGAACTTGCAGAGACAGGAAGTCTGGACCTCAGTATATTCTGCAGTACCTGCTTGGTAGTATATTTTTTAATCAATTTCACTACTTATTATTTTTTTTCCTTTAATGCTAAGCCAGAATTAATGTTCCTGTAATGAACACGTTTGACCTTAATATTGCAGTTTCAAAGGCAGAATTCATTTGTAATATTTAATTTAAACAGTGTTTTCAATACATAATATGTACACAAAAAAGCTGCAACAGTGACAGGAAAAAAAAATATCACTGTGGAAATAACTTGCCAGTGTCAAAATTCAGGTATCCAGTATGTCTACCAAATTGGTTGGTTATATACCTAACAAGTTATGAAAATTACATGTGACATTCTACTACCTCTGTAACTCACAGTAAAATTATGTTGTGCTTCTAGTAAAATACTTGTTTTCAAAAATCAAGTGTATTTCTCTACCTGTCAATAATCAGGAGGGAGAAAAAAAAAAATCTTAATTTCTGTGAAGCAAATACAATGTGCTTTTTTTTGGAAGTTAACTAGCAAATGCAAAATTCTCAGGGTTATCAGTGTTAGCACTGCAAAGGTCTGGTTCGTGTGGAACATGAATGATGTTAATATCTCCCAGTTTGAAGCTGGAAAATTACATACAGATGTGGCATGTTAAAAATCATGTGTGTATATACAGATATATCTCAGACCACTTCTTTCAAGACATAACCTCTCAAGAAAAAGTTTTCAGAGTAATTTAACATTTTAAGTTCCATCAAGTTCTGCATTTCTGTCTTTAGAAAATAACCTAAAAATTTTATGTAGAGCTCTGTTATGAATGATACAGAATCATGGAACTCAAGCTCATTCTGTATTTCCATTGTTAAAAGCTGAAATGAAGCTGGTTGCTATACAAGCAAGCTATATTTAAGCTTAATAGCTAAGATTGCCTTAAATATTAGCATCAAACTTGAAGTTCTCTGAGAAATTAACAATAGCACAATCAATTTACATTTAAATTGAGGGCTTGTGGGTTTTTTCTGTTTAAAATATATCAGGGTAAGTTGCTTTTGTAAACAGCTGTTTATTATCTGTTACAGATACGGAAGCCAGTGAGGTCCAAACACTGTGGTGTTTGCAATCGATGTATAGCGAAGTTTGATCACCACTGCCCATGGGTGGGAAACTGTGTAGGTGAGTAATTTGCTAAAATGCTCTGCAAGGTTTTGTCTGTTCTTATTTCAATGTGGAAGTGACTCGACTGCTTAAGAAAAGCTTTTCAATATTGAGCTTAATTCTTTTTCTACGTGTGATTCTCTACATTGTTCTCATTTCTATTGTCTATTATATACCCATCTTCAAAACTGTTGCGTGTATAATTCAGTTCGCTACATATGTATTTTTATTAACATAAACCCTAGTAATGAAAATATGCAAAGTTTAACTGCTGAAAAGGCATGATCCAAATCCACAACTGATTCTTATCCATTACATAAGATGAATTTTTTTATTTTGACCAATAACATTCAGTAATTAAATAGTAAGGCATACGTATTTAAAATAGTTATGATTGCAGAAGTTAGATACAGAATGACTTCCTACTGAGATATTCTTCTTTTTTCAATCTCCCAGGTTGTCTTTTATTCTCCGTTGTGATTATGAAAGGAGCGGATATATAGAATAGAAATAAAGTCTCTAAATGCTGCTATTCCTGGTCGTACTTTTTGAAAAACTTATTTGAAAACCATTATTATGCAGGGAGCACTGAAGACCTCTCAGCTAGGAAGTGCAGCTTGCTTCACATGTTTAATTTTTTAGGACACAAGCAGAAGTAACTTTAATCTTGGGGAGGAATTGCGACCTGGGTTCACTGACAGCTGACAGTCCATAAATGCTTCATTAAAGTCCTTTCAAATAGATATAATAATGAGTAATCAGAGTAGTTTGGTCTGAAAATCAAGAGTAAAATAGTCAATCTGGGCATTTAAATTGTAATAGGACATCTCTAAAGTCTCATTGAGATAACTCACATCACCCCTTTCTATTTTATGTTTCCTACAGATGTTACTATCTGAAATATTTTTGGTTTTTATTTTAGATACTTTACAATGAAAAACTAAGAAATTTTTGACTCAGAGAGGAGAGCATGGGCTCAGGTTTTGCAAGACTACTGAGGAGTACATGTCAATGGGACAGAAAGATCCAGTATTTTAATCAGTAACTGGAAAATAACAAAAAACAAGTGGGAGAGGAAAGACTTTCGTTTGTGTGTATTGAGAGAGTGCATGAGTGATGGGATTAGGGTAGGTGGAGGAAATGGTTTTTAGGTAACAGTGATGATGGAAAAGTAGAATCTGTCTTCTAGTGGTTGTGTACGGAGTGGGGTAACTGGAGGTGAAAGTAAACGTTGGGGCCCTTTTAAGTATGCTGGGAAAAAGTATTAGAAATCACAGTATGGAAACTGGAGCTGAACTGGAGGGAATGATGGTCTGAACAACCTTATATGGCTTCTGTGTCTCAAGACTGGTACGTGGTCACTCTAAGCATGGGATTGCAAAACAGAATCCATTCTTAAAACAGCATTTGTGGTATGTTTGCCAAAAAGGGAAACATGAATCATGCCTTTCTGGGAAGGTGGAATTTGGATGTGTGTGGAATGTGTTAAAAGGATAAGAATGTTGCTAAAGATAGAACTGAGAAATCTTTTAAGAGTGTTTACAGACATTCTGAAGTAAATCCTTTGGGAATAAAACTTGACACATAAGGAAATTTTGAATGTTTTTACCATTTTGAAGAGGCTGACAAAAAGTGAAGACTATTTGAAAAATAAATTAATTGGCAACTAGGGCAAATCGTTTGCCTCAAAATTTTAGTTAAAATACAGCAAGCAAGTCTCCAGAAATGATTATATTTATTTTTTAAATGATGTATCAAAATGGCATTATGTTTTTTTACAGTTATTTTTTTGTTTTAACTACAGAGGATGACTCTATTTCTGCCAGTCCAGGAGGCAGCTGTAGAGCACAGTACTCTGTTTTGCCCATTCTTAGTCAAAAATACAGTTTCTCCAGTTTCTTTTTTCACAGATTTTTTTTTCTTTTTAAACTGTGATCAAGATTGTACTATTTCATTTATAGTTTTAAATGCTACACCCATGTTTTTACCTCACACATATGGATTTCCTGTTAGGCAGAATTTGTTTTGGTATCATTAAAGATGTTGCTGAAAGAAGTATTTCATCAGATGCCTCTCAGATGGACTTCTAGGTCACTATTTAACTTCTGTGTTCTTTAAAAAACATCTTTTATGAAACTTAACAATTCTACAATTTAGAATGCAAATGGAAGTGATACCTTAGGGACATTCCCAGTGCTTTCTCATATGCCCTTAGGTGATTGAAGGCAATATTACAATATAATTTTATGTTTTCAGGAACTTGTTTGATTTCCAAGGAAATGTCTTATGTCTGGTCTAGCTTGTGTTACATGTATGTTTCTCCTCATCTCTTATTTATACAGTCTTTCAGCTCACTTGCTAAAAGCACTTGATTATCTTCTGCCTCCAGAGGATGCTCTTGTTTTAGCAGGGAAAACATTTGACATAATAAAGAAGTAAATGATGTGCTGGTAGATGATGACAGCCAAATCTTTTGTAGCCCATTATCATCTCTGTGGGTTTAGTTTGCAGCCTGGAGCTGTTGGAAGGTTACAACACTGGACATATTTTACAAACAGAAGGAAGGCTGAGTACTTCAGAATTATGATGTACTCAAGAGGCATAGTTTTAACTCTACTAATGTTAAAAATAGATCAGTCTTTTAGTAACTTTCTTGCATTAGAATTCTGTCTAAAGCAGAGTAGTTTTTATCCCATTCATTATTACAGCCATGTTCTTTGGCCTTGTCTGTTCAGTTACAAATATTTGTTTTACAAGTTTTACTAGATACTTTACTTTTAGCTAGCTTCATCAAGTAGCCAAACCTAAGATGTGAGTTAGCTTATTATCAAGGACGATTGTATATTTGTTCATATTTCTGTTACTTTTAAGAAAGTGAGCACTGCCTTTTGATGATTTTTCAATGACTTTTGAAAAATACTTATTAATGTGTAGTTCCTGGCTGTTAAGGGTTCTGCAACAGCTGTCACCAACATTGCTCTAAATATTGTTTTTCAGTAATTTTATTAGTTCATGAAAGAGGTTACAAATGAATTAGTGAATTGCAATTGTAACATGACAGAAAATTAAAGAAAAATTGCTTTGTTGCCTGAGAAGTAAAAAAAAAACAAATCATAAACCAGCTAATTTCACTGTCTTGAAGTTATATTGGCTTAATATTGTAATGTTTCTGTGTACAATAGTAAGCAGTACTTCTAAGCAAGCAATTAAACTTTCTGGTGTAATGTTGTCTTTCTGCTGAAAGTGTAGTAATTTGATCCCTGTTGTGCAACTTTAGGAGCAGGAAACCATCGCTATTTTATGGGATACCTGTTCTTCCTGCTTTTTATGATCTGCTGGATGATCTATGGATGTATCTCTTGTGAGTTAATGTGATTTTTTTGTTTTGTTGGGCTTTTTTAAATTGCTTCTAAATATTTTATCTCTTTGTAGGGATTTTTATAGATCTTTGTCTTATCAGAGTTTTGGGTATTTTTATCCCAAAATTGAGCTGGACATTAATATTTGACTATATTGGTATTTTAATTTAGAGGATGACGGTTTTCTTGTCCTAGATGTTTTTTTCTTCATCACAGCCAAGTGTATGCATATGTTATGTATTCAAGGAGTTGGGAAAGGAAGAGAGAGCAAGTAAAGCTCTTCTGGCATACTGTCATTTTCTTATTTAATTTAATTCAGTCTAATGTGGGCATTATATGCTGCTGTACAACAAACATACCTTAAATCCTCCATGTATTTTTTGACTTTTTTTTTCTCTAGACTGGGGTTTCCACTGTGAGACAAGTTACACAAAGGATGGATTTTGGACCTACGTTACACAGATCGCTACCTGTTCTCCGTGGATGTTCTGGATGTTTCTAAACAGTGTGTTTCACTTCATGTGGGTGGCTGTGTTACTCATGTGTCAGATGTATCAGGTATGGAAGAGCACTTCAGTCATAATGCTGTGTCTTGAGAGTGTGATAAGAATATAAAATATTTCTGTCATTTAAATTTTCATGTTCATTTGCTAGACCAAATGTTTAGTCTCTCAGCCTTGCTGGAGGAGGCAAGCATCTGCTATCTCTCAGTATTAGGCATCATTCAGTTCTCATTCACATGGCCTTTTTTTTTGTGCAAGAGGTTAAAATACCTGCCTCCTGCTTTCCATTCTCAAAATGACAAAAAGGTAAAACAGACCAGAGAAAGGCAAAAAAGACTAATAGAGGATAAGAACTGTGGGGCCAACTTATAATAATGCTGTGTGTCATTAACAGAAAGGGAGTGGTAGGTTGAAAGGGGATGCAATAATTTCTTACACTGCTTCAGTGTGAGTTGCAGCCACATTATTGTAATCTGACTAAACCCAAGTTTTCTTTATCCTTTCTAAGAAAAGTCATACTGAAAGCCTTGAAGTATCACTTGTCATTTATGAACCATGAGACTTAATCTTTCCAGAAAGATTTCCTGGAAATAGAAATTGTCCTCTAAGGCTTAGGTAAAACTTTTCAGTAAGTTTT
This sequence comes from Lanius collurio, assembly GCA_020086605.1. Taxonomy (NCBI): domain Eukaryota; kingdom Metazoa; phylum Chordata; class Aves; order Passeriformes; family Laniidae; genus Lanius; species Lanius collurio. Next base: position 19,462,377 of record JACBWW010000005.1, on the reverse strand, counting down.
AGGTTTTGTCCTCCATTTTTACGATATTCCTTACTTACAACATATATCAATTTCAAAATGTTATGGTTTACATTTGTACCAGATAATTTCCCCAGTCAAAAAATCATTTGTGAAAAGGAGGACTTCAGACCAGTAAATTTGATCCTTTTTCAGTCTGTCTCATGCAGTACTTGGTTGCATGTTTTTATGTGAGCTAAATTACTTATTCTTCCTGTCTTAAGATATCTTGCTTGGGTATCACAACAAATGAAAGAATGAATGCAAGAAGATACAAGCACTTTAAAGTTACAACCACATCTATTGAAAGCCCATTCAAGTAAGTTTTAAAGCATATACAAATTTCTTATTTGTGTAGCCTTGCATACATTTGAATCATGCTGCTTGTTGAAACAGAACACACTTAAATACTTTGAGAGTATTTTCTCTACTTGCAGTGCTGAATCTTGTCAGCTATTTTCACAGTCACACATTCTATCCAGTTAAAGGAAGTGATTAATGTTTTGTAGTGTAGGGTGCATAAACACAGAAAAGAATGCTTTCCAGCAGTGATTGTATTTTACTGTAACATTTATGGGGAAATAAATATCCTGTTTATAAAGCAGATGCTCAAACCAGAGGTAGTTGCTTACTGCAGCATGTTGATGTTGACCTGGACATTCATTTCCACACCGAGCACTTTCTCCTGAGTAATACTTAATGTGCTGTTGAATTTACTCTGCACAGTATCTCCCCTTTTTCTCTACTGTGAGAAAAGAGGCTTTCCTTTCTTTCCCTTTATAAGGAAGAGCATGGCCAATGCTATTTGTGGGGAAGGGAGCAGCATGTCCCAGGAACTGAGTGGGTGTGGCATGGGTGAGAGCAAGCTGTTGCATACAGCTTTTGGGCATCAGTATGTAAAACAGTAGGTTGGGATTTTGGTTTTTGTAGTCATGAGGGTGCAAGATCAAAGGTGGGGGCTCAGGGATGAAATAGCACTGGGATGGGAATACAGGGGCATGGAGCAGCTTGTGGAGCCAAAGCCGGACATAACTGAAGACATGAGGCTGGTTATTGATGGGCTGAGAGCATGTTGCTAAAGGAGCTGGGGAAAGACAAAAGCATGTCTGATCCTGCTGCATATGCTGTGTCTCCTGTGAGAGCTGCTGCTCCTTCAGGTGCCACACAGGGAAAAGGAGATAGATGGGGATTGTGATCAGGAGCACTCTGCATAGATTCACACAGTCCTGTTCAGTGTGCTCTAGGATGACCCTGGTTGAACCAGATGACCCTCTGTGGTCCATTTCTTACCCATTCTGTGATTCTGTTATGTAGCAGATAGATTTCTGTGCTACAAATTGATGTGGTCTTTTTTTAGTATCTCTTCAGAACTTGTAGTGAGAAGCAGGCAAGCATCTCTGTATGGTTGAGTGTTCCTACAGAGTAGAGTTGTAACAAAAACAGATAATTACTTTGTCTGAAAAGCACAGGGTGGTACACAGAGTAGGAAAAAACTTCTAGTTTGATCCCAAGTTACTATCACATTTGCAAACCATTTTAACTGAAATAGCTGGTATTATAAAAATTACTCCTGAAAATAACACCAGATGGCTGAAATAACTGACTTAGCATCACCTGTTACATGAAGCATTGACATCAAATAGTTTAATCTTCTTTTTGCTTAGACCTGCTCTCACATATATCATAACATGAGCTTCTCTTCCAAAAAACTGGAATCTGTTCTGCCCATGTCTAATGAAGTTAAAAACCCCCAGCATGTTGAGAATTTTTATGTAGGTTTCTTAAATATTTGACAGTTAATTGGTTCAGCCACAGAAAGTACTTGAATAGTTCATTTAATTAAAATAATGTTTTCTTAATTTTGTGTTATCGAGGGACCTGGTTGATCCTAGACCTGCAGCTGGTGAACCAGTATGTATGCAGAAACAGATGTCAATAAAGATGGAAATTATTCTAGGAAGACATTCACTTCATGCTGTTTTGTCTTGCATCCATCTGTAAAATGCAACTTTCCTCTTAGAACAGGATCTGAATTACCATGCTGTGCTACATGGTGGTGGACTGCTAGTAACATGTTTTGGTGGATAGTGGAAGAAAGCTGGTGTCTTGGTTATGCCCAAGGATCAAACATGCACTAATCTGGTGACTACTTCTTATTTCAAAACTTGCTCATCACCTTGCTTATCAAGTACTAGAATAATTCTGAAAATAGTTGGTTTTCTAAAGTTAGAAACTTAAAGGGTGAAGAATCAAATTTGTAGGTAGGCAAAAAATGTTGTACTTTGCTAGATGAGCTATGATACTGCTTGCTAACATGTTTTTCTTTTGTTTTTAGCCATGGATGTATAAGGAACATTATAGACTTCTTTGAATTCAGATGCTGTGGTCTTTTTCGGCCTGTTATTGTGGACTGGACAAGGCAGTATACAATAGAATATGACCAGACTTCAGGATCAGGCTACCAGCTAGTGTAGCACCACCTTCATCCTGTGAGCATATCATACTGAGTGGTGCCTGAAAAATTTTCTCTCTCTCTCGACTCCGCGTCCCTTGAAGAGTAGCATGCTATGTGTAGGGCTGATGATGAGTCATAAAGGTACCGTCTCTTCATCAGAATTTTATTAACAAAAGTGAAAATGGACAGAATAAACTGCCAAACCTGATAAGGAAGAGGAGGAAGATCAAAAAGGGATTTTAACAGTTCTTAACATGAGAGTTATTCATTACAACATATTCACAGTATTTGTTATCGGGTTTTTTATTTAAGGTCTTTCACAATGGAGCATGAGATTACTGAAATATTGACATAAGTAGTTATATTGTGGTGAGCAGAAAAATTTGTATCCCAATATCAATAATTCCTCTGAAACAAGAATCTAGAATATAAAACTAAATTTCATGATACAGAGTTCACTGATCGCTATGTCGTAGTTCCTGTAATGTGATTTTTTTAATACAGATTTTCTGTAGTAAGATGTACATTGAAAAATGTGCTTTTCGGTACTGTCATAAACATCCTATGGTGGGGATCCCCTGTAACATGTTAAATTATAGCAGTAGGGCACGTCAGGTAATATTGAGTAAAAATATGTTGCCCACATTTTTTGGTGATTGTTTTTGCCACCAGTTAGTGGTACAACTAAATACTTGTAATAACCCTGTTCTGAAATAATGTAGTCTGAAATAAACAACTGCGCCAATAAGGAAGGCTTTTCTGTCAAAGCCCTGCTTAAATGCATGATACACCTGTAAAATTAGTTTACGTTATATAATGTTCAGGGAAAAAAAGCAGTGGGGAAAAATAATTATCTTTGAAGTAATTGTATAAGCAACTTACAAACTAGCAATGTTTTAGTATTAGGTTTGGTCCTCATGCAGTACAGTGTAGTGTATTTGGAGACATGTTGGAAGAGGAATTACACAGGGGATACCACATATGTGATAGCAGAAGTCTCAGTTATAAAAAGACAAGGTGGATTTAAATTGAATGCAATTGCAGAAGAACCCAGAGCTGCCTGAAATGTTTATTTCATTTGGATGTGAAATAATGGAACCCAAACTTTAACAAAACCAAAAAATTAAGAATCCCTGTAATAGCACGTGTGCACAAAAAAATGCAGAGCAATGTTCTGAAGAAGATGGTGTATTGGCACGTGGAAATCACCCTTAATTTCTGTTTTTAAGTTCTCATGCTACAGATGTGTTTGGAAGGTAAGGAATGATCTGAAATTGCATTCCAAAGGGGCTTTTCTTGAATGTGATGCACTGATTTTTGTTATGGTGTTTTCATATACTCATAGTGAATTGTTCACTGCTTCCTTAACTATTGTTTACAGAGAGACTGAGAATCAGGTTAGTTCTCTTCTAAGTGCTGTAGCAACCCAGTGGTTCAAGGAACCTGTGAGGGGAATTTGGGGAGGGACCTGAAAGCAGATGTCTGAGACCAGTGTAAAGAATGTGTATGTGTATATAAATAATTTATCAAATAGTTTTCTCTCTGTGAGTGTGTGTTTAGTGTATTTAAAGCTGCTCATTTTCATTTTATTCAACCAAAAAAGTGTAGGAAGATATCTAATGAGCTTTTAGTGATGTTAAATATTGCTGTTAATAGGCATTATGCCCTGCAAATTCACTGCATGTTTGATGCTTGGCAAAATTAGCGTTTTCTGTAATATGCAGATTACAGGTAATAAAGCAATCTAGTGGTATTCCCGGCCCTTGCCTTAGTAAGAGGAGCAGTGAAACTGTAAATAGTTGATGTTCAGTATTTGCAAGTAAACATTTTTTCTGTAGTTGTTCATTGATCTCAAGACACACACTTAGTTTGCAAGTACCAGATATCAGGATTTACAGAAGTGCAGCATTAGAGTCCTTGAATGTTTAATACTGGAAAAATCAACGTTCTCTTGGACATTTTTAAGAGGAGAGGTTTGAGTATAAGGGTGGCAAGAAGCTTTGGCTACTGTTGTCAGACAAAATTTGTAATCCTAACAAAAACATGCTCTATTTCTGTGAAAACAATTGACTTCAGTTATCCATATTTTTTTCAAATCAGAAAAAAGCATAAAAGCTTTACACTATAGTTTGTTTTAATCACCAATGATGTTCTTAGTTTTGGGGGTTTTTTGTTGTTTTGTTTTTTCTTTTTCTTCACATTTTAGTTGGGGGTCAGTTGACTTGAGGAGCTTCAGTACACTTTATTAAATTTCACCCAGTCACCAGAAGAGCAGTTCAGCACATGATGCAAGTTTTGGTCATAGTTGCCCAGTAGCATTAACTGCCATGAATTGCATCATGCACTCTGTGTCAAAAATGTTTGCAAAAGAAGAGGTGATCCGTGGTAGCACGTAGCAAGTTCTGCACTATTTACATGTCAGTTGCTCTCTGGTGACAGGTTTGTTGAGACCTGCAGAATCTGAGCAATAGTAGGTAGTTGTGAAGATTAACATGCATATGTGGATTTGGGATGTATGAAGTTTCCAGTGCAAAATGCAACTTGTCTTGAGTAACACGGAATTGTTGATGTGAAATCGTAAAGCAAGCAGGGGGGAGCCAACTATGCAGCATTTTTCTGTCAAGTTATCAGACTTAAAATTCACTTGTTGAACCAAAACTGCATTGCTTCTGAAACTTAAGCTGATCCAGACCAACAGAAGATCAGACCAACTTAATCTGACATAGGTAGAATAAATAGGAATTTTGTCTTGGCCCTAAACATGTGCTGTTTCTTTGCAGGTTTTTGTATTCTTTGATGTCCACCAGATTTTTTTTTTCAATTAATGTGTAAAACAGCATCACTACATTTTAAGCTGTGGATTTTTTTGTATATTATTTATAACTGTGCCAAGTATTATTTTAATACTGTCAAGATCTTGATGTGTATTACATTGTGAACAAAAACAAATCTGTAAAATGTTTAATAAACTAGCTCTCCTTACATAAATTAAATCTGTTAAATTTTGTAAGTTATTAATCAAATAAATATTGACTCTTAGATGCAGTGTTTGTATTGACTTGGGGTGTGATTTCGTACAGTGTAGTTTCTGTTCAGTTTCAGAAGCCTTTCTGGAAAGATGTGCAGATGTCTTACAGATGGCATGCACCCAAATCTGTACAGATGTGAAATCCTGTGAGTTACCACACTGTTTCGGTAAATTACACATTTGCACTACCAATTAAAGTTAGCATTCACTAATCAAATATTCCTGTCTTTTGAGCAAAGCATGCTGGTAAGCTAACATTTCTTAGGGGAGAATCACATCTGGGGAATGCTTCATTTGTCCTAATGTACTTAGATAATGACATTTGAAGTATTCTAAGGGTCAGCCAGACATCTGCGTAGGGCTAGGATGTATCACCAAGATGTGGCTTCTGGGTGGCACTTGCAGGAGACAGACTACCTTGACTCTTCTGGTCCATGCTAATGGTTAGAGTGTGAGTAGAAACAAGGTAACAATCCAAGTTGGAATTAAATCAGGATATTTATGACCAGCAGTATGTATGAAAGTATAAGGCTGGGACTTAGGAGCACATCTCAAGGGAAGAAAGAAGTGCTTTCTACTGAGTTTTGGTTTTGTGTTGACATTGAGAATTGGTGGTGGTGTTCTTCCCTTCCCCAAGAAATGTTCTTGGTGAGGCTGTGTCCAGGCTGACACCCTTTGGCTTCCCACCAGGGAAGGTACTTTCTTCCAAAAAGAAATGACTTCCGACCTTCTGTGCTGAAGATCTCTGTCCAAGATTTGCTGTGCTCCATCAGAGGAATTGCTGTGCATAGGAGTCCTGATGAATTGAAAGCTGGTTCCTGTGTTGGTTATTTTTTGGAAAGAAGCCAGGCCTCTCATTGCACCTTGACTAGAGTTCAGTGGCTTGTACCTCCCATTGGCTACCTTTTAGTAAAATCAGATTTTTTGCTATGAAAGCAATGTCTATGTTAGGAGTAGCAGGACAGAGAGTTTTTCCTCAGGTTTTCTAGGCTGTGCTGTTATTTGCTGCCTCACTCCCACCTGAAATGTGCTGCTTCAGAGTTACTGTTGTTTTCCAGCTCTAATCTTTCCTGCTCTGTGAACTGGACAAGCTCTTGGGTCAGATTTTGAGCTGGCTTGTTTTTCCTCCTATGCACATGGTTCCTTTATGACCTGTACAAAATGCTCTTTGTGTATTATTTTGAGTAGTACATATTTTTCTAATTAGGCTTTTGGCCTGAACTGCTTCACTGCCTCAGACCACGATCATAGATGTTGCTTGAAACTGCTTTAGAACGTGCAGACACGCTTAATGTTTTGTTGCAGCATTCCCAGTCTTGAATGTGTTTCCTTTAGTATTGTGAAGGGTTCTTTCATCCCAAAAAAGTATCAGCCTGCTTCCCAAACCAGACAAGAGTTTCAAAGTTCTTTTTTTTTTAACCTAACTTCTTAATCTGCAGCTGTCTGGGTGGAGTATTCCTGTGCAGTAAGTTCTGTGCATAACAGCACCTCAATATCAAAGCACACACACACCCCCAGCACATTACGGTGAAAATAGTTTGGTTTTCATTCGCTGGAGACTGTGGCAGAGACAGGCAGCCATTCAGGCACACAGTTACCCCACATCTGTCACTTTCAGAGCTGTGTACAGAGGAGTAGATTAAGATTTACTACTTCTGTGCAGCTCGCAGCTCGCTGCCTTGCACGCACATATATGATGGCAGGATAATGGAGGAGAGTCATTCAGCTCTGAAGGCCATGACTGTGTATGTCCAGCTTTCAGCAAAGCTCTGCAATCAAGTCTACAACCACTGTTTTTCCACCCCTGAAATACCCCAGCAACACTCCCCTCGCTTTTATTGCTGATAAAGTAGGCAACACTTGGATTTAGGGTATATCAACAAGCAAAGCTTTATTGAATTGATACTAAGTATTAAAAGTGTTACAGTGTGATACACAAAGCAAAGAAAAAAGTGTGTGTGTTTTTCAAATCATTCGCTGAAGGTACACTACAGTAACTAGTATCTGTTTCACAGTAGTTAGTAACATTTAAGAAACTCTCTTGTTCCTTCTAGCAGGATCTCAGGGGAGCTGAAAGGCATTTTTAGCCCCCTCACTGGGCGTGAACAAGGGCACCTGCTCCCTGGCCATACCCAAATCCCTTGGGGCCAAAGTTCTTCGCGTAACAACCTGTGAGAAAGATGAACAGGCAGTAGCTGAGTCTTCTGGCACATTAATTAAGAACAGCACTGTCTAGGCTAAGCCTCTCAGCTGCTTCTCCTTAGTCACTAGACTATCCCCCTGGGAAGCAATGCTTAGAAACATTTTGTTAAGCTGCATAACTGCCAGGAGTGAACTCAGTAGCCAGGACTGGTCAGTCCGTGTAGCTCCCAACCCACTCTGTGAGAGCAACTCACACATCGGTTCTGTGGCTTGGTATCTGTTAAGGCATTTGTTGTCATCAACCCACTGTGTGGATCAAGTTTGTATCTACAACCACGCAAGAAGGCGTGGCAGGATGCTTGCTGGCTTGTTTCCTTACTCTGATCAGGTACAGGGCACAGGCTGCTGCTGCACTGCTCAGTATGTGATGTTTTGCTTGATGCAGATGTCAACTACATCAGCAGCTTCACTAATACCGGTTTCATTTTTTACTCTGTTCCTATGACTTACAGAGCATTTCCATGTTAACATGAGCCTGAAAGTTTCTTGTATCAGCAATATACTGACCATATGTCATTTACATTACCTTGAACCGTAAACAAATGGTCTTTGCTTCTTTTCTCACCTTTACAATAGATTTCTCCCTCTTTTTCAGTGAGGGTTGTAGATTCTAGGCTTTTTCCACACTTGGCACATCGGAAGCAGTTCTTGTGCCATGGCTAGAGAAAAAATAAAAATAAAAAGATAGTATTACTACACAGGATGCCCAAGTTGGTAAAAACCCACATTAAATGGAAGTATCTGCATCAGTGTTGATTATAGACTGGTGCAATGAAAACCAGCTGAAGTGCACCAGTCGCACGCAAGAGCATCTGCCTTTCTGTGAGCAGCACAAAGCCCCAGATTCCACCCAGCATCCTGCTCAAAGCACCATTTTGAACGGTTTGGGCTGCTCTGATCAATTCAGAGCACATCTTGGCTCTCTGTAGTGAGTGAGTCAGACAGCTGGCAGACTGACATGCAGTTTTGCATGGTATTTTCAGAGACCATCCCGTTTTTGCTGAAACATTCAGCCTCCCTCACAAGCTGCACGCCACAAGAATGTTTCTTCTTCTGGGTGAGGGCTTCTGGAGTCTGCTTCAAGTCTCTAGCATGACACGATATTGAATCTTCATCCCTGAAGTCTAAGGTGCTTATTCATCACCCTGCATTTCAGGTGCTTTTCATTTCAATTATGTTGATTGATTTGACTATTTCCAGTGCAAAGAAATGCAATTTTAAGGTAACTGCCCCACAGTTGGTTCCCTGCTGGGACTGACATAATACACTTCATTCAATTTAAGGTCTACATAACAGTAGGTACAAAACAGCACATGGAGTTCCTTACCTTTCCAGCTCCTATTACTTTCTCTGCTGCATAAACAGAATCACCACACCTGGAGCATTTCTCTGTCCCTCCAAACTTCTGAGCAAACTTGGAAGGGTTTGGATTTGTGGTGGGCCGGTGAGGAGAAGGTGTGCTGAAATAAACAGGACATTTGTTTTCTCTACTCTTTCACTAAATGATCTCTTGCTCTTCTTAGCAACACGAACAGACCAGCATCCAGCACATGGTAAAGAATACAGTACTGCCGCAAAACTGGAGAAATAAGTTACCAGCAAGGCTATCCAATTGTACTTGGTAGGGAAAAAAAACAAAGCCACAACAACAAAAAGAGAAAGGCGGTGCTTTAAAGCATAAAAAGAAGCTACTGTAAAGGCTAATTTCCTGAGAAGCCTTCCCCTTTTCACTTAACTAGAAGAGCTGAACTCTATCAGGACATGGATTTTTCAGATAGTAAGCTACAAATAATTCTGTCAAGTTCCTGTCCACTGATTATAATCAGGAACCTGAATGGATCACTGAACCTGGCTGGAGAGCATACATCATATAAACGTTAAGCAATAATTTGGGAATTTGCATGAAGCAAGCTGTGAGACATACCTCAGCTTCTTTCCACATGCTTTGCTTTACAGGAAGAACTTAATCAGACTGGGAATGTTTATTATTTAATGTGACTTTTGGTTTTGGCTATAATTAAGCACAAATGGTTCTTCATTTGCTAGTTAAAAATTCGTTCTGCTTGTAGCCCTAGATTCTCAGCTGTCCAAATCCATCCCAGCAAGAACCTGTTGAACATTTCCATTTCCAGCTTATTTAGGAGAGCAATGTGAAACCCACAGTCACCTCTGTAAGCTCATGCAACGCCATCAGCAGCTCCATAATCCAATCCCCTGTGGCTCATTCACAGGATGTGTCCTTGCTTGCAGGAACTCCAGCTTCTGCTTCTCCAACTCACACAGTCACCAGTGGGAGCTTTGTGCAATGCAGGTTCAATGCCCTGCATTCAACTAGACTGGGGTGTTTGCAACATGTCTGTTCCAAACATGAACATAAACAAACCCCAGCCTGAAAGACTCCCCTGAAACTGAAGGACAAGGGCCACGCACCCCCCCAACTCAGTTCACTCACCTCTCAGGCTTGATGCCTAGTCTCTCTCCCCTGTCCATGTTCAGCGTGCCTGCCCCTTGGCCATATCCGTAACCTTTTGGGCCATACTTTTTCCCATAGCAAGATTTGCAGTAAACTTCAGCATCATGAATTGCTACAGTTGTGCTGTCCAAGTTTTTCCGGCAGACCACTGGAGGTTGAAAAAAAGTTAACCTGCCTTAAGGGACTATTTCCATCAGCACATAAAGTAAGCCAAAAATCAAGTGAGAAGTGATGTTATGGGTTTCCCTGTCCAAAATCCTTCCCATTAGGCTGTGAGACCACCAGAGATTTTAGGAAGCAAGTTGCTGTTTGAATTTGTGAATTATGCTTAGCCCTGTAAAGGGCTCTATTCCCTCCCACCTCTTCATGACCATGACATTTAAAGCCTGGAAACTTGCTGTAGTTTGATGAATGAGGCTGCTCAGAAACCCAGAGAGGGCAGTCAGCAGTTTCCCTTGATAGATGCCATACAGCATGAAGCAAAAGCCTATCAGTACAGAGGAGCCCCTGTCCTGCCCTTTTGGCCAGGGTGGGGCTAGGAAAAAAAAACAAACCTTCAAGGTTTCCCCCCCTCCCCCCCACCTCAGTACTGCTTCAGGGCAGAGCTGGGCCTGGTTCACAGCTGTCACCGGAGGGGCTGTGCTTTTCTGGGCTTCCTACATTGTCCTTCAGCACAATGCAAGCCCTCTACTCAAGGTTACAGTAGAAGGGAGAACTATTTCCTTCTTAAACCTCCTTTTGTATGCCAACTGGCACACTCTTTCCATCTGCAACAGCATTATGCCCATGAAAAAGAATTTGGGGAGACAAAAAGAAATGCCCTTATGAATTTATTGTTTAAAGATTTTAATGTCTTCAAAACACTGGGTGACCTTTGCTTATGACATCCATTAGCTCCAATTCATTTTTATAGGACACTAATATCCAATAAGTAAATCAATTAATGCATGTTTATTAAGTCTACAGACTTTAACTGCAACAGAAGTATGCACTAAGGAAAAGCATGTATTCAGACACACTAGAGCCATTGTTTGACTGTAAGTTCCAGGTTTCTTTTAATAGTAACTCCCATAAAAGGCTGAAAATGAGGCAGACGAAGCATTTAGTCTTTGTTTTTTGTGACCACGGTAGAGTTCAAGGAAAGGAGCGTAGGTGTGCTGAGGCTCTCAATGCCAGCATACCACAGCGAGGTTAGGCAGCAGACTTGAGGGGCCCAGCTGTAACTGCAGCTGATACAAGAGGGATAAACCCTAGCTCTGCCCATATGTATTAATCACCAACAAGTGGGGAAAAACAGAACCTCATGCTCGCAATAAGGTAATATTCTCTGATTCAGACAGGCTGTCTGCTTTCAAAGTAGGAGCCTCCAATTCACAGGGACCCTTTGTTCCTCTCATCTAAGCAGAGGTATTTTCAGCAGAGAAAGCGATTTTCAATGCCTCACTGGGCTTGTTGGTTGGACTGGAAAATAATGCTTTGGACTCCTTTCATCTGAAATAAACCACAGGCCCCTGTGCCAAGAAAATTTAGGCTTTTGGCTGTGCTAAAGCCTCAACAACTCGGCTGTGCTCAGGCGCACTGGTGTCCTGGTCTGCACAGGACTCCAGGGCAGCAGTTTGATAGCTGTTCCTTCAGCTTCTGCCAGCCCCAGGACCACGGGGAGAAGCCCAGCTGAGCTCAGATCAGTGCAAACCAGGCTCTATTACTGGGCTTTCTCCTCTGCATGAGCAACACTTAAGCCAGGTTTCCAACACAGGGACCCCTTAGACTTCTGAGGAAAAGGCTGGCAAGAGTGCAAATGGGGACATACCTCCCACCCCTTGGTATGATAAAACCTCTGCAGGAGGTGAGCTCTCCCCTCGGGACTGCCAAGCCCAGGAACCACGTGGGGAAGCAGGAATCAACCCCAACACATGATGGACAAAGTTACCTCTGGCAGCTGCCATCCCCAGCATGTCACAGGTACCAGCTGAGTCTGGGATAGCTCCTGTGGACCAGCACCTTGCTGCTGTGATCCCTGCAGCAGTGCCAGGAGAGATTTTGGAGGGGAATACTTACTGCAGAGGAAGCAGCACCGGTGGAAGCTCCTCCCGTCACACTGCACCTCCTCAGCATGGTAGACAGTGCGGCCACAGGCACCGCATTTGTTGCCACCTCCCCAGTTTGGCATGATGGTTCTGTGTGCCCAGCCAGGCAGGAGGGGAGAAGGGGAGAGGTTTGTTAAACACAGTGTCCTCCACCACCCTGACCCCAGGACAGCTGGGGCTACAGGCTCCTTTAAACCAGATCTGTGAAGTTTGTGTGGCATCAGAGCACAACCCTGCAATTTCATCAACTGTTTGAAAACGTGACCTTCCACTGTGTGAGAAGTTTTTGGGATCAGTTCAACTTCCCTGCTCTTCAGATGCCAGACCAGACTTAAAGGCTTAGATGGGCTCTCTACGGCTATTTGTAAAAGCAGACGAACTGGCAAGGGGAACAGAGACTGCGGCTGCTGAACAGCAAGAAAAACAGAGACACGGTCTTCATGAGCCATGTCCTCTGTCCCTGCCTGGGGATTTTGAAAGTTACATCAATTGGATATGCACAAATTACAGTTTTATGCACAAGAGCTTTACTGTACCTGGAGTGAATGCTATCCAGATGGATATAATTTCAGTCTCTATGCTTCATTAATGCTGGGCCTCTCATCTGATAGAAGCAAACCAATTGTGCCAATTATGGCATTTTGTTTTGCTGCAGGGCCTGTCATTTGGGATGTGGTACAAGTCAAAGTTCACTTCACCAGAAAACCACCTCTTAGGGCTGTAGGAATATTCTGAACTCCTCTGAGATCCCACCTGCACTTCAAAGAAGATTAGGGGGGATTATTTTCCAGGGACTCCACTCCTATTACATGAACTGCACCTTTACCAGGCAGGTGTATCAACAAAACTCAACTGCTCAAGTAGACACAGCTGATTTAAAAGCAAGTGAAACCCCCTCCCATGCATTACTTGCAATGGACACTCAGAAAACTGTGGGGACAGGCACCACACTCATTGTGTCAACCTGTAGCCTTGGGAACAGTCTCTTACATTAAGCCAGAAGCAGTGGCTGCCCCATCTCAGGCTGATCTCCTGAACATCCCTGCGCTCCCTGTCACCACCACCAGCAGATCTCCCCCAGCTCAACTAGGAGCTTCTTCGGCTCCTCCCATTAACTGCCTGGGGTTAAAGTTCCAAAACAGAGCCCTGCCCATCATCTTCGGGATTTCTGAGGCTTTCTTCCCACCACCACGTCGTGTTTGCTGAAGGCTCATCTCTCAGTCAGCCCTGAACTGCCCTTGGCTTGTCACTGCTGTTCAGTGCTGGTTTGCTCTCACCAGCACAGAGGCCAACAGCAGCCAGACAGGGTTACTGCCTCGGCAAGCTTAATCCAGTAGAGCTGCTCAGCACTCATCACTTCCACTGCTCCTTACTGATCCTCATTTCACACAGGGTTTTTGGGCAAGGACCATGGTTTTCCCACCGGAAGCCCAGAGGGCACCTCCTGCCACCCCACCCCACCAGCAACACCATTCCCTTGCTGCAGAGTCCCCACAGCAGCACTGCAGTACAGGTCAGCTATCAAGGAGGGAGGCTGGGAAGGAATTTCTTGGGAGCTTCTGACTTTTCTCTGCAAAATTCACCTTCAGTTACCCTTAGAAGCTCTCCTAGGCCTAACAAGGAGAAGATATACACAACAGCATCCCCACTCAAAGCCCACAGCCTCCTGCCTTGAGTTAACTTCGCGCTCATCCCTCTGAGCCAGAAGCAGAGGACTACCAACCTCCAGTAGCCTCCCTAGCCAACAGAGAGGAACTGGAGGTGCCAGCACGGGGAGCCAGACAGGAGCACTTTTCTTCAAGAGCTCCTTTCTCTAAGGGACTCCTCTCACAACGTGTGGGAAAGGCCCTCGTGCAGAGCGAGCCGCCTCGCACCCCAAGCAAGGTAGAGCAGACTTGCCAATCACAACTGAGAGCAGCAGTTTTGGCTAAGCCTGAATTATGTGACACATCTTGCTTGGTAAAACAAGCCTCCTGCCCCAGCAGCATGAGCAGCAGTTCAGCAGTTTTAGGGATGCAGGGTAGGACGTGTGGTTCCCTAGTAAGACATGCTGCCAGGTAGCTGCTACAAGACCTTTGTCCAAGACAAGCAGACAGCTATTCATGGCATGTGGGAAAATAAGATTAGTTTATTAAACTAAATTGGGGCACCTTAGGTACATTCCAAAGCAACAGCTTAGGAAACTTCCTCAGAGTGGCTGAGCAGTGCCATTTGCACATTGATACCAATTACTGAGATAGCCCTTTGTTTAGTACTTCCATGGGATTAGCATCATTACTGCTCCATGGTTTAGCACTAATACCCTGACCTAGCTCATAAAATTAGTTTTATGACATTTCCTACTTTGCTTTTGTCATTCTTGGCACAACTGTACAGTCTAAAAACCAAGATTCCATTTCTTTTATTCAAGTGCTTGGCTGTGCTACCGCACAGCAGCTGACATCAATCACAGCAAAGAGCGTCCTTAGTTAAGGGGAATATAGGCCGCACAACACTTTGGAAAAGGAATGCATGGACTGGAGAAAAAAAAAAAAAAAAAGTGAAAAAAAGGAGGAGAAGAGATTCTTTTCCACTCTGTATGCTTTCCAAAATGTAAATGGTATTTGGTACAAGAACTACTTCTGTCTTTTCCTTTCATCACAACCATGCTCATGTTCTTTTGTGCATTTACATGAGCCTACATTATTTTAATCATTTTGTTAGCAAACAATAATTTAGTTTTCATGCACACTACTCATTACAACACACTAGAGCTGAGGACCTGAATCAGGTTTCCCCAGCTTTGCCCCAGATTTCACACACTAAATTGGGCAACACAGGGTGAAGCTCCACCCTTTCTTCCCGAGAGAGACAAAATACTAGACGTCCTAAACTAAAATCTTCTGATAAGGACTTTGGGAATTCATTAAATGAAAACCAAAAAGGAACTGAAGTTGGTACTTCAAGGTGACCATATTCTTTTCCAGATAAGGTATTTCCACTTATCCTCCCCATAGTGTTCCCACGAAGGCTTGTGCGGGAACAACGGCAATATCTCCTCAGTTACTCAGCAGCGGGAGCTCTCTCCGGGCAGCGGTGTCCCGGAGGCGCCTCAGGGCCGAGGGGCTGGAGCCCTGCAGCAGCTCTGCCCCGGGACGGCACCGGCCCGTCCTGCTGCCCGGGGCTCCTTCCAGAGCTCCGCAGGCAGCGGGCTCAGACCTCCAGTGCCGCCTCAAGCCTGCCCTGCTCCCTCGAGACTCTCCGGCTGGTTCGTGCAGGCTTCCGGGGAGCTCAAGAGCAGCAATTAAATATCCAGGTGATCTCGCTGCCAGCACCGACAATTCTGGCTGTCGGCTGTGGCTTGACGGCAGCTGCTTGTACCCAGCACGTCATCCGGACAAGCCACGGCAGCCGCCAAGTCCTTTCCGACCCGTTTGTTAACAGCAGCTCTAACTCAAGAGACCCAAGCCACCCGCAAGGCAGACACACAGGAATTCCAGGCTATCCAGTCATCCTGGACGGTTTTTTCGGCGGCCCGTCGGGGGAGCCCGGTGCGTGGCAGCGCCGTCATTAGAGGAGCCGAGCAGCAGGAGCGGGTGAGCATCGCCTCCCCCAGGCCGGCACCGGCTCGCCTTGTGCCGCTCGCCACCCCCGACCCCTGCCCGGCCCGGAGTACGGCCCGCCCCAGCCCCTGCCCCGGCACTCACCTCGGCTCGGCGCGTCTCAGCGCGGAGCGGCGCCGCGGCGGCTTAAAGAGCCGGGGCGGAGCCATGAGGGGCCCGGCCCCGCTCCTGGGGCAGCGCTGCCCGCGCTGGGCCGTCCGAGGCCGGGGGACGGGAGGGTTCGGTCCTGCCCTGGCCACCCCGGGAGGCAGCAGGAGCTCGGACCGCAGGACTTCAGCCTGTGGTTTTGCCCAGTTTTAGGATTCTGCTTTGCGTTCTTGCAGGCTCCGTGACCGTGTTTCCCCGGAGCGAGGGGAAGGGATGCAGGGCTCCCCGAGAGGTTTCCTAGGACGTGAGGAGCGGGCTAAGGCAGGAGCCCGTGCCCGATCCATGGGAGCTTCGGGGGACTTGGTACCGCAGCTGCCACTGAACCGCTGCGCCAGTGGGGACCGATTAGGAGGGGCCTTAATAGTTTTCACAAAAGACCAGCAGTTAGGGCTGTCTACATCGTGCTGCAGAAAACTGCCCGAGGCTGCAGCTGCTTTTTATAAGTGCCCCCATCTCCCAGTTTCCCAGGGCTATCGCACACTGGCTCTATCGGCTCAGGATTATGCACAGGGCTCCCTGTGTCTAGCGGGACATGTGGGTTTAGCCAGTCCTCGCTATTAATGCAATTAATTGCTGCCCACAGGAGTGCCAGGCAGCGCTCGAGCCTCCTCTTCATGCGCACCAGAACTGGAGCCCAGCGAGCTGTGCGGACGCAGCACCTACAAACCCTCAGCACAAGCACCGTACAGCCAGATGGGCTGCGCTGGCTGGGGTGAAACACATCCCACAGGGCTGTTGTCACAGCGGGACATGCAGCCTGCCTTGTCCAGCAGCTGGGCCCAAAATGCCTGTACTGTGAGAGGACTGAAAATTACTTCCACACCAGGTCAGAGAATGAGAAAGGTTACCTGTTCTCTCCTCTTGAAATAACCTCCCTTGTGCTGCAGCCTGCATGCTGGCAGCTGCAACTTGCTGAGATTTTTTTGTCTTTCAGTTTTTAATTTTCTTTTTTTTTTTTTTTAAATTTGTAATGTGTTTTGAATGACCAGATTGTGTATGATTTATGTGCATCTCAGAGTCCTGCTCCATAAGCAAAGCCAGTATTGGTTCCTGTGGAACAAGTTGGTGTTCCCTGTGAGCAAGACCAAGAGTCTGACCTCAAGCATCATAGCAAAAACTTCAGCTTAGGCTTTGAGGGAAGCGAACACTAGGAGAAGCAGAAGTGTTAGCAACTGTTGTTTCTTGAACTGGAGGTTGCATGAAGGGAGAGGATCCCTCATAGTCGGACAAGTAAGAGGCTATGAGTCAGAGCAGGCTGACTCCATTTGCTGCAAGAAATGCCTGTGCTCTCTTGTCCAACCTGTCCTGCTCCCAGCCCTGCTGGAACTGTGTGTGATGATGCTAAGTTATTTACCATGTCTCCTCGGGTAGCCTCCAGACCTAATAGATTTTCTCTTTTGATAACATTTCCTACAGACTATAAAAAATAAACAGCAGAGATCCCAATGGGAAGAGAGAAGCTTTGCAGACCTAGCAAGTTCTGACCATACTCAAAGAAAGGAAATTCTCACTGTGGCTAAGGGGCCATGTTGATATGAAATAAAATACTGCTGAGGCACTGCTGAGTGAGCTAGAAGACAGTCTAACATCCAATATTTAATTTTCTCCTGTTTAGTACTTTGTCAGTTTGTCAGAAACAGTAACTATGAGGGTCAGACATTATGTATATTGAGTAAGTCCATTACTATAGGAACAATATTAAGGAATGCATTACAGCAACACTTGGGAATAATACCTTGTAATGAAAGAGAACAAAAGAAACAATGAAAACTTTTACCACATACTTTATTTATATTGACTATTTTTATCAATAAATTTTGTAAATGTAAGTATGCATATATATATTTATTATCAGTAAATACATAGATATTTTATTTATAAGAATACCTATTCTATTTCCTCTGCAGGTCTCTTTTTCTCTGGTTATTTCCTGAGAGCATAGTTTAGAATTTATTTAAGATAAAGCTTGAATCCCACCTTGCTGCATTCCTCTTTGCTGTCCTGCACTCCTTCAACCTGTCACCCTGAACGTGCTGCCATTGCCCAAGCAGCCCCACTGCCCCCTTCACCTTCCTCAGCACCCTCCTGGACTGATCCTATCCTTCCCTGTGTTCCTGCCTAACACCTGCTGTAAATTGCTCTTTCTGACTTGCCCAAAATTGCGGATGATGCCTACTCTCACTGGCCTGGGGAGGATTTCCCACCTAACCACCGTGGCAGGCCCCTGCAGGCAGCCTGGCTCCTGCAGTCTACCAGTTTTTTTGTCTGGCTTTTGCCATTTCGAGTTCAGTAGATTATGATTAGGACACTTTATTTCTGAAAAACAGTGTTCAAGTGTATTAACAACTCCTGTTGCTTTCCTCTGATGATTCGGCAGCTCAGGGGCAGGGGGGTGGGAGGTGTGTGTTTCCTCTCTGTTCTTCTGCTTCCTTGGCCATGGGAAAACCCACAGGCTCTACACAAAACTAGTTCTCCCTTCACTTGTAAAATTCCCCTGAAGCACATTTATCACCTCAGAACAAAATTCTCAAGGTTTTAGCTATGCCATAATTTTATGCAAGGGTTGTTTTCCATGTTTTGAAAAGCTGAGTAAATCATCAGCTTGTTTGACCTAGTTACTTCTCAAAAGACTTGTCACACATCAGTGTACTCAGGCCCTTTACAGCCACTAAGTACCTTCCACTCACCTGGGATTATCATATCCTCGTTTGATCTTGTAAGCATGGCCCCTTGACTGCTTATGGCAGAGTCAATCTTTGCTATTGTTCTAGTTAGTCTGTATTTTACTTTGCAGAGGGTGGGTGTATTCATATTCTGACACTGTTTTTTTCTCAGACCTAGATTTATCCAACTACTGTTACTACTGATACAGCTCCCTTAGCTATGTTCTTATAAGAGCATAATTTTCGCTATTTTTGCTATTAGGAAAGGGGTTTTGAAGCTAGCATTAGAGTTGATTGTTTATCAGCCTGGGAGCTCAGACACTTTGCAGTGGTTCCTGTGGTACCTTGGTTAATTTCTTACTGGCCATCCCCCAAACTTGCCCTAGTGAAAGGGATTTTCAAGTGACTTATATACAATATCAGCTAGTGAATAATTACCCAGCATTACCCAGCTTTGTCCTATCCTAGAAGGGACTATGTGTTTAGCTAATTTCCTTGTCTAAACATTCATGCATCTCAAGAGTGCTATACATTTATTCTCCTATAAATATGATAATGATAAATTGGTGAAGTTTGCACAAATAATGAAAATACAACAAACAATTCTAGAGTTTACTAGAGCTATGAGTTTTGTTTTTTAATTGTCTCTTCAAATCCAACGTACAGACATGGGAAACATTCCCAGTATGAGAAGATTGTGCTTTTTAAGGTAATTGATTTCTTCATTATAGATCATGTTTTTATTTTATTTTGCTTTAGGGGCTCCAAGCAGAAATGGAGGCAGCTGCAGAGCTGCCCACTGTTAGGAGTATGAGTGCTGGTGGGATTTTAAGGAGATTGAGCAGTGGGTTTTGACTCAGAGGCTCTCAGATTCCTCTCCAGCTCAGCAAAGTTTTTGGGACTCAGTGTGTTCCTGGTCCCCCAGGGAGATGGGTCATTCATTCTGAGGGTCTTGCATGCAACATTTCAGCCTGATGTGAGGCTTATCTAAATGAAACACACGGTTTGCATCTAATGCTAAATCCATTTAGCGAGGTAAAGCACTGTGTAGGCTGCCAGTGATGAAGTTATCAGATCACAGTACTGTGAAAACTCAGCAGAACACTGAAGTTACAATATTGTAGTTCTAAGGGTTTGAACAGAGGTTTCTGAAAAGGCTGGTGAAACATGAGCTCTATTTCAGATGCCAGCTCAGCAGAATACGAATACCTGGACTAGTAATGATGTCACCTCCCTGGCAGGAGGCATAATCTAGGCTGAAAGTATTGATTTCTTTAATAAAGCCTGATTTTTTCACTGTACGCTCACAAGGCCAGATTATCCCTTGTGTTGTGCTATGGAAAAACCTGCAGGCAAGAGCTTCAGAAATCTCAACCATGTACAAGATGATTGACAGGATATCATCAGCACAGGACAGAATTTGAGGACTCAAACAGCTCGTTCCAATAATACTGTTACTGATTTTGAGGAGGGCGGGGAAATATGTTTAATATTAGATATAAGGCACAGAGGGGATAGCCAGGTGAAACTGTCTGACTGCTGTTTTCGGAACGCTTCCCAGCCCCAACAGGCTGCTGAGGAAATTATCTGGAGAGTAGATAGCAGTTTCTCTAAATCCATAATGTCAAAAAGCACTGGTTGGGCTAAAAAAAAAAGCCCATGTGATTTTTTTTTCCCACCACTGTCCCCTTTCCCAGTAATTCGTAGGACTCTAAACCCTTCTGCACCATGCCAACACCTCTGCATGTAGGTTCTTGTCTTGATAAGAAGAGGAAGCTAAAAGGCAAGTCATGCCAGGGCGTTACATCACCTGTGAGCAACCTTCCTCAGAGCCACCGGCAGTCCTGTGCCAGAGCGCCCTGCTAAGTGTTGAGAGAAAGAAGAGGGCGGATGGTTTCCAAGCTGCATTGTGTTGCCATTACGAGAAGTTTCCAGCATCCTTACATCAAAGGAAAGGCATTTCAGACTCCACAGAAACAGCTAGGGGGTGGTCAGCAGTAAACCCAGCAACGTGTTGATGCTTGCTGCAAACCATTGCTGCAAAAGCTGTCCCTGCCCCTGGCAGCACAACATGCCAAGATGCAATGATACTCTACCTTTCCCAGGCTCGGAACATCATATGTAGAGAAAGGAAGTGGAAAATTTGGCAGAAAACTGTCCTCCTGAAGGAGAATAAGCTCTTAAGTGTGGTGGGGCTGGTAGTCTCCAGTATGTCTCCTTTCAGCCAGCAGTGCTTTAATTACCCTCTCTGCAGAGGGGCCTGGTGGGATTTTCTCATCTGTTCTCATCTGAACAAAATGTGAGCATCAGACTCCTTTTTACTGACTGTAATGCCAGTGACAAGCACGTGTCATTTGGGAGTGCATGAGCATGCTATGAAGCCTGTTTTTCTCCAGAAGTAGAGAAGGAAAGGGTAGGTATGCCTCATCTCACATTGAGTCTCCTGGTGGGAAAAAGGCAGGACTCTCCATAAATATGATTGTACTTCATTAACATCCCATTGAAAGGGAATAGGCGAGACTGGTCACCACCTTAGTGGTGCTGTTAAGACTGGGTGTGGTAGCAGCAACAAGAGCCAGGCACAAGATACAGCCCCCCTCTGATTCCTTTGCCTGAAAACTAAGCACCTGAAGCAGGCTCTGTCTAAAAAAGCAAGGGTATTCTGGCTGCAGACAGCTTGCCAATGGAGACCAGTGCCTGAGAGCTATTCCCAGCCTGCAGAGCTCCTGGTTTGGTGCACAGTAGCTGTGAGTCTGAGCCCCTGTGGTGAACCAACAGCAGCACTGCACTTGTGTGGTACCTTTCTCCAGGGGATACCAGATACAGGTGAGGCAGCATTAGCTCCTGCCATCAAAGTGAGCTTCTATTAAGCTCTGGATGGACCCATTTCTCTCTCTGATGTATCTCTGGTGTTCAGGATCCATGGCAGCAGCTGTGTGGCTGTCTTGGTTTAAAAGACAAATATCTGCCAGAGAGGGTGGAAACCTTCCTGGAATGGAAAGATGCCCTCTCCCTCCAAAACAGTAATTCCTCACATCTGCATTTTGAAGCTGAGCTGCTCACCTCAGTGCCATCTGAGGAGGAAAGAATATCTCATCAGTGAAATCAGCTAATCTGGTTATTAATTAATTTAATTATCATTACTAGTTGGAGTATTTTAATTACCTCTATCACTTAATAATTATTTGAACCAGTAAAACCAGGTAATAATAGTACCATAGAAATGCTGATTATATGCAAGGGTTTTAGCAATGAGAGGATGTCAGCACTGAGTGCTTGGAGGTGTGTTTGTGATTGTATTGACATAAAAGCCATTGTAGTGCACCGTGAGCACCTGATGTGAGCTGCCCAGGAGAAACTGCTCATCTGGTCCGCTGCTTTCCCCCATCAGCAGATATATCCACCAACCAACGCTGGCACGGGAACTCCACGGGTCCCTTAGCCCGAGTACTCTTTCCTACTCCCATTCCTGCTCATGCTTCATCCCTCTTATTGGCCACAGCATTAATCAGGGTGCTCAACAATTCCCACTTAAAACCAACTGTGCAAAAATCCTACCTAGCGGCGATGCTGCATCAGGAACAAATCATCGTAAGGCGCTCTGCTTTCCTGTGGTTTCTTTGGACAGCAATTTATGACCCCTTCCACACACAGGGAGTGAAAACAACTGTGCTTAGGAAGAGCTCTTTGGCCAGCTCTTGCACATCACACAGTCTTGGCAGTGATCCCTTTTTTCTTGGCACAAATACAGAAGCTCTAGGAGGCTGAGGGTGTCAGAACCTCGTCTGCACGGCGCCGATGGTCAGTTTTCAGTGCTTGGCTTAGTCATTATTGTTAATGCTGTGTTCAAATTATGACAACCACTGTCATGTAATGCATGGTCTGCGACAGCCACACACCGTCCTGCTGTGATAGACCAGTGCCAGTAAAGTATAGATCTCTTTTGCTGAGAAATGTGGGCGTAAAAAAGCAATGAAAGGAAATTTTATCAGTTGGAAAGAAGATCCAGCATCAACAACAGTGAAATTCCATGGTCAAGAAAAAGCCCAAACAATTTCCAATATTTCCCTTAATTGGATTACGAATGTCACCTTTGGAATACATTTAGAAATCAATTATTCTTTTCTCTTTGTTGTCCTGTCAGCTTGTTTTTTACACTTCATTAAGCAAGGCAATGAAATGAGGCTGGTGTGTTTCTTATTGATTCTGCTTTGTGTTCGAAGTCAGTTTATCTTTCTAGATGTTAGGCTACAGTAAACAGTTTTCTTTTCTAGTACTGATGAGATAACTATCTGCACAAACTTTAAAAAGAAAAGAATTGCCATTGTATACCACAGAGTCATTTCTGGTCTTCCTTGAGGTCTATATTCTTGCACAGTTAATTAAAAGACACATTACACCATAAAAGAGATTGTATGGGGGTTGGGAGGACAGGCTGTTTAACCCAACCCCAAGAGAAGATGTACTAACAGAGATTGAAGGGGAAGTGGTTGAGATTTATTATCTAAAGTGTAGGGATTGAAAAAGGATTTTAAAAAGGAATGTTCTGGAGGTTGTTTAGTAGGCGTAAGTGGGGAGACTGTGTCAGGTGGAAAAAGTGTCAAGCTTGGAGTGAGCATAGGAAGCAAAGAGAGTAAACAGGGTAAATGTGTAAATAGGAGAAACAAGATGACTGGCATTAAGGGAACTGGAACAGAGGTAAGCAGAAAGATAATATGCAAGATTTTAGTGGAAAACATTCTGGAGGAGGAAAAAGAACCAACATTTAATGCTGTTTGAGACTGAAGATAGACCTAGGGAGACAGTCATCAGCATGAGAGAGGTTATTTAGTACTAGGTTAAAAAAAAATATTTTAAAATTCAGTTTATTAACTCCAAACTGGCTATGAGATGCAGGAATAGGTGTATTTTCTGTATTCCTTCCAAGTTATGTTACTGCTTGTACAGTTAGATTTACCTCTAAATTGTTTTTTTGTCCTAAGATTTTTTTTCTGTGGCAGTCCAGATGTTCAAGAGCTTTAATAAACAGCACATTAATTGGAATTTAAGGATTTACCACCAAAAGCCTTGTTCTCTTAACTGAAAATAATTTTCACATTTTGTCAGAGACTGAACTTGAAGTCAGAAATATATATAGCCGTATCTATCTGTCTATTTATCTATCTATCTATCTATCTATCTATCTATCTATCTATCTATCTATCTATCAGGATACAGATGTGGACCTGCTGGAATGGGTCCAGAGGAAGCCACAAAAATGATCAGAGGTCTGGAACATGTCTTCTATGAAGGCAGGCTGAGAGAATTGTAGTTGTTCAGCCTAGAGAGGAGAAGACTCCACGGACACCTTATAGCACTTTTCAGTGCCTAAAGGGGGCTGACAAGAAAGCTAGTGAGGGAATTTTTGTGAGGGCATGTGGTGATAGGACCAGGAGAATGGCCTCAAACTGAAAGAAGACAAGCTTAGTTTAGATATTAGAAAGAAATTCTTTACTAGGAGGGTAGTGAGGCACTGGAACAGGTTGCAAGTTGTGGATGCCTCGTCCCTGGAAGTGTTCAAGGTCATATTGGCTGGGGCTTTGGGCAACCTGGTCTAGTTAAAGATGCCACTACTCACTGCAGGGGATGTTGGACTAGATGGCCTTTAAAGGTTCATTCCAACTCAAACTATTCCATGATCCTATGGCAGTGATATCTCTGGGGTTTTTTGATCCTAAGCTATACACATTATTATTTGTTCTCTTTCATTTGCTCTGCACAAGTACAGACCCATCAGTTCAGTGTAAATCACCACAAAATTTCTGCTCTCAATTGAAAACCAGTAAGTTATCATGTTGTACCCTGTGGTTTAATACTGTGCTTTGTGTGCACATAACAGCCTTGGTGACATGGTTCGGAGTGGGAGGAACAGCAAGAGGTTTTTGGCATTTCTGTCTCCCAGGGGCTGGTGTAGGCCTGCTAGAGCAGTGCTGGCCGTTGGCTGTGCTGGGCTGCAAAACCCTCCAAAGAGAAGGCGATGCCCTTGTCTAGCCAAGGCTGAGGCCAAATAAAGAACCGACTAATCACAGAATCATAGAATGGTTTGTATTGGAAAGGAACTTAAAAGTTTGCCTAGTTCCAACCCCCATGCCATGGCAGCTAAAAGAGACCCAAGGATTTCAGTAATTTTTGAATGGTTTTTCACTCCTTTTTCCTGGCTGTCTTACCCCTGTCAAGTGAGGATGGCAGCTAACATTGTGATCACTGAGCAGGGACAGTAAGTTTTAGAGAGCCATATATCTATCACAGCTGGTTGCAACTATAATTAAAGGTCACTAATTAAAGGTCAGCATACTAGCCTGAAGATGAACTATTAGGCAATACTGTTATGGTGCTTGTCATTTAGCAAGCAGCCTACTGTCTGTCTCTCCTATACCATACGTGGTTTCAGTCTTGTTCCTGCAGTGAGCCACAACTTCTATTTGTCCAACAGCAAATTTTCAGCACAACTCAGGCCAAACCCTGCAGAAACAGCAGTGCAGCAGAAGTGCAGCAAACACTGAAAAATTTCAGCAGTTATTTCAGCATTAAAAGCTTATTAATTTTTCACTCCAAGATCTTACCATCGTGTTTGCTTTACAAGAGAAATAAAAGATTTTTGTTTCCAGCCCATGATTATTTGGTGTGAATTAGGCCTTGTAAAGACCCCTTGGCATTGTATGCGTTCTTCCAAACCTGGCTTTTAATGTTCTAAGAGCAATTTCATGGGTCTGAAATTCACAGCTAAAATTTGTTTTGATTTGTTTACATGTAATTGTTGTCAGGCAACCTGATACTGTTTTCAATTAGGCATTATGTTCCCAGCAAGAGGGTTAACAGAAATCGAAAGTAATTAGTTCTCCTAAAAAAGCAGCCATTTTATGCCAAACAGAAGTGGATTTTTATTTTTGCAAAAGATATAAGGTAAAATAAAACTGCTTTGCAGGTTAGCACAATTTTTACTGTTTGGTGATAATTTTGATGGTCTTTAAAAATCAGAGAAGGGAATGGAGCAGCTCCACTGCCTGTGGTGCCTTTGGAATGTGGTGGCAAAACTAGTATGGAAATCAGCTGAGAGATGAGCATTTAACCATTGGAGAGACTGTTGCTGATAATTTGGGGTACCCAGTGCTGGTAGTTTCCATCAGCTGTTTTGCTCGAGCAGAGGACTTTTCAAATTTAGGGCACTCAGCAGAAGACCTCTCATGCACATATTGCCTTCTCTCTCACCCCACCTGTGTTGCTCTTACTCATTTGATATTTCAGGAAAATATTGCCTAAGAACTTCAGGTGAGCTTCAGGAGTACAGCTCTTGTTTGGAGAGATGGCAGGCAGGCTGGTTAGATACTAAACCAGTTTTTGGTCATGCAGATTAGACACCAAATCCTATTTAATGTAGGGCACCTGGCCGCCTTGGAGACTTGAAGGTGTTGGAGATTTTTATCAGCTTCTTTTGTTGCTTGCAGCCTGCTGTTCCACAGCCCAGCAATAAGCTCAAGGCTGGCATGGCACTCAGCCAGACATTTTTTAGACTGTTTGACCATGTTTTGTTCATTATGCTGGGATCTGATTGTATGTGCTCAAGCCTGTGCCAGCTCAGTGAGGCTTTCACCACTGAAGATGGAGGCCCTGCACTTGCCTGTGGATCTTTGTGGGGGTCATCACATCACTGGGGCCTTATTTGAAATGAATTTGTATAAATGAGGAAACAATGGGTTGCATGGTCATGCAAGTGGAGACCACTGACAGCTTGCCTGCCATCAGGACACTGCTCTTGTTGCTTCAGACTTGTGCAACCAAAGTCCTTCTTAGACAAGGAAAGTCAGTGATTCTTGGAGTTGTTTATTTTAGCTACTGTAACTTGGTATGATATTCAAATCTGTGTGAATGTAATCCTTGTGTTTTCCATGCTAATCACCTTAGTAATGTGTATTCACTAACTTATACAAGCATTTCCTGATACTCGTTTTGCTTTCGTTTCCTTTTTGCTCTTCCTGCTCTCTTTGTATGAAAAATGCAGGACACACCATTTTACCTAATCCTTTATTTTCCCCTTTGCCTGGCAGTCTTTCTTTGCCACCTTCAGCCCAGAGATTTTATCTGACTTCTTTTACTCCTCCTTGCCTGAGAGCAGCCCTCAAGTTGGTACAGAATGCACACACGTGCACAGATGCATGTGCACATGTATATGCATCTACATACAAATGTATTATTTTCATGTGGGCTGGGAGGACAGCATGGTTTACATCATCTCATGTCTATTGCCCTGACATTTTCAAATAACTCATGTGAAGTTTCAGTGCTATTTTAGTTTGTCTTAGTAGCAAGTTTGCAGTTGAATTTATATAGTATTTTATAGTCTGAGTCTTTTTTCCATAGTTCAACTGTACTTCAGAGAAGAAATGTTGGAAAAAATAAATAAATGTGAAATAAAATTATTGTGCAATATACCACTAATATACAAATATATCATGCAATATACTCTAATGTTTGAGTTTCACTGTGCTATAAATAATTTCATATATAGATGAGGAACAGACTTTTAATTTACTACTGTCTGTCTGAATTGGTCATATATGGTAAATTTCTTTAAAGGGGTCATATTTGACCGAAGGTGTCTGTTATTGTTGGCATTAAGTGGTATGCTTTCTAGAGCTGCTAGACTACTCATGGCACTAGACCAATTTGTTATTTTGGGAGTAGATAAAGTCTTTGTTTAGCCTTCTGGCACTCAATGGAGCTCTTAAAAATGGTTTTCTTTGTTTTGCTAAGGTTTTCTGTGCCTCTTAAATCTACTCTGGTCTATGGGGTTTTGTCAAAGGAGACAAGAGGCCTGAATATTAGGTGTACTCTTTCTTGGATGTCTTCCCAGAAGGCTCAGTTTCAGGTGGGTGGGAGGGGGACACGAGCAGATACTGTACAATACTGTGCTTGTACATTGCAGTGTCAGCATTCCGACATTTGCCTAAAACCAGCAGCTGTCGTTGTTGCTGACGTTCACTAGATGTCAGATATGATTTTCATATTATACAATAGCACCTGGGGAAGTTGAATCATATTTTTTCCATGTATAAATGCTACCTCATTGTGTACAACTTGGAGTCAAATCCGGTAGAGGACTTGCACAGTTAAAGTGTGGGGATATTTACCTGATGGCAAAACTTCCTCAGTTCCTGATTTTAAGATGGCTGGACCTGCATGTTTACACAGACCCAGACCTGCTCCAGCTCTGGCACAGATTTTGCCTCAGGGTGTGGAGGATACCTGAGACCAGCTGGGATCCTAAGCAAAATGTCCCTGCCCCGAAGCCATTGCTCTGCTTAGTACACAGGCTGGATTGTTCTCGCAGAAATACCATTGCCAGCTTCCCTGAAGGCAGCTTGTGGTGCTATTGTGCGCGACAACCCTGCAATTAGAGCAGTTAACAGGAGCCTGGGAAACCTGGATTCAGTTCTCTTTCCAGGCAGAAAGGATGCCAGAAGTCCCCTTGCCAGGCTCCAAGCTACTCTGTGGGAGTGGGACTGTCCCTTGCGGGTGCAGAAGGGGCCCACGCTGTTGGAAAAAGGGTATATCCACCCTGCTCTTCCTTATGCCCAGGGCTGCTTTTCATCACTAAGGGACTGCATCCTGTAAGAGCAGCCATAGGGGTCTGAGCATCTGTACTGCTCCCAGGTCTGTGGGCTTGATCCCAGTTGATGCTTTCATCCTGTTACACAGTTGAGACAGACTCTTGTGAAGCTCAGGAGGTCAGTGGGCTCCACTGATTTACAGTCCAGAGCAGTTTGCTGGAGTCAGGCTCTGTATTTAGGCTATTTTTATTGCAGAACTTCCCAACAATGTCTTTTGTTTGGTCGGGGATGAAGTGAGTAAGCTCTCTGATAAAATGCCCACTTAAGGACATACTTAAATGCTATCAGCTTGAGTGAATCTCACTTAGGCTCCTCGTAGTTGCTTTGCAGAACAGACCTGTGACCCACAGGACCTGATTTCACTGTCCCTGCTCAGGCATTGTAGTTGGTGGGATGAAGGGCCTGGCATTGCCACGCCATGGCTCAGGTCTTGGAGATGAGTGAGGGTTTCAGGCTTTGATTCTTAGTTGAAGACATGACAACCTCTTAGGATGTATAGCACAGAAACGGCACTGTGCTGTCTTTCTGTACTCTCCTGCCACAGCATGTTTTCTAGAGAGTTTAGCAGAGGTAGTACACTTAAAACATTTTTTCATTTGAGGCTCATAAAATATCTTTCACTCCTCAGCCTTTTGAACTGAAGCACTTCCATATTTTCTCAGGGCACTTATTAAAATGCCAATCAGTGAAAATATCTCCAGGAATCCAGTTTGCCAGGAGCCGGCTCCTCCTTCATCATGAGTTCCAAGTTACACTGCAAAAAGCCCAGTTCAGCAAACATAAACCCACAAATTTACCTTATGTCCCAAGGAAGCCTTGCTGGGTACAATTCTGGCTTGCATTAGCGTGTGTTTGAAAAGTCTGAACACAGAGAACAGATACTGGAAATATTTATGATGGTTTGACAGAATTTATCTGGAAATGTCACTCCAGCAGCATGTGTATCTCGCTCCAGCCCTCAGGAGAGCAGCAGGTAGGTGTCACTGATGCCCTGTGCTGCACGTGCTCTGCTAACAAAAGTTTAAATGATTTTAAGGGGGATGAAAAAATGTTTCAACACTTGGTTAATCTTTATTCAGCACATACCCAGTCTACACAATTTAGATGGCTAAATGTCAGCTTGCAGTGTTGCTTAAAATGCAGGGCTGTACTTTGTAGTCTTTCAGTGGTTACTTGAGACTTAGGCCTCTTGGTCTTCTGAAACTCAGCTGAAGGAGCTGATGTGGACAGTGCTGTGTCACACGTATATGCAGCACCCCCAGCGTCCCTGTTTTCCTGAGACCTGGGATTCTGGCTCTACCTCCACTTTTTGAGGGGCCTGGGAGGAAGTACATGCCCCATCATCCTTGTATATAACCTCCTATATCTGGAATCAAGGCTTTGAAATCTCAGAGATATCAGCTGGTTTTTTGTAATTCATGTGAAGTGACAGAACAGGGAGTGCTGGATGCCAAGAAGGGAGGTCATCCAAAGAGAGCAGCACTCAGTTGATGGGGGCAGGCTGGTGAGCAGCAGTGATGAGGGCTTGAAAGGTACAAGTGTGCTATTGCTGGCCAGACCCTGAAGTCCTCATACTACTATTTGGTCCATCAGGCTGTTATCATCAGAGAGATTGTCTGTATGATGTGAGGTATATGCAGAGTAAGAACATCAGTATTGGATGTCTTACAGTGAGGGAGAGAACTGTAAAACTCTACAAGTAAAGAATATGTTTTAAAAAACAATTTGAAGGGCAAAAGGAGTGTGAGGGGTTGAACAGGAAGGCAAGTCTCTTGGCTTATAGCTAGAATGGGGTTTAACACAGAAAAGCATTGCGGATACAAGAAGACTCAGCTGCTTTTTGATGCAATGTTTTGGCCAACTCATCGCTTTTCTTGTTTTTGGCCGAGTGGCTGTAGTGGCTTGTTCCCATGGTCATTGTTGGCTCGTCAGCTTTGCTCAATTCTTTGGCATTTTCAAAGGGACCAATTAAGGCCATTTCCTTGAACTTCATCATTAGAGACAGTGCTCAGTTTGTGCATTCTGGTTACTTGCCAGATCTAGTGCAGCTGTCCCATATTTGGGGACTTGTGTGCAGCTTCATTTTGTGGAACAGGGATTTCTCCTGTCAGCAGAAGAAAAGTTTTCTACCTGATTTGAATTTCCACAGGCCTAGAATGATACCCAAGTGGAAACTGGAACCCATGTTTCTTTTATTTTAGATATATCTGCACAAACATCTTGCATAAAGGGGCCTTTGCATTACTGGGAGCAGGAGGCAAATGGGAGTGCTCCATAGGGTATGGGAACATTTTGTAAGGCATAGGATTTGGGTCTTAATTTGAGTTTAGCCAAAGGAAAGGTGTCAAAATATTGATCTTTCCAAATTTTGTGCAGCACGTATTAGAGTTGGCTGCTGAGACTTTGCTTCAGTTTGCATCAGGATCATTGATACAATTCACTAATATAAACATTACTGAAAGGTTCATTTTTCTCCTTTAGCATGGCTTCTAGTGCTCTGGAGTTTTCAGTTTCATATTTTTTCCTGACTGTTACTTACTAAAAATACACATTTAATGGGTTGCCTTTTTGGCCAGACAGATATTTTATGGTATGGTCAGCGAAGTTTATTGAACAAAGCTACAGCCTGGGTCAAAAGCAGTGCAAAATTGCAAGTGTGCATTCCTAACATCTTCGGACAGGAAAGTAATATTGAAGAAATACAGTCACCATCCTACAGCACCTGGCAGTAGATGCATTCTCCTACTTGGAAGGTTTCTTAGCATCACATCTCATGTGAGGAAATGAAACAGATTAGATTTTTAGATGAGAAGAGAGGTATATGGACATTTTAATTGCAGTTACACCAGCCAGGAGCCAAGCTCCACATAACCCCTCATTCATTCCCCCATCAGCAGGATTAGGGAGAGAATTAGAAGGGTAAAAGCCAGAAAACCCATGGATTGAGATAAAGACAGTTTAACAGGGAAAGCAGAAGCTGTGCACAAAAGCAAAGCACAAGAAGGAATGAGTTCATCACTTCCCATGGGCAGGCAGGTGTTCAGCCATCTCCAGGAGAGCCCCATCAGGTACAGCAGTGACTTGGAAAGACAAACACCAACACTCCAAATGTCCCACCCCCCTCTTGTTCCTTCTTCCCCCCATTTTGTATAACTGAGCATGATGCCATATGGTCTGGAATATCCCTTCGGTCAGCTGAGGTCACCTGTCCTGGCTGTGTTTCCTCCCAGCCTCCCACACATCCCCAGTCCCCTCACCAGTGTGGCAGTATGAGTAGCAGAAAAGGCCTTGGCTCTGGGCAAGCCCTGCTCAGCAATAACAAAAACATCTCTCTGTTACCAATGCTGCGTTCGGCACAAATCCTAAACACGGCCCCGTACCAGCCATTGTGAAGAAAACTAGCTCTACCCCAGCCAAAATCAGCACACTGCTCAGGAAGTTAGGATCAAAAGGCAGAAATGATGCTTCTCCTTTGCCTTTTTTCTTAATGAATTAAACAAGTTATTTTCTCCTGGCCTGGGCTCTGGCAACCTGAAATGCATAGGTCTGGTAATGGCTGTTTTGCAGTAACAGATTCCTTCTCTCTTTTTTGCTTTTCCCAGCTCACCTATTTGTTTCAAATACATCTAAGTCCTTGTAACTAGATTTAATTGAAAAATTTAGAAGTTTTTTGTTTCCACATGGTAGTATATTTAGGAATGGAAATTCAGACTGGCCCAGGTTACGCTGTACAAGCAGTAAGTGTACTTCTGCTACAAAAAATCCCTTTATTTGCAATGTTTTGAATGAATGAGCAACGAGATAAATGTCAGGCTTTTATAGGTTTTTTTTTTTCCTCAGAAAGGAATATTAAAAAAAGAATTCATAAATTTATTTTCTATTCAGTACTCACTTGGTTTCTGTTCTGACATATGTAGAAACTGCATCCTACCTGTGTCTCTGGTACCCATTTCAACAAGTCACCTCAGCTGAAGGCAACAGGGGGTTCTACCATATGAGTATGTTGATTTATGCCCAGGACCACACATGTATTTCCCATGTACTGTGTACAAACATCCTGTGGTGAATAAACACTGGTCCAAGGGTTCCCATCAAACGCAATCATTGACAGAACCGGTTTTGGATGAGACAATGAACTTGGGCCCCCCTTTGCATCCATGAAACCAGCTTTTGCTTTTGGAAAACTGACTAAGAAGCTTATTTGCCAGTAGATTTCCATGCTGAACAAACGAATGCAGGAAGTAAAGAGAACTAAGTATAACAGCAGATGTAGGTAAGGAGTTAATAGCCCAGAAGGAGCAATGAAAGTTTTAGGATGTGGAGGTTTTTCCACACTGCAGTGTTACAGCTCTCTTATATTGTGAAAGGGAAGATGATTAACCATAGCTGTGTTGCTGTAAGGTTATAAAATGGATGGGATGGTATCTTTCAAGGAGGTATCAAATGATCCAGTAGCATGGATAACTAACAGCAGATTTCTCTGCATGACAAGACTGAGTTGTAATAACAGCTTGGGAATAGTACTGGTACTTTTTTTTCCATTAACAAAAGTTTAATTTCTAGAACTCTGACAGATTTTTAAAGTAACATAGACATTTCTTACCACTGAAACCCACATCTTTATTACAAAGCCAAACTGTTCTCTCTGAAACCGCATTATGCATGTTGTAACAGTACTCTCCCACAGATGATGGATACTTAGGACATAGTTTTCCATGTGAATCATTCATTCACTTAAAAATAAATTCTCTTATTAAACAAAATACAATTGTGACAAGTTTTGTAGGTTTGTCTCTCCTTTTCATTAGCTTATGAATATTTTTTTACTGATTCAAATAATTTTCTGATGATTGTATTATTTTACCTCTTTACCTTTACTCCTTTTCTTTTCAATGTAATATAAAGCACTTTCCAGCCTTGCTTTGTTGGGAGCACAGCTCAGTAAAATCAGTGACCAAGAACTGATCCTGCAGCAAGATGAATGCAAATCGGACTGTAGTGTTCCTTGAAACCAAAGGTCACATAGCTGTGCATGGAGATGCCTGACTGCATTTCTCTGCTGGATAAAGCTCTGAAAGAAAAACAAAGCCATCATTACAGTTCCTGACCCTGATCCCTGAAGAAAACAGTCTCCACAATTTTTTTTTTACTTTCCTTCAAAACTAAAAGGTTACAAGGGGACATGAAAAGAATATGTTGTCGTAATTCTCGTGCTCTGGGTGAGCATTCATCACCAGATGCCAAGTCTTGCCACAGGTGATATGGCTTTCATGGTTATTATCTAACTGTTTCACAGCCCCAGATAAAAGATAAACAACATCCAAAGTTCCAGGAGTGATTAGTTTTGATAATTGTTCTGCTGCTTGCTTTGTGCAATTTACTTCTATAAATACACACTGGGGGAATCATTTGTCTAGTGTACCATGGCATAGTAATTTCCTATATAATTTCATCCAACTGCTGCAGGAGCTCGTTTGAGCAATTGTTAATTAATCATTAGCAGTCATTAACTTTGGGTAGCAATGATTGCTAATCAAGATTTTCATGCTGCATTTTCTATTTCTGAAAGTTCCTAATTAATCAAATTAGTAACATTTTTGTTATTTGAGAAAAAGAAACAGTATGTTTCTAACAGAACTCTTAGTTGCATCTTTGCCTTTAAAATCCTTGCATGCCTTCACTCTGGCTGCTTTTTTTGCTGCATAAATTGCTTGAAAATATTTTTTAGTTTAAATTAACAATGTTTTCCCATTGTTCATGTTTTTGGCAATTATGCTGCTAGGAGTAACCATGAAAGCAGTGACACCACTCCAACTATTTCCCTCATGGTTAATTTTCTTTGCCTCATACCT
Organism: Lanius collurio; assembly: GCA_020086605.1. NCBI lineage: Eukaryota > Metazoa > Chordata > Aves > Passeriformes > Laniidae > Lanius > Lanius collurio. The sequence continues at coordinate 19,428,224 of JACBWW010000005.1, read as the reverse complement.
CATGGCTTTGAAAAAAAAGAAAAAAAACCCCAGATATTAATAGTACTTTTAATGCCAGCTTTTTCTCAGTAGTGTAGCTAATAATAATCTGGTTTTCTATTAGTGTACCCTTGTGGCCCATCACCACCATGCCTGTAGATGAGGTAGATGTTGCTACATAAAGACTTTTTGCAGCTCCTCAATAGAGGAATGTTTAATTCCAATTTTCTCTTCCACTGAAGTGACTTTGCAGTGTGTCCTTAGAAAGAACAGAATGGCACAACCTGTGGATGACATCTGGATGAAAACCTTCCCTTAGGGAGAAAGGCTGGCCAGGTATCTCTGCTTTCCTCTCTCCACACATTTGCCTGCCACCCCGGATAGCAATGGCGGTGGGAAGAAAGGAGTGAGGGTTGAGCAGAGCTGCAGCTGGGCTGCACCACATCTCCAGCAAGGACCTTCACCCTCTGTAGCTTGGCCAGGCTGCACCAGACCATCCCTGTGCTCCCAGTCCCACACAGAATTTAGGATGACCACATGGGAGAAACTGGATTTAGAGAGTCAAATATTTCCCTTTTCTGAGGCACGGTGGAGAAGCAGCCCAGAAGCTGTCAGGTTAACAGTGGAACCTCTGCAAGCACTGGGAGGACAAAGACAACAGCTTCCTAAACTGGCAACTGGATCAGCTCCAACACCTCGGCTTTTGGCAAGCAATTCCCATATGTGCGCCTTCACTCTGGCCAGAAATATTAATATTTAACTCACAGGGCTGTGAAGTACTTGAACAAGAAAAGAGCAGCATGTTTGAACAACACCTAAATCCAGCCGAGCCTACCTCCAGGACGCCAGAGCGAGCTGCCGGACAGGGTGTGACCCACCAGTCTTGGAACGGAGAGATTAGCCACTCCTATCACTGTAGTTACTGAGATAAACTGATCCCATGCTCACCTCACTGGGAGCTGCAAAGACAGAGGCTGGCAAGGCAAGTCCCTTGACAGTGAAAATGCTATTGAATTGCGCTAACACTTTATCACTGCTGCTTGCTGCACAAATACTTGCTATTACATTTATTATGAAAACGCATTTCCTACAGAGCTGCAGATTGCAAGGCTGCGGAAAGTAAAAGGCTGAAATCAGGGTGATCTTATTTCAAGGAATTCCAGAGGAATGAACAATTATTTACTACTAATTGCAAAGAATCTTTGATAAAAACTCTGAACAGATTCCCAACAGCACACATTTTCCAGAGGCTGCCTGGCAATTTTCAGTAAAACCCAAGAACAATATGACCATTAACTTGTATGTTAAATGTCATCCAGATTTGTTAATATCATTCTCCTCTGCACTGCATTTTTCTACGCACTTATTCATAATTTATGGTGTGTGGCTGCATTGCTCAGTTATACACCCATGGAAAAACATTAGATTAAGGTCAAATGAAGCCCACAGGGATGGTGTTTTTCTTTCCCATTTGACTCTTCTTTAAAAAGTACCCGTTACCTTCTAGCCTGTGGCTTCATTTGTAGACAAATTGCATCTGAATGGACCTCTCCACACATGAAGTTGCAGTCAATATTTCCTGGAAATGAGCAAAGTCACGAGCAGTGATGGCATCTGACGGCACGTGAACCATGCAGGGATGGCTTGTGGCACAGTCTGCACAGTGCTGTGCAAGGGCGTGCTAAATAACGGGACATGCTTGTTGAGGAAAACCCCAAACCTCTTCATGCTTGGCTAGTGCCACTGATATTGTTTGATGGCTGTAAATGTTCAGAAAATTGCCAGCTATTTGTGAGGCTGTGCTGAAGGCTTCCCAATTCTAGTAATGCTGTTTCATTGTTGCGAGCACTGTACCGCAGGTACAGGTTGGTTCTGCTTAGACTTGTTGCCATTTAAACTTCCAATAGCAGTAATCAATACCAGATGACTTAAGTTACCAGCCAAACAAGAGGATTGATGGATGTTTGAAACAATTTGTAATACCTCATGGGAAAGTTAATTGTCCAAATTATTCAGCAAATATTGCAAATTCTCAGACAAATAGAACATTTGAATATTGCGTCATAATGAAAGATCTATGTCTATGCTAGATATTATTTTAAATTAATATTTCAACTGATGCATGTTTTATTTCTTCTGTGTAGCTGGCCTGGTTTTGTTCTATTGATAGAGGAAGTAAAAAATGTATGAATGTGTTCTGATTCCCCAATTCCCTATTTAATATAACATATTAAAAAATTAAAAACAAGCTTTAAGGCACATCCTGCTGTGTAGTTAGTTCTCTTACGAAGATTACCAGACAATCCTAGCTGTGCTGTGATCCCAACTGCCAGTGGCTGAAAGGTTGGGATGCGCAAGTCATTAAAAATATAGTTGTTGATATTTTAAGTTGCCTAAATTAGCAGAGGTCCTGATATTGCCTAAAGTGGGAGACTTGCATGATAGTCATTAGTTCAAATTCTTTGCTGACATAAAGCCACAGAAAGAAATGCAACTGACTCTAAAGATCTAGAAAGACCTTTAGCACAAAGCTTTTAATTTCAAAATAAAAATACCAGCTATTATAATTTTGTGTTTAAATACTAAGGGCCAGTGCAGATGAGATTCTTTGTATGATACATTGCACTTGCTAAGCATGTAGGTAAGATTAATTGTCTGTGTTCTGCTTTATGATTTCCTCTGCAACTCATGACTTTGGTATGGCCACCACTCTTGCCAGCTATTTGTCGGTCTGAAGGTACCAAAGAGAAATTTTCCATGAGTCTCTTCTAATTTAAATGTACTCTGATTTAAAATGTAGAACAATGTCAGATGCTAATGTATTTTTATCCTGAAAAATAGCATGCAGCTTGCTATTCAATGAAGCCTCCTCAAGAACTTTTGTATGAAAGAAAATGACTTGTACCCAAGCAAAGCACTGACACTTTACTGGGACATGCTGGTCTGATTCTTTTATGGATGAGAATGTGACCAGGCAGAGCAGCAGGCTGTACCAAAAGAGGACAGTGTGCTTTTCCTGAGGACAGCAGTTTTCCATCTGCATTAAGTTACAGAAGCTGGTTTGTGGGGTAGAGCTGAAGAGCCAGGGTGTCTCTCTGGTTTCTGGAAGTTTCTTCCTAAAAGGGTGCCCTGGATTTAACGGTACACTTGTCCATTCATTTAAATTATAAATCAAGCTTCCTAAAATACCTGAAAATCTAGTGCGGATGTTTTCCACATATTTCATCAAAGGTGTGTATCTTACCCATGGGATCAGCAAAAATAAGGAGTGAATACTTGAAAAACATTGCAAATGTTTGCAGCTGGTCTTTTTTAATAGAAAATCTATTATAGATTCAATTCTGGGGCAGGCTCAAAGTAAAGATGCACAGGTAGGACTGCGAAACAAGCCCTGGCAAAGGGCTGAGAGGGTCAGAGCATGTACATCAGCTTCCCCCCTTCAATCTCAGCCTCTAAGTAGGCTCTGCTGCAAAAAGTGGTCACTGACATATTTATTGAACTGGAATAGTCACAGTGCAATTTGTCAACTTTTGTCTAACAACAGAGGAAAACCAGCCAAACAATACACTGTTATACACCCACTATTAAACAAAAAACTGGTTTTCATCAAGACAAATTACAAATCTGTATCTCAATTCTCCTAAAGTCAGTAAGTACTAAGATGACAAAATGCTTATTCTTTCAAATATTTTTGCAAAAGGACGTGGATAGCTCCAGTATCTTCATTTTGCTGATTTATGTCCTTTTGTGTAATAAAATATCTTTAAATGATACTCTTCTGATAAATTTATAGAAGAGCTTTAATTTCTTTTTTCCCTATTTTTCTGTGCTTTGTAAAGTCACATTACAGTGCAACACTTAAAGCATGGACAGAATTTGACAGTACTTCATACCAAATGTACTTTTCAGGAACAAAAATAATAAATGCCCAGGAAATTGCTATTTTTACTGGTTTTGTCCATTAAATCCATGGAAAGGATGAAAAAATACACTGCGAAGTTGGTAAAAGACCCACCAACTCAATGTTGTTTTTAAACACAGAGGAAATTTCAGTGATGTTTTCTGCAAGCAGGAAATTCTAGAACTAAGAAAATTTCATTTAGAAACCACTAATATAAATTGTAAGTTTATTTATACTTTGCCCTCTACTCTGCAAGTAAGTTTTCCATGTTTTTGTCCTTGTATTAGGTGTTCCATTTGAGGCCAGACAGATGTTGTAATGCCAAAACCTCAGTTACCATTAGATTTATGAATAAGTTTTGCTACAATGAGGAGCTCTAAAAGAAGTGAAGCAATCTGATATTTCTGGTATAGGAAACAAATAGTCTTCTGCATACTCAAAAGCATATTTTTTTTGGGTGCTTAATGATAGCATTCTATTCTTTTCCTGATTTACATGTTTTGGCCCTTCCAAATACCCTTTATCTTCCAATTAGTTTCCCCATTACATGTATAATTAAAGACAAATCAGATTAGGGTGATTAGCATATATTATAAGTCATTTTATTAGTTTCTGAGGGCATATTCCTACAAGGGATAACATACAAATTAGAAGACTAATTAGGCCAAAATTACCTTCACTAATGAATTTAAGCATTAGTTAAATCCTCTAACAAAAGAGACATTTTTTCACTTTGGAGGTTGAAGGTGTGATTTTCAGGAACCAACTTTAGGAATAAATCTGTGGAGTTTCAAAATCTATGAAGGGCTCAGCTCCAAACCACCTGAACTAATTCTCTGAAAATCTGCTGCCATTGGGTCTAACTGTGGTTGCTGAAGGCTTTCATAAAATAGCTCTCGTGAAATACAGCTCTTTCCTCTGTTCGTGGGCCCCATAGGGAGAAAGAAGAAGGTTTGAAGAGTGAAAGCCAAATTTTAATTGTGATGTGAGGTTATGGTCAGGCAAGAACACCAACACCTCACCAGCAGGGTGAAGGCAGAGTGTGTGTGCAAGTGCTTGCCCTTGTTTCCCAGGCAAAGGGATGTTGCATGAAGAGTGGATACAGGGTCATGGTCAAAGCATTAAAGACAGAAACCTGCAGTGGAACAGCTCCTTGTGCCCATCTGTTCACATGGTATGTGCACTGGTCCCACTCCCTTTCTTATCAAGAAAGCGTTCTGAACTCAGCAACAGTTGTTGTAACAGAACAAAACATCTCTAGGTCTTGAAACACCAGCCCAGGGCTCAGGAAACTCATTGTGATTTGGGGCCATGTAGTGGGTACACAGCCTTTGAAGGTCAGTTAATCCCAAACTTTTATATACATTTGAGTTGTTGAATCTCCTTGGAATTAGAAACTAAAATACCTTTGGGGGCTCACATCTCAGTATCCCTGTCAAAGGGGCAAAACTACTTTCTGCTTCAGATATGCCAAGTATGCTGAAGAGGGAGGAGTGGTTCAACAGTAGAAATGAAAGGCAATAAGTACTTAAGATCCACCAGCTAAGGACTGCCAGATCTGTTGCTGGCACAGTCCTTCCCCAGGCTTGGACTCACAATAAAGTGGCATTATTCACTACAGACTCCCCCCCGTAGTTCTCCACTGGGATAGGTATCTGTGCTCAGCCTGGAGCAGAGTTCTTCCTCCTCTCATTCTTAACTGGGATGTATGTTTGTTCCTGTTTAACAGCTCTATTTTCACATGATAATTACCTGCTGAAAATTTGAGCCTCTGACCTCAAGATTTCCAGACCAGGTTTCTGCCTCGGACTAATTTCATTTAGATGTATAGTCAACAAAGAACATCTATTCTTGTAGGCAGGGAAAATCTTCCATCATCTCAAGGAAAAAAGAAGAAAGTGATAGATTATTTAGAACAGCTTTGGTGTTAAAAAGGGTGGGAGCAAGTAAAGACTGAAATAGTATAGGAAAATAGTCCTTGGAGGGGTGACAAGACTTTCGGAATTCCAGTGAAGCTAGCCAAGGTTTGGGTATGATAGTTTCCATATGTATGACTGGTTTGCACAACAATTTCCCCATTTGCTGCATGAAAGGAAGCCTTGCTGCACATGGTGATACACTGTTCTATCTCTCTGTCTGGACTGCACCTCCAGCACTCTGCAACAGGTGAGGGGGTATGGGAGGAGTGAACATGTAGAAGGCAACAAGCTCTAACATGCAGAGATGTCCATTGGAAGTGGTGGGGTTTGGTTTGTCCAACAGCCTGAGAGCTTTTTCCTTAAAAAAGAGAATAGGAAAAGACCTGCTACTGCGGTCACTGAGTGTGTGTGTGTGTGTGTGTGTGTGTGTAGGCTGAGCTGACTCCAAACTATGTGCCTCAAGCTGTTAAGATTGAGGCAGCATGCAATATCAAAGAAAGTGAACTATGCATTTCAAGGGGAATATTTATGGACTCAGAAACTGAAAGGTCTCTGGAGAAGAGAAGTAGGTAAAGGGCTTTTTGGAGGAATTAAGTTGCATCAGGGTCTTGTAACTGTTTTTCAAATCTGTCTCAAGTCCAAGGGCAGTTTTCAATTTGACACTGGCAAAATAGCCTTGACTTTGGAAATTAGTTAATTTTTGGCACTTCAACATAATTTTCTTTTTACTGATTTGGATTTTGAGGAAATGAAGATGATTTAACAAACAGGGAAACACCTTTCCTCCCCATTCTCCTAACTAAGCTTGAGCCAGACACCTTCCAAGCCTCAGATTCCTTTGTTTCTGCCAGCCCTCACACCCAGCCCCTTCCAGCTCCTGTAGGGAGGTGATAGGCACCACTGGAAGGTGGACTTGTGCATAAGTTTCTTTCAGCTACTAGTCCCTTACTTTTTTTCATCAGTTCCCCAGCTGCAGGATGTCCCTGCCCTGATGTGGGTCATGATTCCTCTGAGGTACCACCTCGAGCATGGAGCAGCTTCTCCCAAAAGCGCATCACAAGAGTGCTGCCAAGGAGGGGAGAACAAAGTACCAATTGTGAGCAGTAGGTGCAGAAGAAATGAAAAGGAGGTCAGAGCTGAATGCATGAGTTACTTGCCCATGGTTTGGAAAGAGGAGGTAACCTCTCCAGTGCACAGCAAGCAGTGTGTCTGAGAGAGGGGTACACACTCCTGGCCAGACAGTAGGCCAGGAGGGGCTTGGGCTGGAAGTCCAGCTCCAGGAGTTTGCAGGAAAACATCCAGGCCAAGGATGAGTGTGACAGGGTTAGGTTATATTACACTCTTCCTTTCAGCATTTCCTTTTGGCTAGCTCAGGTTTCTGCCTCTTAACCTCCAATGCTGGCATAGTGAAGGGCTGTAAATCCTTCTTGGGAAGGCAGCCAGCTGAAAGCTGGTCACTACTGCAGCAGCTTGTTGTGGTTTTAGGTCTGTTTGCCTGTTCAGAAAACACTACTGGCAGCTCTGCTCTATGTACTGTGGCTCACAAGCCCAGTTTTTGGAAAAAAGCTAAATCCTAGCCAGAATTAGGTGAATGGTGTTATGCACACTATCACTGGACGGGGACTAAGAGACTATCTAAAAAGAAAAAGCTGAGAAAATCCTGGAGATGTAAAGCAAAATTCCCTTAGGGAATTTGTTGTCTTATACCCTGAGAGATAAATGCATGGGTTCCCTTCCATTTTTCATGGACATCACTACCAATTAGCATCTGTGCTTCCTCTTCACCACAAAGTCTTCCTTCCTATGGACTTGTACAACAGTTTGTCCTGGTGCCTGTGAGTTTCGTGGCAGCCCTTTGGCAATGACATAAAGCAGCCACAAATCACAGCTTAGGATGAGCTCTTGTACACTTGGTTTAAAGACTGGCCACCAAAAGTTACCATCTTCACTTGGAGAAGACCTGACTTGAGGCCAGCAGGTCTTGAGAGGTCTCATGAGTGGAGCAGCTGGAGACCTTCTATGACAGGTAGCTCCCAATCTTTCTTACCCCTGGCCTGACTGTGTTGGAAGTTGCTGTTGTTTGATTGATCTCTCTGTTTGTCCTTGTCATCTGAAGTGGGCACCCCTCAGAAGGGTCTCCTTGAGCTTCAGGTAGCTGGATGTGTTCACACTAACTGTCTATAACCATCACTGCAGCACATATTTAATCTCTTTAGAACATTTGCTTAGCCTCAGGAAGTTTTCTGTTAGTGCAAGCCCTAGGAGATAGCCTGATTAGGCTCGAATGAGTGTAATTTTACTGCCTTGGGAAGAAATGGTTTCTGCAACATAACATGCAACAATTTATAACACTTTTCTTCCCTGTGGCATTTTGAGAATATGTCAAGTGCAAAGAATTCCAGCCAAATATAGAATTCAAAACTCAAAGAACTTTAATTAATTTTCTGGAAGAATTTATCATGGGGGAATCAGTGGGAGGTGAGAAGCAGAGTGTTTTGCTGTATTTCATTTTCCTTAGCTGTATGTGACAGTAGCTGTCTCTCAGCACGGCTCTTTCTCACAAGCATGCTCAGATGCAGCTGAAAGCTGGTTAGACTGTGACAGATGGTGCCAAATCTGTATTGTTGGTCTGGAGGTGGGTATTTTGGAATGGTTTTGCTTTAAAAACAACTCTCTTCCAAACTTTCCATCCTCTCTGAGGTCCAGGAAAGGTTTACAGTGAGGCAGGAATCTTCATAGTGATGTAATGAGTATAAATCCACCACTGCTCTGAGATGGTTTCTGTAGGCTGAAAGATGGAATAACCCAGGGGCATTCCCTTGCCGGGTTAAGCATTTCTACTGATCCTTTGCTGGAACATCGTGCTCCAGGACAAAGCTTCCACCAAGGAGCAGACAGATGCTGCCAGTTGCGTATGGTTACAGTTGCCTGGGAGCTCCAGCTTACCCTGGAAATGTTGGCTGCAGTAGGAATGTTGGCTGGGACAGAGGCATGTGTTTTATACAGAAGATCAGTGCCAGCAGCAGCCGTGGTGTAGATGCAGCCATGCTAACACAAGTGCTCCTGCCAGCACAGTGTATACGAAGTGTAACAGCCACAGAATCCCTTTCCAGCGCTTGGCATCTGCTTGGGGAATAGAACTAGAACCTCCTGTGCAAGCTGCAGAGCTGAGGCCTTGTAGGAGGAGTTACTCTCTCTGAACTGGGCATAACACACCTGCCAGGGGATGGTGGCTGCTGCTGCTGTCCTGAGCACAGCCCCAGAAACCTGTGGTTCCCACTGGCAGAGCAGGTTGCACCTTCAAACAGGGACAAGCTTTGGGTGCAGAAGGAGCTGGTTCTTCCTATGCACCGGGGATTGCATGGATGTGCCTGTGCTGGTGTCTGGTCTCCTGAGAGCTCAAGTCAGGACTAATCCCCCTTATTGGTAAGTCGTTACAAAAATTCTGCTAAGAAGGGTAAATCTCAGTTAACAGCAGTTCTACTTGGCAAGAGTCACAGCAGGCTGGCTGAAGCAGGCTAAGATAGTTGGTACTGACTGTTTCTTCAAACTGAGCACTCTCAAAGCCCTTCAAAGAGCACCCCCATCGATATGTTTCCCGAGCCAGCACACTGCAAAAGCCAAAGAGATCTTGGGTAGAAGAGATTTTGTTTATTGCTGGGGAGCTTGACATCCTGTAAGAACAGCTTACCTTGTTAGAGGCTAGCCAGTGCCAGTGGGAGGGAATTTGTGTTCACGACACAAATGCAAATTCCAGTGAGGAGATTAAACTTGTAAGAGTCTTATGGAAAATAAACATCCTGGTTAGGGAGGGAGGCTGGAGAACAACACTAAGTATAACCATTGAGTGCTGAGCTTCAGCAAAGGGTATTAATGGATAACTTGATAGCCAAAGTGCTAAAAAAAACCCTCAAAAACCCATTTGAAAGGAGTTAAAGAAACTCTGTGTGTGTATAAGATAAAGCAAGAGGCCAACAAACATAGCACTGTTAAAGGTGCCCAGAGTAATTTTAGAGACAGGAAGAAGAACTAAGAAGCTGTTAAGACTGCAGGAGACCCTACCTCCAAGGGTGACAGGATTCTGATTTTCACAATCTGAGGTACAGGATACAAGCAGGAAAAAAATATTTTATTCTCAATGAAAAAGTAACCAGAGGGAGAGCCCTTACACCCTTACTTCTATTATACTCTGTCATTTTTCTGACTAAAGCATATGGTTTTGGGAAGGAGTAGGATGGTAGGACAGAGTAAGTCCTCCCAGACATTTCTTTGAGAATCTCTCTGTCACACACACACACAAAAGAAAAGAAAAGAAAAATTAAAAAAAGCAGCAAGTATTTTGTATCTTTATAGATTATGTAAAAACGAAAGACTAAACTACCTAGACAGAAGACAGATGTCAAGACTGCCAGGATACTGATAGTTTCAGATTCTGGTAAAACTCTGTGAGTTCTCTAAGGCTGTATCTGTTTTATAACCACACCAAGTCTTTGCACACTAGGCCTAGATAGTTATGGCCTTCCCTTCCCAAGACAGGATAAGTTCTTGCTCTTTTTTACACTAGAGAACTTTTTGTCGTATGCTCTACAAGTAAATGCACACATTCTTATAAACATCCTTTAGGAATGTGTTTTAATATAGGAGGCCTGATTCTGCACTACTCAGTGCTTGAAATCAGAGAGAAACAAAAATGAATAAATAACTGCAATGACTCTTTGGGTTTGCCAGCTTTTTTATTTATTTATTCTGTTGGCTTTGCCCAACCATAAGTGACTACAGAATGTGCAAGGCACAAAAAGCTGCAGTGTAACAAGATGTCAATGTTACATCTTTGTGGATCATACTTTCTTGAGACAGCATCAGAAGACAGAAGCAGACAATTTCTGCTTGGGGTATTCATCCTTCCCATGAAGGTACAATGGGCTTGTTTAGATAACAAACAGATTATGTTATTAAAAAGGGTATGGTTTGGAAGTGGTTCCACATCAGTACTCAGGATGAAAATTGATAAACTACACATGAAATGGAATATACTAGGTGCCAATAGAAGGGCAGGCAGCAAAGGAGTTGTATGAAACCATTGCTTGAATATGCACACACAAAATCAGGAAGGTCAAAGTCCTGGATATTAGAGCCGATATTAGTGAGGGATCTTAAGGATACCAGGAATCCTACAAGCATGCTTGTTAAAAGAGTGGATGCAGGTCTGTTGGAGGAGCCAAGTTAGTTTTGGACAATATGAAAAAGGCTGAGAAACTCAAACAACTTTTTGCTTTGGTGTTCACAAGCAAAACCTGCTCCCAGACCACCGTGTACATCAGGACAATTTGGAGACTGGTTGGACAGGCAGAAGTGGGGCAACAACACAGTTGGTACTGCTTGGAGAACGTGGGTGTATCCAGACCTGAGGGGCTGGATGAAATTTTCCTGTGTGCTGAAAGAATTGGCTTACGTGACTTCAGTGTGTTGCCTGCTCTCTCTGACAAATCTGGTGATTGGGAGAGGTCTGTGACAACAGCAAAAAAACTTGTAGTAAATCATTAAGAAGTGGAAAAGGGAAGAAATTACCCAGGAAACCTCAATGTGTGAAGGTCAGCCACTTCACTTTTGTTACTGAAAAGATTATGGGATATGTCTTCTTGGAATCCATTTACAAACATGAGATGGGCAAGAAGGTACTCAGAAATAACCAACATGGATTGCCCTCTACAAGAGTGTGACTGTGTGGAGAAGGAGAGAGCCATGTATGCAATACACCGTGACTTTATTAATGATTTTGGTGCCATCATCCACAGCATTCTCATTTGGAAGCTGAAGAAATAAGAGCTAGAGAAAGAAAATGCTTGGTGGACTGAAAAGCAGCTGAACCTCAAAGGGTGGCTCACATCTGGTTGGTGGTCACTTATGAGGGGAGTATTGCAGATGTTGCTGAAAGCTTTCATCAGCAGCCTGAATGATTACACAGAATGAACCATCAATGAATTTATCCAAGATATTTTATTAAAATAAACATTTGACAAGATAAGTGGAAGAGCTTCAATATAAAACACCTTTGCTAAACCTAAGGATTAGGCCAACCTAAACAGCTCAAACAGTTTGACAGGAAGAAATGCAGAGCTCTGCACCTGTTGCAGAATAACCCCATGTCTCAACACCGTCTGGGAAGTGACTGACTAATGGTAGTCCTGGGTGTTTATGGGGGATGGATGCTCACAGGGCACTCTCATTGCAGATAAGTCAACCCCTATCTCACTTGCAAATAAGACAAGAGCTTTCTATTAGGAAGAGTTTTGGATTGGCAACTGTCCTGCCAGGAGCAGAAAACTGGGGTAGATAGCATTTAAACATATATTTCAAGCTGTATATCCATGGTCCAATAGCTTCAACATCAACAGCAGCTTAGTCTTTAAATAACTTCATGGTTTTTTTTTTTTTCCAGCAAATATGTATTAAAGAATCCACTCTCTAGGTGTGGAATTTAGGTGGTACTTCAGTTTTCTACATAGAGTCATCTCCCTTCACAGGCAAGAACATTTACTATGAAATCATAAGGTAGGCAGAAGGTTATGAATGTGGTGTGTGAAAGTTGGGAGTTGGGCCAGTTACACTCCTATCCTAGGTATTTCTGGTTGTCTTAAAACTATTTGTGTTATAGCTTAGTTAATTGATGTTGGCTGGTATGAATCTTGATAGCTGGGAGGGACTAGGTAATAGTCCTTTCTAGTTTTCATTACTGGCCTGTATAAAAGTTGATAAAAGCAATGATTACTTAAAATGCACTTTGTGTATTGCAGGTGTCCTCAGACAAGAGAACAGTATGTCTTGTTAAACACTGAGCCTTTACAGCAGCAGCACAAAGTCTGATGTTCTCCTCTGAATCATGGGAGATGATAAAGGAGCACATCCCTTGATGAGAATGGGGTTTTGAAATTATTTTCTCTGTCTTGCTCTGGTTGCCCAAAACCCATTTTGGTATACTCATTTATACACCCACTCTCTTTTTAAATTGAAAATGGAATGAATGCTTTGTGCTTTTGGGGATTAGTGACTTGAGCAGAGCCACTGGGATGAGATCAAAGCTCGTGGGAAAATGTTGAGCTAGCTTTTCTCCAATTAAAAACAGAAATCCTCTCAGGGTCCTGTTGCTGCAGTGGCAAGAACACCTTTGCCCAAATTCAACCCATCACATAATAGGCACTTAAGGAGGCATCTAAATTAAGAGTCTAAATGCTTTAAGTTCTCTTATTCCCGTAGTCAAGGGACTCTGGAATGCAATTTTGTTCTCGTACAACCTGAATTACTCTTTCAGACTTTTTGTCTCTTGCTGGATGCTCAGGAAGCCTTGGATGACTCAGGGAGACACTCCAAAATTTTCAGTTTGGTATGAAAGCCAGGATCTAGGTATTTTTCTATGGAAAGATTTCAAGCTGTGGTTAATTCTGTTGGTTGTATGGTTTGATGGTATGAGCCAGCCCAGGGCTGACACTGCTAATTTAGTGTCTCCAGTCTAGAGGATGCTACAGAGGAAATGAAGGAGTCAGTATCCTGAGTGACTCTGCTGTGGACAGATGGGCAAGAGATTATCTTAGGGTAAGATTTGAACTTGAAAAATAGTTCCACAGGTGAGCTTGCACAGCAGCCTAATACTGTCAACAAGCTGCAACTGTCTCCATTTTCTTCCCTCTTTTTCCTTTTTGGAGGCGTCAGACAGGCAGTGAGAGCAGTATGGTTTGTTGCATCAGTCTGCATGTTGAGGAAACAGACTTCCAAGATTTCCATGAGCTTCTTTGTACATACATATACAGTGACTCCGTTGCTAGCTGTTTGAGGCTCAGACATAAATTATGTGGGAAATCTCTATCTGCCATAGAGATCTAGTAGCACTTACCTTCTTGTTTCCCCACCTCTTTCTTTTACTTATGTCTTCTTTCAGTCTCTGGATGATCCAATCCCACTGGACACGCAAATGTTAAGGAAGCTTCCTAGTCTGACCATGCACATGGCTCTCTGGCCATCACACTCCCAACACCACTGATTTTCACTGCTGAGACTGAAGCCTCTTCCCAGGGGGCAGCTCCAGTGGGTCCAGCTTGGCTCCCTGCACACACCATTTACACTCAGACTAGATTTTCTGACCGGTTCGACCCTGGTTTTCCCACAGCAGCATCTCAGATGTCTCATTCCATAAAGCCATTTGTTCATGGTGTAGTAACACAGAAACAGCCTGAGCTGATGTCTCCAAAGAGAGACTCCCTAGCCAAGGAACTCCATGGCTTTTATACCCTCACAGTCTACTTGTGCACAAATCTTGCTCTTCTCCTGAGGCCTCTGCTCCTACTCTCTCCCTCGGTGCCCATCCACTTGGCTGACCCCTCTGGTCTTTGTGCACTTTGTTATGCAAAGGTTTTGCAGTTCATGGCCTCTTTTCTCAGGCTCCCACCCAGATCTCAACCTGAATATCAGTCTGCATCTCCAGCTGCAGCAAGCTGCCTGCACCAGGTGTATTCCTCAACACAAGTGTGAGCTGATGGGCAGTTCCCTGACCCTGTACCCTCTGTCAGCTGGCTCTTTCAGAAGGGTGTGAGATGGTGAGGGTAACATCCTTCAGTGCAGCATTTTGCACACTAAGTGTGTTGAGGATAACATTTGGTTTTCCTTAGGTTTGGATCACCTCCTGCTAAAGGTTTCTTTACCAGCAGCTCACGTGTCTTTGTCTTGGACCTGAGCTGATTCAATCACGTTATTTCTCAGCACCATCTCCAAATACTTCTGAAAGATGGCACTGCCTTTCTTTTCCCATTCCAAGGAAAGCAGTGTGTCTCCTATTTACCTCACTCACCAGGAATTTTTCCGGAGATGCTAGTTGCGTCATACTTTAAGAAAAGTATTTATTGCCAGTGTACAGACAGAAACAGAAAGGGGCACCACAGACACAAGCTTTTGTAGTGATATCAGGGAAGATTTTCTTAAAACTGTACTAAAGAGTCCAGTAAATGAAGCTAATTCCACGTGGCAGTTGGTATTTTTTAGTTTGCCTTCAGTTCCATCAAAAAATGTCCATCTTTCTCCACTGTTCATCTTCCCTAGACCAGGGCTGGACTGTGTCATGGCTCCTGAAGTGTTAAAGGAGGTCTTCTGCATCCTGGAAATCCTATTTCCTGCTGTCAGACTAGAAAACACATCCCAAGGCTCAAGAGTTGTTTCTATGTAATAAAGATGTTGGCACCCATAAAAGATGCTGGCTTTCCTGTTCAGATGTCCAAATACACATTTAGCTTTTGTTTCGTACAGCTACCCACTTGTTTGAAGTTGCAAGCACATGCTGAGTGTTAGTTTCCTTCTTTCCTTGTTTCAAAGTGTACAGACCATGTCTGTATAAAAGTATCTCTAAGTAGGAAATCCTTCTTCCTTCCATTGTGCATCTATTGGACATGTGATCCATTTATGTAAACAAAAAGGGAAATTTTGAAAAAGTGGAAGGAAAATCCCAAACACTTAATTGAATTAACACATTTGTTGCCTTTCAGTAGATTATATTTACCTCATTTTCTAGTGTTACACTCCTGAAACTTCCCACACATTCCTGAGGGACCCAAATTTCCCCCAAGAGACTAAAGGTGTTGGATTAATCAGAGATGATTCAGATGGCCGTGTAAGCCTGGCTAGAGATGAAGTGGGCTCCATCTCATTGGAAATCACCTGGAAGACATATATTATACAAAATAAATAGAAATTCTTAGTTCATCTAGGCAGAAATAAGTTGTGAGGAGACAGATAACTGTTGGACTACTCAGAAGAGCTCTTCTGCAGGGCAAGTGCTCCAGCCACGAGGAGAGCCAGCCAGGCTGGGTAGCGATGGGCAGCCGTGGCTGCCTGTGTGGTGCTGCCAGCTGCAGCATCCGACCTTTCAGCCAGACAACACCAGGAACCTGGAGCAGCTGCACAGCCTCCAGTAGCCAGAGCAGAGCTGGCCCAGCACAGGCTGGCACGGCGGACAGCAACAATGGCCGCTGTCTTGTAGCCAAGCGTTTCCAAATGACTTTGAAGTGCATTTTTTCTTTTTCATAAATAGCTTGCTCTCTCGTTTCCCCAAAGAAGCACAGAGCATTTTTTATTTCCCAGTGACACCCATGTGCCTGTGTGCAGGAAGGAAATATCTGTGGAGGTGAGTAGGCATGGTGAGGAGTTTTTGCTCTATGCTGGTTTGTGGGAATTCATTGCAAGCCACTTGAAGGTTTTATGTAAAGTGAGTAGTGTGCTAATGCCCTGGCCTTCAGGAATATTTCAGGGCTGGGGTTTTCCATTCGTTTTACTTTTTGCTTGCTGCACATGAAATGCCAAAGAAAATTACTTGGAGGGGCCATGGCTGCACTGGCACTGAGTGTGAGCGATGTCCACCAGCCTGCCTGGAGACCAGGCCTGTGTCTGGTCAGATTGAAGAGCATGCCCAAACTGATCAGGTGCAGGCTGTTTCCAGGGCACCTGGCAGGACCTGGAAGGCATCATCTTGGCACCCACACTCCGTACAACGCCCACACATTTTTTTTGTGTGGCACTACCACACATCATGTGGCACAAGTGGTGGGCTCCAGGAGTCCAGGGCCTCGGTACGCTCCCAGCTGCTGCAGTCCCCAGGGCGACTTGGCACAGCCTGGGCAAAAGAACAGCTGAGAGAGAGGCCACAAGGATGTAACACAAAGCTTCTGATGGAATGCTGGCTGCCCAAACTGGTTCTGGAGAATATTTTGGAGACTCATGGGGCTTTAAGCTGCAGTAATTCAATATTTAAAAACAAATAGGTTCTGCCTTACTTATCCTCTAGACGATGATGTTGATCCAAAATGTTCACAGTGCCAAAGGCCTATTCAAAATGACAGGGGCTTTGAATCCTGCCTGTCAACACTGGGTCTTAACATATGTCTCCTTGGAAATCAGTGCTACAGACCTAATTTAAAAGTCACTGCTTTGGAAGAGCCCAGAAGATTTGTCTGTAAAAGAATGGCAGGACGGTACTCTGTGGCATTTCTAATCCCAATTGCTCTAAACTATAACAGGATCTGTAACGTTGTAGTTGTTCGGATGGGTGCCTTGGCAATTGTTTTCTTCTCCTGGCATTTTTCCATTGTTTTTATTTTTTGAAATGCATATATAAGAAATAATATTCTATTTTATGGAATTGGTCAGAAACTGGGGAAACAAAAATCAATTCCAGCAGGAGCTGATCCTGGTTTGAAGTAACTTCTCCCCATTGCTTTCTCTTCTCCAGGGCTGGCAGTTCTCTTCATTCCCAGGCATTCCCTTCATTCCCAGCTTGTAATGTCTGAGATGAAGTGCTATTAAATAAAATTAAATATATTTAGGAGACACAATCTACCACCTTGGTGGTATCTCTAAGAACAGGTGTTTAAAAGCCACATGAAAAAAGGGAACTCCATTTTTTCAAGTGTAGCAAACCTACAGCTATGTAATAGTTTCTGTCAAACTGAATCTCCATGTGCTACTGTTAAAACCCAGGAATCTCTTATTCATGTCCGGAAAACCCTTTTTTCTCTACTGTCTGAAAATGGAGTCTTCGTTTTAAATGATGATTTTAAAACACACCAGAAATGTATTTTCCTGCATTGGCTATTCATTCTGCCTTAAGAATATATAAAAAACAGATGGGGACTCGTTTTCTCTTACTTGGTCCAAACATTTCAACAAGTGGGTTATTTTTCTTACCAGCCTTTGGACTCCCTGCTGTTCTTAATAGGATTATTTGGATAAATAAACTGATCCAACTTTTACCCTTTACTAATCATTCACCTGAGGCAGAACATGAAGGAATTAATGGAAAGAAAGGATGTCTGTTCTGGTAAGAAGTGAGCTAATATTGCTTTACTATGGAAAGAGATAAAATTATTCTTGCCTGAAACAAAAAGTCATGCATTTTTGGCATAAATATCCGGTTTTATTTCTGCTGTAGTTCAGCAAAAAACAGAAAATGAACAGGTTGGAACAGTTTGGGAAAAAGAAAGAAGGCTTACTGTAACTACCTTATGGTTTACAGATGTTTCAGGTAGTCATATAGATATCTCCTTCGTTTCAGATTTTTCCTTGTATGATTTTGCCAGCGTTCAAACTCATTTTTCCTTTTAAGTCTTTGTCTGCCTTAAGTAGAATTGGAGGAAAGCAGAATACAGTCTAGCATACAGCAAGAGCAAGATAAAAACAAACAGGGAAACAAAACCGGTTTCCGTTATAGACAAGAAAGGAAGTAAAATAGGACAGACATCCTCGTTCTTCAGGGATGAATGAATTAGCAATACAAAGATAGAATCACCTGTATCAGTGATAGGTTTCAAAGACAATACTGAGCTGGAGATCCTGAGCAATGGAAATTAAAAGCTGAGCAGTGCTGTAAGTAACACAGGCCACAAAAGATGTGCAGGTTGAATTCACATATGCCATCCTTCAACTGCTTCCCAAGGTCTGATCATCAAGGAACTGAAGCTGTAGCAAAATGTATCAGTGGTCTGTACTTACCTTTAGGGTTAAGAATTTGATGCTGTGAATGACTGCCATGACTGAGGTGCTCTGACATGTCACATTGTGTAATGTTTCTGGCTGTGTCCTCCTTATCTGGTCTTTTTGTAGAAGGATTGTAGGTACAGTAGAAGTGATGCTATAATAGAGTGGAAGTTTGAGTGGGACTGAAGCATCCCTTGTGCCTGGTGAGTGAAGGTTTAAGTGACATTGATGTGTTGTCCCAGTGTGCAAGGAAACATGCATTGCAATCAGATGCAGCAGTGGATGAGGGAGTTTCCCACTCCATTTTGTTTCTGCTGGGCTGCCAAAAGCTCCTGTTTGCTCAGATGTGCTGGTAGGACTACTCATGAAACTCCCTTCCTCTGTTCAGTCCCTGGGAGCTGAGGTAACCAACACCTCTGAATGGAGATATTTAGACTAAGAAGGGGTTGAGATGACACTCTCCTGAGGAGCAGGACAGAGTGGTGAGGAGTGGTTTGCAGCAAGCTAAGAGCACTCATCTCTTTGGCTGTCAGCATTGCATTTGTCCTTCATATCAGGGCCTGTGAATTTGGCCCAGTAATTTATCACCCTGTAAACAAGGAGCTGGTTCCAACAGTGAATTCAAAGAGCAGGCATATAATTATAATGTTTGTACCAACTCCTTCACCTAGAACTGCATTAGGACAGTTAACTATGGCAACTGATAAACTAGATAGGTCTGTAAAAGAAACTTTTCTCAAGCCATCCTCTTATATATAAAATACTAATGAAAAACAATTCAAGTTACGGAAGAGTGAGGAGGTAATTGCACTGTACTGTAATTTATACTTATATTTGATGCTACAGAAATAAACCAAGCAGGCAGAGCAGCATATTTGACATAAGGTAGAGGAGATGACCCTACACAAGGTCATTTTTTTTCTGTATGGAACATATGACACAGCTACAATGGTGTTCTGTTTTGGATGAGAAGGGTGTGCAATGTAATTTTAATGAAATATTTAAGACCCTATTCCCAAAGTGAATGTGGTCTAATGAACACAGTGTACTAGTCACCATTAATGCTGACTGTGCAGTGACTTTGGATAAATCATTGCATCTCTTTGTGCATATGCTCATCTACAAAACATCTTCCTCACAGGTATGTAGTGAAGATTAATTAGTTAATGCTTACAGAGTGCTTTGAAGTCATAAATAAATGCAGTTATTACTTTAACAATGCTGAAGTTTTGAGATTAAGAGGGCATTTTACCCTCGCCATCCTACTTGCCAGTTGGGGGCTACAGTAACTGTCCATAAGTAAAGCACCTTTCACACAGCTGTCATCTTCTGCTAAATGTCATTATAAATCTACACGGTCACTGGCTATCCACTGTCTATGAGAGCCCAATCTTTTATAGCAATTAAGGAGTAAATTATAATAATTTTTGAAAAAATTGTACACTAGAGATGAAAATCTATTGCATGTACTGGCATGATTTGTCACTCCAAGCAAATACAGGGTGATTTTGGTTTCAATCATTCCTTCATTCTTGTAATCCACAGCACTTCATTTCCCAGGCAAACAGCAGAATTGTACCTGGACCTGGGGGTGAGATTAAAATGAAACAAGTTTGAAATTCATAGGTTTATTTCATGCCAGGTTTCTGGGAGACATTGGCATAGTTGTGTCTCTTCTGAACTTTCAGAAGAGTATACTCACCTGATGTACCTCCACTTCTTATGCTGAAGTTTAATATGCAACAGGAGATCTCTCTGGCACAGTGAAGCAATAGAAATCTTGATCAGAACTATTGAAAAAATATGCATGCCTATCTTATATATGTTGTAAGGATTCCCCTCACTACAACAGCTCATAAAATCGTACTAAAAATAGTAGAAGTTGCTGAACAATGAATTTCCATCATTTAAGTTAAAACAGACTTTGTCCCAAACTGGTTGTTAACATATATTTTTTGGTATTTTTTGCCAAAAGGAATAACAGTACCATGGAAATAAAGAGGAGATAGAAACAATTAGAGTAGTTCAACATTGTTTCTATGTTGATAAGCATACAGTTATTATCATGCCTCCATTTCCCCATGTTCTTCTGTTCTTTTGTATTGGGGCTAAGTGGATTTATTTCCACCACGAAGAAGGGAGACACACATGGAGATATGGGGAGACAGCTGTGCGTCTGGAATGGCATGAAATGCACCATGAGAAAGCAAATGGGGCTACTTTCCTTTGTTAGGAAGGATTACTAGGAAGGAAGACCATGAAAAAACCATGAGCATCGCTCACTGATGACAAAACAAACCGTGAAGCCACAGGTTTTTTGGCTTTGCTGCCATCTAGCAGAAGATGGACAGCCTGACATCCATCCACCCGCTGGGACAGAGAAGGGTATTTGGTTGCTGAGGTAGGTAGGGATAAGGTGGAGTATGGTTGAGGTCTGAGCTGGCCGTTCTGGCTAGTTGACTCTTGAAACGTGGCTTGTTTTTGGAAGAACAGACTTAGGAGCAGAACTAGCTGAGACTGATTGCTGTTGCTGGAGGAGTGAAACAGGCTGTGCTTCCCTGTTGGCACTGTTGGATTGAAGGAGAAGTGCCGCAAAAAGAACAAGACTTAGGAAAATTCAGATATGCCCTCTAAAGACAAACCTCCTCAGCAAGATAAGAGCCATTTTCCTTTCTGGGGAACAGAAAGCACTCTTTGTGTGTAGTTCACATTTAATAATAATCAGTTAATAGTATCAGTCACCCAGATCAAGGTTTGGTCAAGGCTCATGCTAAAAAAATCCTTTAGCTTCTAACACGTTTCAAGCAAGTCATTAGCTGATTCTGAGTGTATACTGCTTTATCATCTGAACGGTCTTGAGCAAAGCTTAGTTACGTAACGATCATGTTAGGCTCCTAAATGAGTTTCCTTTCCTGTAATTACTTATCCTCCATCTTCCCTCTTTCTTGCAATCTCATTTTCTCCTGCAGCCTATGTTCCTTTTGCAGGGACAGATAACTATGTCTTGCAGACAGTCATTTATGGTCTGTGTTCATTAGTTCACAGGCAAAGGAAGCAATGCAGACTGTACACCGATTTTCCCTTTGTGCAATGGAAACTGAACATTTATTATGGTTTTGTTACTGAGGGGAAGTTCAATTGCTAATGTAACACAGGCTAAAATTTGTGGAAAGAAATGTTTCATGTTCTGGAACAACTGAACTCATATATGTTTTCCTGGGAAGGAAAATATCAGCTAAACCTGAGTTGAGGTGTTCTTGTGAGGCTGAGAAACATTATGATAATGTTGTGTTTAGGCTGAGACTAAGGATTAATCAGGTCACTGAGCCTGAATTTAAGCTTTAAAAGAAACTGAGACAAGTGAAATAGAGGACTATACATACAAATAATCCAGGTAAGTTTGCCCTGTACCTGTGTTCTGTATATCACTGAATATAAATAATTTTCCTGCCAAATCTGATTAGATGGAATTTTTAAAAGATAAAGTGAGAAGTTTTATTCCCATTCTTCTTTTATTGGATATCACAATATGGCAAAGGACATTTGCCTGTGAGGAGCATATGAGGCCCACACTCAGCTGAGTTTCTGTGATGCTGCTTTTTTCTAGGGTTTATGAATTCAACAGTAAGTTACATTCTAGGTCTCTAAATTACATTAGATGTCATATGAATGCAAACATATGTTAAGTCGTTTAAGAAATGCCTTGGGGAGGGGATGTTGGCCACCCTTCCATGCTGGAAGGGCGTGGGCATGCCTTGCCTTCCTCAGAGGAGCTGTCAGCTGAGCAATCCTCCTCAGCCAAGCATGGGGGAACTCTCAAGGGCAGAGAGCTGTTTCACACTTTCAGCACCCCCAGAGCCACAACCCTTCTCCTAGTGCTGTGCATCAGGGTATCACTTGCCAGGGCCTGTGGCTAGTGTGGGACAGACATCACCACATGAACATCCACTTCAGAGTGCTGGGCTGATGGGCTGGAGGGAGGGAGCTGGGGACTGAGGGTGTCCAAGAAACCATCATGGCCCATCAGGATGCATGGGCTGCCCTGGGGAAAAGCCTGGGTACTGTGGGACTATGTCCTATCCTATACACTACAGGAGCTGGGTTCTCCTCATCTTAACTTTGCAGCAGGGATATTTTAAAGTGATTTTATTTCACAAACCTTCTTCACTATTCCTTTTCCCCAGGTCCAATAGATGGGAAGGGAGTGGTGTCTCTGCTCAGATATGCCCCAGTATCCGGCCCTGAAGAGCTCACCCCACTCGTGTGGTGTCTGCAGTGCAGTGACATGAATTGCATGTGTTCTTTGTGGGGCTTGGCCTGGCAGAGTTCCATGGTTAGCCTCTGCTCCTGATTAAGAAGGAAAATATTCATGTATGCTTGGGTAAGAAAAATGACCTTAACCGAGAGAAAATGAAAGAGTAACTTCAAAATAATTTTTAAAGCATGTTGTCAGTGTCATCAAATAATTGTTTTAAATCCAGTTAACTCAAACAGAGTATTTTGTCAAAATGAGAGTGTCTCAATGCTGCAGAAATGTACATTTAACCCCTCTAAATGATACCTTTGTAGCAGTACAATTACAAATAAAAGCCAGGTCAAAATAAATTGATTTTTACATCAACACAACTGATGCCTTTACTATCGTTTCAGTCTTTCTGAAGTCCACCCCAATGAACGTTTCCTTTATGAACTGGGAACTCCTAAAAACTCTAGAGAACATTCCTTTTTTATATTCACCAAGTCCAAACTGGTGGAATTTGTGTTGTCTTTGAAAGAGAGTTGTATGTGCTAATCTAAACCACCCTCTAAGAGCAAAGAGTTTGTAAAGTAAAGTGCCAATCAGATTCAAAGAAAGTAGAGTTGTGTGCATGCTCCTTATATTATTCTGACTGATGGCTTTATTAAATCACTCATGGCCCTGTAAGCACTTTCTGTGATAATTTACTTGCAGCTGGTCTGGTGATGGGAATGGAGCATGGATATTTTAGTGCATTCTCTTAAACTGTAGGATCCTGTTGGTGATGCTGTGAGCATACTTTAACTGGAGTTAAATTTTCAGGGCAGGAATTATGTTTTCAGATGTGCATATCATGTTATGGGTTCAGTACACAATCTCAGCATGCCTTTCTTGCAAGCAATAAATGCAGCCAACTAGAGGAGGCAGAGTTGTGTCTTTTTTTTTTTGTAGAGAGTGTAAGGTATTGCCCAGAAAAGGACAGTTTGTCCAACCAACACAGTTAGCTGAAATAAATTTACAAAAGTCCAGTATTAGATTATTAATTTATGGGCTACTGATAAGTGACTAAAAGCAGAGAAGAGCAAAGCTGCCCAAACCACCACTCTCTCTGTTATAAGTGTGCATTTACACCTTCTAACATGCATTGATGATACCCATTCACTCTTCAGTGTGTTTTGTTAATTCCTTTTAAAATATCATCTGGTTTTGCCCAGAAAAGAAGAAGGTAGACCTTTTTCTAATCTCCTCTCCATAATGCTTTCACTTCCTCACTCAAACCAACTGCTCTTTGTGTGCAGATAATGGAATGGACAGTTAAGTTTCCAGCAGTGCCTTACATGTTCAGGAGATGTCAGTTAGTCATGGAACAGTCATGGAATGATGCTCCAGAATGCACAGTTTTGAAGCATGATGTTACCCACACTGAAACTGTTTGTTCTCTCATGTAAAGACTGATAACTTTGTGGAAAAAATGTCAAGGCATATCAAGGAAAAGACTTTCCAAAAACTCTCAAAAGCTGAAAGCTTTTAAAAAATGTTTTCCAGAAAATTAAAAAAAAATTGCAGAAAATGTGAGAAATGACATCTTTCACTCCAAGATAGAAACCATGAGCAGAAATAGAAATGACTGTCTGTGCTCCCCTGCTGTTGAGATATTTCCAGTCTCAGAATTTATGGCTGCTTGAGAAAACTCCTATCTGGGTAGAAGAGCAATAAATATAGGGAAAACTAGAAAAGATTCCAAGACAGTATCATCTATGTTATTTAAACTGTTTGGAAACTGGAAAATACCCGCTCTGTTTATATCATGCATATATTTAGTTTCTTGCTTACTAAAGAAAGCTGAAATCACTCACTGTTTTTTGGAATAGGATCACTTAGTAATGCTCGGGAAAAGAGTAGGGAGCCTTTAATGATAGAGATGGTCCCTGGAGGCAGGAGTATCATTTGATCCTTGGCACAGACAGGGTCTGACATCATCTGAGACCAAAACTGCCAGGTTAGTAGCTATTAGCTCTACATAAAGAGGCAGCCATTATGCACCTTAACTGTTGTTAGAAATTCCCATCCAACAGAATAAATGCCCAGTGCACAGGTTATACTTGACACATATCCTGAGGAAATACATGGACCTGCCTACAAAGAGGGGGAATGAGAGCGGGCACCGTCAAGTTGGCTTCACCCAGAGACCTGTTTTATTCTTGCAGTTGAGGTATTGTCAGCAATACTGCATTTCTAGGAGCATCTTGTGCATTCATTCCAGCTGGGGACAATGCTAGTGCTTGTCAGAACTCCAGATTAAAGCACTGACTTGCTCAGGGTGCTTCTATACCTCCCCTATGCAGAACTGTATGTCACGTACACATGCAAAAATATAACCCCAAGAATCCCCCAAACAACATTTTAGTTAAAGTATATTTGGGTTATGAGCTTATTTGGGTCTAGAGTGCAGCATTACAGATTTCATTGTTGAAGGCTGTCATCAATTTGGGGTCACTTGGTGACAGTTTTTGTGGTGCAAAACTGAGTAGCTCTAGGTTTTCTGCTGCTGGGGACTTGGGGTGGTTAAAGTGGAGCAAAGAAAGCTTCTTACTCAACCTCACAGGCGGTATTAACTTAGAAACCAGCAAGTTGTTCATGTGGACAAAGTCTGGCAGAACTTGAATGTGTCTGTACTTGTGTAGTGAAGGATGCTCCCACTTGCTTGTCCTCTGAGATCCCCACTATTGAGATGCATCTGTGTCTAGGACTTTCAAGAAATTGTCAGTTTCTTAGGGCAAAATAAACCTTTTTAGTTCTCTGTCTGGAGAAGGTGTCTGGAAGAGGAATCAGCTGCAAGTGCACTAAGAACTGCGACAGAATGGAGTTGAATAGATGATGAGGAGCACTTCTAGCCAGGCTGTTAGCAACTCCTGCAGACTATTCCACTTCTATTTCCCTATTCTTATCTTTCTGAAAAAATATCAAGCCTTAAGTAGCCAAACAGTAATTTTATAGGGAAGTGGACTTCATCTATCTGTTTTAGCTAGAAAACCCATTTAGCACTTTTCTCAGCTCTTCAAATACAACATACTTGGTATGGCTATAAATGTGATTTTCCTGGCTGCAGCAGATTGTGGTTTGGGCATGGCAGTGCTCACAGGCATTTGTTGCTAAGTAGAAAGGTTGCTTAGCTTCATATCAACTGAAATATTTTCAGTGTGTACAGCTCCCATTGCAGATGTGAATATGGCATAGACTCAGAAGCTATGAACATCTTGTCACACTTTGCTCCAGGGACAATGTGTTGATACAACAGAATTTAATTGAGAAAAATGCAGTGAGATAACAATCTTACATGATATGACCTTACTGCAGGCATTAAAAAAATACAATGAGACACCTCAGCCTAACCAGCACCCTGCTAAGATATTTTTCTTGGGCATTAATTTTCTTTGCACCTCCAGATATATCCGTTGTCCTGTAGTCAGAGAAATCAGTCCCACAGGCCTCACAAAACTGAAAGCCTTAGGAAGCAGAGATCAAAGCAAGCTCTTTTTACAGTTTTGCTGCTTATGCAACAAACACTTTCCTTGTAGTGTGCCATAATATGAATTCTGATGTATTTCCAGTGATATTTAATCCAGGTCCAAAGCAAGAATTTTTAATCTATGTTACAGCATGACCAATGTTCCAATAGGATGACTCATTCCTCCCTAAAATCCCCTGGAACTGGGTCACTATGCAACAGGGTATTCACTGAAAAAATCTACTCCCAAACAGCAACCCAAAACTACACAGTTGAATTGCACACTGGTAAAATTAGGAGGTGATTGTGGTGAGGCTGAATGCTGAATCCATTAGATTGAGAGTTTAAAAAATATCTCCAGTGTTTTATATATAGATATGTATGGATATTTTACTCATAGTATAACTTTTACTATCTTGAGACAAAGCACAAAAAGTTTTGACTCATCTAACCACAAATGTGATTTATGGATTCAAATTGATCTATGAATGTCTGTTGACAGAATTCATCACTTACCTAAACTAGAAAAAGTTTTATTCTGCAATTCCAGTAGAATCAATGATTCAATAATATAGGAAAAAAAAAAAAAAAAGATTTTTACCCTTTATTTATGCAAGTTCAACCATAATGCAACAAGAACTCAGTAAAATATAGCAGAAAAGTTCCTGAGAAGAGACTGACAGAGATTCATTTGATTTCTTAAAAAGTAATGGGGTCGCATACAAATGTGCTGAAGACAGTATGGTGTGGAGCAGTCCTCTGTTATCAGAAGGACTAGATGAATTCTCTATTGTTTTTTTCATGGACTGCTGCAGTGAGGTAAATTCCCTCTCCTCACTTTCAGAAGCTTCTCTGTGTTTCCTGTATATCAGAATTGCTGATTTCTAAATGACAGCTTGGGACAAGGAAGAAAGGACTGTCCCTGTAGAGGTGATACAGTTAAGTTCCCTTTTTAGTCCCATCTCAAAGGATGTGAGTGCACATCCCTGACATGGGAGTCCAACTTCTCCACTCCCATAGAAGCTAATGCAGGGTTGTCAGTCCTAGAGAAAATTACCCCCTGAAGAAAGATGGGTGGGTGAGGGGACTTGTGCCCCAGAGGGCTATGCCTGGACAATTGTGCCACTTTCCAGGCAGCACATTTATGGATTTACTTCAAGTTATAACATCTTCTCCATTTTACAGAACATAATTAGGATGTGCATCGGGTTTGCAATGTGGAGAGTGATGGGACCCATCAGAATATGTCAAAATGCAATGATATAACAGGAATACATGGGAGAAGATGTTCATACGAGGGGCTCTTTTGGAGATATGGTGTGTTTGACACAAAGGGTTTCACCCGGAGTTAATGCACACAGGCAGAGGCAGCTCTGTCTCCAGCTATTGTACAGTGCTGGCTGATCCCCAGAGCTGTACCAGATAACGCAATCCCATAGAAGACCAGACGATCAGTTTCAGGGTACTGGAATGAGAAAACATCGCAGTGTAATACTCAGTGATTGATTGGTTGGATTTGCTGACATTGTTCACTCTTTGCAGAACCGTTTCTGAAGTTGCAATCACCTCAGATGTTTCATATCTTCCCAGGTTGAAACGGAAATTGCCTAGCTTCTATTCCGGTTCAGCTGTAGCTGACTGGCTGGCTGTTGTTACCACAAATGCTTCTGAATTTCTTTCCTTATTCTCCTCCTCTGTAGCATCAGTTTCAGTTTAGCATCTTGTCCTCCAAAGTGTTTTCAATGTTTTTTTTCCCCCTGTCATATACAATTTCAAGCTGCTGTAAACAGGTTGTATTGCTGGTGAGCGGACAGGAAACAACTTGAAAGGATAAGAAGGACATAGAAAAATTAATTCCCTTTAGAAAAGAGCTTGAGTATCATCAACTGTAGTTAGGCAGGTATTTGCATTTCCAGTGTGGCAATTAGACCCTGCAACACTGGGCTGTTGGAGGGATATGCAAACTTCTTATAAGACAGCTTTCTGTTGAGCAGCTAAGAACAAAAACCCATCAGTTCTAGCAAATGCTCTGACTCTGCTAGAAGAGACATTTAGCCAGATGTAGTAGGGCAGAACTCCCCTTGTGCCCCCAGGGTGGGTCACTGTTCAGTGAGCAGTGGTGCTGCCACCACCCCACAGATGGCTGTGTTCAACTGGTCCTGGTGAGTACGCTGCAGAGAGTGACCACAGATCCTCTAGCTGGAAAGATATTTAATGCATCTCTTCATGCTGCTAGTCATTGATCCAAATGTCCTCTGTTGGAAGCACTGCTGAAGGGGGAAGCTCTTTTTACTCCCATCTGGTTATGATTAATCTTCTCAGCCAGGCTCCCTTTGGCCAAAGAGGAGCCCAAGACAAGAATGGTCTGTCTCCCTCTTAATTACACTGGTTTAACAGAGAAACTCTAGTAATTAGAGCACAGAGATACCAGTAGGTATATGTGAACATGGTGTCAGTTTACAAGGTGATGTGTGAAAGCTGATTCAAGCCTGTACAAAATCTCTTTCTCATTACAGAGGTGTAATTAATCACTTTGTCTCATTAGCACACTATTGGATTAAACAGAGTCCTTTTAACCTTCCACCCTATCTTGGAATCTACTCTAACACAACAGAAGCCAGTCTCTTTCAGAAAATATGATCAAGCTTTTGCATCTGTATGGACATGGCCGTGTAGAATTAAGTTAATTCTAGCCTTTTTATTATTCACTTGAACTTAAATGACATGTTAAAATCATTGACTTGGAGACATCCCTGGTCTGGACATTGGCTAAAATGAGAGACTCAGCTGGTTGAGTCCAAGGTGGGCTCCCTTGCTGATAAGGGCTGCTTGTTGGTGCCTCATAGCCCTGCATGGGGAGATATTTCAGGGAGGGATTTCTGCTACTTGTCTTTGCATCTCATTTTTCTTTTAATATTGGCCAAGCAGAATTCCTCCTTGAAAATGAAACAGAGGAAATAAGTATGACCCAGTTTTGCATAGAATTACAAAAATAACATTTTTCTGGGCAAAATCATAATCCAGACCAAGGCTTTCTGAGCCTCAACAGACTTAATGGTATGAACCTTTGAGATTCATTTTGCTCTCTTTAATTAAGCTCATGTCTTGAGAAAGCCAAGGGGAAGATTAGAGACATGTTTAACAAATAACAAATGGCAAGGACTTTGCTAGGAAAGAGCTGGTGGTCTGGTGCTTTCTTCCTGTCCGCTGTTTTTTCAGAGATAACAATTCACTAGAGTTGTGCAGGACTTTGCAGCTTGCCTTAACTTGAAGAGATGTCCGGAGAGACTCTTAACAGGGCAGGAGGGAGGCTGGCGCCTAAGTGAATCCTTTTATCCCCTGCAGAGGCTCCTGGAGCTCAGCCCCAGCTACTCTGGCAGGGCATTGCACAGCTATCTGATTATACCAAAATACATTCCCTGAAACATTTTTTCCTGTTTAATTGTGTATGTTGGGAAGAGCTTTTGCTTTCTCAGCCTCTTAAAATACTCTTTTTTTTCTAATGCATTTGAAATATTTTTGTAAATGTGTTATACACATAATGGGCTTCAAACTGTGTGATTGTTGCCTCATGCTGATGGAAAGGAATCTTACATTAAAGATCAATAACCACACAGCAAGGGAAGGTCACACCAAGACCATCAGGCTTGTACTGCAGGAGCACAAGGGCAGGTTTTGATGCTATACCAAGCTAGTAGGATCTAACATGTCCAAATAATGGGATGACCCAAGCAAGGCTGAGCAAAAAATCTCTAAATTATTTTCAAAATTATTTTCAAATCAATGAATATATTGTCTGACTGTTTCTTAACACCTGCTCAACAGAGCTGGCCCCTGCCTTCTTTCTACCTCCCTCCACATCCACAAGCTAGATCCTCAGCTCTAGTGAGGCCAGGTGAAATTCCTGGTTGGTTGACATTTCTCCGGATTTAGAGAAGTCAAAGACTGCTTTGCTCAGTATTGTGCAGTAGATGATGGGTAGAATTAAGGACTCCAGAACCAGGAAACTGACCCTGCTCCACTTGAAGCCAATGTAGATCAATGTTGAATCCACTGGAGCCACTGGCATTGTGTTACTGTAACGGCAGAGAAGAATACAAGTGCTTGAGTGTTTGCCACTTAGGCCTAGAGTATCTGTAGAGACATTTTTAAGCAAAATCTTCCAAACATCCTACTTTCAGTGCAATAGGAAAGAAAACACTAATGTAGGCGAAGTGTCAAGTGGGGGATTTTGTCATTTATTGGGGCAAACCTTAGAGCAAAGCTCCAGTCAGCTCTTCCCTAACATCTTCTACCTTATGTTCATTTAATTCTTGGTGCATTTCAGCACAGAACTAATTGTTACTAGTTAATCAAGATTTTGAAGGGGTGTAGGGTGATTGAGTTACATGCTGATTGGTTATCAGTGAGATGCAGAGACTATGAAGACACAAAGCATTTTTCTTACCACTGAAGAGGTGGCTGCCCGAATAAGGGAGGTGTTTCTCTTGGGAAAATTTATGGTGAAATCTTTATATTTGCTTCTTATTTTCTAGGCTTTAAATGGTTTCCCTTTTCTTCCCCAAAGATTAAACCTGGTCCAAATTGGCCCATTTCAGCAGCTGTTACAGGCACTTACCACGATACAGTATTTCACATATATTGATGTTATGTTTGGTCTCACTATAGTGCCTTTGCTACCACACCATGCTTTGGAGATAAGAGTGCAAACTGCTGGTTCACAGCTGTCAGTTTTGAAACAAGAAAGCAGCTGTTGGAAAAAAAAACAAGTTTCATGCTCCCCTCCCACCCAGATTTGGTATATCATCTATGAAATTACACTGTTGTCACATCCAAGGTGAGAAATATCCAGCCAGAGGCAGGGGAAAGGCGTAGAAGTCTGGCATCTCACATTCAGGGCCAAAATAAGAACTTATTTATTTGGAAAATGCTGTAAAACAGAGGAGCTCCAGCTGAGGCAGAAGGTTTTGTCTCAGGAGGTCCCCTGGTTTCAGACTTGGAAGTCACAGTATTTTGTGAACAAGCCATGCAGTCTTTTGCCACCCATGAACAAAGTTACCATGGCCTGCAAGGGGAATTGAGGAAGGCTTCACACTCTCAGATCTTAAGCTGGTGCTGACTGACATCATTAGAATTAATTTAATCACTCTAGGAGTCCTTGGAGAAAGTGCTTGAAAAAATATCCTAAATTCTCCTCGCATTTCTGGTGCAATAAAAGAAGCTGGAAAGAAGCCGGACAATAATGCTTCCTGTACACATGGAACTTCTCAGACAATCGCAGTCAGCATGGCTTGAATTTGCCTCAGTTGTGTGCAAAGCCTTTCTTCTCCCTGCTTTACTTCTCAAGCCAATAACTTTTAAATTAAGCAGGCCTTGGAGCCTTGCTTAGGCACTCTGGGCTGGAAGGAAAAGGCTCTGCCATGACCAGGCACCTCTCAGGAAACCCTCCTTGTTGACCAAGACAGCTGGTAAAGACCTGCTTCCCTGGACATGGTGGGAGCAGGCTTTGCTTCGCTGCCTGTTGGAGGCTTCCCTTTTGCTTGCCTCTGGCTGGGTTTGCTGGCAGTGCTCAACACCTTCCACGACCAGGGGGTGACACCAGTCTCGCAGCTGGCTCTGGGCTGCCCAGCCCCTGCTGGGAAGCGTGAAGATGTTCATCCACAATGGTACTGCTTGTTAACTTCTCTTTCTTATAGAGAGAACTGAACCAGATGGAGTTTGGTGTGCTCCCCTGACTACATTTACTTCAAAAAAAGGGACTTTTAAGCGTACCAGTGAGGACAAAAGCTGTTGGAAGCAACAGCCCTGCTCCTCCTCAAGGAAAGTATGGTCATGGTCCTGTCAGCAGAGCTGGAGCAGGGTTAGGGCTTTTTAGTGTTTCTCATAGTGTATTTAATCTTATTAAACTTCTAATTTTTCCTGTATCAATTGTATTATTGTTGGAGTAGCAGGTCAAAAAAAGTCCAAAAACTACACTGAGTGAGCTGCTGAGTTTTCCTTTTAGAAATGAGTTTTGAGGATCTCAACCCTTTGCAACTCATTTTGCAACTGCTGTCGTGACATGGGACATTAACTCACATCTCTTTACTCCCAGTGAGTGGTAAGGTAGCAATACTGGGCTTGCTGAAATCAGTAGTGAACCTGCTGTTGATTTTAATGGAAGCTGTACCTTATGCATGTGGGATTAGTGAAGGGCAGGAGAAAGGGAAATGGAAGCCACAGGTCTGTGGCTGTGTTGTCCACTTGTTCTTTCCAAGTAGCTGCAGCTGTAAAGACACAAAGCAAGCACCAGCTCCTCGGGTGTCGGTGGCTGCGCTCAGGCAGGCATTGCTGCCATCCTGTGGAGAGTGGGACCCAGGGACAGCTGCAGGGACATGGGGGTCCAGGGAGTGTCCGGGCAGGCCCTGTGGCGGTGCTGGGATGGGCTCCCACGGTGGCTACCTGGGGACCACCTGACATGGCTTTGGGCCAGGGCTACCCCGTCTTGCCCTGGCCTGCTCCAGGACTTTAAGAGCCAATTTACATTACACTGGTCCTTATGCTTGCAAAAGCTTGGTGGGAATTGTGTCCATGCTGCATGAAACAGCTGGATGCTGGAGCCACTGGGGCAAGCTGTTGCCCTTTACCAGTCCTTCAATGCCCACATCCAACAGGGACTGTTCACCTGGACACATGGTGCAGGAATATTTGTTTTCAAGGGTGTCCATGAAAGTCCTCCATTCTGAAATCACAGCCTCAGTTTTAATTTCATTTTTTATTCTGTATAAGTTTAATATTTTGCTAGAAGATAGTATAAAAAAAAATATTCAACCCAACAGTGTGATTGGAGTAAAGCTATATGCAGACAGGTAAACAGGTAGCTAGATAGCAGGAAAAGCAGGACATCTAATCACTGAAGGACAGTTATAAACAGCAATAAAATTATTATCTATATTAAACTAGCAGTGCAAAAAAAAAAACAAACGAAGCAGCTTTACATTAAAAATACAGCTTTTTAAATATAGAAATAGCACCAATTTACAGAAGACAATCAGAAATGTAAACGTGGCAGATAGATTCAAGTATAAGTTATATGCTCAGCCTCCTCAACAACTGTCTTGGGACAGAAAGGTTTCACAAACCCTGCAGAACTTCCTGGGTATGCACTTTGCCTCAGTGCAAATACAAATTTTGTTTTTCTGAAGCTACTTTGCTGATGAGTTGTTCCTATTTTATTTAAATTCTTAGCTTTCAGTGAAGATAAAGATAGGAAAGGCAAACCCATTTCCTCTTGACAAGCAACTGCTCCCCCTCGCCAGTCTAGTTCAGCAGTTCGGATACAGAAAGTAGCTGCCCGACTGCTTCAGTGGTCCCGCTCTATTTCAGTGAGAATTCTGCACTGACAAAAACAAGACAGCATATCAACATCCTTTTTCTCCCAGGCTCAAAATCTGCTTTCACAACCATGACCCACTGGAAAGGGAGCCAATCATCATTTCCAGACCTGCTGTATTTACAGAAACTCAAAACTAGAAGCAGAAATTGGAAACTGAAAATCCATTTTCACTCCCTGCATTTTCAAGTATAAAGTTAGTTATGGCACACAATAACATTACTGACAAAGAAAGGCAATTTTGGTGATGATGCTTCAGCCGGAGCAAAGAGCCAATATTAGCTCTAATCCTCCTCCCTGCTCCCAGCTGCCATTTCACTAAAAGGCTGCACCATACTGGAGGGAGAGAAAAGGCTTGGAGAAATAGCACCCACTGTTTTCCCTGGAACCCTAGCAGTCTGTTCCTGCCCCAGCAGTAACACATGCATGCCAGCAGAAGTGCAGGGGCAGTACTGTGCTAGTTACACACTGCTTTCAAAGCAAAATTAAGCTAAGTGGGTGTACAAAACAAATAATTCAGAAGAAAAAACTGTAAACTTTCATAACTGTAGTGTCATTAAAATATAAAAAAAATTAGCAGTCTGAAGATGTCTCTTTACCACCCCTGAAATTTCCTATCATAATTCTGCTGTAGATTTTCTTTCAATGAAGGCTAACCAAGCCCTCTCAAAAACCTGTTATTGATCTATTCTAAGAGAAGGCCACATTACTCAAACTCTCAGCTTCACTAAAATTATTTCTTAAATTCCATTTTCATAATACATTTTGTTATAAAAATAAAACACCCTCCTCAAATCCCCAACTCCTAAAGTCCTAACCTCCCTTGACCAACAAAATAGCACATCCAAGAGTGCATCTACCCTTGGAAAATCAACACCAGTACCAAACAGAGTGCTGATCATGCTGGCCTGACATTTGCTAAAAGTGCAGGCTAATGTGATGTCAACAGCAACACTGTCTTTTGAACAGGAGACAGCACAAATTTGATTGTAGTTTGCTACATGAATGAAAACATACCCAAACATAAGAGCATTAACTCTTAAAATTGTGTTCTATATTGCTAATAGCACCATTATTTGAGGACTCTGAATGTTAAGATTTTTCTTCCTCATTATCTTCTCCTAGGGTATACTGATAATTTTTTACTATTTTTTAATATTATTTTAAAACTCAAAGCTCCTGCTCTTTTTAACTTCTTTTTCTGGTTTAGATAGGTAAGATCTCCCTTGTCTTCCCAACGTGCTCAAATGAACTATTAACTAGTCACAAAATTCCTGTAAGTGAAGAGTTAGGCACTTAAGTACATACCCCTTAAGTACACTTAAGTAAACAGCTAAGTAGGCACTTAATAGACTCAGGTTAGACTGAATCTAATAATGAGTGAGGTTAATGACTTATCAGTATTCCTTGGTCATAAAGTTTAGACTGGATATTCAAACAAGAGATGAAATCCTAGCACAGTCCTCTCAGTGGCTTGCCACTCTAAAATCACTTAGTCAAACCTGTTTAAGGATTCAGGTTTTGTATTCTTTACATCTAACTTGCATATTTTGCTCAAAGTAAAAAAAAAAAAAACCCAACCAACTGAAGGACCAATACAGTTCATTAACACAACTATAAAAATGTTAACATTCACAGTTATTTTGGTCTTAATATTTTTCACATGTATACATTCAATCATACTGTGTTATTATTAGGTTTTTCTAACCACAAGTGCTGGGCAAATTGTACAACAACCAACTGACATTCAAGTAATCCTACCCTGAGAAAATCTGTTATTCTGAAACTGCAAAAATCCTTTTTTGCACTAATCCCACTCCAACATACAAAATAAAAAGCAAGAGGCTGCACTGCAGAGGCAGGATTTGACAGATTGGAACCAAGGAAGCAGTTGCTCTCACAACTGCAAAAGTTTATAATTTTCACCACAGATTTACTCAGGGTAAGTAGAGTACATGCAAATAAAATGCTTACCCTGGATAAGTGCTAGACATCTCACTTAAAACCATGAATAAAGAACCCCTGGGGATTCCAAAAGAATCTGTTTGCATCTCCTCACAGAAACAGAATTTTCCAAATTAAAATCAGATTTACAATTTGATGCCCACAAGGCTGCGTGAAGCATGGAATCTGAATTCAAATCAGTAGTGAAGGAACAATTCATTACTGGATTTCAGTACCAAGGGTGATTTTGAAGAAGATGGCTAACAGAACCAGTGGGTGAATAGATAGCAGGGAAGCATGCCAAAAGGGGTGACATTTTAACTTGCTCCTCTTGCCAGGTAAGAGCTTGTTCTCTTGTAATTGATACAGGGTCCAAGGACAATCTGCCCACCCCTTGCAAAGAGGAGAATTAGTCAGGGCTGGTACTAGAGATTTCCAGTCTCCTCTGCACAGAGCTGGCATTTCTGGTTTGGTTGCCTTCATTTTTCTTCCATGCCACAGGGTCTCCAAGACTTCCAGGAGTTTTGAAAAACGCCTCGTGATGTGCAGGACGAATGTTCTTGGGAGTGAGAGGCGCAGACGAAGGCTGTTTGTGAAACAAACCCAAAGTGATTCGGCAAGGTTTTCTCAGAGCCTATACACAAACATGCAAACAGAGGACAGCTGGGAGACATTAATCCCTGTACCCTGCTACTCGAGGTCACATACCCTTTCAGAAGCTCCATGTGAAAAGCTATGGGCTTTGCCCCTGCTCTTCATTCTGGAACTGGATGCCAGTACATCACTGCTGGGAGATGAATGCCTTTATCTCACTTCCAACTTAAATTTTTTCATGATTAGTTCATACTCATTTGTTCTTATGCCAATCTTGTCCTTTAGCTTAAATGGCTCTTTCCCCTCCTTGATGTTTTACTCACTTTTGTTATTTGTTACCATCAAGAGAAATCAAAAGTTAGTCTTCTAAACCCTGCCCACTTGTCTTTTAAGTACCACTCTATTGTAACCTCTGATGTTAGTATCTGTAATCAGATTGGCTGCCAACCAGGCTCTTATTGCAGCCTTTTTCTAATCTTGAAGAAGATAAACATAATGTTTATAATGGTTCCAAATGTTTGATCTATTTTTCACTGAATTAGAGAATAGGAAAACAAATCACAGATTTACAAATGTAAGTTGAATTAGTGCCAAAATGTCACTGCTCATAGTTGTAAACACCAAGGTAACACAGTATGACATGACTGTGTCATTCATTGTATTTCAGACAAATGAGTCCTCCCTCACTTCTGAATTTCTCAGGTTTTTTTACCTAAAAGTCTGGTTCTATAGTAGATTTTTAAAAATACCTTTATAAGAAAAGATCAACAATCCCACAAGAATAATTGTTTTCTCTCAGCTCTGATGCTGCTATTACTTTTCCATTACATACGAAGAGAGATCAGAACAGGGCTGAGGGGATAACCCAGGACACTACTACCTGAAAAAGTGTTGCAGCCACCTGACTCTTGATTTCTGACATACAATCCTCCTGTTCTCCCAATGTTTTTCTGTAGCCATTGCATAACACATATGACACTGTCAGATGGGGGAAAAACTCCTTAGATTGCTGGAAGATTTTAGAATTTCTGTAAGAGATCTAAAACTAACCACTTCACTGTTCAGGGCTAAATGTGCTATGCTGGGCTATGACTTCAACAGCATCCCATGCCCTGTGCTTCTGCTCTAAGATGGACACACACAGGCGAAGTGGAAGACATCAGCTCTCAGTGTGCCAACTCTGCACTGACACAGCAGCAGCAGCTTGCGGCACAGGCTGCCGTCAGGCACCTGGCACAGCTCTTTCATCCCCACTTCTGTTCACCTTTCCCCCTTACCTGCTGCAGCTTCAGAAGGGTCACTGGGTGTCCCATACACACTGGGGAGTCCAGTTTAACAGCACTGCAAGATCTTGTAAGCACAGGACTCAGGTGCAGAGCAGGTTGAGCCGGCTGCTGTGGATCCACTGAAGGGGCGGGTGAGACCTTGGGGGTGACAACAGCCGTGGTGCTTATGAAAACAGGGGTGGTGGATGCCAGGCTGGACATACTGAAATTCATGGAAGCAGCAGCTGAGAAGGAGCCATCGGGAACTGGGGACAGAGGACTGGTG
This sequence comes from Lanius collurio, assembly GCA_020086605.1. NCBI lineage: Eukaryota > Metazoa > Chordata > Aves > Passeriformes > Laniidae > Lanius > Lanius collurio. The sequence goes on along the minus strand of JACBWW010000005.1, from coordinate 19,390,709 downwards.
AATGAGGGAGAACAGACGAGAGGGAAGGAAGCCAAGGCTGCTGATGGCATCATGACACAGGGTACACTTAGAGAAGGCAACTGGTTCGTAGCCAGGCTGATGGCACCAGGGGCTTGGTTTGCAGAGAACAGGAAATTAAAACTGCTTAATCCTAAACCAAAGAGAGAAAAAACAAAGCATTAATAAACTTGAAAAAGGGAATTAAACTACTGTAACTTCATCTAGAAAGTCTGACTAGGAAGTAAACTATGACAAAATAATAAAAAATAAGGAAGAAAACTGTCACAAGCCCCTGACTCTTCTGGCCAGCTCCCTTCTTTATCTTCCTCCCTTTTCCCCCTACTTGTCTATTCACTGTACCTGCATCCATTTACTTTGGCCATATGAAGTACCAACCACACCCCTTGCTGTTTTCTGCATCAAACTTCAATTGCAAGAATCATCCTGGCTAAAGAAACTTTTTTTTCACTAACTGGAATCATCCTCTGCTATATGAAAAGATATACATTGCTTTTAATGAGGGGAAAAAAAAAAACAGGCAAATCAAACCGAACAAATGGGAGACACCCAAAAAGATATATCACAGAGGCATTAATTTTGCTGAGAACAGCTGAACTACTATGTCAAAACAGAAGCTGCTCTGGCTCCCAGTTTGTCTGACCTTCCAGGTTCACCAGGTTCAGCATTTTCTAACTCAGCATCTCCAACCTAAGAGAAATGCCATAGATCCCACTCTGTCACAAGCAAATCAAAGACCAAAGCAGTAGTCATGGAAATCTGCCACACATGTCCTGTTCCCACAAAGCAGTCATCCGCTGCACACAAACACGGGCACAAAACATGGTGGACATGAAATCCTATTGCAGTATTTCAGCTGCTTCTGCTCTATCCTCATGGTGTCATATAAGCAGGATTGGATACATTCCCAGTGCCTTGGGTTTTGGGGGTTATCCTGATAATGCATGTTACAAGACAGTACAAAATTTGAAGGTGATTAAATTCATACACTCAGGGGAATTCTGCTGTTCTATATTGGCCACTTTACAGCCAAATCCAGACTTCCAGCTCCTTTAGGTTTTGAATGCTGGATAAGTGTCTTTTTTTGCTGCACATAATTCAGGCATGTAAATACCACATTATTCAATGCTAATAATGTTTGGGAATCTCAGAAAAATGCCTGCCTTTTCAGAGGTGGAACAGTTCACATTGAGTCAAGAGATTTCAGAGTTATTAAACTACTGCAGTGAACCACTGTCAGGGTTTTTTGTGCCAAATATTCACCTATTTGTAGGACTCAGTATTTGCTCAGTGAACAGATACAGAGGTTTGGGTGCCTCTAGATCTCATGGCTGTCCTTACCAGCAGTAGGCTGAACATAAAGATACTGTGGTTGGAAAGGCTGATGGGCATTTTCTTTAGAGGTGTGCTCATTTCCTGGAGGGTGTTCATCAGTGTCTCTGTTGTGAGATTGTTTTTCTTGCTCCTGACAATCTAAAGGCTTAGTAGACTCCTTGTTTGCAGCCTCTGCAGCAGCAGGACTTGCGAGGTGAAGACGATTTGTTTCTAGATGTACAGCAGATGAACAGCCACTTCTGGGGGAAGGTTCTGCCTTGGGTGACTCAGAAGGCTTCTAAGCAAAAACAAAAGTGGAAATGAAGAGTCTAAACTAAAATAAAACCATGCAATACCTCTCATGCACCTTCCTCCTGTGAAAAGGAGCAGCACAAACCTGATTAGTAAATCACCAAGTTAAAAATTTTGGTTGAGGGTTTGAAGAGCCATGAGTGATGCCTAAACCCCGTGCCCCTTGCTGTTGGAGACACTAGGTAATAAATACCTGATCTCTGGGATTACTTTTCTATTGATACAGAAAAACACTTGTTTCAAATTGTTTATACTCAATATTCAAATGGCTTATACGATATGGCCTTGAGCCTGACCCCTACTGTCAGTATTGAAGAGAATTCTGAGACAGCTATGCATCACCTTCATCATCATTCTCTTTCTCTCACCAGTCTGCTATAGGCAACACTGGGCTTCAGAGAGAGGGACTCGGGCTGGAGTAAAGGGAAGAACAAATCACATTTGCTATAGCTCAGTGGAGTAAGCAATGCTGCTGCTGCCTGGGAAAGCCCAAGCTAACAGAGGAAGGTGAGGAGTAAGAATTACATTGATTTCTTCCTCTCTGACCAATTGTTCTGCTGAAGACAATGATTGGGACACTTATTCCAAAGAACAGCTGAGCATCACATCACTATGCAAAGCAATCCAAGTCCATTTTCCCCGATAGTGTGAAAACATCTCCCAGTTAATGCTTATACTTACTAATACAGCTGACTTATAATTTTATTAACATGTGGGAGGCAGCATTTGTATCACTCAAAAGCAGGTACTGAATTTTCCCTCCTGAAAACCGTCTTAGGCAAAAGCCTTTCCTTACTATGAGAAAGCCTAAGTGATAATGCAACTCACTTTACCTTAGGTACTACAAGTGAGAGGGGCAGATCACTCTGCTCCAATGTCTGTTTTTTAGCAGCTGGCTCTTCATCATCTACAGGTGCAGAGGGCGATGAGCACTTGTGGGAGCTGCGTTTTTGGCAGCCAACGGGAGGTACGGCAGCCTGAGCTTCTGCACTCCTGTTTCCCACATCTCCTGAAGTGGGCAGGGTCTCGCTCAAATTATTTTCCTGAAGACCACCACACAACATAAAAAGGGATGAAGATGGGAAGCACAGGAAGGGTTGGTTGGGGACCAGGGTAGTTTTTCCATTTTCTGTTTTGGAGGCTGCTGGTGTGGAAGGATGTGAAGCCTGTCCGCTGATGCCAATTGGTAGCGAGAAGCTTGACACATCTGCCTGAACCACAGGGAAAACTGCCTGAGGCAAAGGGTTAACACAAAAATCAGAGTCCCCAGGAACCGGAAGAAGGGAGAAAGGTAAGGTTGTGTTGGAGTTCTTTGATGAATTTAGTATTGTTTCGGTGTCAGAAGCTTTATTCCTACAAAAAAAAAAACAAACCAACAAAAAACCTCAAACAGTAAAGAAAAGAGGAAAAACATTTATTCCAAAATTAAACCCCTATTTTATCCTTAGAAGCAAAAAGATACATATTTGGACATAAATGCGGAAAAACTCCACCCTTAAACCGCAATTTTTACCCAGTTTACAAGAAGGGTCACTTTTTTTCTTTTCTAATTACACAGAAGCAGTCAGGTTTTTGGTGCAACAATGATGTTTTTGGCTGCACTTCACTAGTCAATAATTCACAAATGAATTCAAATTGGGATGGGTTTTAGAGAAGACAGATGAGAGACAGACACCCTTCCATGGAATCTTAATTTGCTCAGCTTACCCAGACAATAGGTCAAAGGATGCAGGAATGACCTATATAAACACATATGACAGAAAGAACTACTGAAGCAAATCACCAACACTGGTAACAAGCACAGGTGGGTATAAAATGACCATGAAAAAAAAAAAGAGCCATGCTGACATCTATCAGTGTTAAAATTGTAATAACAAGACTTTATTGCAATTTTTTTTATCTCAGTCTCATCAATGGAATCTATCCTTAAACTAAACATGACATGCACAAAGCTGAAACTGGACAAGAGTTAAGACCAACTTACCCAGTATCTTCCTCTATCTTCTGCCTGCAGACAGCTGCTAGATTTATCATTTTGGAACAATTTTCATCTGAATTCACAATGCAGGCTGAAAGAACAAAGAGGCATTCAATTAATCACAGACAGGTTTACCAAGCATATTTTGATACCGGCCATATAAAATAATTGCTATAATTTTTCAGTCCTGACACATTTTTATAACATCCACTAATCACCTAGAGCCAGAACATGCAAGACACTCAAAAGACTCAGTCCCACAGGAGAGGGGTTCAACATCATCATTTCCTATATGAGGGAACTGTGAAAAGCCCTGTAATTACTTTGTCATTTTAACAACTGTCCATTAGATTGTTACAGTAAATTTCACTATATTAGGAACCACAAAATAAAGCAAGCATTTTGTGGCTAAAGAATCTTTCTCTATCAAGTTTTCACAGATGAAACTGTAGTATAGTTGCAGTTAGCACAGAACAGAAACATTTAACTGCAGAAAACAAACTGCAGATTCAATTGCAGTATGGCCCAGATTCATGTAACTTTTGGCATGTGACTGGAGGTTTTAAACCAGAAATTTCGTTATCACATGGACAGTAGAAATATAGGTACCTCCCAAGAGTAATTCACATATTTAATTATGCTGATTCACCCAATCAAGTGCCTTAAATTAGTGCATGCTCTCATTTGGGCAGGTCCAGTGGGATAGAAAAGAGCATGCTTCATTAGTAGTTACCTTGCCTCTCTTGACGTGGGCTGTTAGGCTCAGAACTGACCTTCCTTCTGGCTGCTTCACAAGGCTGTGCACTGTTAAATGAAGCGTGACGTGTAAACCTTTGCTTTCCAGCAGCACTGGTCTGGTACTGTGCACAGGCTCCTCTCTGTGTCCCTGGCAGAGGATCTGATGTTGGGCTGTGTCCTCTCAGCTCATCTGTAGGGACATAATTTTGTTTAACAGTCCTTCAGCCAACACAGCTCATCATTTAGGCTTCTGCCATACTACCAAACTTGGTCTTAAGGGAAGAGGCAACTTCTGTATTATCTCAATCCCCACAACACTGAAAAAAACCTAGAACTCAGTAAGCACCAGTAGACAAGGTAAGGGCTTCCCTCTTACCCATTTCATAGCAGCTGCAGAAGGAGCTACATTCTGGTGTGCTAGGCAGGAGGAGAAAGGGCACTAAAAGATGGTATTTACATTATTCTTCACTTTTACTTGTTCCTGACACAAATATCAAAGCCAAAGGGAGCCTATCTGACCAAGGAGCATCAGCTTAGAAGATCTTCTGTCCCATCACCTCATTCTTTGCAGACAAAGTTTTTGTTAAAGGAGCCATGTGCAAGAAACAGCCCTGATCTAGCTTGGTATGTCCCCTTACAAAGAAAATAATTCACGGTATAATTATTATTGAATTGCTGAGATTTTGCAACCCAGAACAGCTGTTGGACCCAGATTTAAGGATGTCAGTGCTATCTGCCATTGCTCTACAATTCACATAGCTATGCATGCACTTATCTAAGTCAGTGTAAAAATATGTACAAAGACACAGTATTCTCTAACATACCTCCACAGATCCAGACCTTGGGTGTAAGTCTAAAAAGGGCAAATGTTGAGCTGGCAGCAATTAACAATCACAGGGTACATGTTGAACGCTGAGCCATTCTTTACACACAGAAAGCAACCTCTTGCCACTTGAGAAGCGATTATCAAAGCAAAAAGAAAATAAATACAAACTACACAACTTACCAGTCTTTCCAGGGAATTCCACAGGCCCAATCCACTTGAAAGCTGGTTTGCGTCCTCGTTCCTCTGTGACGTGAACTTTCTTGATCAAGCCTAGGCTGGTGAGAACATTGGCAATATCGTACAGTCTTCGTACCTTTGCTAATGAGAAAAGGCAGGAGCAGATAAAAGAGTCAGGTTTACAATGCATGCAGGACACATTCATATGCTAATTTAATTTCAGGCTATCACCACAGCTTTCATAGATGAGGTGGGCAAAATCAAATCAAGCTGGACTTAGGCCACCTCCATGAAGCTTGCCAGGCCAGCTCCCACTTGACTATCACAGGTGCTTCATATCTTATCTGCTCAGGTTTAAACTCATCTCCCTCATTTTGACGGAAATAGGTTAGAGAGTGATTACATCATCAACTTGCCCAGAAAAGGCAACTACCTCCACATGGGTAAAGAGAAGTTGGGGGCAAGAGGCATAGGATGCACAGCTGATCACAAGAGGACACATATCTATAATTTTAAAAAATGCAAAAAGCTCAGAAAAATCTCAGTGACTCTAGTAAATAACATCTTTGAGCTGACTACGATACCCACATATTGTCCAGCTAAACTCCTCACATTTCTTCTTATATTTGGGGTAGAATTTTAAGATTGAAGTGCAAGTACTTTATTTTAAAAGCACTTTAAAAGCTTAAAAGCTTTATCTTAGAAGACTTATTTACTAATGCTGAGTTTTCCCATGTTCTCCAAGGGATTGAAGTTCTAATCCTCACTAACTGAAAGCAAACTCTGCCATCCAGCTGTAAAAGATTTCTGGGGTAAAAAAGGAGAAGGAACATGCTTCTGCACAGAGAAAATTAATTCCATTAAATTAAACAATATGTTTCAGTTCTGAAACATCATTCAGAGCAGTACAGGAAACAGGGTTTAAGTATAAAAAAAAAATTCAACAACAACAAAAAAAATGTGCTTCTTTATTCTGAAGCTAAACTTGGGAGATAACTGTCAAAGTGTCTCTTCCCCACACCAAGCTCTGTTTTCACAAATAGGCATTTGCAATGAAAAAAACCCCGACCATATTCCAGGAAAAGATTCATGAATTGCTTTTGCTGTTACCTGCTGGTGACTGTTTGGTGTCAGACCAAACATGCCCCATTTTCTTTATTCACTGACTAATTGATTTGCCTCTCATTAGACATCTTACTTTTAAATTTGCTGTGGTCCACTGTATCCTGGGTTTCTTCTATCAGTATCTTTGCTGCGATGTCCAGAGTGACTATCTTGGTCTTGGAGACAAGGAACAGCATGACAAACTTTTGGCTCATAATCCGCAATGACTTGTCCTTTCTGCTGTTTGCAGATGCTGTGTTACAAATAATACCCAAGCCTCTTAGCATATGTGAGCCATCACAGCCAGAAAACTAGTAAGTAGGTTTCTCACACACAAAAGGAGTAAGTATTTCCTTGTCAGAAAGCAGAAATTTATTGAAAGGCAGCAAACAACTGAGTAATGCAGACAGGAATCTCTCTTCAAAGGGCAATAAAAATTCAAACTTGTAAAAATAGCTTTTAGAAAGTGAAATTCCAAAGCTGATTCTATGTTATGTTACATAGTTTGTGCCACTATAATTTTGTGGCTCTAATGGACTTTGTAACTTAAGAACATTCTGCGTTACATGGGCAGCATGCAAAGAGTGGACAAATGAAAATGGTGCTTTCTGTCAGGATAAAGCATTTATTGTCAGATACGGGTGGGGAAAGAACTGGATTGTCCAGCAGAACTTCCTGCCAATCTGCAGGACAGAAGGAAAAATCTGTCTTGAGACTTATGTTAGGAACAGAATAGCAGGAAGAATTCTGTACCCTCCATGGTGAATTCAGCACCTTTTTGGAAAGGATAGCTTTCTATTATTTAATTTAAGAGCAAAGCAAGGGGAAAAGTGACATAGTAAACTGGAGAAAAAGACCTGTGTTTGTGTATCATCATACATTTAGTAATTATCTTACCAGAGATGCAATCTGGTTCTGAAAACTCCAGTAATGATCTGTCTTGAGGATCTGGAATTATTTCCTTTTTCTGTTCTCCATATTTGTACTCTAAGTCCTGCTCCTTGTGCTGGGAGGTCATTAGCTCTCCATACTGCAGCTCTCCTGCTTCCTGAAGCATTTGCAGAGTTTGGCTGAGGTTATGCCGGCCATGCCAGCAGTACTGGTTCTTGGCCACACGGCTGACCAAGTGCAATGACTCCAGGACGTTCACAATATCGTAAATTCTTCTCCGTTCAACTCCTGTGTGGGAAGTGGAGGGGAACAGATAAAAAAGACATAGATGCTCATCTTAGTTCAACAGAAGCAAACAGAATAGGCTGTTATCTAACAGACATTGTCATTGTTCACATGGACACATTCCATTAGATACATCTGTATTTGCACACTGAAAATCTGACTTGCGTGTGGCCAGCTTCATGGTATGCTGCTCTTTGTCCATTTTCTTAACTTCTAGACCAGCCATGGCTTCAGCATAAGGAAGAACTTACACTGTGTTTAGGGTTTGCAGATTGCAGTCTGCCAGCCCCATTCACCCAGACGTACTCAGAGTGCCCCAGGGTTTTCAGAGCACTTTGACCCTTCCTGACAGATTCAAAATTCACACATATACCTGTATACAAGCCTGTGTGTAACAGAGGGCAGGAAAGGGTCTGCCACAGCGTAGGGATGAAAGCCCCTCACACAGGAACCAGTGGGAGCGCAGTTCTCTACTTACAGTGGCACAATTACCTTTACCTACTAAGCAAGTACCAAGTAAAGGGGCATCAAAAGCTTCACAAGGTGCAAAGTGGTGTAGAATGAGACCTGCTGTTCCCAAATGAAACAGAAACAAATCGTCATTGGCTGGGTCAACACCTATGGGAAATTTATGAAATATGTCCAACGGGAGTTCAGCCTGCTCATGTGAGCAAGGTTGGGGACTGGATATGAAGAGGTTGGTGGCTATGCTCACTGTCCTGAGTACTTGTATCCGGTGCTGTTTGTAGCATGGCTGTTATGTATAACACAGAGTACTATATGCTGCTGGCAGCATCTGCACCAAAAAGCCTTCAACAGTTAACACCAGCTGAGCAGAACAAGTGCTAGTTAGGGGGAAAGGTTTTGAAAACTTCCCTGTGGGATGGCAGTTTACCCATCTGAAGAATAGGGATAATACCAGCCTCAAACACATACTAGGTGAAACAATTCATGAGCATTTCTAAGTGTGTGAAGAACTTGGAGTGAAACACATCCAGAAAAACAAGAGTGCTACACATATCCTGGTATCTATCAGGCACCAGCAGTAAACACCCCTTTGTGGCCTTCCACAGCTCTTCCGTGAACAAAGCAATATACATTTGTAGCAAAGCTGTATCACAGACATCATTTGTTACATTGAGAGCAGCAACATCAACACTCAGTAATTTTGTGGTCACAAGCCAAGTGGATACAAGAAAGGAAGGGAAAACCAAACAGAGAAAGACAACCAAAGCCTTCTTCAGGAAGGTAAAATTTCCAATAGTAAATTTTAGAAGCAGGTTTCTGTTATTTAGGAGAGCAAAGTAACGCCACTCCCAATACAGAATGAAGCACTACTCATGTTCAGCTGTACAAGGTTGGAGCATGAGCATCTCAGGCAAACACATAAAGGAGTAACTGCAAAATCTAAAAGAACAATTAATTTTAAAAGTCATTTATCTAACTATTTACCTAATCTGTATTCTATCCCATTTTTAATTCACATTACCAAGGCAGATAAATAGGTATTTCATGGCCTTTCTTAACAGTCACAGAAGACATCACTCTTCTGTTCCTTTTCTTCCCAAAACAGACAAATTTCATTTTTGGTACATCTTTTCTGTTAATACCTAAGTTTTAAATGTAGATATAAGATTAATTTAGTTTAAGCCAAATTTTGTAAAGGCCTTCCTAGCAAAGAAACAACCTCTCCAAGGACTCAGATATTTTTGTTACTAATGTGGTCTGGCTGAGTCCTCTCTCCCGAGTTTTAATCTTCTTGCAGATATTTCATTAATCTTTTAACTAAAGCCAAACTTAACAGCAGACCCAGTAAATGGGCTGCTCAATCCCTTCTTTCCACCCCAATATAAGACAATTTCTCATAGTACTCTTGCAGTTCTCCCAGTACCTCCTCATCACAAGGCGATATTTAAAGCAAAGGTAGCCTTGATGAACCATGAGATCTTGGAAGATACGATGTCAAACATGTTCAGAAGTCAGACAGTAAACAGAATTGACCTCCTACACATGCTAGTTTGCAATTGTTTACTCAAATGTTTCATTTAGACAAAATTTGTTGTAAGTCCTCCTTCAGAGAGTTTGTAAATCCTAACTCCTTCAGAGTGCAACAAACTGAATATTTAAGAAAGCAACAGAGTTGGTAAGCAGCTGGAAGCAAGATCTGTCTAGTAAAAAGGGCAGAAAGTCAGAAAGCAGATTTCAAAATGGTAGTGTTACCAAACAACAAAGACACTGAGGAATATTAGGCATTTCCAACTCTTGATTAGTATGATTAGAAGAGCATCCAGCTCCTGGGAAAGGCAGATCTTGAATAGTCTGTGAGAATATGATCTTTGGAAGGCCCACCTGTTAGGTTACCCCAGGTGATCAGTTACCCCAGTTTTATAGGTATACATACCAAGAATTGAAGCCACTTCATCCAAAGAAATGGTAGTTTTCTCTGTTGACAATGGATAATTTGGATAGCGAGCTAGAAACTTTTGGCACAAGAGTCCTAAGCTTTTCTGTTTTCTGCTGGGTCTCTGCTTTTCAAATTCATCAACCGTGCTGTCATCTACTATATCATACTGTTAAAAAATAAATGGTAACCCTTTAGTGCAGAGCTTGTAAAAGCAAGACATAGTCAAGTGAGGCATATTCAGATGTTACCAATATTTAAGACCAGATTTTCTAATTAAAAAACCCATGGACTCCTTGAAAGCACAGGGCACTTGGATAACACAATTGCAAGCTCTTCTTGTTTCATCACACAGGATACCTACAGAAGAACTCTTATCTGTGCAATCTTGAAATAATGCTCATGCATAAGGAAAAAAAACCAGCAAGACCAAACACCCAAGACTAGCAGAAAATAAGATTATACTTGGAAAGAGTAATTCTTTTGGAAAGAAGGAAGAATATATTCTCAAACACTTCTAGATCTAATAAACCAGTAGATGCAGAAACCATCAAAAGGTTCCTGCAATACCTCTTCCAAAAGATTTTGCTGACCTGTACAGTGACTCTATCACTTTAAGAAACTGGTGATTGGGAAAAGGCTGGGGGCACTTTGCTCAGAGACTATAAAAGGTGCTACTCAGTCTTTGAACCTTAAACTTAGTCAAGATGTTAGCTTAAGTAATTCTGTAGGGTGGCCTGAATGTGGTCTTTCTGTCCCTGTAGTGGGAAAAGAATAGAAACCAGAAAAACAGTCATGACAAGAATGTGCAAAGAGCTATGTTTATTTATCATAAAATGAGAATGATGGAGTATTTTTTTTTGCACTGGTAACTCTAAGGTTTCCTTCTGAGTTAGAAAAATAGGTCTTGCCCTCTGGCAAAGAAAAGCTGCAGGTTGTGGTAGCTGTTGAAACCCATGTTTCCTTGCTTATGGGATCTTTAACTGTCCTTTGCTAGTTGCAACTAAGTAACCTTGTAGCAGGCTGGTGCTCTGATAGAATTCTTTGAGTTTCATATGGTATGGAAATAGCAGTACCCTTACTCTAAAACTCCTACTTCTTTTCTAAGTTACCTTTTTAAGTGGAGAAAAATATTAAATGATAGTTTTATTAACTACAAAATATTTGAACTCTTTATAGTAGCCACCCCAAAAAGGCCATGTGATCTTAACAGGCTTGGAGTGGTAATGAACAAACCTTCAACAGTGACTATTTTTTTACCTACTGGACACTATGTCAGGAATGATCTTTATAGAACTGTTTGCTTTGTTATGGCTATGAAAACTGCAGCATTTTCTACACTACTGTTGCTACTGTACTTGCTGTAAAAACTGCACTTCTAGAGTGATTTGCAGCTATGAAATGATGCTGCTCAGTAGAAGGATCCAGAACTATTTTCCTGTTGCTGAAATCACCAGGGAAGGATATCCCACAAGAAATAACCCAGGCGAGGAAAAGCAGTGGTTGGAACAACAACAACAAAATCATGAAAGAAGAAAACCATAATGATGCTTACTACAATCTGAAGTCATTCTCTCAAGGGACGGACTTTCTAAAGTGAGGACAGAGATCAATACCTGCATTGCCCAAGTCTCGTGAAGTAGAAACCTTGATGCCTGACCTTGCTTTAGATCACTAGTTTGGGGGCTGGAGTGGAAAGTGGAAAAAAAAGGGTTTCAGCTGACCACTTTGCAGGACTGTTGTAGGTGAGGCATAAGACTTAGAAAGCATGTTCTTTCATTGTCAAATTTATTTTTGAAAAGGATGCTTGTTTAAAACATGTCTGGCAATTTTCTTTCTAATGTGGTTCAGAAGTACTTCAGCTGTGGAAAATCAAACATTTTAGCTCTACTTCCTTCACTGTCCTTTTAAGTAATATTCAGACTCTTGAGGGGATCTCAGGTCAGTTACCACTAAGACTGTTACTTTTAGTCTTTTGAAGTCCTACTGCTCTGCCAGTGCTGTGTAGGCAACTGTCCTTGGGAATGTCTTACAGTTCTGCAGCTTTCCATAGGACCAAAGCACCAGATGGAAGAAAACTGAGGAGCAACTTCAGGAAGGTCTAAGTCCTAACTGAACATGAGATAACCGTGTTCTGAGTCTCACCTGTAATGAATCAGGTGTGTCACTCTGCTCACTGTTTTCTATGCGTCTGAAGAGCTCTTTCTTCTTCTCCCTGTCCCTCATGTCAGGACTAGCAGCACTAACAAGCATCTTCAGGTTTGCAGTAGGAGTCCAGGGATCAGGCTGAGGTCTGTCAATGATCTTAACAGGTGTAATTGGATTTCTTTCCGGTGTGCAGCCTTTTTGCTTTGATAAATCGATTGGTTCATTCTTAATGGGAGTCTTTGGGGCCATCCTGGATCGATCAAATATGTTTTCCTATTAAAAACAAAGTTCTTTAGACACAAGAGGAAAAAAACATACTATCAATCAATTTTATGATTCTTATGAAGGTAATTTTACTGACTTATGCCTTGGCACTCATATTTAGCACAGTTCTTCTGCCTTTGTTGGGAGTGTTAAAATATTCTACATGCTGCTGTACTGGAGGAAGTATATTTGAGATACTGCCTTGAAATGTAGAACTTGAAGTCAACCAGTCCAACTTGCGGCCTATTAGGCTTTTAAACTCTGACTTATTACTAGAAAGCATAGCCCACAAACATAAATCACCAAATTGCAGAGAAACTGAAATCATGCATTGGTCACATTACACTTAGCAAGAAAGCACAGTTCTGTTTAAAAGGTCCCAGGTTAAAAGCTGTGCTGGGGATGCAGCTCTAACTCACAAAATGTCAAACTAAAGGCAATGTAACCTCATGTGCAAGCAAGGCAGGTTTTGCATCTGCACTGCCTGCTGCTCAAAGCAACCAAGAAAATCTCCACAACTGTTCCTTCACTATTGCTAAGAGCTGCTGGAAGGAAAAGTCTAATTCATCAGCTGATTTTTATCATTTCCTGAATGAAGCTCAACTCCTTCCTGTCCCTAGCTGCTATCAAACTTTTTTCATATTTCATCTTTGGATCCCTTTCTCTTGGTGCAAGAATTATCACTACAGATGAACTCACTTCAAGGGACCGACTGAAGGAAGTATTGTTGGTATCCTCGATATAATGTATTTTATTTTGTGCTGTAAGAAATCCAATTCAGGAATTTAATAAAAACCTGAAACAAACTATTAATTTATACTGGTTTACTGCAAGAACTTTAAGTTTTGCCTTTTACTTGGAGTACTTTAACTATTCTGTAGCTGAAGTAGATATTTAAATAAGTGATTTCACAGGTCGTCCTGACAGGCACAGTCTAGCTAGAAAGCAGAAAAAAGTTCTAGTTACAACTGAAACTGGCTTTTACTAGGAGCAGTTTGGTAGCATTCAGACTGGAAACAAATTTGGCACATCAAAAGCATTGTGTTCTGAGCAGTGATGAAGAACACTTCTGCGTACATTCACCTATGAATTACCCAAAAGGATGTAATAAATACATCTTTTTTTTACAACTAACAGCCAGCCAGTTGTAACTTACTACACTGTGACAAATAGGGGTCAGTTTAGAGGCCATGGTACTTCTTGGAATATATATTTATATAGTCTTGGCACTCAGTACTTTCTTGCAATTTCACGTTTGGCAGTGAATCAACCCTTAAGTAATGGAGAAAGTCTATCTTCCCCTGAAGTTCCTGATCATTATGGCTGGCAATAATGAAATTGAAGTGAGGGCAACTGAAGCACCCTGCTGTTTCAGTACCTTAAATCTTCATGTTTGTGCAAATACCACCATGAAAAAAGCAGCGGCTCTATGTGAAAAGAACATGACTCTGCCCTTTCAGATCTTTTTCTCCTACCATCAGATCTTTATTTTCTACCACCATAACTACCTGCTAAGGTAAGAAACACTTTTACCCTCTCTCCCACTTTGTTTTTCTTTTTTTTTCAGTAGCTGCAACACTGTGAAGTCCTACCTGTACTGCACAAAACCACAAGGGCAGCTGGTAGAAGTATGAGATAGGACAGAAAAGGCCAGCTTGATAAACTTAGTATGTAAGCAGGAATTGAAACAAATCTCTGAGATAATAGGAGTGGAATCTGACAAGAACAATGTGAATTTTGGAGAACTCAGACTGAGCATGCACAACAGGTCATGAATTGCATCTAGTTCAGGAGATGTTACTGAACAAGGTTATGGCCAAGTATGTCATCTGCCGACTGGTGAGGCAGTAGGGAAACAATGAGCTTGTTTCTTGCTGAGTGGCCCTACTTAGCCTCTTGACTGGAGAATACCACTTTATGAATACAGATACAATATTTTATGAATACTGACCAAGCATAGTGGACATGTCCATCAGTGTGCTCAAACTGCTGCTTAATAACAGGACTATACTATTCCTGTGCCAAGTTAGGCCTGGTGGCTCTTACCTTTAGAACTGTGAGTCTCTACAAGAGCCCTCTCCACCTTACCACATGGTAGCCATTGCGATACTTGAGATCACTGAGTGAGTTTTACTCAGGTGAAAGCTAAAATGTGTTTCCCTGTGTGTAGCGCCAGAATGCAATCACTTCACTTACTGACAAGGGTGGCATGACTCAGGCGTCTTGCACTGGCTTATATCTTTATCTTAGGGGTAGCGCTCGACATCCCAGTGCTCCAAGTGCTCACAGGTAAGATGCTGCCGTACAGACCAACAGCAGGTCCGATGGGCAGCACCTCAAACGCTGCCCACGGGAGCCGCAGAAGCACGATCCAGAGCCCGACCCCCCTCCAAAGACCCCCGAGTGGCGGCCCTGCTCTCGCGGGGCCGGGACTCCGCGGCGCCCACCGCTCTCACCACCCTCCCTCCCTCTTCCTCTCCTCCCCGCACTGGTCCGGACAACGAGTGCAGGGAACTCGCGGCGCCGAACCAGACCCCACGGCCCCGGACCAGACCCCGCACCGGCCCTCCCGCTCACCTTCTGGGCCGCCTCAGCGCGGCCCCGCCGCCCCGGCCGGGCGCTCGCCAGGTCCCGCAGCGCTAGGACGCTCACCTCCATCTGCAAAGCGAAAAGGCACTTTTAGCCCGGCTCTTAAGAGGAGCCGCCCCCGTCCCCGGAGGGACGCGAGGGGAGCGCGGCTGCTCGGGGCTGCGTTGCCGGGGAGGGAAGGGAGGGAGCGGGAGGCTCGGCGGGCTCCGCGCCCTCACCTCGGCCGGGGCCGGGGCGCGCGGGGGGCGCGCGGCGCTGCCGCTCCCGCCAGGCGCCCTCAGACATCGCTTTACAATCCAGCCAATCAGGAACGGCCTCCGGGGAGCCCCGGCCCCGCCGCCGGCCAATCAGCGCGCGGGCAGGCGGCGCGCGGCATCGGGCGCGCGGGACGGGGCTCCCGCCCGCGCGGAGCCGTTTCGCTCCTTTTCTTGGCGCTGCCCGCCCTCCCCCTCCCGCGCCCTTCCCGCCGCCCGCGCCAGGCGGGAAAGGGCCGGCGGGTGCCTCGGCCGGCAGCCGTCCTTAAACCTGGGAGGGGGAGCAAGGGCTGAGTCAGCGGGGGCCGGGGGCCGCCTCGCTCACCCTGCCGCTGGCTCGTAGGAAACGCCGCCGCGGTGCCCGGCACTGCAGCCCCGGGCAGCTCGGACAGCCTTGTGGTGCTCCGCCTCATCCCCTGAAGCGAGTCTGCTGCCGGGAAGGTAGAGCGAGCAGACGCCATGGGGAGCAGCCTGGACTTTTCGCTTTTTCCTGAGACTCTGCTCTGCGGTTTTCTCTCCTTTGGCACCTCACTACATACCAAGATAAAGGGAGAGCTGGAAGGCAGCCTTGTCCAAAGTTAACGTGTCAAATCCCGGCAACCTGTGGAGCTGTGTAGTGATGAGATTTTAGTTGTACCTGTTCTGAGGATAGAAACACAATGTCGCAAAAAAAAAAAAAAAGAAAAGTTGTCAAAATCCTAACTTTCTGCAATGCAGAACTACTTCTGTCTCGTGATTGCTCTAAGCTTGAGACCCTTTCTGAAGAAATTTGCTCTGTGCAGTGTAATTAAGACTTTTCTTTCTTGTATCTAAGAATTTTTGTTGTGGTGGTGGTAATGGCAGACATGCTTCTCTATTATTCCTGTCTTGTTTTGTTGGGGGAGAACTTCCCTCTGACATAACTCATAATGAGTTGTCATGAAAAAAAAAAAATCCAAGACACTGTTCTGATAATTTATAAAAATATTCACTTGGTAATTTTTGAGGAACAGAAAAATTTTATTTGCAATAGAAATGTAGAAAGCAGGTAGATATTCTCTCTTTCATTAATTGTAATTTATTCATTTTGAAAATACTCTGATTTTTTCTTTTCAGAAAGTTCCAGTACACCACAATTTGCTGAAGAGAACAAAATATAAACTCTCAGCCTCCTTTTAGTTAAAAAAAAAATAGCTGTATACAAAAAAGCCCTTCATATTTTTTAAACCTTAGTCTTCCTATTTTTAAGAGGAACATTATTTCTGTAACTGCGAAGTGTGTCTCTTAGTACAATTTGCAGATATGTAGAAAGAAACATTTCTGAGGAGTGACCTATTACTGCTGCTCTCATACACAGGAACTCTGAAAGCAGGCTCATGAGAATCATAAGATATGCACAGTCATGGAAAATCTAAACAGAATCTTGTGTCACAGACTGACATGCCCAGGCATGATTTCTAGGCCAAAGGAAAGAAGGTGAGAAGAGAGTGTAGCGGCTGAGAACCTGCTTGTGTGCTGCAGCCCCAGTGACAGGAAATTGCCATCTGTCCCCTTTAGTCATTTACTTAAACTAAAGTGACACAGAAATATACATTCTCAAACCTTTATATTAGAACTGTCACAGGCATTTGTGTATTCACTGCCAATTAATAACATCTATCCTAAGGTATTACATGTTGGGAAAGTTTAATAGGTCTAATTGCATTTGCAGATTTAGAACAGAGTCTTTCTGGTTAAGACCTTAATGGTGGGTAGGAACTTAATATTTGAGTTACTTGCTGAAATACTATGACATGTGCATGTAGAAGTTCATTTGACCGTTACAGTGATTAGTTCTGGCCATAGAAATCTGGTACTTTATAAGACATTAATCGGAATATCTGTACGTTGACACAAGACTCAGGAGACCGAAGTCCAAATACCTGTCAATCTCTGTTATAAATAAGGGACCAGATTATCAATTTAACAATTATCCATTTATTTTGTACTACAGCTATGTAGGCAATGGGGCACTTTCCATTTGGGATGTTACTGACTTTTAACACCATCATTTTGCAGCTGGGATGGACCTGAGCTTTTATTTGACCTTCAAAGCTTTTGACATCTTACAGGTCAAGGATGCCTGAATATAAATGAATTACTATTAAAGGTCTCTCCAAGTCCTTAAGGGAGAGCTAGCTTGAATCAAGTTTGACACCTTCATTTAACATTGCTGTTGTTTTACATGCATAGTATTCCTGGCAGCAGAGCTGAGTACTGCTCGAAGGACCCTGGCTGAAATCTGCTGGGTTAAATTCAGCCCCAGAAGGTGTGGAGCTCAGCATGCGGACGAGAGGCAGAAAAGCAGAGCTGGAGGGAGAGAGGCGTCATGCCTGTGCTTAAGGGAGGTGCCAGGGCCCACTTTGGTGCTGAGTACAGTAAGGGGTGTGAGTCACATATATAGACTGAGGTGGGAGAAGTGAGACATAGCACCAGATGGGCAGCTGCAGGAGCCGCAGTGGGTGTGAAGGGACACTGGGTGCTGGTTTAGTCTGAGGAAATGATTTTTATTTAGACTGGAGAAGCGCTTTTCATGGGAGGTATTGCCAGTAATTTGTATTCCTCTGTACAATGATCTGTAATATGGAGACAAGAATGTTCAGGATTTACATATTCAACTGTTACACAATGTAATGAACATACAAAACATAAAAATATGCATTACTATTTGTTATATATTTTTATATAGGAACATATTTGTTAATCAATGCTAATTTTTTCCATAAGATGAATACACAGCATTGTAGTGCATTTAATAAGTAATTTTTCTGTTCCGTGAAATAAACAAAAAACAAATGTCTAATAGTGAAATGCAAATTTTAACTGGTAAACAAGTTATGAGTTAATCAGAACAAAATTATGATACTGCATTTCCTTGCTTGGCTATAGCAGCTGAAAGAAGGTTGCTGATTATCAGATAAGATTAATTGTTGCAGCCATCATATATCATAACATGTTCCAAGATGATTTTTATATCTATTTTGATATGCATGGATAATCTACTTCAACTGGCAGGAGTAAGTTAACAAACTGATTTTTAAACACAAGTTCCCATTCTTGAATGATTTTGTTATATAATTTTTTACAGGACCAAAACCCTCTATCTGATTATTTATGATTTTGAATGAATGGTACATGGACTAATATATATATATATATATATATATACACACATATTCTATTTAACATGAATATTATTAAGAATTAAGCATTTCCATTAGTTAACTTCCATTTGTTTCTAGACTTGTAAATATAATATTTCATGCAAGGTGGAGGTGAAAGTGCCAATTCTTTGTGATAGAAAGCCAATACCTTTGACAGAGGAAATGGATAAAAACAAATCATACCAATGTGTTCAACAGTACTTTTCATCTCAGAATAGGAAATAGTTTTTAAGACCTTTAAACCTGTATGACTTCTTGTAATGCAAAAAATATGATGAACCAAAGACCCAGTAGTTCCTCTATTCTCTCTCCTTTTCTTGTCTGCCTTTTCCTATGAGCTCAGTTATGATGGAAAATTATATTTCTCCATCTGTTTTGGCTGATATTTGAAATTTCAGGTCAAAAGCTAGGAGTGAGGAAGAGACAGATCCAATTGTGAGCTTTTATTTCCATTAAAAGCCAGACTGATTCACCCAATTGCTGAGCCATCAGGGAATCTTTGTATTACCAGCGTTCTCACCAGTGAAGGTAGTGGAGTACCCAGTGTCTGCTGATGATTGCTGCTGATGGTTTCCCAAAATGCTGCTGGGTTAGGTATCATCTCCTCCCTGGGGCAAGTTGGAAGTTCCCACCATTCAGGGACCATCATGTCATGTTCTGTGCCAGCAGGGGCAGTCATCACGAGCATTTGACATTCAAGAACAGCTGGAAGAGGTTGCATTGAGAGTGACTCTATGGAGTATGGCATCAGTGGCTGTGGGTAGAATACAGAAGCAAGGCTGGGAGTGGGACCTGGACCCAGCAAAGCCCTTCTTCCTCTCCTTCTCCACTTGCTTTTGAAGTTTACATTAAGGGTAACACAGAACCCCAGCTCTGACAGGAGGGAAAGAGAGAGGTCACAAATAGACCACAGGTGAGTGGCTCACTTACTGACAGGGAAGATATGCACATTGAAAAACATTCCACTAGAGGAAGGCATTGGATGAGTTTCCTGTTTTCTGCCTGCTGTAGTTGCTTAATGTTCTATCAGTATCATTGCTTTCTCCCTTGCCTCTGTCTTATTTATAAAAATAATAGGTAATGTTCCTGGACTCAAATCAACAAAGGCACCAGTGATGTTTAACCTGAGGCTACAGGTTCATAGAAGGCCCTCAGGTCTTTGTTATTTCCCATTGCCTAATTCAAGTGCAGCCCTGCTCAGGGTTGCAGATTCACGGAAGGGAGCTGGCTGTTTGCCTAGTGGGTAGTATAGGCCAGCATAGCTCCAGCTGATTTGAAAAATCCCTTCTAGGACCTGAGGAACTGGCATGGCCATGCCTCAGTCTTTTTATGGGTCTGATCTCAAGTAACCTGACAAAGATCACATAAGGAAACAGATAGTTTTCTAAATCAGACTGCTCTCGAATCAGCTTTGCACCTGAAAATCACTTCCAGCTGCTGCTGTTAAAAAACATGAATCCTTCACAAAGGATTGCACTGGTAGCATTGCACGCCCATTATTTTGTTCAGAATTGCTGTCTGCATACTGAAATTAATGGTGAGCTCTCTGTAAAGTTCCAATTTCATTACTCTTCTTTAAATGGGATACAGTTTTCTTATGTCCCATACCACAGACCTTCTCTGCTAGGGCTTGGGTAGATAACTTTGCACTAAAGAGAAGTGGACAAAGAATCAATGTGTTTACTGCAAAACCAATTTAAAATTATTGAAACTATTGCTGAAATAATACATGGTGACTCTAGAAAGCCATCATGATGGTAGAAACCCTGTCTTCCTGCACTCTGTATCATATCTTCATCCTGCATAGCCCTTGATCTAAAAGCAAAGGGTCTATGGGTATCTTTCGTCTGGCTGCTGCAGCAGAGAGAAGTTGTGTGCAAACTCTGTCTTGTCAGGTTATCTTTAGTGAAAAGTGTTTAAGTACCTCTGCACAGCTTGTTTTGATTCATCCCAAGATGAATCAGGACCGCACAGCATAGGATGCTATTCAGACATGAGACCACACATCTATGCAGCTGCAATCTCCATTGATTCACATTAGGATTCAAATTGAACTCTAAAGTTCTTTGTTTCTTTTGTGAAGTATCAAGAAAACACTGACACAGAACCATTTCTGCAAAAAATTCACAGGAAAATATTTGTTGTTCCATAAAACTGTCAGTAGTTTAACTTGAAGAGGGATGCATTCTGCGCTGTAAATATTCAGAACTTCTCTCTAGTGATTATTTGCTGTTATTTTGTTGTGCAGAAGGGTTCAGCAGGGCTAGTTTCCTCCATGGACCTGCCACCTGAAATTTTAACTATTGAACTGGCAGTGAAATAGAATGCCAGGTATCTTCTTACAGATGAATGGTTTTCCTTCCTTCCTGATTTCCTGTCTAAAAATGGGACAACCACTCCCCTTAATAATTCAAACATTTCTCTTGAGACCAAACATGGAAAACAAAAATTTGAAAAATAGACTCTTACCTGGAAATTATTATCATAAATGTTATAACAGAAGTCTCAATATGGGCCTTGTGATGTGCTACCCAGGGAATTCTGTAAGACTATTTACAGTTAGGGATAAAATCTATTCATTAAATATTTTCCAATGGAGAAACAAAATCAACAGATGGACAGGCACGACAGAAAAAAGAAAGTGCTATATTTGTTAAATTTTTAGTGCAGTAGTCCTGGTAAAGACTGCCATAAACACTCCTAACTCATTTCATTTCTCTGCCCTGTATTCTTTGATCTGATATGATTGTTCCTAGATTATAAAGCCAGAGGGACTATTAGATCATCTGGCTTGACCTCATGTGTGTTGCAGGCCATTAAGATTGTATTCATTACCCTTGTATTGATTTTAAAGACTTCTGCTTGGCTAAAGCTTGTGTTCCAGAGAAGCATGTGATATTGATCCGAAGACAACAAAAGACTGTGAATCCATCATTTCCACTATTATTAGTTTAAATATTATCCTATTGTCCCTATTAATTTTTTTCCTTATTTCTAATTGGATTTTGTCTGACTTATCTTTCAAGCCATTAGTTCCTGTTATGCTTTCCTACCTTAAACTGCAAGGCCTTTCAAGTATTGCTTTTTCCTGTGGTAATAATAAGCAGGTCACCTCTTGCTCATTTTAACAGACTTTACTTCTCATTAATAGCTATTTTTTATTTTTATGGAGCAGATCATCTTGAGTGCCATCATACAGCATATACAAGACAACCAGGGGGTCAGGCCCAGCCAGCACGGGTGTATGAAAGGCAGGTCCTATTTAACCAACCTAATCTCATTCTATGACAAATTAACAGGCAAAGTGGATAAGGGGAAGGTTCTTGATTTTGACTACCTGGACTTTACTAAAGCACCTGGCACCATTTTCCACAACATTCTCCTGGAGAAGATGGCTTTCCACGGCTTGGACAGGTGCACTGTTTGCTGGGTAAAAAACTGTCTGGATGGCCAAGCTCAGGGAGTGTTGCTGAATGGAGACACATCCAGCTGGCAGCCGGTCACTGGTAGTATTCCCCAGGGCTCACTGTTGGGATTGGTCCAGTTTAATATTTTTATTGATGATCTGGATGAAGGGATCAAGTGCACTCTCAGTAAGTTGGCAGACAACACTTGGTTGGGCCGGAGCATTGATCTGCTGGAGGGTAGGGAGGCTCTGCAGAGGGATCTGGACAGGCTGGATCAGTGGGCTGAGGCCAGCTGTATGAGGTTCAACAAGGCCAAGTGCCAAGTCCTGCCCTTGGGTCACAACAACTCCATGCAGCACTACAGGCTGGCAACAGAGTGGCTGGAAAGTGGTCTGATGGAAAAGGACCTGGGGGTGTTGACTCACAGCAGCTGAACATGAGCCAGTGTGTGCCCAGGTGGCCAGGAATGGCATCCTGGCTTGGATCAGCAATAGTGTGGCCAGCAGGAGCAGGGCAGTGATTGTTCCCCTTACTGGGCACTGGTGAGGCCACGCCCCAAGTCCTGTGTACAGTTCTGGGCCCTTCACTACAAGAAACACACTGAGGTGCTGGAACATGTCCAGAGAAGGGCAATGAAGCTGGTCAAGGATCTGGAGCACAAGTCATATGAGGACTGGCTGAGGGAGCTTAGGTTGTTAATCCTGGAGAAAGAAGGCTCAAGGGAAATTGCTATCATTCTTCTCATAAGGCAGTCCTTATCTCTCATGTGACAACCCCCCCTCACATGCAAATTTTATCAGTTTTAAGTTTTTGTCTTTGTTTAAAGTTTGCACCTGCTGAGAAGATACTGCCACAGCTGTCCTTTCACAGTATGTTTTAAAGAGTTGCTGCCTCGGCAAGTTACCATGCATCAGCTAAACTGTCACTGGACTCACTGCCTGCCAACCTGCTATGGAAATGAGAGGAGTTCCCACTGGTCCCTCATGTTATATATGTGCCATGCTTAAACAAAACTGCCTGCTTGGTGCCAGCTCCTATAAAGCAGGGCTAACAAAACAGATAAAGAAAACCACTTAACAAAAAATATTGTGAAAATCTCTGCTGCCAGTAGGACTGAAGAAGCTCTTACACATTGATTAAGAATTGATAAGATCCAAATTTGAAGTTAAAGAGCAGTTTTGGCAGATTTCAGCCTCTAAGGTAGAAAGTTGTTACCAGGACAGCATCTTGTGATCACCAAACATCCATTGCAGCCATCAAACATCAGAAGTCAGCTCTTCTGCAGAAGAAGACATGGGGTCTTCACCTGAGCAGTTCCTGCTGCCTGGGAAGACACTAGGCTGCACCCAGGGCTGAAACTGGGCTACCTACCCCATCGCCTGTAGTTACTGTCAACAGCTAGCTCTAAACTTGATACAAACATATTTGCATGGCCAGTACAGCACAATGCGTTTACTCTGTGGGGTGGGAGTGATATTACACCCTTTAGGTGTTTGGGACTGTCAGTGCCAACTTGTAGGTCCCTGACTCTCAGAGTGGAAGTTGAAACCCGGTGCTAGTCACATTCAGCATTTGCAGAGGCAGATGCCATAATGAAATGCAAACCCATGTGCAAAATGGGAAGCCCTTTTCACCCAGACAGCAGGAGATAATAAGGACAAGACTGAGCCCTGAAGTGTAGCTTTACACACGCCTCTGTCCTGTGTCATAGAGCCTGGTGCAGCAGTCTTCAGAGCACCTGAACTTTGGGGTGAAGTCTTGAACTCAAAGCTTACATTGCACAGACGCTCCGGTGACTGCGTGTCACATTATCTGGAGATTTTGGTTTCAGAAGTGTATTGTCTGGATTTTGAGCCTGAGCTGGTGCCACCTGACCCTGCAGTTATGCTAATAGGCCCTCAGGCTAATAAACCCTCCTCACTTCCATCATGGAGGAACTAAATTGAATTAAACCACTACAATGGGTGAAGTAGTATTTAGAACTGCTATTGCTTATGTCTCTCTGCTTTTTTCCATGCCCCTACTCTTCCCTTTTACCCCAAGGCCATTAACCAGTTTGCTTGGAGCTGCCCTAGATCTGTTGTTTTGTATTCAGTGATATATCTATTGTTTTTCAATATTTTATTTCTTAGAGTTCTGAGCAAAGAGAGCTCCGTGGTTCTCCAGGGGACTAATTGCAATCTGGCAGAGCAGCCGTGTTTACTAGCTGAACTACTTCCACAGAAAAGCATTGTTTCCAGGCTATAGAGTGGAGCAATACAGATGCACTCATGCCAGTCTGTCCCTGGAGTAATAAACTAGCACTAAGCTGCTTCTGCACAGAGCCATATGATATGTCTCCAGCTGTGGTGAGGTCAGTCTGGAAGCCAGATAAATTGCCAATAAGAAACAGAGCAGAGCTGACTATATATCTGAAGTCCTGTACAACTGTGTTTTTAAAAATAATGACACTTGAAGAAAGCAATGGTCCAGCATTACATTTGACGGATAGTAGGGGCTTATTTGACCTGCAAAGGAATGAAGACATTTAGCACCTTCCAGAAGCAGACCTTAAATCTCTTGATATTTCTAAGGATTTAGTATTATACTTACAATGCACTTCAAGGAAAATAGAAGTCTTATGGTTGGCACATGAAAGCTGTGATTTATCAAAATTTCTTCCCTGATATGAAAGGAAGCTCTTGGAGGTGAAATAAATTGAAATACCTATTTGTAATGATCTTATCAGGGCTAGAGAAGAGGGTAACATTGCCATCTTATATGTTTTGTGGGATATATTAAAGAAGGTGTCCTAGAGATTTTTCTAAGTACATTTCTGTTTCTGCAAGGTTTGTAAGCCCAGAATAATATTTTCCTCTTTCTTTGATGTATGAATATGGCTGTTTTGGCAGGGATCAACCAACGCCATGAAATTACCAACAGAACCCCAGCCTAATAGGGTTTAAAATGTCAATAGAGGATGGAGCTATGTGTCTCTGCTAAAACCCAAGTACCATTTGTCTGATGCTCAAGACTTGCCTTGTAAGCTCCACAAATCAGCAGGGAAACTGCTAGGAATTTGGTGCATTTTACAACCTGACTTGCTACAACAGCTTATCAGTTGCAGTGCAAGGGATTGTATATTAAAGTCGTTTACAAGCCCAGAAAGCTCATCTACCCTCTAGACAGTTGCTCTTTTTGTTTCTCTTTTTGCATTTCTTACTTCAGTACATTGTAGAGAAAGTCACAGGAAAATACACTCTCTCTTCAACCGGTAAAATTTCCAAGTGAACTGTTCTCTATTTTTTTAAATTTAACAATCATGTGCTTAAGCTTGATATAGTTCATACAAAACAAGTGGGAAATAAGATATTCTACTGGAACATTTGGAGTATGTTTTGAGCAGTGGTTTACTAGAAAGATTGTCAAACTCATTTATATTCTTTTAGAAAAATACAAACAATAACTCTTTCTGAACCAGAGATAACCTTACCTTCTCTCAAATATAACTTTGATATGCCCTGTGGGGGAGATGATAGTAAGAAATCAGAGGAAGACCAGAGAAGGAAATCATTGAGATTGGGTCTGGTCAGGCCTATTGACTGCAATTGACCTGTGTAAACACACTTCATATCCATTTCATTAAGGATACCATGTACATACAGTCTGTCAGTCACAGGGAGGATACCAGGTTCAGGGAGGTTACCTTGAGCAAAACTGTACAAAACTATACATCCATGTTGCTCAGTAGTTGTAGTTAGCACTGGTGAGTATAGGGAAACACAGGGATAATCATGGCATACTAAGCCGGAAGTCTACCCTGAGCAGCCCTGTGAATCACAACTAGCAGAAACAAACACTAAAGAGAAGTACATAAAATCAGAATTTACAGATCTTTTCCCTGATCATTCTTCCTAGGTCCAGTACTTCAAGGATCTTCCTGAGAAAGCACTTGCATCTAGGCAGTCACGTTGAGCAGCCGCCTCTGAACTTCGCCTGCACAGTCGCTTTTGAACTCAGCTGCACTCTTGGGCCACCTCAGTGTTCTGAAGTGACAAGTTCCACACTGTAATTACACAGTGGAATCACACAGTGTGGAAAGTACTTTGCTTTGAAATATGATGTCTGACTGAGTACAAAGGCTTTCTTTACCTTAAGCTGTATATTAAAACAGTAAAAATGAAAAAAGAAAGGTCTACTATGATATACCACTACAGGATTGATCTCCAAGTGCTGCTGTTAATGCTGCTAGCTGACTTGCAGGTGTAAATCACAGGTTTAAGTGACAGTGCTGTTCTTATTCCCAAAATCCTTCTAGAGTCTATGAATGAGATGCTGTGTTTAAGCTGCAGTGTGTGCAACCAGAGGCTTCTCGTTCCTTTGGGAATTCAGTTACAGCATGAAATTGATCTCTTTCACCTACTCTGGTTGAGCAGGTGAGAAGTGAAAATAATTATCGAGGCTCTGTGGCCCCTAATAATTGTATGAAACCTCTGAACATGCCCGCACTGCAACTTGCTGACATAGTTTGCAATTGTCTGAAATGAGACAGTTCTCAAAATAAAGAACAGCACTGCTTTTGTCTTAAATATCTAAAAACTGCAAAAACTGGGTAGTCTATCACATGCTTTTAGAAAGCTACTCATTTCAGTGCAAGCATTGAGTGAATTGCTTATTTAACACATCCAGTGTCCTCCTGACATATAGCTGGGAATGCCAGTAATTAGGCTCAGTGCAGTGGCTTGTCTCTTTAGATGAAATACCAAGAACTGATGTTACTGCTACTGCCTACACTATCAAGAAAGAATGCTGTACCTAACCTAGAGAACTGGCACCAAACATTAAATGGAAGTCCCTCATATGATTATTTTTTTTTTGCTGAGTACCAAGGATGGCTAAATAAAAGCTCAGGGTTTACTTTCATTGCTTGGTAAAAATTGTTAATAATCTAGTACTTAACCCTTCTCACTCATTAATGAATCAGAATAATATCCAGAAAAGTCAGGAACTGATTTTGCTCTTATTTTCACTTAGTCTTTTTTTTTTTTTTCCCTTCTTTTTAAAATGTTAGTATAAATGGGAAACTTAAAGATGCTCAGGAGGGAGGAGGGCTGTTAAAATAACACCTGTCCTTACTCAATGAATATATAAGAAAATAATGAAAAAAAGTTAACATAAATATTCTGGTGTTGAGCTTTACAAGCTTTGAACTTTACAATGTGCTTTGTTCTGGATTAGGCTTGATCATTCTTTTGTTGCTATATTAACAAATAGAAATAATTACTAGAGCCAGCAAAGAGGCAGTTGGTATACTCACCTGAATGGACTCTGGAGTTCACATTTAGAGGCTCACACTCCTGCCTGGGAGAGTGGGTTGTCTTGGAAAAAAGACAAGACAAATCTGCCCCTGGAACCTGAACTCCTTGGCTTTCATGAAAGTATGATTAACGGCCACTAGGACAGCTTCATATCCAAAATCCAGGAGGTGTTTTCAGCCTTGCATTTCTAACCAAGTTACAGACGTGGAAGGGTGCTGGAAGCACTGGTTTCAGGCCCAGAGGAGAGACAGCAGGTCATCCTGCACTCAGCTGGCTTAGGCTTGACCCACCTCTGCACATTTTATGCCGAATACCTTATTTTGTGCTTTCTGCAGGAAGACCTTGGCTTTAGGAATTCCCCACAGAGCTTGGCAATACCCTAATTAAATGTGAAATTGAGATCCAGATGGTGTTCATGCATAGATGCTGAGTGTTTCCAATTATGTTGGATCTGGACATTCCTACATGTTTTAGAGGAGTTGCACAGAAAGGTATGTAGCAAATTGATGTTCCTAGGGCACTGGAGGGCAATATTGGACACTGGAGGAAAATGCTGAGTGATTTGGAGGATGAAGTTGCATCCCACTGCCATCTCCAGTGAGGATTCTTGGTTGCATACAGTCCAAGAACAGCAGGCCTTCTCAAGCATTCAGGTCATATAATAACCTGACTTTTTGTACAAAATCACAGAATATGTGGGTCTGCTGCCATTGGCTGGTGACTGGTGACATTGATTCAGGGTGAGAATCTTGTTATCATCGTTAAAGATAAGCGCAAAGTATTTACAGGCAGGAAATGTCCTTGCTCTGATTGAGGCTTGTCTAGCTGAGAATGGAGAAATACTTCTTTTCCTGTGAAGAGGCTTGCATTATGAGTCTTGCAAACATGTAGATGGATTTGTTAAAGCGTGTTAAGTGCAAATTATTCAGCAAGTACCTTTGTGTATACAGTGAACTTAGGTACATCAATCATAGATATGCTTAATTGAAGGTCTCAAGGTTTTGCTTTTCTTGTGTTGTCTGTGTAGGTGCAGTGTGATACAGAGTAGATTTGATTCATGAGGATGCTGATATTTAGAAGGACTGGCTGTCAGTCAATACTGATTCTGGAAATCTACTGTAGCTGGAACGAATTTGACAGAATAAAAGTCCTAAGCGTATACCTGTCACTACTCATTTGCCCTTCATGACCATTTTTATAGGTATGACACTGGCATCTGAAATGAAAAAAAGCATGTTAATAGTTCTGAGGTGAAAACAACAGTTGATGTAGAGGGTGTGGTAAAAAAAAAAAACATGGAGCAGCCTTCTGCTTTCCAAGTAGTTTCAGTGAAAGTACGTTGACATACCATCTGTTCACTGAGCAAGGTAACTCAAACCGGAGTGTGAAAAGCCTTGTTAAACTGGGAGAAGGACAGAAAGACATGCTTCAGCTACTGTATTTAAACCAGATTGTGGCTATTCTATTCCCTCAGAAATCTGTGACTTTTACCATGCTTCATGTAGGCAGAGGATAAATTCAGCATGCTGTGGAGAACAGTAAGGACTTCAGTGTGCACTCACATCGGCATCTTTCTCATGCACTTCATTTATACTGTCATCAGATTTGAGTTTAGAGAAGATGTGGGGGATTTTGTCCCCTACTACATCATGGTGTCTTGCTCTCCTGATGATTTTTCCAGACATTTCCTGCTCAGTAATTTCTCTCCCTCTTGTGGATGCCAATGTTCTGTACTAATAGCATGCCCATGACACACCTTTCAAGATGCTTAATAATTGAAACATTTACCTTTCATGGAGCAGATGAGATACTCTTGTCATTTCAGAGTAGACCCTCTTGGCTTTTGTTCTGTGAGACTCTGAAAGACACAAGGGATTGGATACACTGCACAAGACAAGAGTTTGAGAGCATTTCATTTCATTTCATTTCATTTCATTTCATTTCATTTCATTTCATTCCTGTATTTTCACCCTATGTCTTATTATTGAGAACAGTAATATTGGCACACCACTTTTAAGTGAAGACATTTCCTTCTCTTATGAAAGTACTATATGTGTTTTTACTGAGTATTTAAAGAGATATTCTCAGAAAGAAGCATGTTACTCGGTTTTTCAGGAATCTAGCTTTTATGATCAACTGGACTTCTCTGTTCAATATGTCATTCAATATATCTAGCCTTGGGTTCAGATTCTATAGTCTGATTTTGATCAACTGGATGACAGTAGCATGATTAAGTAAAGGGATATAACCAACTTGACTGAGCCTAAACTTTAGTCTTGAAATATTCTTGCTGTTTCTTGAGAGATTGACAAGGACATGACAGGAAAAGAAAACGGAGCTGGAAAGGAAGTTAGATTATTTATTAAATATTTTGTGTGACTCTGCTTGAGGTAGAGTAATTCCTTTTGCTGTTCATTCTGGGCTGTCTGCCCCTTGCCTTTCTGGAGATCACTGCCAGCGGAGGTGTTTGCCTGACTGCTCTTTAAATATCTGGAATGATTTGGCTTAACGAAAAACACACACACTCTCTCAAATCCAGGTTATAGTAATTGCATGTTTTCTTTAGAGGACACACTGGTTTAGAAGTTCCTGTCCCTGCTTACAAAAGCATTACTTCTGACCCAAGGGTGTTTCCTGGCCCAGCTCCCAGCACAGCCTCAGAAGTGCTTGGCACTGTGGTGAGGGACCAAGTACCTGAAGATCAGAAGAGAGAAGCAAGGCCTTCCTGGGACAGAACTGCCTCTTTCAGAAGGACACAGGCAGCCAAGGACAGGCCTGGCATCCCATGGGTGTGGCTTCCACCTGCCAAAGGGGTGATGATATTTCCCTCTCCTTCCCATTGTCATTCTCCAGTTCATCAGCACTCTTTTAATGTGATGATACAGCTTTTTCTGTGGATGCCAGACCATAAGATATGCAACACATTAAAAAAGTACCTATTTGTGCCATGGTTTTAATTTAGATTCATTTTTAATGTGTCATTTTACTGATACAGTTTAGAGCACAACATGCTAAGGA
Source organism: Lanius collurio (assembly GCA_020086605.1). NCBI lineage: Eukaryota > Metazoa > Chordata > Aves > Passeriformes > Laniidae > Lanius > Lanius collurio. The sequence continues at coordinate 19,360,506 of JACBWW010000005.1, read as the reverse complement.
GTTGCTGCAGCATAACATTGGAAAGAGTGTAGGAAATAATTCCTGGAGTCCAGAAAGGAGAGGCAAGGAGAGGAAAACTCTTCTAAACTGGCTTTGCAGCAGTAGTAAAAAAAATGGTGGAGTTCCAACTATCTCCTACAGAAAAAGCAGTAGGGTTTTATTTCAAAAAGAACTACCTTAGAGAGGCTTCTTTCTTCAACTGGCACAGCTGAGTGACTTCTGTGGGGCATGGGGATGAGGGACCAGCTGGGTCTGGAAGATGTGACTTGCCTAACCGCTCCAAAGACACAGCCACCACAAGAAATCCAACTTTTCTCTGCAGCAGACTACATCTATAATGTGCTTTCACTAGTCTGATATAGCTGATATTGGTATATGTAAACCTGAAGGAGATTTGGCCTTTTCATTTACTGCTCAGACAAGCGCAGAGCTGTCTGAAAGGATCTGCAGATAATGTTGGGTTAGAGAGGAGTCCTGAGGTAGCAAGAGCTGTCACACAGTAACCTTCCCTGCATGATGGGCCAAAGACAAGCAGGAATGTGTAGGAAGAAGCAGCAGTGTTGGCATTGCAAGCCTTTTAAAGACAATTTCTCTCAAGAGAAAAAGCACTTCTCCACATCTCAGCTATTGTAAAATGCAGACTTGGCGAAATTTTTTATCTTGGCTCTAGTATGTCAAATTTATGGGTTTGATTCAGCAACATCTTGAAATTTTATGGCCTGGGGGTTTTGTTGCTATTTATTTTTTTTTTTAATTTTTTTTTTTGTTAACAAAGGAGGTCAAACTAAATGAGTAGAATGGTGCTTTCTGGTGTTGGAGTATATGAAAGATTCATTCGCTCTTATTCATGTTCTCCTTTACAGTTACAAGGCATAAACCAGCTACCACAGAAAACCTTATTAAAAGAAGAAGGACTCTCAGAACTGGTCTTGCTTTCCTGTTAACTGTCTGTTGTTCTACAACTTTCAGTTGTAAATATTAACATAAATATATTTTGGACAAAGTAGGTAATGTTGTACAGTGTACCAGATCAAAAATATGTGTAAGCTGTGGAGCCAAAAGCATCTCTCAGGTGTTGGAAGTTTTAGTGGTTTTGAAAGTTTCTGCTTAAATTCCAGACAGTCTTAAAGTTCTTCAGACTCCTAAGGCAGCCATTTGAAACCAAACTGATCTGGTCATGGTTCTAGTCAGGTGTGTCAAAACAGCCCTTGCCAATAGAGGGTGCATGGAAATTCATATCTAGTAGATGGATTTCAGGCCTTGACTTTGACCCTTCATATTTTTAAAGTCCTGGAGTTTTCATGCCACTCAAGAATAACAATTTTCAGTGAAATGTTTTTGTTTGGCCCTTTCAGAAAGAGAGTGCCATGTAGCTGTCAAGTGAGTCTATGAAAGGGTGACTATTTAAGACTATTAAATGATGTCTAATTAGATCAGTAGTATTTGAAAGGCGTCTCTGTAGAGGAGAATTTAAACCCCAACTATCATCATCATAATTATTGAGGAGCTGTGTCTGGGGATAGATGAGCCATGGGCTCTGTCATTGCTTTGTTGTGCCAGAGCTGGTCACTGCACTGTGCTATGTGTCAGTCTCTCTCTCTCCAAAGCAGGGAAGAGGATGCTGATCTCTGTAAAGCTATTTATGAAAATAGGAAGATATTAATACTTATTTATACAATGTCCTATTTATGCAATCTAGTTCAGGTCAAATTTGGACATCTTGGAAAAAAATCTTCGATCTGTCAAGGGGAAATGTACTTGCAAAAGCTGCTGCAGGAGAGCTGCCAGACCAGAACAACAGCCTGACCAGAAAGCCTCATGCATATGCTGCATACAGGTTCCTGTTAGCTGTTCAGGTCCTGATAGGATGATAGCTTTCTGCCTAAAAATGACTTGATTTTCGTCTCTCAATTTTTTGGCACTTGTGTGGCAGTCACTTTGGAAGGGGCAGCTGTAATTTCCTCCAGCAGTCTATAAGCCAGAGCTCGTTTTCACAGTCATCTGGTAGATGCTCCCAGCATGAGCAGTGTGTCACCTTCTGTCAAAGATGAGGCAGGGAGGGAAGAAAAGAGACAAAGAAGGAATAATCAATTAACAAGGCAAAACGTCAAAAGCAGAGAAAAATTAAGCAGAAAAGGAGAAGAGAACAAGGGGTTCCATAAAAAAGAAACAGGTGAAGAAAAGAGCTAGAGTAGTTGAGGAAGGATAGCAATTCCTGTTATGCAATAAAAAGGCAAAGCATGCTGCAAGGCCTTGTGAAGGCTTTTTGTTCCCATGGAATAGTGGAAGTTGGAGTTAGGCAAGGAGGTGTATCCCCAAGGAAGATCCCATCAAAACTGCTGACCTGCTTCTAGCTTAATTACTGCAAACATCACACAACTAATGAAACAGCAGTGTCATTGCAGCTGCCAGGGCAGCAGCAGTTCACCATGCTCAGGAATTCCCACCATTTCTGATCTCTTACATGGTGATATAAATGGGGGAGAAGAGTGGACCAGCCTAGACTGGAGCAGGGATAGGGGTCAGTCTGCCAAGACAACTGAGCACACTTTAAGGAGATAGAAGTGCAGGTTACTCTGAAAAAGTGTGGGCTATTCTTTAAGCTCATTAAATAGACTTATGTTTTAGCTCAGCTCCCAACAATGTGATTTAGCTGATTTCTGATTTTTACCATGTGTAAACCTCGTGTGAGCTGATGGCTGTCAAAACTCTGGCTAGAAGTAGGGTGAAGTCTATAAGATTACTGCTTTAGGAAAGAGCAGGCAGCTGAACGTAACTTCTCTCCTGACCTTTTAAAAAGTGCCTCATGTCCATTTAGTCATAGCCATTCTAAGAAATATAACCCACTGTCCTTAAAGTACCTTCATTTTCGTAAACAGAATAATTGTATTTTTTCCAGTGGACTTTTGAGACATTTTGCAAAAGGCAACCCAAACTAAACATATTTACAGTTAGTTGTCATTCCTTAAAAACACACAGAAAGTTATGTTACAACAAAAGGTTGTGGTTTTCATATGGTCTTCCACATACAGGTCTCTGCTGTACTACAGTATCATAAAAGCTAATAATTGCAAATAAGGTGCTGTAGTAAAGGAAGGTGAGTATCTGGAAGTGAGGAACGATCCTGATTGTCCAGCCAGGAAGCAAACATGTATATTTGGTTTCGTTTGCCAGGAATCATAACATCTCTAAGCCCCTGGATATGCCTGTCAGCACACATGGCCCAGCAGCCACCCATTGGACATATAAGGGGAAATAGTCAATGTGAAACAAAAGCGGCAGGTTGAAGTGGGGCAGTAAAGCAGGGGAAGGTTATAATAATCATTTAGCTGCATAAATTATGACGTTCAGAATTTTTTTTTGTTTTGCTTATGTATGGGTCTCACCCTCTGGAGGGACAGTGCTTGCATATATGTCGACCACTCCATCTTTGTACTCCTATTCACAACATGCCATACTGCTGTAATCCCCTTTCAAGACACCAGGTAGTATCCTGCCATGAGGAAACGGATGCTCAGGTTAAATGGTAGCAGGAACCATTTAACCAGAAGACGGATGGGCTCAGAGCCACAGGCAGCATGCGGAGGGCACCCTCCGACGACTGTGGGATGAGGGTACTCACTGCCGGCGAGCTCCTGGCTGTTGCTGCAGAGAGACTCTTGCAGTAGCTGGCAAGGGCCTGAGGAGGGTGAGAGTGAGCTCAAAATACCTCGTTACAGATCCAGCTGGGCTGATTAGTTAATGTCTGCGAAAGAGATTTTAATGAGATGTTGGACTTACATGGATACGAAGCTTTTCTCTTGGAGAATGTTGAAGAGCTGTGTAGCTGGCAGCCTGCTAGTCCTGGCAGCTGTCTGGGTCCCAGCAGGGTTCCTTCTGCCACTACGAGGAAATTTCAAGGGTATTGTGTAGCCTCCTGCTATTTTATGCTGAGAAGTAGCCCCTGCAGGCACCACAGTAGAAGATAACAGCTCTGAAAAATAAAGGACAGAATATTTATCTCTCCTTCCTAAGTTTAAGCAGGGACTCCATCAGGCGACTGCAATATGGACAAGGATTCCCAAGGACTGTTCCAGCTGGGTGCCTTAAACACTCTGTGAAGGCTAAGCAACACAGGAGGAACTGAGGGTGGTTCAAGGTCCTGTTTGACATGCTGGGGCAGTCATCTGCAGCTCAGGATAGACTGTACACAGCTGAAGACATCCAGGCTCGTGTTAAGTCCAAAAAGACACTGTCCTTGGGAGGAAGGTGTTGGCAAAATAAGTGGCAGGGAGGAAAATCACAGACAACTGATCCATCGGGCTCCCTCAGGCCAGAGGGGCCCTTCAGGAAGTCATGCACTTCTGACATTTTCCCTCAGATTTTATATTAAATCACATAATATCTGGTCTTTGTCATAAAACTTAATGTGACAGCCTGTGCTTAAGGAAATCTTTTATCTTCATCATCTCTAAAGATAGCCTCCACCTTTCAGAAGAAGCACGAGCCCCAGAAATCCTAAAACTACCAATGGAAAAAAAGCAAAATAAAACCAGATCTCATTATATACCTGGTGACCATTTTTTATGTCAGTGTTGTGGTTGTCAGCTTATTCCTTATATGAGCTTTGCCTTCAGCACAGAAGTTTCAAAATTGCCTTCTCTTGTGCTGGCACTGAGGAAAAGAGACCTTTGCAAATTCTCTGTAGTTATGAACTGCAAATTGAGCATGTTTGAATTAAGGGAAGTATTCCTCGTAATAAATTACCATGAAATATTTGTGCTTATTCATCGTGTCACTTGATGAATGTGTTTTACATAGATTTTATATAAAAGAGCAGGAGATATAAAGGGGCCTTGGGCAGCACCTTCTTCACCCATCCATGGGTGAGATGGGCTCTAAGATCCCTAACAGTGGACTCCAATGTGCTGAGTCTCCTATTTAGCTCTCTCTCTGGCTTTTTTTTGAGTTTGAGCCTGTTTTGTTTTCTCCTAATTCTTATGTCACAGAGGTAAAATAAGTAAGTAAGAGATGATCTGAACCAAACCACTACACCCATGAAGCAAGGCAGTGGTTCAAGTGTGGACTGAATCCTAGCCAGATGATGAGATGTCCTGCATTCTCAGGGCAGGCAGTAAATTGTAACTGTTGCCCAGATCCCTTGCAGAGCCCAGGACTGTGACTGTCCTCGGCTGGCTTGTAGGTAATGGTGGTCTCATGTACTACTGTGCATGTTCTCTGGCCCTTCTTCCCACTAAACATGCATTTCTTGTGCCCCATATCATGTTTTTCTTGAGTATATCCAAAAGCTAAGCTTTTTCTGGATACAAGGGAAAAAAATCACCAACCAACACCTATACATTAAAAAACTCACCAACGATAGTTCATTTTATATGTCGTTTTATTATTTATTGCCTAAGTACCTCTTAATCTGATTTTCCCATTTCATATTTTTTTATATGAAAAACTTTGCACTGTAAAGTTTGGGAGTAATTCTTTAGTTCTGGTCTCTGTAAATAGAATTAGACACCTCCCAAAGTGGCACAAGTAAACAAACAGGTATTAGCATCAAGGGATTTACTGGGCAAAGGAATCCTTGAACTATACATGAAACCATCAAATGGCTGATCTGCTAAACTACATGCTGACTTAAGGGGAAATCTTATAAAAATCTTTAGAGCCTTGAGAATGGCTAGGCAGGAATTATGCTGATATATGTCCACATTACTCTTTTATTGAGAAAGATAAGGATAAAATGGGAAAATCAGTCATATTCAAGCAATCCAGAACTACCAAATACATCTTCAACTGCATTAGGCAAGTATTTTTATCCATTTATGTAGACAAATACTTTGTCTTGGTCAGAAACAAAATAAAATGTGTGTTTTTATCACTGGTCAATTTAAGCTTTGCTGCAAACATAATGGAACAAAATGGAACTATAGCCTAAGGCTGCACATTTTGTCTGAGGAGCCAATACTTTCTTTTCTTTATGCCTGAGTGAATATTTATCTTGGGAGGAAAAGGTTCTTTTACCTGGAAGCAAAATATTTCTCAGTGTTTTGGCTTTGATTTTAGTGCTGAACATATTTTTAGGAAGAACACAGTTAAAGAACTGTTCTGAAAACAAAACTAAGGTCTAATCTTTGAAACTTTAGTAATGTGATATATGAAAATCTAAATCTGTAGTATACTTCTATGTAGCTGAGATGTTTTCTACCACAAAGCTTTAACAAAAACAGCTCCTGAATCTACTTGAAAAACATATCATGTACCCCTACTCTAGTTATGGAATTTAATCTATTTCTAGAGGGACCTGTGCTATATAATTCCACAGTTCACTAACATTTTGCTTCTTATTCAAGAACACTCACTGAACCAAGAAATCTAGGTTTGAGTAAAACTAATTAAGCTTGTGAGGATTTACAAATATCAGTCAAAATCTTGCCAGCAAAATATTCAATGGAATGTTGTGCAGAAGCTCAAACCTCTCCCTGAAAATTGAGCAGCTTTTCTTGGATCTCCAGGTAGGAGTATGAGGCTTAGGGGATATCTTTGATTTAAACAGGGATTTTCAGAGCACAAAATGGAAACAAAATGCTTAGGGACCAAAATATTTTACAAACTTCTCCTGCTAGTCTGTTCTGAATGTCTGAAAGTATTAACAGCTGAACAGATGATCAATTTACAGATGGAAAGCTGAAGTGGCTTAACTTGGCCTATTTATGCACTCCTGACTTGGTGCCATGGTAAAGCAAAGCATATTAAGCTAAGCTAAATATATAGGGTTTATTCCTTAGCTGCAATGAGTCAGAAGCATGCTGATGGTTAGTTAAAATCTTTCTGATGATGAGTCAGCCTCTCAGACCACTGTAACTCAGGTGTTTGCAGTTAACCTTAATGCCTGTTGAGGTCTGACTGTACCCTTGCTAAATGATAAAACCCCAACAGTCTTAATTTTCCATTCCCTGAGCAATAATATTGCACCTGGCACCACACACAAAACACCTGGGTGTAACACAGCCCAAGAATGTTCTTCAGAGCCTACATGTCATACCATCATTTCCATTCCCATGTCCTTTCTTGAATCTTGAGTGAGGTGGGAGGGTTTCAGTCTGGCAAATTTGTGCATTTTTATATTGACCCTGCATCAGCCTGAAAAGCTGTGAACACGATTAAGGCTCAGTGACCCAGTGAGCATTGAACATGCTTGTGTTCGTGGAACTGGCTCCTCTCT
>JACBWW010000005.1:19312219-19352909 GCA_020086605.1 Lanius collurio | reverse complement strand
TGGTTTAATTTGTTGCTCCTTATCTTCTGACCTTTTTTTTTTTTTTTGTGACAGTTCAATATGAAGAAAGGGGTAGAGACTCCTGATGAGGAAGTTGGAAGAAGTGCCATAATAATTCTATTTACGCTGTGCAGAATGTGTGCCAATGCTTTAAAAAGGTGATTTTAGTTTTGGGGAGAGAAAATAGTTTTTTCTAATTTTGTACACAAAAAGAGCTTACGAATGCTTTGTATTTATTAAATTGAATTTTCTCATAGTCTCAGCTCCAGGTGGAGACAGATAAACCCCACAATACTCTTCTACTTTTCCTGGTTATTCACAAGTTTAACTCATATTTTTAAACATTGTTTCTAAAGGCCTTTTCTGTAAGCTTGTATTGGGTTTGTGTGGCCAGGTTTTGGTAGAGGGAGGCTGCAGGGGTGACTGCTGTGAGGAACTGACAGAAGCTTCCCCCGTGTCCCACAGAGGCATGGACCCACTGCTGGCCAAGGCTGAGCCCTACAGTGACAGTGGTAGCACCTCTGGGATAAGGTATTTAATGCTGAGACGTGGCAGCCATGAAAAAGGAGTGAGAACATGTGAAAGGAACAGCTCTGCAGACACCAAGGTCAGGGCAGAAAGGGGAGGAGGAAGCGCTCCAGGCACCAGAGCAGAGATTCCCCTGCAGCCCGTGGTGCAGCCCGTGGTGAGGCAGGATGTGACCCTCCAGTCCATGGAGGTCCATGGAGGAACAGAGATCCAGCTGCAGCCTCTGGAGGACCCCACACTGGAGCAGGTGAAGGCCTGAAGGGGGCTGTGATGCGGTGGGAAGCCCAGGCTGGAGCAGGGTCCTGGCAGGACCTGTGGCCCTGTGGAGAGAGGAGCTTGCACTGGGCAAGTTTGCTGGCAGGACCTGGGACCTCATGGAGGACCCACTCTGGAGCAGTGTGTCTGAAGGACTGCATCCTGTGGAAGGGACCATTCTGGGGCAGTTCAAGAAGAGCTATATACCTTATGAGGACTCAAATTAGAGAAGTTTGTGAAGGACTGTCTCTTGTGGGAGGGACCCCACACTGGAGGCAGAGAAAGAGTGTGAGGAGTCCTCCTCCTGAGGAGGAAGAAGCAGCAGAGAGAATGTGATAAACTGGCCACAAACCCCACTCTCATCTCCCTGCACTGCTGAACAGGAGGACATAGATAAAATCAGGAGTGAAGTTGAGCCCAGAAAGAGGGAGGGTCAGGAGATGTGCTTTATGATTTGGTTTTATTTCTCATACCCTACTCTGACTCTTCTTTGAGAATAAATTAAATTAACTTGCCCAAGTCCAGTCTGTTTTGCCCAAGTTGTTAGCGGAAAGTGCTAAGGAATTATTATTGGAGAAATGCTAAGAATTTCTATCCAAATTTCCTTGTTCCAGTCAATATTTTACCCATAGCTTGCTTAATTTTTCTGGTTTTGAGCATGGCATAACCAGCTCAAATCTATTTAGCACATTAGTGAGGTCTCTGGGCTAGATCTTTGGGAATTAAATCACTCTCTTATTCTGGTTACTCTAAAATTTCATTTATAAGGTATATTTATAAAATCTGCTGGCATAAGACTTTTTTCCCTTTTGACCTCGTGCATCGGACTCATATTCTGTAATATAGATGCACATAGAGTATGCTTGCAGGAAACTGTAGAGAGCAATTCAGAGATCTAGTCCTCTGCTAAAGGCTGATCTATGTGTAAGTGTCCTTGCTGTATGCCCTAGCCTCACAAAGGAATGGACTATAGAACATCATCAGGATTACCAGGAGTTTGAAGTAACTTTATCATGTGCTATTAACTATTCCCCACATCTGTCTCTGTTGAAGATAGGCAAAAGAAGAAATGTTGCTGCCTCTGAATCAGAGAATCCTAGAATCCTAGAATCATAGGATAGTCGGAGATGGAAGGGACACACAAGAATCATCAAATTCCAACTTGTGGCCTTGCACAGGACCATCCCCAAGAGTCACACCATGTGTCTGAGGGTATTGTCCAAATTCATCTTGAACTCTGTCAGACTTGGTGCTGGGGAGCCTGTTCCAGTGCCCAACCACACCCTGGGTGAAGAACCCTTCTCTAATATCCAAGCTAAACTTCCCCTGACAAAAATCCAGGACATTCCCTCTGGTCCTGTCACTGGTCAGCACAGAGAAGAGATCAGTGTCAGCCCTTCTGCTTACCCCGATGAGGAAGATGCAGACAGATATCAGACCTCCTCCAGAGTGAACAAACCAAGTGATCTCAGTTATTCCTCATATAGCTTCTTTCTAGACCTTTCACCATCTTCACAGACATCCTTTGGATGCTTTTAAATACCTCGCTTTTATTCTGGTGGCCAAAAGTTGTGAGAGAAAACACTTGCCAAGAATAAAGAGAAAGGATCACCATTAAGGCAAAATATAAGCTGAAGAACACAGAGCTGTTTCTTCTGTGAGTCCTAAAATTTGATTTACAAGCTCTAGCAGTGCATAAGCCATTCAGATTTCTCACTGAGTGACTAAAAGGTACTGTATTATGAAACCAAACTTCATAAAGTTCCAAAAGCAAATATAAAAGAAACATTAAACAGAAATTTAAATACTCACTTTTCTTCATACTTGTAATGTTTTTAAGTGCATCCATGCAACTTAGGAGTTACATGATCATTATTTTTTCTTTGAAATAAAATGGTTACCAAATTATTCATTGTAGACTTTTCCATACACAGTTCAAGCAACAAATTGAAACCACCTAAGTTGACAAAAAAAAAAAAAAGGAGACATAAAAGCCAGATTTCTCACTCTCGTGCTTTAGGAAGTGTTGGTAAGTAATACATGTTTGTAGATTGAATCTGTGTCAGTATCTTTTTTTGCAGTTCTTCAAATTGCATGTAATGATGGTCAAAGGACCCAGCAGTTCCATATGTCTCTGTGTGGAGGCAGGTTGCATACTGAGCATGGAATCACAGAATCATTTAGGTTGGAAAACATCCTTAAGATCCTCAAGTCCAGCTGTTAACCCAGCGCTGCCAAGTCTCACTAGACTGTGTCCCAAAGTATCTTCACATTTTTTAAATACTTCCAGAAATGGTGACTCAACCACTTTCCTTGGAAGCCTGTTCCAATGCTTGAGAACTTTTTCCATGAAGAAAATCCTAATATTTAATCCTAACCTTTCCTAGCATATATCAGCAGAACACAAGAACCCAAACTGAAATGCTAATGGTTACTCAGTGCACCAGATAGTAGCTGTGAGAGCTAAATTATGGGATGAGATATTAGAATGTTAAATCTTAATTGTCAAAAGCCTTGGTTGGTTCTATAATTCAAAATTCATCCTTCAAGCAATTAGTCTATAAACCAAATCTTTTCCTGAGCCTAAACTTGCAGACGCTTAGAATGTACAGGACTCTCCTGAGATAATCTGTCAAGTTTATTTGTGTCTCCAGACAGATTGCCAACCTATTTTCTTTGCACTCACACTCCAAAGGCAATCTAATAGAATTATGTGAAGCCCAAAGAGTGGATACAGGAAGTCTAGGCATCCCTGTCAAATAAGAGGGTGAAGGTTTTTAATTGTTATTTGATAGAGTTTCTATTGCCCCCTTCTCACAGCCTATACCTAGGCTCAAAAATCAAGAGTTTTGAACGTTTAGTTTTATTATCACTTCACCTGTTTCATCTGCCCCTCATATATGACATGTATCTCATTAGAAAGATCCCACATTTCAAAAGGTTGAAAATTTCCTTGTGATTATTTAATAAAACAACATGAAAACTGTGGGCACAGGAGAGTCTTGCTGATGCCCAGCCATCCTGCACAGGCTGTACAAAAGCATTCATGAAACCATTTCTTTGGCATTAGCCAAAGAAAGAGCTACTTAGAAAAAAAATAAGTTATTAAAATACTATAAAACAAAAGACATATAAGCCCACACTCTCCACTCCCACCCAAGTCTTGTTGTCTCCACTGGGGACCTCAGGGGTCAGTACTTCTCTTCTTTCAGGGTCCAAATCTGCACATAAAAGCAGTCTCAAACTGAATAAAGGGAGAGGGTAGGAGGACAGCTCTTTTGTTTTAAGAAAATCATGGAAGAATTTACTCAGCAGGCTGCCAATAGTAACTAAAATATCCATTCCAATGAGATCACAGTTGTTTGCTCACCTCTCTTCTTCCTCTCTAACCTATTGCTATCTATAGGGACTAACTCAAAGATGTTCCTGTCATTCGTCTTACCAGGGTTAACTAGGATCAGATCATGAGTAAAGATTCCCTTTTAAAACTTGCTTCTTTCATTACAATGCTCTGTAATAATTTTTCTAGCCTCTGTTCACAGACTGAAACCTTCCCATCCCTTTGCTGCCTAGCATTGAAGAAACTCAAATAAATCTTAGTGTGCTCTGTGCTTGCAAAGAGGCAGTCACTCAGAGCCAGTGAGTCCATGCCATTTACACTCACCCCAGAGGTTACTGGCAATCCAGGTGCCAGCCATACTTAAACCCCATCCCTGAGGCTGCTTTTGCTTCTTTCTTTTCCTACCCCTGTGAATTTTGCAGCATGTAGCTGGTGAGTGTGACCTTTTTTTGCTCTCTCAGGGTAGACCACGAGCGTGCAGGAGGGCTGGCTTGTATCACAGCTGACTGACACTGGGTACTGCCTCAGGGTAGGTCACCTCTAGGGTGCTGAGCTCCTTGGGACTGAGGGGATCCAGTATCAGGCTCAACAGACCCTTATTCCTCTCTTTACTTGGAAGAAAATTGGTTTTGAGCTGCAGGGTTGAAGGCAGCTGCCTTTTAGGAAGGGCTGCCTTATTACCACCCTCTTTCTTCGGATGGCAAAATTTGCCCTTGCAGTGACTGCAGTGTCACACAAAGCTGATGTCATGGGAGCTTGCTGCTCCTGTGGGATGCTGCTCTCCTCCTGATGTGTTATCAGTATTGGCTAGGAGGTTCCTAGCTTTACCCAGGCCAAGTGACCTCTGTGCTGTTGGTGCTGGCTGAAGGTGACAATCAAAAATTCATCCAATTCTTAGTTGCAGAGGCAGTGAACGGATCCTGTGACCTCTCCATAAGGTGGGCCCCCTAAAAGTCAAGATCTTAATGCTTTCCCTGCAGTGGAAGGTAAAGAGGATGCAATAAGAATATTCATGGTGTTTAAGGTTCTGTAGTTCAGGCCAACCTAAGCCCACAGAGCTAAGGTTTTTTTGTCATGAACTCTTGGCTTGAGCTATGTTAAATAATTCTGTTGCTCTTGAGTCACCAAATAAGGATTTTTCTCAGAGTCCCAGACCTCAGATCTACAGGATTTCTAACCCAGCAGTGAAAATGCTCACTGAAGCACCTGAGTGGGGCCTTGCTGGTCCAGCACCTTCCTACAGTGCATCAATAGATGGCAGCAGGCAGTTCCTCCAGGAGCGGTCTTCAAAGCAGCGGCGGCAGCAGCAGCCAGCGATGATCTTCCCTTGTAATGGTCTGAGATTTAAATCTGCCTGCAGACACTTTTTAGGATGCTGTCCTCATGAAAAAACAAAGTGTGCTGGTTCTCAGGTAGGATGTAATCTGTTACTGTAGTGCGAAAGCAGTAAATAAGTATTGGCCTCTAACTCTATTGTATTGTAAGAAGATTAAATATTTGGAGCCCAAGAGATTTTGTGCTACATTCAGCTGCTTTCTTGGCAGTCTTGAGTGTTCACAAATCCCACTTCTTTCATTCCTTCTTGGGTCGGACAATTTCGCAAAAGTCTGGCAAGGGGATATATTATTCTGAGAAAAGAGAATCACAGGTAGATTTCATGTATTTAAGAAGATAGAGAAAAAAGCATGCTTTAAAGAAGGCTAGTGTGCTTCATGGGCTCACATGCTCCCTTTCATTCTGAACATTTCAATTGAGAGTTTTACACAGAGGTTGGCTGTTAAACTGTGTCAGTCTCTCTCAAGGAATGAGCAATAGTTATGGGTTGTGTTAAAAAAGAAGCTCAAATTTCACACGGAAGAATATAGACCTACATCAGGTGTTTGGCCAAATCAATCCCCTATTCACTAAAAAAAATAAAATATAGGGGAACTTCTGGTATGTCCAACACTCATAATGACATAGCACAGAGCTGATACTGCTCACTGACTGGGAAATGCAGTAGCTGGAATTTTACTGTGGGTCCAAGCCACATCTGGCAAAAAGCTCTTTTGCTGGAGGGAGTTCTTGTGCTGCAAGGCATTATGCCCATAGTTTGAAGGTATAGCTTTGTTTAGTTCTGCCTAATGAATAGTTGCACTGCACTTCAGAATGGTTGTGTTGAAAATTACCTGTAGTGACCTGAGTGATGGAAGAGAGTTTTAATGTTCCATCTAGTGGATAGAATTGACCCCCTCTTGTGTTTTTATCCTTATGTGAGACTAAAAGGCTATGTAAGCTATCAAGCTTCTGGTTAATGACCAGGCTTTTGCTTTGCAAACAGTATTAGCAGACCCTTTATCAAGAGGACGTGATGTCTCCGTGAACTGGCTCCACAGTCACAGGCACTAATTCATCATTTACTGTGAAAACAGATTTCAGTCTGCAGTGTAATAAAATGCTTTGCTTCCCAGACTTGTGCAATCTCCAGAGAGGTACAAAAAGAAATTTAACGTCAAGTTTTCATGTGAAATGATGTAAACATAAAATTCAATTAAAGTCAAGGTGAGCAGTATAACAAATTCCTGATCTCAACCTTCGAAAAAGACCTTAAGATGATGTTTTTAATATGAGCACATAGATGTCAGTCAGGAAACACTTCAGCTTAAGAAATATATTTGAAACCTGTGGGAGCCCCCTGCATGGAGGATTCTATTCCTTTTGGGGGTATGAAAGTTCTTGGCCCTCTCTTACACCTCTACCTTCAAAACATAAGGCATTTTTATTTTGATATGTGAGCGGTATTACAAGGCCTGGGGAAAGGACTGCAGTTCCTTGTTGAAGTTTCAAGGCTGCTGTGTGCCTAGGTGATTTTCAGACTTGGTCTCACTTTGAATATTTTTGCACATAACTGTGAAATCTAGAGAGAGGAAAAAGAGTGAACAGAGATAAAAGGTATTAGATTTACAAAGACCTGGAAACCTGGGTGTTTATTTAAGAACTCCAGGAAGGCATTAAGGAAAAACTGCAACCTTTCTGATACTTAGAAACTATAAACTAAACAACCATATTTTTTATCTGATATCACTTTTTTATTAATTTCTTGATTGATAAAATCAGGATGAAATCCAGTGTATCTAAAGCTATTGAACATGAACAGGCTGCCTTGCTATCTCTTTCTTGTAGGACATTTTCAGAAGCACAATAATTGAGGCAGAATTGCTCTGTATGCCTATAGTCCAAGTCTTGATATGAGAATACTTTCAGTGTAAGCATTAACATATTATTCTAATTTTTTTCCATTTGAAGCAGGACCTAAATAGCAGAACAAACCCAGCTGCAGATACGAGCCATCAATATCTTTTCATTTTACATTTCACAAATATGGCAGAGCTGCTGTGTTTGTAGTTTTCCACACAGCTGAAAAAGTCAGCACTGAATTACTCACCAGCCTTTGGAAATCTTTTGTAAGTGCTGGCTTCTGCGAGCTGTGGAGCACCTGCATTCACTCTCCAGAGGACTAAATCACTTCCTTCCTATATCCTGATATATATCAGGATGTGTGTGTCTTCATGGTGCCTGGGTGATAAGCTATCAGCTTTACATCCTCCGCTGGTTGTTCTGGAATGCCTTCACAAGTAAGTTGAGGAAGCTAAAAAGATGTGTAAACAGGGAGTGAGAAACTCCTGTGATAAAGAGTATCACCAAAATCCTCTTACACAAACAAGTGCTCTTCAGCTACATCACACTTGAAACCTGCTGTTGATTCTGCTTGTGGCAGCAGCAGTTGCGACCCTCCATCCAGCTACTGGGATAGGAAGAAGATGAGACACTTCACCAGGGCATTTGGTTAAAGGAAAGTTGCACTGGAAGAGGTCTGAGGCCATTTCTGGCAGTGCAATTTGATGCTGTGGGTGACTTGATTTAATAGCTAACTGTCCCTGAAAGTGGTGTTCCTGTGGCTCTTCCTGTACTCACATCACTTTCCTGGTGCTGGTGCTCCCCTGCCTGCCCAGAGACTGACTGCTGAATCAAGAGCTACTGCCAAGTGGACAGTGTAAGGAAGAAAGGGAAACTGGGAACAAGCCTCTTAGCAACAACAGCTCTCATCTTTCCTTAGCTGTACTACTGACAGCATTCTCGTTGCCTATAAGAACACTCTGACACTTGTAAATCCAGCAGTTTGTGTGGCAAGAGCTTCTGGGCATTGCTGAATAGAGGGAAGATAGATCTTGCTCCATGATTCCAGCCTTACACTGGTGGTACTTCCACCATTATGTGGAACTCACAGAATTTGGTCCTCTGTGTGGACAGAGCAACTGAAATTTGTATGTTCAGTAATGCTGGTTTTGATAAGAGCCTCCTTACCAGTCCAGCCAGCAGTGCTGCTCTACACATGAGGCGTGAGCAGGAAGCAAGAAGAATAGAGTGGAAATTACTGTAGTTTGTTCTGATCTTTCCTTGAGTCACTGCTGGCCACTGAATAATCAGCTTAAACCTAACTGAAGTAAGATGCATTTACTGTAATGTCAAAATGCATGTTCCAACCACCAGAGGGATTAAATCCATCCTCAACATAGGCCAGCAGCTCTCCACTCAGCACTGAAGGGCAGGGTTTGGCAGGAACATCCCAGTCTTTGAGGCAGTCCTGAAAGACATGGTGGGCTCATGAGGCCATGGCTTTTAGCCCTCAAGGGATGGTTCTAAAGGACCAGTGGAGTGTTGATTGGTATGCTGGAGTGCACAGGTCAGCTTCAGTCTCCTGGATAACACCTGGTATTATACCCAATGCTCTATAGTAATCTAGACTCTTGGGTTTTTAGTCTTGGGTTTTTTTTTTCTTTTTCCTTTGTCATCCCTTTCTTGGGTATGTCAAGGTAATTTGAATGCATAAGGTAATGTCTCCTTTTGGACAGCTGTGACTGTGCTGTGACTGACCTGGCTGAAAGATTTAGCTCCAGGAAGAGGTGTACAGCTGAGAATTGCTGTTATTGCAGCTTTAGAAGTTAGTCAGCTTTGTAGTCCCATTTTTTTTGCTGTTATTTTCTCCTGGGTAGATATGACAGCTCCCTTCTCAGCATGGTGAAGTCTCAGCATTGTCCTGCTGGATGTCTGGCTCTCCCCATTCATGGTGTAAAGAACCATGTACCTCCATTGCAGCAGTGATTTTCACTGTGGAAAGTGAGCTTCTTAGAGTTTGACTCACCTACAAGCTTCTTCTGCCTTAGTTGTCTCAGGACCTGTGACATAGGATCTTCTATAAATTTGTATCCTTCACTTAGGTAGGTATCTCAGAGTTGGAAGCCGGTAGACAGGATCCTGTGGCACAGCTGAGAAATATGTCAATGAAACCCTAAATCTGACCTTGTACATGGAGTCTTCAGCACACAGCTGAAGTGGAGGAAGAAACATGGTCAGACATACCTCACCTGGGTCACAGAGATGAGGGAGCAGCCAAGAGGGAGCTCTGTCACGGTGCGTATGGGCGCTGCTGCTTGCGAGATGTCAAGCTCCTGATAAAAGCTCCTGATATTGGTGTTTTGCTCCAGGAATTCAAAGTGTAGTTTGGTATTTCTGTATCCCCTTGGACAGATATGCATCTTTGTTGGAGAACAGAAATATCCCACTCTGTATGTGTGTGCTGTTTTTCCATGTGGAAATGGATTCAGTCTCACTCAGAGATCTCAAAATAGCATATGTAAATGTGTTCTTGCTTTCATGTTCATTTTGTTCTGCCTTACACCTGTTAGACTTCACATTTTCCACAAAAAGAAACAGCCATTACCTTTTCTCAGAAAACAACATTTTATTTCTTTTTTTTCCCAGACCCAGCTGAACACCTTCTTCTCCTGATCAGCTTAAAAAAGGCTGCTCACCTAAACCCACAGATAAGTGAATCATATTCAATGATGTCACTTCTTCCCAACTAAACAAATGAATTTTCTTCCAGGGTAATGCAATCTTCTATTACACAGAGATTAAATTACTGGGTTTAAAAAAAAAAGAAGTCTTAACCTTTTAAAATATCAAAAGTTAGCAATTTTTTCTTCAACAGCCTAACTAGTAGAGTGGTTTACTAAAGCAAAACAAGAAAGACTTCTTCTTGAACATCTTCAGAAAACATTTGAAGAGTTCTAACATTCACTGAAATAAAGATTGGTGGTGGAGACTTTTTTCTCTACTGTCCCCAAATAGATCTATTTACTGCCATTACTGCTATAGCTACAAATGGCTTACTACTTCAAAACGTCAATTAGGAGACTGGCTTTGAACCTCTCTTCTACCTAACTCCTGTCTGGGGCTGATGTGTTGCCAAGGGAGCTGCATTGTTTCCTAGTGCAGCAAATGAATAAAGTTAAATTTATATCTCACTATGTGCTAGAGAAATAGAGATGTAGTTATGTATGCATTACCTTGAATATAACTCATATAGAGCTCCCCACCTCCTCTGTCTGCTACAAGGCATGCATGAAAATGTCCCCCTGGAATAGAAATAAAACCATAAAACACCATGTCTGTAGCTAGAGATGAGTCAGATGCAGATTTTAGAAGTGGATCCAGACTTCAAATGCCACCCAAATCTGTGTGTGTGATCAAAGGTTTTAATTCCGATCCAACTCTAATTCACCGTAACAACCTGGATAAGATCCTGTACCCATAAATCTCTAACATTTTATACATCCATTTAACCATATGGAGATCCTTTCTCAAATGGGAGCCATATGAAACTGGGGGATGCCTTGCTGGGCATTGAAAGATGTAGGTATGACTGCCAGGTCAGATACAAAGCTACCTCGTGGCCTTGGGTACAGGATTTAATCCTGGCTGGCATTTCACAAGCAATGGGACCCAAAGGGGCAGCAATAGGGCCCTCGGGGAAGGCATTCCACACTGTGCCAACTTGGGCATGGGGATGCAGGATTCAGCCCTCAAGCTGGAGGTGCCCTACATGAGATGCTCCCTGCAACTAATTAGCAGGCTCTGCAGCATGCTTGGGGCTGATCCCAGCTACAACCTGCACAGGAGGAGGAAGGGGAATAGCTGGGCTCAATTCCTCTATTTTAACACAGCTTCTTGTCCTCGTTCCAAATTAAAGCTGCCTTCATGCTTTTAAACAATGTACTGGCTTGATAATCCTTCTGCCAGTGGGATAAATCCTTCTTCCACTTCACAAAGTTGGTATACGAGGGGTAAATACTCTTTAAATTTCGAGCCACTGAGATCTGGCAGTTACAAAAGCACAGACTGACCAGCAGTGGAGAGATGGCTAAGATGTTCTGTGGATTCCTTGAGTGGCCTTCAGTGATAATATTATGTGTTTGTTTTGGTGTTTTTTCCTAAGTACAATTCAGGTTTGAATTAAATCTCTTTATTAAAATAGTTAATTTGGTTTTCCAGCTTTCATTTGAGATTAAATGTTTTGTCCCAAATGCTTCTGTCCTATTTTCAGTACTACAGGCAAAACATGAAACAGTATTAAGCACAGTTCCCTTAAATGATGTTTTTGTTCTCTTCTACTGTATTTAAATTGCCTTTTTAAATGAGTGCTGAAGGTGAGTCAAAGTATCAGCTAACCTTCAAGTCAGACACAGGTACCAGACTTGAATTGAGGCAAGTCACCCAACTCAGTGTGACCTATTATGTTCCATCTCCACGTTACATCCTTGGGAAGAACCATGCATATATTTTGCTATTCAGAACAAATTAATTAATTAATGAGCTATAAAATCATGAGTGCTTGTATCTCCCTCGGTGAAAAAAGGATCTTACGTACCACTATGTAATATGACATTAAACCTGACTGAAAATTATCTCTTTCAGTGATAATTAAGCATGACTTAGATCAAATTTAGTATGGCTCTTGAAATCAGCATGTGATTTTTGTTATTAGGGCAATGGAGGGGATGGGGCAGGGTGGCAGGTGATAAGTTCTGTCCTTAGGCATTGTCCACCTGATCTGCACACTGTTCTCTTCAGGGAGAGAATTACTAAAGCTAGAAAGTGGACAGAAATGTTCTTTGTCTATGTTTAGGCAAAACGTCTGCATTAGTGTGTTCAAGGTTAAGATACAAAGTGAAAGTAATCATTACTTTCAGCATACAGCAACAATTCCAATTCTAAAGGGGAATGTTATTTCAAAAGTACATATTTTAAAGTACAACTGTTCAACTTCAACCTTCTAAAGCTGTTTCTTTTTTTCTGAGGAGAAAAAGAAGTTAAAGCATTGGAGCAGAGGACATTTAGGATGAGAATTAGAACACAAAATTGAAAGTCCAGAAAACTTTCAGATGCTTTTAAAAAAAACAGAATAAAGAAAACCCTCTAAAGTGTTTCTGAAGCATTAACTTTGGATTCTGTAGGCTTCTAGTTTGACAGAGACACTATTTTATTTCCTTGGTTCTGTGCAGAGAAAATCTGAGCTCATGAGCACTGCGTGGAGTTGCCATATGGGAAGCTTTGTAAGCCTCTGGCAAATATCTGTACCAAACATGCACTTGTGTATTACCTTCTGCATACAAAGCACAAAATGGCAACAAACAGAATCTCCCAGGACCAGCAGGAGGCAACAAATTACCTTCTCCACTTACAGATGGCAAAACGGGACCCACCTGTGCTCATCTCTGAGAATGTAGTGAAAAATGTTGCTGCTCTAAGCCAGTGCTTTTTGTCTGTGGTTAACAAGAGAAGGTTTGGTGGGAAGGGTGATGAACCCAGCACCTGCCTGGGAGAAATATGATCTAGATCAGGCTCTTAGGCCACCCTTCTGCTTAGGACTGTCACTCCACAACTTTTAAGCATGTATTCTCTGCAAAGACACAGATGCAGGCATTTCTGTGAGAAATATAAATTTGAATCAGCTCAGGTTGTGTGACGACATTGCAGTGCCCTTCAGTGCATGGGGGGTACCGTCCTTTCAACACCCCTTATTGTCACATTAAATTTTCACATTAATAAGCTTTATCTTGGTAGACCAGTGACTTGTCAAGGCTCAGAGTGAGGAATCTGGTCTTCAAGGAGCAGTGAGCCGGACGATACCCTTTATGGCATTCACCCAGGGAAGCCACATGCTGCAAAGCAGAAATGTAAATCAGTTCTTCTCAGGCAGACTGTGAAACAGGGTGACTGTTATCAGGTCCATCCAAAATGAAAACAAAAAATGGGGCATCAGTCTTTCCCTTTTCATATATACCTTTCGCACTCAGTAGTCTCCCTGAGCCTGAAATCTTGAAGCACCTTTATTGAGCACTAAGATATATTGTACACACCATCAATTCAGCTTCATAAGGCCATTACCAAACAAGCAATTATGACCATCTAAACTGAGCTTCACAGTAGGTAAATACATGGAAGCAGCCTTCATTCAGCCCATAGAGTTTTCTGTTTGAAATGATCTTGTATTCTAATTATTCAGGTGCCATGTAGAGTCCTCCCCAAACACAGCAATTTTTAAGAGCTAAATCTTTCCTAGACATTTTTACAGAGAGGCAGCTGCAATACTGCAACTATTCCTTGTACAGTCTGTCATCTATAACACCAGTCTCCCTCTCAGACACCACTAATAAATGCTGAATTTAGCATCTGTGTGCCCAAGCAAGGAAATCTAACTGCAGGGTTGTTTATTGCCTGGAGCATCTACTGATAACAATAAAAGGGATACAGTCTTTATGAAGATCTTACATGCAAGCTAGATTATGCATCCATAGCTTAATTTAGCTCCCTTATGCTGAGGCATTAAGACACATTTGTTAATTACATGATCACATACGGTGTTTTCCACATTCAGCTCCTGCTTCAGTTGTTGCATAGGATGCTCTGTGATGGGCAGCTGTTCAGCAGTCCTCTTTTCCCAGCTCTTCCATGCAGGGGTGCTCTGTCACTCTGACTAAACACTGAGCTGCGTGAAATGGAGGTAATCAGTTCTTCCTCATGTGTTCCTCTGAAGCACAAATTGATGGGAAATTGGACCTCTTCACAAATATCAGCACAGTTATCTTTAGAGCTCCCCTGTGATAATACGCAAAAGGGATTAGCCCATTTCAGAGGTATGGCTGAAGCTCATGCAAGTCTTATATCTACTGCAATATTTACCTGAATTTGACACCCAAAATTGCCTGAAGTTATTCAGTCTCACTTCAGCAATCCAGGCTGAGAAGTAAAAATGGACACTTGCTTTAGAAGGGGAGTGTGTGAAGTCTCCTTCAGAAAAGCTCTGAAATGCAGCAAGCTCTTAACACCCCTCCCTGGATGGGCTCCAGGCTGCAACTCATAGCTTCCACTGGCTCAACACAGATCATCTTCCCAGAAGAAAGCCGAAGCAGGGATGGAGGGTTTTAAGTGTTTTGTGAAACATCCCAGCCAAAAGGGAAATGGTTAGCACATGGACCATCAGCCAGAAGCAAAGACCTTCCCTCCGGGAGGGGGAAATCCGTCCAGACCATTAGTCTAGTAAAAGAGAGAGAAAACTGATAAGAGAGCTATCTAAATTCAGCTCTGACTACTCTGCCTGGCATACATGTGAAGACCAAAGCTACCTAAGCAAACACAAGTGCATGCACAAGGCAAGCTCGTGCCTCAGCTGTGAGCAAGGAGAGTGGTTCTGCTGAGGCCTTTTCCATCAGTCCAGTGCTACTGAAGTTAATGAAATTCTTTGGCATGTACACCTGCCTGCAAGCCAGAGCTGGCCCAGACTTTATAGCTGTAATATTACATTAATGACTTCAGATGGCAGGTCATGCCATTGATTTCAGCAAGGCTGTGTTGGTTACAGCCATAGGTGGAAGTGATCCTTCCTCTTTCTGTAACCGTAGAGGAGCGATGCAGCAACATTCCACAAGGGACGATCAATAGACTGAGACAAATTAAAGCTGGCAAAAGGTATGGCTGTTGATATAATAGTGTTTGTGGTGAGAAATTTATCAGTTTCAAACAATCTTGACTTTCAAAGTGTGTTTGTTATTGGATTTTCTGTGCTTTCCACCCCCACTGAAAAATTTTGTGCAATATCAGGCAACATATACAAACGCTATGAGAGGTGAAATGCTCTCAGGTGCATGGTGTTGTCCTGTGGGGGGCCAGGAGTCGGACTTTGGTGATCCTGTGGGTCCCTTTCAACTTGGGACTTTCTGTGATTTATTATAGACACCTTAAACTGAGTGAAGGAGTCTAAGCAGAAAGGAAATGTCTTTTTGCATAATGATCTGTGAAATTCAATGTCATAGGAAGTCAAGGAGGATGTGAACATTCAGGTTACAGAGAGCAGGTATTTATACCAAGAAGCAGAATAAATAAATTTAGAGCAGTAATCTCCTTAAAAGGTATGTGTGGGTGAAGGGAAGCCTGAAACCTCACATTTCCAGGTTAAGGAACCAAGGGGCTGGAGAAAGCTGTCCTATAACTCTGTTTTGTAGAATTTTATGTATTTTCAAAGTGTCTGCTGCTTCAAACTTGGCAGCTTGATCCACTGTAGAAAAATCTGTACTTCAGCCTGGAGGATACATCTCCCTTTGTATTAGACCCATGTAAAATGTTCTTCATTCTTAATAAATGGAGCAATTTATAATGTCAGTGTTGACTGGCAGTGTAAGAACTGACACCACAAAGCATAATAGTAACTGTGGCTTTTCTCCCTCCAAAATGGTAGCGTCCTCTGCAAATCACCTTTTACACTGTAGCCTGAGGATCTTGGTCAAGGACTGGGAAGTGGGAGTTTGATGCCTGCTTCAGTGTGAGGAAGGTTTAAACCCATTGCTCCTGATTTTTAAGAGACGGTGCTACTCATTATGGCTTAGACAAGATGAATGCGGAAAAAGGCTGGAGAAAGGGGAAGACAAATTTATAGGTTCCTTTACCTCTGTCAGTTGAAAAAGAGCAAGATTTCAAGCAAGAACCTGTCTCTTGCCCTAGCAAAGTGGGGACTCTGGGGTCTGGGTTTCACCCGGTAGCTTCATTGCACTTTTCCATTAATTGTTGGAAAAAATCGTTGGGAAGAGGAAGGGACCAAACCTAACAGACCAGGACTTAGACCAGTTCTGGAAAAGCACCCCCAAACCAAAGGCCAGATGGCTGAGGCCGGTTATACCTGATGGCATTTCTCCTCAATTCCTTCTCACAACGGCTCTGTGGTGAAGCACCTTGAAGGCTCACAGACAGATGTTCAATTGCTATAAATATTTGTGTAGCCTGGCATGAAGGTGTTTTAAATAAAATTGGATCATTTGCTTATTTGACAGATACATCTTGTCAACCACATTAAGTTGTGCTGTAGAAAGGGTTTGCTCATGGCTGTGAGTTCTGTTGATCAGAAGTGCAGCAGAGTGATTAAAGCAGCACCTCCAATTTTGCTTACCTAGACTGAAACATCTAGTACTTTCTACAGAAGGCTTCTTTGAAGCCACCACACATCAGCACAGAGGGGACTCTTCTCAGCTCTTACATGCACTAGGGCTGAATGATGGGCATCTGCAAGGATGCAAAGTGCATGGGTGTCAGCTTAGAGGCCCCTGTGCCAGCAGGTTTTGCCTCCAGTCCACCAGGGTAACAGCCTCAGAGCTACCATTCTAGTACAGAGCACTTTTTATCCTTGGCCTGGCAGAAAAAGGAGACATTTCCTTTTGATTCACAGCAGAACACAACTGTTGCCCTCTCCCAGCTACACAGGGTTGGCCTCAAATCTCTCTAAAGAAACAGCCTCCTCCTCCAAACAACCTCTTGATGTTTATTAGCTGTGGAGAAGTAGGCACACACCCATTCCCACGGGGCTGGGATGAAACCATCTTTCCTAACTTTGGAGGCTGGAAGCACATTTAAGCCTGCCAGCTCTGACGGAGGCCCGTGGGCTGAGTCTCAGCACCTGCACTTAATTTTCTTCCAGAGCATGTGGGGCCAGGCCTATTTCTGGGTCCTTAAAGGTGTCATACTCACTGCCACATACGTGCTGGAGCCTATTGGGTTTAGGACACTACCTTGTATAAGACTTGTGCCAGCTGAGCAAACCCTGGGGTAAATGCTCCATCACCATCCCACTCCAGAAGGAAAAGGCTGTTTCTGGGGTCTGCAAGGGTCTACCTCCTGCTGCACACTCCTGCAAGTGCCATAATTCAGACTACCATGTGTGAAAAAATTAAGGATCCAGGACATTTTATGTCTTAAACAATGTGGTATCATTTTAAATCCTGCCACCTCTTTTCAAGGCACTATGGCAGTCCAGCCTGGAAGTGCTGTGAGCCTCCATTGGCTGCATGTGAAGCAAGGCTGCTAAAGATCTGTCATGAGTTAGATCCTAAAAGCTGTTAAGTTTGTATCACTCTCTATTTGCAGCCTAATTCACAAAGGCTTTTACACAACCACTATTACAGCTTAAGCTCCATTCTCGTTTTGGTCCTCGCAATTTCTTTGGAGGTCATGGGGTTGTATACTCTATCACATTGAGTTATTAAGTGGGAAACACATACACTACAAAAAAAATTGAATGAGTCATACTAAAGCAGGACTGCTCCTTGCAGTCTCCAGAGCTGTGCCGTTAAACCCTGAAATGGAGGGTTTAACAAAGGCAGGAGACCATTCTCTCACAGTCTCTAACGGCTTGCAATTTGCAGTGGGGTTTTAGCTGTATGAGTGCTGCAGGATTTGGCTGTCATTGAACTTCTTAAATGTTACACTCACTCAAAATATGACAGAGGCAGATTTTTGTCAGGAAGCAGATGAATGAAACACTGGTGTCATGGCAGTAGACAGATTGATTAAAATTCAGAAGATTTACTGTGAATCTGAATTAAAAAAGCATCATTTAATATTTGGCACATTATTAAAGAAATGTCAATTCCCAATTTTTTTTATTACACATGTATGGGTTCAATATAATTATACTTCTGTACAGTGTAAACACATTTTTTGTCTGCATAAATGTGTGGCCTCACGTGGGACCATTTTGTACAATTCATTTAAAAGCACAATTAATAGTCTCTTACCCTTATTTGTATCCTAAATAGCAATATCTAGTCCAAAAACAGAGTAGTAAGGCAAAATGTTCCCAGAGCAAGCCAATCTCTTTTGGAAAACAGGAGAAATGTGTAGCTGCTTTATGCACATAAATACTGCTTAAGTGTATAATTACATGTAGGAAATTATTTCAAACACAGAAACAGAAGAAACATCAAATCAAGTGTGATTCAGTAAAGGCAGTCCTTCACTGTGCTTTTCCAGGAGGGGAAGCCGCCAGTCTTAATCTGACATAGTGGTGGTTTCCAGAAATGAAAGGAAAATCTGAAAGCAGGAATCATTGCATATAACTTTTTCATCTAAAAATAAAGCCTCTTGCACAAGCTGTTCACCTAGACTCCCTCAAAGATCTGAGAAGTGAGAGAAGAAATCAAGAAGGAAACCCCAGCAGGTATTTTGTCACATTATATAACAGGGTTGTCAAGAGGGTTTTCTCCCAAAGCTACCAATTCCGATCACTAGCTAGAGAAATAGAGGATTAAATCCTCATTTATTTTAAATGGCCCAAATTAAGTGATTAAACCCCACCCTGTAGTACTTGCCAGAAGCCTCAGAGGAGGAGGGGAGGTGTACCCATGGAGGTGATCCCATCAACTCAGCCCTTGTTAGAGGTGAAATGTCACCATCTTTTCTCTGATCCCCTGGAAAGCCTTCTGAACTCCACGCTCCAGGGTTTCTGTAGGACAGTGTTCTTTAGCAGGATTTTTGTGGCTCATGTTTGAACATCTGCCTTGTGTTGGGAGTCCCGTGTTCCTGTGGAGGTGCAGCCCCATTGCCACAAGTCAGATGGGGAATGGCTGAACAAGTTGCCTTGCACCAACCTGGTACACTCTACCCAAGCTGGTTTCTTGCTCTGCACATCAGACTTATACAGCTCTAGGTTTCTTCATCCTTAAATTATTTACTTGCCCCTTCTGATTTGACAATATTTTTGATCTTCTTTTTCTATTTTCAATTTTTTTTCCCCCCTTCATTTGTGAAGATGCACTACATGTAGGGTTTTTTAGTATGTTTCCCTCAGGGGTAAGTCAACCATCACCTGTGCCTTATTTGGGAGATGGTTTGTATTAAGTGCTGACAATAGATAAGAAGGTAGTAGAGCTATTTGGCCTCCAAACATGTGCTTCTGATTAGCTTACTGTTAGGAACTACTCTAGGTTTAATTTAATTAGCCATTTAAGCATTATGATGACATATTTGTTAAGTTCATTGGTTTAAACAGAAGCCAAATGAACATGCCAATGGAAATTACATCCCTTCAAAAGCCCTCCTTCCTGGCTATGCTGAGGTTGCTTACTTAAACACCCCAGGACAACACAGCATTGCAGAACCCGTAGTACCTGGAAGAGCCTTGTAGAAACACTTCCCCAGGCTGGCTGCTCTGGGCCAAGACTCTCTGCATAAGAGAGCACAGACACCAGGATTTGGGCTAACACCCATGCACACTCACGAAATATCCTATTCTCACCAAACAGCCACATTATCTTGTAGTAACAGGGCCATGCTCTGCTGTATGGAGTGTCCCTTGCAGCACTCATGCTTGTGGGTTAGGTCTGTGATGTCTTTTTGAGAGAACTTGGGGATGGCTGGCTGAGGTCCATCCTCCCCCCATGGTGTGTTATTTCACTGTGCTTTCTTGAGATATATTTTGAAAACCTTTTTTCCTCCCAAATTACTCTATACATCATCACTGTTGCTTTAGATAGTACAGCAAAAGGAGAGCTAAAAACATAATATTTTTCTCATTCAATGGAAAACATAAATTCTTGTTTTTAAATCAAAGCATAAATCTGCAATTTTAGTGGAGCATAGCCTCTGTAAAAGGTTTTATGGTTATTTAAGAGGAATAGGGGCTGTAAAAAATGTAAGTTTATTACACACTTGGATTAAAATTTTCCGGTTTCCCTTGTAAAAAAGGGCAGCTTCTGAAAAACACATTAATATGCTATCCTTAAATTTTCACACAAGGATATAAATACTAACACAATAAATTGTGCAAATAAAGACAATTCAGGATAGACAGACAGGGATACTTGATAACCAAAGTTTTCCTCTTCTGTGTTTTGAATCATCTCTTGTACATGTGAGAATAGATATCTTTATAAGCTCACCCCACTGTGTTAGCCCACTTGTTTGCTGCTGCTTGAAAATGAACCGGGTCTCTAGACATTGGAACATTTCTAGAATGATTTATCTCAAAGCCACTAAAGGCAACAGTGATGGATCAGCTGTTTCTGAGCCAGATCTTGATGTTACTGTGCAGACTTGACATAAAGAACATTTTTACACTGAGGTTTTGACTTCATTTGCCTTTGTATCAGACAATTTTCAGGCTTTGTGTCATCTAAAAGGTCATTTGCTATTCCTACATTTTTGGCTTTGTATCCATCTATGTGGTTCTGCATTTTTAACTGATCAACTGGCACAGAAATAGCTCCTGTTTGCTACTGCGTGATGTAGGTCTCAGTCATGGGTCTATACTGTTCTACACCTGTTACTGACTTCTGTCTTTTTATTACCTTAAATCCACATTTAAAACACCTTCATGGCAGTATATAGGAAGAATACTAAAGTATTTATTATGAACAATATCAGATGCTTGATTAATTAGAATGCTGTTTCCCATCTGGCAATGTCTGAAACAGATTTGCCATCCTGTATAAAGAAGAGGAAACATCCTCCATAGCAGGACCTCCTGCTTGCATCAGTAGCAATGCATCCATGGAAATCACTGGTGCAGAAACATGTTCTTACATTGTAAATACAACCAACAAAGTGCCTTACAGGTTTCCACCATGAGTGTGTGAGATGCACGTGGCAAATAACTCCTATTAATGGTTAGAAAGCAATATGTGAACCTCTGGTGAACTGGTGAAAAAATACACTAAAAATTGGCAATGTTGCAGTCTTGTCTGATTCGCATGCTTAAATACTCGTGTCCTCTGCACTTTCTCAGTGAGAATACACAATGCAATCAGGAATAAAATACAAATTCTCGGTGAAGGAATGTAACTTTTTAACAAAAGGAGACAGAAGTGACTAATATGATGTTGTGCTGGGACTGACAGAAACACCTTTGGTTTATGACACTAATTACAGTGTGATCTGTTTTTCTGTTGTTTTGGGCTTTTGTTTTGTTACTAGCCAATGTTATAACCAGGTCATATTCAATGCCATTACAATCTTTCTAACTGTTCTGAGGAAAAACATTGACGTTTGTACATGTGGCTGGGGGGGCAAATATTGAGGATGGATCAAAAGGAAATTATAGTGAATATCATCAGTAGAAGTAGAAAACTTGTTCTGTGTATACCCATAATTGTTTTAAAGCTTAGTTTTAGAAGCATTTGTTCTAAAGAGATATGTTGATGTATGCTGTGTTCTATGTGTACAATACCACTGTTAGAATAATTTATATATATGAACTAAGTTTTCCTTAATTTGCCATGTAGCCAAAACAGAGATACCCAGAGTTTTGCTTAAAAGCTAATTGCTGTAAGGAGATGCCCTTTTCTTTACACTGACTTCAGCCATTTTGTCAAAAGGTTTGTAGATAAGGAAAGAATCCTTTTCAACTCACTCTGGGACTGTAAAATATTTCTTGAAATCAGTATGGGACCCATAGAAAACTGTAGCTGGGGGATCTAAAATGAAGCTCATAATTTTTGCTAAGCTTTATGCACAATATTTCCTGATTTAAAAGGGATATTCCTAGTAAAGCACTGGAGAACTCTGTCCCCTTTGGCATGCCATTTTTTAGCTTGCTCTTACTGTAGCCACCACTTTCTGATCCACCATTCCTTTTACATGAGACATTTCAATTCAAGTTAATGAAAAATGAGGGTGTTCAAGGAAGGCAGCTCTATTTTCATGTTTTAACATAAAGATGTAAATTAGGACTAGTATTAAAAACCTAACAAAATGGATGGAATTGTAAAGCAGAGCTTGTATTGGATGTAAGTAATTCGTTCTGACATTTTGTATAAGCATTACAAATAAATCAGGAGCTTTACTATAAATACTGCTTACTGCTGAGTAATCTGGATAAAAGACAGTTGCTGTTATGGAACAGTTTTTAGTTAGTGCTTTCAGTGTCAGTTTTGAACTGGATTTATGAATTTACCAGAATGCCCTATCATGATGTTTGTGTAGAGGTTCCTGTGGACAAACTGGGAGGATGAAAGACTGGGCCCAGCTCTTCAAATGGGAAAATCAAAATTTAGCTTTCAAGAATTCAGGGATGACCTCCTCCAAGTTCAGGGGCAATGCATCCTAGCAAAGAGGAAATAGGGCAAAAATGTCAGGAGACCTGCATGGGTGGACAAGGAGATTCTGGACATACTCAGGCACAGAAAGGAAGTCTCCAGAGGTGGAAGCAAGGACAGGGAATCTGGGCATAATACAGAGACATTATCTCTGTGGACAAGGATTGGGTCAGGAAAACTAAAAGCTCTTGTAGAATCAAATATGGCTAGAGATATTAAGGGCAACAAAAAATCCCTTCTAGAGATGTCTTAGTATTAAAGAATGACCAGGGAAAATACAGTGTCTCTCTGGGAGGACACAGGAGACCTGGTTACCAAGGATATGGAGAAGGATGAGGTACTCAATGACTTTTTTGCCTTAGATTTCACTGCTATATGTGTTCCATCCACGCTGCTAAGTCATAGAAGGCAAAGGCATTAGGGGAATGAAGAACCACCCTCTGCAGGGGAAGATCAGGTTTGAGACCATCCAAGGAACCTGAAGGTGCACAAGTCCATGGGATCTGATGAGATACTTTTGTGTGTCCTGAGGGAACTGGCAGATGAATTGGGTAAGCCACTATCCCTCATATTTGAGAACTCTTGGCAGTCTGATGAAGTTCCCACTGACAGGAGAAAGGGAAAACCCAATCCCCATTTGTACAAAAGGAAAAAAAGGAAGACCTGAGGAAATATATAACAGTCTCACCTCTATGTCCAGCAAGATCATAGTGCAGATCCTCCTGAAAACTATGCTAGGACAAATAGAAAATACAGAAGTGATTGCTGACAGCCAACATGGCTTCAGTAAGGGCAAATTTTACTAACATGATTGACAGAGGGTTGAGACTAGGTGGTCTTTAAGGTCTCTTCCAACTCAAACCTTCTTACAACTCTGTGATTTTAACTATGAGACTAGTCTCATATCACAGACAGTAGACATCTTCTTCCTGTAGCCGCTGCTCACATTAGGTGGATGCATCTTGGCTGGCCAGCAGAGATAGCCTCCAGTCTCCAGTGGCAATGCTGATGAGACCTCCATGGGCTACCAGGGGAATTAGGAACAGTTGCCTAAATTACAAACCTGAGATACAGGGTTGTAACTGCAACTGAATTCTCCTCCCAGAATTTTTCTGACATTCACATGACCTTATAAAAGGGGTTATTTCCAATTGGAATTGGAATGGAATTAGTACTTTCTGCTGCCACAAAATCAGTGCCTACTCTTCCTTCTATATCTGTGGGATTGAGTCTCTGCCTGGTGCTGGCTGCCACCTGGGGCTCTGTCTGGCTGCTGCTGCTCAATCAGGGAAATTTCTTTCATGTGACTCCTTGCATGGGCTCCCAACTGGCCCAAGAGGCTGAAAGAAGGTCCCTTTCCATGCCATGTAATGTGCTCAGTTACTGAGTGGTTTAGAGGTTTCCAGATCCTTGTTTAAACACTGCATCCAAAGGAAATAGGTCTTGTGTTTTACTCCAAAATAACCTCTGGGTAGAAGCCAGAATTAAATGGAAAAAACCTCCATAATTAAAGGAAAAGAAAGAACTATTTTCAAAATCAAATCTGTAAGAGGACTTTGAGTCTGAGGTATTATTGCATGAATTTATCTAGGAAAGAAAACATGTAGGTCTCAAAGGACGTAAATAATGTCAGCATGAGTCAGCAGTTTAGGGCCTACAGAAATTATTCTCCATTGTTCTTCTGCCTGAAATGTACGGATTCTTATATAATATATATTTATGACAAGCAAGATAAGATGTTAAGAATGGGAAAAGTCAAAGGGAATTAATTGTGACAGTGATGTGAGATGAATAGGAGAAGCTGACCCAAATATCAATTTTTTAAAATAATTTTTACTTATTTAATTACAGAAGAACTTGTAGTTGTGGGTCACTAAAAATGGATGTCAAATTTTGGACATGGATGTTCTCATAAGGTAAGGGCACACAGTCCACTGCTGAAGCACCCATAGTCCTCTGTGGTGCACCATGCAGCAAATGTACTCTGTTGCCTGTGGTTTGGTTCAATGCATTTATCCGCAGTATAAGATCTTCTGGATGGATATGATATCAGAGCAGCCCTTAGCCTTGAATTTGTCCCAGCCAGCACTGGGGAGGCGCCAACCCAACAGTCAAATAAAAAGCATTAGAGGCTTACCATACAAAACATCTCTTTTCTTTTGTAATTTTCTTCCATGCCATCACTTGCAAAAACCTCCAAAGAGATTCTTTTATTTCTTCAGCCTTTTTTTTTTTTTTTTTTTTTTTTTTTTACATCAAAGGGGAGTCTCATCTGACTCAGGACTTAGGATCTTTCTTGCCTGGGGTGAATCCTGACCCCACTCAGACCAATGGTATATGTGGTCTTGGTAGTCTGTCCTGATCATATAATGTGTCTCCTGGGTCACAGAAAATGAGCCAACTGCTTCACTGAATCATGGAGCAAAAGGCTTCTTCTTTCCAAATGACTATTTGGGAATAAGGATTATTTCCTGGAGAAATTCAGTTCTACTTTAGCCACTATCTTACAGCTAAAATCTCTTAGAGATAGGTAAATGTAGCTAAAACACTAATGGCAAAGTAAATATGTCTTATTTTGTAATCAGACATGAATTATATAATAATCACACAGCAATTATGGTAAAATTATTATAGTTACATGTTACTTAAAACTACAGATTGATATACTCTGGTTAGCATGTGACACTGTTATTACAGTATAAACTCAGCTGAGGGTCTAAAAATTCACTAGATGATCAGAAAGTAACTCAGTCATAGACACAGCCTCCAATTTGTAGAACTCGTGCTCAGGGATGTACAGGAAAAGTCTAGTTATAACATAATGGCACTACAGTTTAGGAGTAACTTGAAACCACTGTCTACTGATGTAGTCTTAAAATAAGTTTTTACAATGTTAAAAAATGATGATAGTAAAATATGCAGCAATCTTTACAGTTATAGCTAATTCATGTCTAGAGTACAAAATGCTAGTATGGGTAGTCATTTCCATATTTTTAGAAAAAAATTCCAAAAATCAGTATATGTTCTTTGAGTAATCTATGTAAGTTTGAAAATTCAGGATTGAAGACCTGCCTAAGCACAAAGCGTATATCATTTGTATTTGCATTTTTTCCATGTCATGCCATGGTTTCAGAAAAGGAGAAGAAAAGACAAGGAGGATAGTAGCATATTTCCCAGAAGGTTCTAAGGCCTGGGAAAAATACCATAATAAAAAAAAATAAGTGTAGAACGGCCTTATGTGTTCTATTGAGTCTCTCACCTCGTTGTCCAATGACTTTGCCTTCCAACCTAAACTTTTTTTGAACTATAGCATATTATTTTATGACATCTTCATTCATGTTTTAAAAGCTGCAAGTGAAGGATCAATTATTATTTATTCCCTTTGTTGAAAAGGAAGGGTTTATAAACTGAGTTTGTTTGGCTCTGGTTCCCAACCACTGAATTGTGCATCTTTTTCTAAGAGAAAAAACATTTTAATTCTGTTACACTAACAAAATAACATCTTATCCTTTTAATGGGTAATCAAAATAGACTAAAACTTTAGACCTTTTCACCAGAAGATGCTTCTCAAATTTGGGCATTCTTCCCCGGCTTTTATATTTCCCTGATATAACAGTGTAACATCCCTGATCTCCTCACCTGCAGCGTCCTTGGACCTCCTGAGGACAGGAATAACCAGTGCCTTGTCCTCAGTTATCCTGCTCATCATTTCAGGTGCTGAGCCTGGCTGGCCCCTGCCACTGGGACACAGTAGCAGGATGGAAAAAAAAGAAGATGGAAACAGACTAGCCACCTGAGAAACAGAAGTGGCAGCTCCATTGGTGCTCCTGGTCAATTTTGTATTTTAAAGTAGCAAGCATCATGTACAACAAAACAATGGTATTCCCTTACTTCTTCTTGGCATTTGTCTGTGATGGAAATGGTTTGCACTTTCAGCCATTATGCTATTTTTTTTTTACAGCTACTATATCCTTCTAAAAGCCACTCTGATATTCTCTGCCTCTCTTTATAAATAGGATTTGTTTTCTCCTGAAAAATGACCCTACACTTGCTTGTGTTGAAACATGCATTCAAATGAACCCCCCTTTCCAAGTGACTCTGACCTATGCTCTTCATCTCTTCTCTCTTCATTATTTTCTTTTTATTTGCTACAAATTCTATCAGCAATGATTTAATATTTTCTTCAAGATCATTGAATGGGATGAGAGCAGCTCCCTGGAGGCTTCTGCTCAAAAAACCCCTAGCCATTGTAAATGCCTTACTGAGATCTACCAACTGAGCAATCCTTAATCTTTTTAAAATGAATCTATATTGATTTTCTTGTACAGCTAATTTTTCTGAGAATATTATAAAGGACTTGCTCTAATGACTTATAAAAGTTGGGTAACTGAATCAAATTTGTAATGTCACAGAACTTTTGAGGTAGATTATAAAAATTATTAAAACCCCGACGATATTGAT
Organism: Lanius collurio; assembly: GCA_020086605.1. Taxonomy (NCBI): domain Eukaryota; kingdom Metazoa; phylum Chordata; class Aves; order Passeriformes; family Laniidae; genus Lanius; species Lanius collurio. The sequence continues at coordinate 19,326,086 of JACBWW010000005.1, read as the reverse complement.
TGAATCACTCATTCTTTTGACTCCTTGGTGATTGTTTTCCCTGCCAGCCTTTCCTAGATGTTATATAGACCAATGTCAATTTAAGCTTGTTTGTAACATTGCAGGTTGGAATCCTTTTGTCATTCTACGATTTATTAGCATTACTAATTCAGAGAGTTCCTTGACCACAATTGTTATTTCTTATAGATTCAACTTGGCTGGTCTTGCAAAGCCAGAATTGTCTGAATGGGATGTGTGGGAAGGGGCTCTCTCTGCTGTGCCAGACCCCCATGGCTGACTCTGGCTGTTGGTACCCCTGCTACTCAGCACCTGGGGGAACCACTGCTTGAGTACTTCTGCCTTTTGTCCCTTGTGATCAATAATCCTGCCAGCCTTGTCTAATAGCAGGTCCAAGTTGTCAATGGGATTTCATTTCCTTTGCACCTGATGTATGTTAATAACTCCGCCTGGTTAGCCTTACCCTGGATGACCAATGGCATCTCTTCTATCCTTAGTAATTACTTATATTTCCACATTTCTTTATTTCTGCCCATTACTATCAGAATCATTTTGGGTTTAGTAGTATTTCTACCTCCCTGTCATCATTTAATGAAGGGAGGCATTTGTTCTCTGAGGAGTCTTTGCGCAGATATGGATGATTAGGATTTGCTGCTCTACTTTCTGCAGAATTTGCTTTCTCCTAACCTGAAATAGAGAGAATACCCACCGGAGTACAGAACTGGCCTCCCTAAGATGGTGTCTTTTGGGTTCATCAGCTGTGGTCAGCTCTGTCCCTATGGTTCCACTGTTGAGTTTCCTTGAGGCTTTGCAGCAGAACAGGAAGACTGAATGAGGTGTGGAGCTGCTGCTGCTGCTGCTGCTAAAGGTGAGGCAGAAGTGGAATAAGAGCTGGAATGATTCCCTGGAGAACCTGACTCCTTCCTCCAGCCCCATATGAAAGGGGAGACTTCCAGGTGGTACAAACTTAACAGCTGCCCTTTTGACAAGTTCCTCATCCCTTTCACCCAAAAGCAGACAATGTCAGTGTGTTTGGAGACCCTTCCCCTGGGAAATAACACCGCTATGGCAGCCATTCCACCTGTGGCAGCCCACTGCCTGACCTGCCAGGGCTGCAGCAGGTATCACCCTGCACTCTCACTTGGATGGCTGGCTACTATGGGCTATGGCAGCATGGTCACTTTGGTTTGGATCTCTGGTGTGAAAACTTATCCAAGAAGGGCAAATGCCAACAGACAACCCTAAATTTACTTTAGTGATACCACACAAATTCATTGCTTGTCACTATCCTGAAGCTGATTGTTGTAAGGTGTTTTGAACCATGATAGTGTACCCCAGCCAAACCATCTTTAGTTATTCCTATTGAAGCCCCCAGAGTGAGACCAGGCTGGAATTGCCCTCACCAGCTTCACCTGGCCATCCACCTTCAGCTGTAGCAGGTCAGCTCCTGAAGGGTTTTTATGCCCAGCCAGAATGTTCAGAGGGGAAGAAGAAGAAGAAGAAGAGGAGAGAGATTGGATGGGCTTGTATTTGTTATCTGTCCTTTGTTGTCTTATTGTTTGGATTTCCTGGACTAACTTGGCTGCTTATCACTGGGTTGGTTTTGTTGCTGCCATCATCTTGACTATGCTTGCCTGTATCTGGAGCAGCAAGGACTGAAAGGTACTAAAATATAAACAGAGCAAAATTGAAAAAGAATTGGGAAAGGAGAAGCTGAAAGGCTAAATACCACAACAGAAAGGAATAAATAAAGAGGACTGTGCTGCACTGAATTAGGAATCAATCTTATTATCTGAAAAGTGTGTGCAGAGCTCTTGGACAAAGTAGAGGGACTAATCAAGTAATGTGTAATCTCGTGCACTGCAGTTGCAAAATGTATATGTACTGTATTATGGATAAGGTGTGAAAGGTATAAGCAAGGTAGAATGTGAATATACTGTGTTAAGTAAAAATAGAGTAAAGTGTATAAGTGGAGTAACACATATGAGCAGTATAAAATCATGAGTAAGATGTAAAAGTTGTAAGTTATGTATAAGTAAGTGAACTGTATAGGTTATGCATGAGTATGTATAAGTTGGTAGAATATAAAAGTAAGATGAATACACAAGAGGTGATAAGTAGGTACTATGAGGTAAAAATTGGAAGATGTTTGAGTTCCCACATGATGCCCATAGAGGTGATGCATATTTTAGAGTATTTTAAAGCTTCTCTGTAATCATAATGATTTGTTGTACAGAAGTGCTGAGTTCCCACAGCTTATGTTGACAGACTCTCTCCTACTTGCTTTTGCTTGGTTTTATTTTTTTTTTTCTTTTTTGTTTTTTTTCCCAGCTTTAGGAAAGTGGTGTTCTCAAAGAAGCAAGAGTATGTACTGCTGGTGAACACTATAGCTGTTAGCCTATAGCAAGTAAAGGATCATAACCACACTGTCATGATCATACTCTGTCTGACATGGTTTTGTTCACATGTAATGTGTTTTTTTTTCCCCAAGTTTTGCACTTTTTGATAAATAAATCGGTAACATTATAGGTTTCACTGTCTAGAAAGAGACTATTTACCTCACAGGTAAAGGGGAACATATTTTCATATTGTGGAAGCACTAGTTCTTGCTGATACTTTCTGATATGTTGTAGTGTATGATGTTGCTTGTATAGGAAAAACCAGAAAATGACATTTGAAAGGATACTTGCATGATAATTGGTGGCTGATAGACTGGCAGAGGATGCTCTAACAGAAATACTCTTTCTATTAAGTAGTGTGCTATTTAATACATTTGTACTTTACATGTCAGAGTCTAGTTGATCTTTTAATATATCCCTTGGATATTGTAAATGTTTAGAAATATTAATAGTTTCCAAAAAAAAAAAGCCCTGAAAAGACACTGCAGTTTAGTCTTAAGGACCTAGGCCTTAGCACAGTCTAATTTTTCCAGTTTGTTAGCTGGACCTTGAGGGCTGGTGGCAAACTTACCCTGGGGGCAAGGGGACACAGAGCCCCACCATATGCACAGATGGGTGCAGTGAGTGATAAAAACCACGTGGGGAAAGGGCAGGCTGTGCCATAGGCTATTATCCCACTGTTGCTGCTACTATAGAAAAGGGATCAAATACAGAAAAATAGCAAACCCTTCATGTTAGGATTGGGGCAGTACAGCTCATAGGCAAGGTAGAATGCTAAGAGAAGTTGTTTTCTTAAGTGCACTTGTAGTTACCATTGGGATAAACTTAGGATTGATGTTCGTAGCTGCAAATATTATCCAGGACATATTAACTACACTCAAATGAGTTCTGAGTTTACTGAAACTGTGAGCACAAGATAGCATATGCGGGCTAGGGATGGAACAAGTTTGCACAATATCAAGGTCTTAAGCCATTAATAATGATTCAGTTCTGCTTTCTCCTCATATGTATCAGGGGAGACCAAGGGGATACCAAATTTATGTGGCTAGAGGTAACACAAAGAAATTTACTTTAAAATGCCATAACTTAAAGATAACTTTAAAGATGGCAATTGCCAATGAGAATCATATGAGAGACTAACATGCACATTTATGCAAAAATCAGCCAGTTGCGTTTACAACAAAGCAGAGTAAACTAAATCCAGACCAAAAGGGATTTGTTAGCAGCTTTAGATTTTGTTTAAATTTCCCCACAGGACATCTGAACCATATGTGGAAATAAAATCCATGCATAAAACTGCATATTCCTGTGCAGTTTATTAGATACTTGACATCTCAATCAACATACTAATGTACTTCCTAAGACAACCCTTAAGCATCTGCAAATCTTTCCTTTTGATTTTTTTTTCCCTTCCTGTGGAAGAAATCTTCCTCTTCTGACTGTTCTCATGAGCTTGTAAGTCTCCTCGCCCATCCTTGTCTCAGTGCTGGCCAATCTCAGTCCTACCTTCCTAGAAATGAAATGACTTAGAAATTTGTCTTCTGATGACCTCATGCTGGGAGTGTCCAGCTTCTCAGGAGAAACTCCTTTGGCTTTGAACTCTGGGTTTTAAAAGATGGGCCCTGTTAAGCATACAGAAATATTTTAGAATACTTGAAGAGTTTTTTCACGTCTTTGTGCTGAGTTTAGGTTTTTTGTTTTGGCCAGAACTGTCATTTGACTAATATTAACCAGAAAAAAGGTCTATAATATGGCTTGAGTTGTCCCTGGCTACATAAATGTTAATAAATTAGGTAAAGCGTCTGTTGTTTGTTCCCTGAAGGGAAGTGGCAAGCTCTGAGCTGTGCTCCTGTAGCAGAAGTTGCTTTCCTCCTTCCTCCTGGGCAGAGTGACTACATCTATTCAGTCTTCTGGAAACAGATCCTGGCCTGTGTATCACACAAACTGTGCTTGGGGGTTGTCCAGGAAAGTACCGCTTGGCATGGGTCAAATCCCTGCTGGGTAATGTGTTACTCCATCTACTCAGTTAAATAGGAGGAGGATCACAGGCCAATGCTCTGTCTGTCACCCTGCTTTGTTTGCTAGAATAGGCACAGCCCCCACATCCCATCAGTAGGCATTTCCAGGAAGCTATTCAGAGCATCTTGTCTCACAGCCTGCTGGAGGAGCTGGATAGAGAGATGTAGTATTTGTAGGGGGAATAAAAGCCTAACCCTGTCAGGGATTGGCACTGCTCCTCCAGTTCACCTGCCTTGGGGTTTGCAGAGAAGTATGCAGGAATCTTGTACAGCATGGTGGAGGTTTTGCTACCTGTCTTTTGGGGTGATAATGCACGTGATCACTGCTCTAACAGGTAGACAAAAAACTCCTTTGTATTATGCCATCATAATATATATATATATATATTCCTTATATATCTTCCTCCTCTCTGCTCTCTCTTCCTTTCCTTCCATCTGTCTCTAGACATCTCTTACAAGGGCTGGAGCAGCACAGATTTTGAATACTGACAGTTCCCAAGAATGCAGAATATCAGGAATTTGCTTGGACCCATTAGTAAAATACATCCTCTCCCTGCCAAGGTAGCCACACGCTAACAAGAAGACAAAGAGAGCTATTCAGAAAAAACCTCCTCAATGCAACATAGCTTTTCATTTACCCTCACTGGAGCTCAGAAAGACTCCACAAGCTAACTCAGCACAAATACTAATGAGCAGCTGAGGAAGACTGCTGTCCCCAGAGAGCTCAGATCCTCAAGCCTAAGCAAATGCCAATCCTACCAGTACAGTGAAGGCAACAAAAACATCACAATCACAACCAGAGTCAGGCAACTGGGCTAAGGCCCCCTAAGTTCACCTGTCCTTCAGCTCTCACCTAGCTTTGGCCCTTTTCTCTTTCCAGGGTCATTCTGTCTCCATGCATCAGGGTCATGTGCTTTGACAGTTCTGTCTGCCCCTGGTGCATGGAGACAGAACCTCTGCTCTGCTGCTCCATCACAGCCCTAAGACCTTGGACACCTGAGCTCTGAGCACTCTGAGCCAGAAGGATCCTTCAAGATAGAACACTTGCTCAGGGTCACAAGAGTAGCAACTGAGCTACACCAGAGTAACAAGTTTGGTGTATTGGTCCAGAGGCAGAATGCAATGTGAAGACAGAGAAAAACTGACTCTGAGAGTTACTTGTAACTTTAGGCAGCACGGGAAAGATCTAGCTTCCCAAAAAATATGTGTGTATGTCAGCAATATTTTTCCACACTCTTACCCTAGTCCTTTAGTTTAAATCAGAACATCTGAGGACTTCATAGGATCCTTACTCAGCCTGTCCCTCCATCCCCACCTTGCTAGCTCTGAGCTGCTGCATTTGGTTGGACATTGACAGCAAAAAAGAGGAGAGAAAAAAGAACATTTGTGTTCCCCACTGGGTGTCAGGAGGCCATCCCTGCAGCAGGGAGATCACTGGGGGTTACACCAAGCTGGAGGGGAAAGAGCCCAGTCACTTGCTTGATACAGGAGGAAAGAGCTGCGAGTGCTGGGTTGCCACAGGAGCAGATGGGCCCAGGTGAGGGTTGATGCTGGAGCCACTGCTGAGTGCAGGTGGTGTTCTGGCTCACGTTCAAACAGGGCTTGGCTCTGGCTGCAGCACCATCAGCCACGGCCGTGGCTGTGCCTGGAGAAACAGCGACCTGCAGCACTGACGAACTGGAGCTGACTGAAGCCCAAGCTTTCTAACATAGGCTTTCCCAGCAGTCCTGCTGATCTCAAATACCTGTGGGCTCTGGGCCTCGGTGGCCAAAAGGGGCCCTGGTGAGAAGAGGGTTTTTCGAGAGCTGGAACAGACTGTGTGTTGGCTGAGCTTCTCTCCTGCAGTCTCATGGTGTCTGAGTAAAAAGCAGCTGCCTAGCAATTAACTTGCAAATGTTAGCCCTAATTGAACTCCTGGCAAATACCTTGGTAAGGTAAGCTGCTGCAGGAGTTGAATTTTTAGAATAAGACTAGCAAGGTTAATTTCAACTGTTTTTCCAGACAAGTAGTGAACGTGGATAATGATTCACACTTCAGTGAGCTAGACCAGTACATCAGAATGGCTCAAGGGCATACAAAGCAAGGGTGCTGATGGATGGCATCACCTCTTTTTTTTAAGTTTGGAGGCAATATTAGGAGGTTGTGTTGCTGAAGCAAGAGAACATTCATGTCTGTTGGTGCTGCTATCACATTCCCTGATAGACAGGGATGTTTCATAGTGACAATTAGAAAAGCAGAGATAAGCAAACATAATTGTTTTGTTGTTCTTAAAACTTCTAGAATGGACTGATTTAAAACAAATTATTGTTTTAAGATGCTGTAATAATTTTATTGCAATTTTGTTCAGGAAAAATAATCGGTTTATCATGTTTACAACTAGTTCAGGAAATAAGGAGAAGAAAATAACAAATCTTACAAACATTTCTGGATTTTCAAGAGGTTGTTTTTTTTTTTTTTTCAATACCTAATAATTATAAAATTTGAAAAAGGAAAAAGATATGCACATATATATGTAACTGTAAGGACACCTAGCTAAGATAAATCTTAGCTATATATTTGTTTATATACATTTATAAATGGTATGTAATAGATGCCCTTGATAAAGAAGGAATAAACCAAATGAAATTGTTTAGGAAACATGCAAGTTCTGAAATTTCTCCATTGATGTTAAAAACTTTCCTATTGCTTTACAAAATGTTTGCATTGATGCCTGTAACAACATGGTCCTTGGTCCTTTTACAGTCCCTCTGCACTGCCTATTTCTGCACAGGCAGAGCAGCAATGGGGCTTGGTGATCAGAGACCAGGCTGGAACCTCAGCTCAGTCTCTCTTCTGCTGTCTGACATCAGCCTTTCTATTTGTTCTTCCAGTGGGAGTAGAGTATTCACAGTGTCTCCTTTTAGACATTAGATAATTTGGGCACTGGACTGTGTTCTGGGGAATTTCACCTCCCTCTTTATTAGACAGATATGAATCATGGATTTGTTTAGGTTAGAAAAAACTTCAAAGATCATTAAGTCCAGACACTAACCCAACACTGCCAAGTCCACCATTAAAGCAAGTTCCCAGGTGCCACATCTGCACATCTTTTAAATACTTCCAGGGATAGTGATTCTATCACTGCCATGGGCAGCCTGTTCCAATGCTTGATGGCCCTTTCCATGAAGAAATTTTTTCCTAATATCCAATCTAAACCTCCCCTGGCACAGCCTGAGGCCATTTCCTCTGGTTTCTTTGCTTGTTAACTGGGAGAAGAGACCAACTCCCATCTAGCTACAACCTCCTTTCAGGCAGTTGCAGAGAACAATGAGGTCACCTGGAGCCTCCTTTCCTTCAGGCTAAACAATCTCAGCTTCCTCAGCCAAGGACTTGTGCTCCAGACCAATCACCAGCTCTGTTGCCCTTCTCTGGACACCCTTCAGCACCCCAGTATCTTTCTTGTAGTGAAGAGCCCAGAACCGGACACAGGATTTGAGGTGTGGCCAGGGCTGAGTACAGGGTTACAATTGGGACTCTCATCCTGCTGGCCGCACTATTGCTGATACAAACTGTATTTTTGATATAAAGGCTAGCCCTGAAATTATGAGATTGGAAATTATTATTGCAGGCATAAAATCCAAAACTTTATATTTTCTTGTAAGTTCAAGAAGCACATGGGTACTGCAAATATGGAGAAGAAATGTCTATTTATCTAACTTACCACAGTCAAATTTTGAAAGGGCACTGCATAAAAGCCCATGGGAGGGATAAAAGAACACACAAATCCTGACAAGAAAGGCATGATATGTCTGAGCAAACCAATGGAGATGTTAAAACTCAGAAGCCCCACAGACATCTACTAAATTGAACATGCAACTGGCAGCTATCACCAAGCTGTACTCTCATGTGGTTCTTGGCTGTTGCTTGCATGTATTTTCTAATTCCAGCATGTCTCCTTGGTGTTACTCCTACATGAACTGGCAGTGTTGTCAGAGGAAATAATGTCAGTGCACTGCAGACCATTTTTTGCTTTGTGAAGAAGTTAATTTGATGAATCTTGATGTTTAAAATAAAAATACAAGTTCCATCTACACAGAGCTTTATATTTTGCACTGAGAACATGGAAACCATGTGATGGAATCTTCTTCCAGCCATGAAAAAAAAAATAAAGTAGGAGAAAGATGCTTCCTTTTACTTTATGGTGATAAGGTTCACAAGCAAGTGCAATGGATACCCACAAGGTTCAGGGCGAACAATACTAAAATGGTAACTTTCTTCAGTAGTCATAGAAACTAGTGTGATAAAAAAAGCAGATTGGCAAACCTGACCCGATTTCTGGGCTCAATCGGACTCTCAGTAGAAGGCTGAAGAGAGGTATAATTAATTATCAGGGCTAAACAAACTTTTGCAGTCTGCCTATGACACGGATCATATGGTTAGCCTCTCCTCTTCCCCTGTTCCCATGTGGTGGATAGAAGTACCTCTTTTTGTACCAATCTACAGCGAAACCATCATGCACCTGGCTTCTTTTCTGCAATAAAGTCCACTGAAAAGACTGTAAAAATCCTGAGTGAATATGACTCATGTCTTTTAGAAGCATTCACAAAATCCCCTTCTCATGGATTGACCTTTGCTATATGTTTTGGTCTATTGGACAGATGTGTTTTGTCTACAGATTTCACTATCTTTGTATCAAAGGACTTATTTCACAGCACTGAAAAAATTCCTCTCTTGCTTCCCATGAAACAAATCCCTAAAACTGAACCCTGCAAAACAGCAATCCCTCTGCTATTGTTCTTTAAACATTAATCTTCTGGAGCTCATCCTACCTGAGGGTTTACTTTGGAGATGAAAAGGAATACCAAGACATCTTGAGAAATACCCACACAGTTCAGAACAGAAGATTCAAATGCAGCAATGTAATTAAATGTCTAAAAAACAGTGACCTGTGAGGCTGTCTCCATCTCTGAGCCAGTAGCTCTGCCCTTTGCACATATCTGCCATTCATGAAATGCATAACATAAAAGAGGCCATTCTGAGAGAATATAGCTGCATTAATGAGTGAGGAAAACAGAGAGAAGGTTTTAGGGTATACTCCTGGAATTCCACTGCCAATTCCACTGTTTTGATAAGGTGCAGTGCTCTAATAAATACACCAAGCACTCATGATAACTGCATCACTCAGATCCCCCAGGTCTTATTTTCTGTAATATGTTCACCTTGTGAATAGGGTTGGACCCAACTGTACTTCACGGTCTTCAGTGGCGTCAAATAATTGTACAAAATGTACTGCATCAAGATAATCTTCTCCAGTTTGTTGCTCCCTTTCCATTTTTCCTCTAGCTAACTTCCTCTTCAAATACAGAGATAGGAAATTACCTAAGTGATTAAATGAAAGTTCATCCTATTGCAGACAAATGCTCTGTGAAAATTCTTCAGTCTGCAAATCACAGCCTTCCCTCTAGCAAGTATTTTGTGCAATGTACAGCCACTCAATCTGATTATATGTGACTTTGAGCAGTGGGTGGTTTTGTGCTTGTCTTTATGCGTGAAGGTAAATGTCAGCAAAATGAATGGAACTTTGGGTATTACTTATGCTTTTGATGAAGCCCTTACACTCTCTCTACCAAGTATACTGTAAGTGCTTGACTAGATTTATCAACTGCTTTATAAGGAGCAGCAAGAAACCTAGATTAAAGGTTGCTAAGTTACAAACCAGATAAGGCATAGGCATATTTCCAAATTTATATAAGCACCATGCCTAAATTAAAGAGAAGTATGAGAAGCGGTTCGAGCTCAAGAATAGGTTAACGTGCAAGACGGATTTTTTTCTCCATTTCTCTGCATGGTTTTACTTGCAGTAATATTTCAAAGGGGTATTACAGCATTCAGAACCTATTACAACACGTCAACTATGAGAGAAGTAATGCCTAATACCCAGCATGGGGGCTTTTTAATGGTAATACAAATATTATGCAGCATTTCCCTCCCCAAGTCAAGCCTTGAATACAATCCTCCTACAAATACAAACACGTACATCCTGGGTGTACAGGCCCTTGTTACAATGGGGACACAGTAGAACTGTATTCACAGACAGATAACACAGACACTAATCTGACGATTGAAGAAATGGGATTTTGAACTGTGCAAATTCTAGTTCAAAAGAGGGATTCTTCTCAGTATAGATGTCTTTGTTATCAGCCTGTGTTTAGCTAATAAATGGTGTATTAAAAATGGTATGGCTGTGAGTGGCTTACATACATATTACTGGGTTTGGAGTGGTCCAAAATTAAGGCTTACTGTACTGGAAGAGCTATTAGGAGATGCTTGTGTTCACTGCATGGGGAAGCAGCCTGCAGAAAAATGGAGTTCTTCTAGAGGCAACAATTTTTCAGGCTACTTAAATTCCCAGGCTTTATTTTGGTTTTATACTATTAGTAGGCATCATCACAGATGGCTATGTTCTGTGAGCCCTGTGTTTTTTAGAAAGGAAAATGCTGCTGGAGTGTTGAGCACTCAGACTGGAGGTGAGACCACTTGGTGTGAGGTACCTCCTGGCTGGCAGGTGCTCCCAGCTGTGCGACCAGATCCCCTGGAAAAATGTGTGCTGCAGAATCCTGCTGCAGGACAGAACAAACTGACTACCTTAAAATATCTCATGGAGGAAGAACCATATTTTTTCAGGCCAGCTTTTGCCTTCAGAAAGGCTAACCTGAGACATTTATCAGATTATTATCTCCATATAGCTAGATTTTCTAAAGAGAAAAAATACAAAGAAAGAAAACTTCATTTGAATTTCACCTACATATTGCATGCTGGCTAGAAAAGGCTCTGGTAGGGACTAGGTAGCTGGGGTACAGAGGCACATTGCCCAAATGCCTTTTTCTCATTCCCTGCTCCTTGTGTGACTGCAGAGTCCAGCAAAACCAGGCAAAGTTATGCTACACCATATTGATGCCTTCGTGGAGTTTCCAGGAAGAAGGTGAACTAGGGCCTTCTGGCTTCATTCTGGTAGTTAAAAACAGAATAAACACCCAACTTCCAGACTGTGGACACCACTCAGTCTGGCTTTACCATCCCTTGGAGCTCTGCAACATAATGTCTTAATAAAGTAGAATGATGTTGCATTGTACTTTCTTCTTTTTTTTTTTTTTTTTTAACAGAGTATTTTCACTTACATGAAAGAGCAACAAACTGCAACCTGATTTCTATCCTTCTATTTAATTACCAGACTTTCTGTTTTCAAGCAGTTTTAAGGTAAGGATAATTATTATGAGCAGAGTTATGAAGCAGGAAATAGTGCCTTTTTTTAGTTAGGAGACAAAAAGTGCCCTCACAGACTTGCTGAGCCAGATGGCAAAACATACCTTAATGTTGCTCTGTTACAACAAGAAAAAAAAATGGTATGGTCCCAGATCTAATGGAAGTTCAGGGCACTACTTGGCCCATGAGCTGTCTGTTCTCTTGTCTGCTAGCCAGACAGAGAGTACCAGAGACAAAAGTCTCTGTGTTTTGGGCATTGAATAAAGTCCAGCCTTGTCAGAGGTACTAAATTTTTGTTACCTTTCAGCTACTGCAACAAAATTCTCATTAGAAATAGTGCAGTTTAGTTTGGAAGCCTTTTTGCAGTTGCACGTTTTTCCTCCTATATAACAATCAGTCTTATCTCTGGAAAGAAGCACTTCCCATCAATATTTTATTTTCTTTGTCATGAAGCCTTTCTCCCTTCTTAGCTCAGAGCCCTAGAGAGGATGACACCTGGTGGTTCCCTTGCCACTTGTAGGACAGTCCATCTGTACCAGCTGTTCAGTACAAGACACTTGCTCCTTGCAGCTCCGAGTAAAGCCTGAGCACATCCTTGAACATGCAGTCAAACTAATATTGTTTGTTAATCACTGCTATGAGGGTTCTTTTATAGACATGTTCTACATTTTCCTACTATTCCTTGCTGTAGGCAAGATACCACCCTGAGAACATCCAGCAGAAATGAATCCTGCTGCAAGATAAAGTTTTGGACTGAGCATTTGAGTCATTGGCCTTATAGCTAGGTGCTCTGTTTTTCCTTTGTGTGTTCACCAAGCTGACAATTTAATCTCTCCCTGCCTGTCAGCTCTTGACTGTAAAATCCTTCAATCTGTGCTCCTGGAGAGCTCAGTCGTCCCAACAACCACTGCCACTGTTTTGATCATTTCAACCCTCTTTTGCACATCTGTGGTTGTGAACAGATGAGAGAGCAGCCTGAAGAATGAGTTTAAAGGGCTTTTCTATAGTCATCCTTCAATTTTATTACATTACCTGAGCTTGATTCTCTCTTTTTAGGAACAGGATAATACGGCATTAACCATTATGCCCATTCTTAACCAGGTCACTGGAAATTCCTTCGGGAATATCAGGAAATTAAGTTCTGCAGTTTCTATTTCATAGTCTTGTAGAATCACAGAATCGTTTAGTTTAGAAGATGCCTTCAGGGTCAGCGACTCCAAACATTAACCCAGCACTGCTAGGTCCACCGCTAAATCATGCCCCCAGATTTTAAACACCTCTAGGGATGGTGATTCAACCACTTCCCTGGGAAACCTGTTCTGGTGCTTGATAGCTCTTGTGGTGTAGAAATTTTTCCTAATATTCAATCTAAACCTCCCCCTAAGGCCATTTCCTCTTGTCCTATTGCTTGTCCTATTTGCAATTCTCACTCATCCCTTCTAAAATAACCCAGAAGCTTTTAAGCCTCCCAAGGAGCAGCATATCAAAGTGTTAAACCACCAGTGGTCTTTAAAACTCTTTCCTTATGTATCCATCTTCTCTTTCTTTCTCCTTTTCTCCTAGCAAAATCCAAGGCTTTGAGAAAGATGAACTCCCATGGGAAAGCTGCTGCAGGGATTGTGACATCAAATTTAATGGGGTAGTCACTGCCAGTTCTGAAGTAAAGTCTGCACTACAGGTTTTTGTAAATCCTATATGGACCAAGGTCGTTTGGAGCTGGATTGATTTTGCACAGTTGTGCTTGTCTAACTCAAATTTGATGCCCAAGGTTCAGCCTCCTAGGGTCCTTCTTAATTCATCACCTTCCTGGTGAGTCAGTTATCCTGCAGGTTTCCTTCTTTTTCCATTGATTGGGTAGCAAACAACCTGAGAAGAGATTTGCCATTTTTAGAGAGTTAAGTTTAGAAGAGATGAATCATACCTCACTACTGTAGTGCCTTCTTGCTGCTGTGAGTCCTCTACAAGTTGAATCCCTGCATCCCTTAACTTACCCCTGTAACTTAAGTGGCTTTTATGAGGTTCCCTGCAGGAATCTTTCCTCGCTGTCAAAACTCAAGTGAGTGACTCATGTCCAGTGTTACCCACATTAGGCTAAATACAACTACATGCTTATGGAACAAGAGCAATCATACCTAAAGCCCCCTATTTGAACATACTCCTATTGAGATTTTATTATTTACAATATCTTCAGAAAATCTCACGGTAGTTTTT
>JACBWW010000005.1:19300941-19312210 GCA_020086605.1 Lanius collurio | reverse complement strand
GGGGGGGGCTTTAATGGGGATGTGCTGAGATTGATGCTGTATCTGCTGCACGTATCCATTTGTGGAGAATCCATACATAATCAGGCCGGCAGGGACATCAGAAAGCCAAAACCACCACACAGCATCTCCATAACAATATCTGAGCCTGTGATGGTTGCTAATATAATTCTGCAGATGGAGAATCACAAGGGTACAGGACCAGTGGGGAATCTGGGATAACTGGAAGTTAAAAATAAATTAATCTATCAAACATGAGATTTAAACCAAGTTTGTGAGGAATACAAAGCTGAAAAGAGTCTGTTCAGTAACAGACAGATTTACTCAAAGGTTGAAATTCATCCTAGAAATAAAAAAGCCTGGTAATACACACTAGCCTGGCCAGCAACAATGACGCTGATGAAGCAAACAGATAACAGTGTGGAAAAAATCCAGGCTCTCTGGTGCTCAGTTGCCTCTTTTTGTCCTGATTCAGACCCTTCCCATCTCCTTATTTCTATTTAATTAAAGCACGTAAATGGCAGCCCCATTTAGCATGTTCATTTAGTGGCTTTGTGTTCAGCAACCATGTCTCTCAGACTAGCTGCTGAGTTGATCTGATGGATGAGGAGAGCACTCTGGCTTTTGCAGTCATTTAGTTGCAGCCTCCAAAGACCTGTGGTGTGATGCACAAGTGATAGGATCTGTGCCAGGGCTTTGGAGGAGCAGCCTGTAACTGAGCACTTGCTGCTCCATGTGTGTCCATCCTCTGAGTAAACCCTTTACCATCCCTTTCGGTTTACAGTCAGCTGTCTGCTTTTTTTTTTTTAAACTGCTTGTAACATTATCCTCAGTAAAGGAAACTTTAAAATAGTGCTTTGTTCCTCTATTTGGTTTCTTTCTTTCTTTCTTTATTTTTTTTTTTTTTTGGTCAAATACAATTCGCAAACAATGCAGATTGCTGTATTCCAGGGAAAGGTAGTTATGGGACAGGAGTAGGGGATTTGTGCCTTGTTTCAAGAGGGAAAGGGAGGTCATAAGCACTATCGCAGAAAAACAAATAACTGGAAATCTTTAGTTAATATTGGCAAAAAAGACTAGGAAACCAGTTCTGAACAGGGGAAGTACCATCCATGGGTTCATTGAATAAATAAATAATTTTTTTTCTGAATCTATTCAGTAACACTGGCCAGCTGCTGATGTCCAAGTAAAAGTGATACAGATAGAAACAAGCTCTGATCATTTTATTTTTCATGTAGAGCTGTCATGCATCAATGAAGTTCGTATTCACCAGTGAAGTCTCCTGACACCAGAGTGGGCAAATGAGCATTACAGAGCAGATGGGTAAAATGAGACTTAAAAAGGCTGAACAGAAGAGGCCTCCCTGGAAATACAGCTCAGCAACCTCCTGCTCAGATAAATACCCTCAGCCTCTTTCTCCATCTTCTCTTTGTAGCCCCAACACATCTGTGACAGTCACTTTTGTGAACATTATCCTGGGGAACTGCAGCAGGACTGGAGCATCAGACATGGGATCTGTCACCATTGCCCCCATGCTATGCTGTGGAAGCATGATGTCAATCCTTCCACTTCTGGGAATTGATGCCTATGAGATGTGGATTGGAAGCAAAAGTAGCCAGAATTATCCTGCAAGAAATGCTGGGAATCCCACTGAACTATATGTCACACCAAACACACCACTACCTCATGCCTTAGCTGTTAGAATATTTCAGTCCAACTGAATGCAACCAGCTATAAACATTTAGGGTTAAAGTCTAAATGGAATTATCATTGGATAACTCCCTTCTGGAAGACACCCAGACAGGGGAGGCAATAACTGGTAGAGGGAACGTTTCACCACTGAATGAGCTCAGGATGTTGCAGAATTTTTAAAGGAAGTAAATTCTCTGCTCTCACAGCAACCCTTTGAAAAATGACAGTAAGAATCAAGCTTCTTTCACAGACAAACCCTCTAGTGCACTTGAAATTGAAATTTTGAAATGAACATCAGCAAAAACCATCTACCTGAAAAATGTTCTTTTACTTGATGTGCACTAGAAATATGGAGATGCCAATTTCATAGGCAGTAAGGTATGCTCTTTCCTCTGGCTTTAACACCAAACTTCTCAATCTTAGAAATAATTTCAGACCTTTGACACAGTGCTAAAGAAAATATTTAGTTTTGTGCACAAACCTGACAGAGGGCCAAAATCTTTCTCTTATAAAATGCAGACATTTCTGGAGTTACTCCAAGGATGTATTTAGTCCCTTCTGTTCAAAATTTAAGACCTGCTGTTTTTCTAACAGTGAAGGTAATTGCTACAGCTGGAGTAAGGCTGTATCTCATACTCTCCAACCTCAGCCCCTCCTGCTATTCTCTCTTCCCTCAGCAGAAACACAGTGAATCCCTCAGAATATGCCAAGGGATGGATCCAGTGTTAAATCCTCACCCAGTGGTAGCTAACTGGGGATATCTCTGCAACCTGCAGCAAAGAAGGATCAAGACCTCACCCATATGGGTGGCTTGAGGAAATCCTGAAGATTTCAAGGTGCATGCTGATATTCCCTCCCTTTCACTAGCCCTCAGCAGCAAATACAAACCCTCCTGCAGAGGGGTCAGTTTGAGGGCTTTTTCTTCCACTTATCTGCCACTGAGACCCCGATGTGGCTCCTGTCTCCCCATCACAGGTTGCTGATTTGGCCAGAGGATGAAAAGCAACTAAAGGCAAAGAGACACCTTCCAAATATAACAAGGTAAAAGCCTCTGCCCTGGAGAGCTTTGGAAGAAAGAGACAGAAAAAAAGGCACTAAGAAGATTATATTAGCTTGTTTTTATAGCTGGAGACCTGAAGCTAAGAGTTGAGACCTCCACAGTGATAATTTATGCAAAACTATGAGCTCACTCAGATCCATGGTGGGGTATGAGGCAGACCCCTCCACTGAGCCCAACTGCAGCATCTCCATCACATAGGGTGGTACAAGCCAAACCCCTCTGTCAAGTACTGCTGTACTTACACCTGTGTAGCTCTAAAGCCTTCTCAAATGGGAGAAAAATAATCATTTGTGCATGGAGATGGGACGTTTCTCAGCTTTCAGGCTTCCTAGCTGCAGTAATTCCTTGAGAAGCAGCTGTGAAAAGGGCAGGATCAAGAGGTGAATAGTCGAGCACTGTGTTAAGAACAAACTGGCTGGTTTTCTCTCATGCCATTCTGCTTCAGTACAGATACACATGCTCACTCGTAAACACAAATGTCAACAGATTGTATTTCTTTCCAAACAGGATCACCTATGAATATATATAACTCTATCTCGAATTAGGAAAATCCATCAGTTTTTATTCTCCCTGTAGGTACACACATACATATGAACAAGTCTGTGCAGGCATGCGGCTGTGGTGCACCACAAACAAAATGTGGAAGTGTAATTACTAAGACTAAAAGAGAGCAGACTCGAGAGATGCGTACCAGCAACTCCCCAAATTCCAGCACCTCCATGGATGTACATATCCATCCCATAAATTTTCAGACTTATTGTGTCAAATCATTTCATTTTGCGATCTTTCCCTTAAACTGATTTTAGATTAGTCTTATTTATTCTTATTAGATACATGTTTCATGCAGAGTGTAAAACCAATAATCTGCTTATAAATCCTACTGGCATTGGCTCATCAAAGTTGTAGGTGGAGAGTTGCCGTTAACAGCAGTCACAGAGAGAGCCTGCTTGCCAGGGTGGCAGCACCTCGGCGTTTTCCCTGCCTCCCTGCTGTGGGACCGAAATCCATGAATTTCAAAGCTGCTTGTGTCTTCATAGTCATTGTAGAGGTATCTGTCAGCCGGCAGCAAATAATGACGACCCTATGTTGCAGCAACCCTAAGTTTGAAAGAAGAGAAAAATCAGCTCCACCTGGAATTCTCGGAAAGACAAAAGCCTGTGGACCCGTCTTCTGCAGCACAGCAACCTCCATAGGCACAACCAATACACAAACGGGCCTTTTATAATTTTCATTTCTACCTGTTATGCTTGTTGTCTCACTAGCATGTGTTGGAACACATGGATTTTGGTGTTTGAAGGGTTTTTCCAGTTGTTTCACCTCCTAATGGGTGGCAGGGCAACAGTGACCCCTGACTGCATGCTGGGAAGCATTCTTGCTCAGTCTGCTTTGCCCCAGTTATGAAAAGTCCTTGTCTTCCCCAGAACCGTTGGGAGTATGCAAATAACGAGAGCCATTTTGACCATCCAAAAGATGAAGTCTGGCCTTTCCTTATTCATTTATTTTATATGGAAAAATAAATGCTTAAATGAACAGTTTATTATCAAGCTGCATGAAATTCTTCAGCATTTTTAAATGAAATGTGAGAGGAAACATTTCCCAATAACACCATATTTCAATTTTTCTAATAGAAAACCCAAGCTAGAAAATTGTCCTGTGTCTGTTTCTCAGTCATATGTGGGTATTTTTCTTGGAAAGGTATAGTGTTCAGTTATAAACTTTGGTATTTAACTGGTGAAAACATAGTATAGATCAGTAATTTCACACTGGTCTTCCAATACTCTCTGATATTGTCAAACACATGTTTTAAAATCCATGAGAAGACCTTGCAAGTAATTTTGTATGTGTCCTTCCTTCTGGACAACTCTGGAATGGACCTGCAAAACAAAGCCCCAATTTTGCATTCAGGAATCTGGAAATGAAGATGCAAAATATGTTGTTTGGCTGAAAGGATATGAGGAAATCAGAGACACAATACAAATAATGTCACATACGGAATATGTGAGCTATTCAAATTAAAATTTTCCCTGTTTTGAGAGCTCCAGTGTCCTGAACGAATAAGAAGCAGCATTTTTCCTGCTCTGAACTCTCTTAATAACTGTTTTAATGACTGCCTACTCAAGTTTAAAGCCAGTTGTTTAATTACTAAATGCCAATATTTGTGGAATTCCAGCATATATAAGTGATAGTGACACAATTCAATATTTATGACGAGCAGATTTTTGGTAACTACCAACACTGAGTAACCACAGTACCCTCTGTATTGCCACTAATTTCAGAGGACAATAAGCAAGATTTCCTTTAAACTCCAAAGACTATTCACCCTTTACTGTCTCGGTGACTTCAGACCCATCATGTAGTAGCAGCAAGAAATAACTATGATTTCTTATCCCTGAAAATGGTTGTTGAATTGATGGAGTGAGGGGTATTTTTAAGGTGCTGTGACTAGTTTGCAGATGGAGGGGAACCTGATGAGGTGAGCAGCAGGAAGACAGTGCTCAGTGCTCTGGCTTTTGCACAATAGCTCAGTGATTGGAACATTTGGAGAGCAGGGAGAAGAGGTGGTCAGAGTATCAAATTCCCTTAACCTCTTAAAATCTTGTTTTTCTTGCTAGTAAACTCCAAAACCCCTTAGAAAATTGGTCAAAAGCAGAGGCACTTCTAGTTTTTAGGTCCTGTGAGATGAAAAGGTCCTTGTTGAGCGCAAAATTTTCTCCAAGACTTAGATGACTCACATGCACCTACACTCTGGTTTTGCTGGACTTTAGCCAGTGGGCATCTGATTCAAAAGCCTGTGAGGATTGTGCAGGACAGACATCATGGAGGGAGGGACTGCACTGGCTAACTTTGTTTCCATGTAGTAAGGGAAAAATTGCAAATTTGAACATTAAGGAAGCTGTTTCTGTCTACTGCTGATTTCTGTACTTCCATGTTTAGGTTGCAATTATATTTACCACATAAGTGCATCTGGAGGAGAACCTCGGGTTTATATTTTATTAAAGAGAGAATTCTCTACTGTTGCAATATTTTATAGTACTAGAAATGGCTAATAGAAATTATGTCAATAGCTCACACCATTTCCTGCAGATCTTGTTTCCCTAAGACATGTTGTAGAGCAATATTCATCCAAAGTAATGAAAGGTGTAAATTAAATGGAATTAAATTAAATTGAGGAAATATTAATTCTGCCTGGGAATGACCATACAGATAACTAATGCAGTTTAAATAATGTATCCTAAATATTTTCCTTTAGGTAACTTGATTACTGTTCCTGACCAGCCCCATGTAATAATCAGATGTTCTCTGCTGGAGTATTAACCAGGCTTTTGCCTTTAGGAGTCTGCTCTGAAGATCTGAAAAAAGATTTCACTGAATTCACCAGGCTTTGCATCAGAGATCCGGCTTGCAGGGCTGGCTGCAGGGAGAGTGAGGAGCGGGGGCGTGGCCTGCCTGGCTGTAACATCAACGCGTAACATAACACAGAACATCCACATGATGTCAGTGCAAAGGCTCATTTGGTCCTGCTTCCTCTCTCCCTGCACGTTATTGAGGGAAAGGGATATAAGAACAAAGAAGTATGTGTTTGCTCCTGGGTCAGTGGAGGCAGGATGGTACAAAAGTACAGGAGGGGGAACATCTCTGTATCCCAAAGCAACAGGAGAATCCCTGGACTACAGGTCATAATTAGATGTTCCTGGTTAGTAGCCACAATGGACCACTCTTCCAAAATATTTTTTTTCTCCTCCCTAAACTTTTTATATACAGATTAAGCTCCAAGTGAAAAGGCCTTTTTCAAAAATCCATTATGCTTTAGGTGCAGGTATCCTTTGTGTTCCTTGTCCTATCCTGGCTTTCCATCCGTAGGAAGAGCAATGGCTTCAGTATCTGAAATAATTCAATAATAGTAGCATAAATGAAGATTTTTGTACTGTCATTTACTTGTGGAGGGTGAGACGAGGGAATTTGATGAAATGTCGATGATTAGTTGCCTAAAGAAAAGAAAGAAAGAAAAATTGAAATTTTTTTTGAGTAGAGTGACATAGTGAGCCAAGCAGAGTCAGGAGCCCTGTGTTTGCACCCAGTATTTGATCATATCACTAGAACTCTTTTAGTTTCTTTCAAAATGTGTGAAACAGAAATGTGTAGCATAAATAACAACATGAGCTACTATGATTATAATCTGTACATTGTTTTGGAGGTTGTTGATTACAGTATAAGAGCCAAATGCATGGGGTTTCTTTGTCCTTACTGTAAATAGCTTGCTTGCATTGGCACTGTCCTTACTTAAATGGGTTAAATTACTACTCATATTTACATAAATGTACATAAAAATTTGTTCTTATTGAATGTACTCGCATGTAATTGTAAAATAGCAGTTGTCAATCTCTTTAGATCCCACCCTTTTCTGGTTGTAACTGGCACAACTTCTGATGCTTGATTTTCCCATGCTACAAGTTTGCTCTTTTGCTCATTTTTTCTTTTGTTCATTGAGACAAAGAATTCATGTGACTCAAGCTCACTTTCCTGTGTGAGGTATGGTAATAGCAAATAAAAAGTGTCTTCTTTTGAACAAAATATACATACACTTATGGCTCATATCTGAAAGCTTCATTAGCAGTGACCCATGAAACCAGATCATACTTTGCATAGAGGTGTGAAGTGGATCCTGAACCAGAATGAAAGGGAAGGGTCATATTTGCAAATACACATTAAACATTTGTCACCAATTCCAACAGTCTTTGCTGAGTTGCAGAGCAGGTAGGTTGTGTTTCGCTGTGAAAGCCTGCTCTTGCAACCACCTGACAGGGAGAACAAGTCAACAGTTAAACGAAATGACCCATTAAGCAAAA
Organism: Lanius collurio; assembly: GCA_020086605.1. NCBI lineage: Eukaryota > Metazoa > Chordata > Aves > Passeriformes > Laniidae > Lanius > Lanius collurio. Next base: position 19,304,614 of record JACBWW010000005.1, on the reverse strand, counting down.
GTTATAAAGACATCCAAATGCCTCTTCTTCACTGACTTTAAATAAACCATGCTGAGCAAAAGACTGATATTTTAAAAAGTTATTTACAAAACCAAATAATAACAACCTTGGTTCCACAGTTTTATCTCTATGATTATCTCTCCACTTCTCCCCTCAACCAAAATTCCTCAGCTCTTAGTCAAGATCCATTTTGGTTCCTAATCTCCATATTTCAAGGAATTCAGAAGAGTTAATGTGCATAGTTCACATCTTAATTTACTAAGCAGGTTCAAGTCTCTTCACTACCCCTGAGGATACATACTGTTTTTTGAGCTTTGGTAGTTTACTCAAAAACATCACCTTTCCTTAGTTCCTTTTAATTGTTTTTTTAATTGGGGTTATGGAAGTGTTGGGGTGTTAATGAGCACACAGATCATCATTATGGCAGAAAACAGACAGGAGAAAGTCATTGTCTAGACAGGCTACTCAGACAACCTGGGTCTCCTTATTCCCACCCACTGCCATTTCTCTCTTAGCCTCTCTCTTAGAAATATATTCTTATACATCTACTGTTACTGGGCATTGCAAAGGCAAAGGCAATGCAAGTCTTGATGCTGCGTGTGGCAAGCCTGTATGAGTAAGGTGCAAAGTCAGCAAGAGAGCAGTAGAAGTAAGACCAGGAGGCTTCATTAATGGGTTGTTGGCACCATAGGAAGACTCCATTAGTTATTTACTGCTGACATGACAAGATGCTCCCTCAGTGGGGATCATGGATTGAAAGAAAGGAAGCATTGCCAGCCTGAAATCTAAACTGCCCTGACTCATACACTGGTATGTGCCTGCTGTCAGCTTCCTTCGAGGTTTTGTGAAGGTAGTGAATATTTATCATTTATAGTAAGTCTTTAAATAAAGTCTGTGCATGAAATGAACTATAAGGATATGCCAAGCCATTGTACCCTCCTCAGCTGTGGATGTGGCCCTTTGGCAGCCTCTGTTCTGTATCAGAAATGCCATGTCTAAGACAAGGATACAGGTGCTACCATCCCAGCCCTCATCTTAGGGATTTTTATTCAAAGGGGGCCCTTATGAGTTAAATGATGGAATGAAGATGGATCAAATAGGCAAAATACAGTCAACATGTTCAGGAATAAAGACAATGCAAAAGCACCTGTCTCCCTTCCTTTGTATCCACATCCCTTTGTCACAAAAGGGCATACATTTTAAGGAAACTTTAAACTTGCATGAATTCAGCCCTTCTAAAAGGTAACTCCATACCCCAAAGGATGGGAGGGTGATTGTTTGAAGTATCTATTAAGCTCTTTTCATTATTCATTGGATGTCTAGAGAAACGTTTTGATTGGTGTAATTCTATATACCCAACAGGCTGGTGCCAGAGTTTCCATTAAATGGGTGCAAGGACTACCTGAGCTGCCTGCACAGGGACAGTCACAGCCCTGTATTAATGCTGATTTATCTATGCACAAGTGAGAAAAGAGAAAACAATGCATGGAGGAGCCCTAGCCTGTCTGCTCAGGATAGCCTAACACTTTCATTTACTCTAACTGGAGCTGAAGACACTCAGGAAATAAAGCTTAAGTTGTTAATTTGAAGGCTTCTGAAGGATTTCTCCTACTATTTAAATACTAGACAGGGTACTGTCCTTGAGTCCCCTGTTCTGGACTTGGAGGAGGAAGGAGTGATTCTGCTGTGGTAATATAAAAAGTCTGGAATTACACTGACAATAATGAAGAAAGGTTCACTTTTGGTATATATTTAACTCTCTGCCAGTTGAAGAAGTTTCCTTATCAGCTTCAGCATTGACTCTGGCCAGGTGCTCTGGCCCTGGCCTGCTACATCATTCCCACTCATACCCACTACTTCAGAAAGCCTTTCAAGTTTCCATCAGCACTTACCATCTTCTCCTCATCCACAGTTAAAACAAAAATCAGGACTGAGGCAGCATGATGATTTACACAGTCACTGATTAACTGATTCACCCCAGATGAGCTCTGTACTTGCCCCACTGTGACCCCACAGGACCCCTTTACACATGCACATAAAATGAAGAAATGGAATGACAATTTGAAATTCAGACACAGCATTCACATTCTCTAGGGCTACCTCTGTTCCAGAGGAGCATGGCTTCTATTTAAAACACACTTTTTTATGTATTCAGGGTCACTCTCATTAAGCCTGTTAATCCCCTAAAGTAATTTTTATTTACCTATTCTTGCCCTTTTGCAACACTGTTATCACCACTGCTTTTTGGTTTATGAAGATGCAAGGTAAAGAAATTTGTGTATATAAAAAGTAAACCTTTCAGCTGAGTTTTGCCTTGAAAGTAGAGAACTTTCCTCATTTTACTGTAAGATCCAGGCAGTGCTTTTGTCTCCATGCCTTCATTTGTTTTGGCCTTTTTTATATCTGTTCTGTTATCCTATTCACTTTCTTACAGAAAAAAATACACGTTTTAAAGGCACAAACAGTATATGAGGGTATATATCTTGAAGGAAGCCAGCCAATACCCAGGTACTATGCATCCTGCTTAAACCCTGAAATCCCAGCAGCCCAAATGTTTTTATTCCAAAAGATTGGGGGGAAGTCTCTTGGACTGCCATGGAAACAGGCTGGGAAGTGTTTTCAAAAGGAATAAAAATCCAATTGTACAAATAATCTGCAGTTGATGTGAATAGTGCTCATTGCCAAGGTATAAATGCCATACTTCATAAGAAAAAAGTTTCCAGCAGATGTTCCTGTAATCCTATTTACTGGTTCTGTACTATTTCCCCCGGTTGCATGACATGACTTTTCAGTGTTGTCCAGATGTTGAAAAAAACTTTAATGAATACAATTTAAGAAATAATTCATCACAGGCAGAGGAATGGAATAGATGACCTAAACAATTTCCAATTTCTACTGTTTTATTGTTATACTAAATATGCTCATAACCAGAAGACAAAAGAACAATTATTCTAGTGTAAAAAAAATCCATGTTATTTTTTAGAAAAGAAAAATAATTTGGTAAAAAGTCATGCCCCATAATTAAGTACTTGTACAAGAACTGTGCATCAGCCAGGCTTGGCAAATGGCTCTGTGTGTGGGAAGTTGTGCTGGACTGTGCCCTGGCTTCAGTACACTACATTTCTCGGAGCATTTATTGTATAATTTCCTGAAATTTTAAACTAAACACTATTTTTTTCTTCCTTGCTTACTGAACAAAAATTAAATTCACAAGAAGTACAGCTTCTCATATTCACAGGGTTGTTCCTTTTCTCCTTTCTCTCTTCCAATATGGAGATCGTTTGATTGTAAGTTTGAAAATCTCTTCCTGGGAAATCATTCTTACAATAAAGAGAGGAGAGAGAAAGAAGTAAGGAAGTTACTTGTCTTTACTAAAAGAAAGCAAAGTGCAACATATAGCATTTTAACCCCAGATGTGGTAGAAGCCCTCATGAGTAAGTATTGTGAAGGAACTTCATTATTTTGAAGTTCCCAACATAAAAAGGATGTGAATCTGTTGGAGCAAGTCTAGATGAGGGCCATGAAAATGATCAGAAGGCTGAAGCATTTCTCCTATGAAGCCAGGCTGTAAAAGTAGGAGAGGAGACGGGAGGGGAGGGGAGGAGAGGAGAAGGGAGAGGAGAGGAGAGGAGAGGAGAGGAGAGGAGAGGAGAATTCGTTGCGGACAGTACGG
>JACBWW010000005.1:19252866-19300579 GCA_020086605.1 Lanius collurio | reverse complement strand
GGAGAGGAGAGGAGAGGAGAGGAGAGGAGAGGAGAGGAGAGGAGAGGAGAGGAGAGGAGAGGAGAGGAGAGGAGAGGAGAGGAGAGGAGAGGAGTGAGCACAAGACAATTCTGGCCCACTGGCACAGTTCTTTGCCCATTTTTAATAGGTGCGCTAGTATTTTGACATCATTCTCCACTAATCTATTGGCCTGCAGATAATGTGATCTGCCTGTTACCTGTCTAAGGTGATACTGTATAAGAAACCACATAAATTTATTCCAGACATGACTTCACCAGTAAAAATGGATTTTCTAAGCTTTATCATACATTTACTTGGTAACATCTTCTAGTAAGGCTGTTTCAGGAAAGTAGAAATGGTAGTCAGGGGTTGCTGTGCCCTTCTTCATGGACAGCATGAGCCTGTTTCCTCCTCTCAGTCCCAAGGACAAGCTACCTCTGCCACCAATGCTGGAGTTTTCTACTTATTTCAGTTCAGTATGTCATGTGCAATATAATTGAATTTCCTCCAGTCAATTCTCAGCGGAACCAGCAGAAAATATTTTTTTCATAGGTTTCTTCATTCTGTAAATAATTGGAACAAATCCTTTACAACATACTTTTATCTAACACTTCCCATTAAAATATATTTTTATTAAAGACCTTAATGTCTGAAAATGTATTTTAATCCCCTTTCGATAATGTAGTTTCGTAATCAAAATGTTTTTTGCCTTTGTTAAATGTCAGGATCAGATTTAGTCTAAAAATTAAGTTAATAATTTTGAAACAGTCTTCCGAGGAGTAAATCAAAGCTGGAAGTTAGATGGAAACTAGTGGAAACTGTAAAGTACAAGTGGAAGTATAAGGGTTTCTGTCAGAGGATATTGCTCTGACAGAAACAATGGAGAAAAAAAATATACATTTAAGGATTTTAAAATGTAGATTATTGAATCTGTAATTGCTATCTTTGATGTAGGTACAGTAGGTATTTGGTTAGGATAATGAATCAAATTTACCAATACTTCAAGCAGAATTTACTGAGAGATACAATTAAGCAGACTAATGGGTTTATAAATCTTCCTTTTTATATATCATAGGCTATCTTAAAAAAAAAAAAAAAAAAAAAAGACAAGTATCATTAATTTACACAGACAGATGAAGTGCTGATCCCTCTGAAATGCAAGAAAAAATATGTAAAATATAAGTCAGTGTCAGTGCAGGTTAGGGAAACATTTCATGGCTGAGTTGGCTACTCATGCCTCCACCACCAGCACTGCTACCATTCCCCTGGAAAGCAGTCTGAATCCAGGCTGGGACATGAACCCACACACACCAAACCAAGCTGTAAGTGTCCCAGAATCTGAACCACTCGTGCGTTTTCTGAGTCCTCCTTTGCTGTACTTACCTTTCATGCTTCTCAATCTGAAAGCAGTGGGAGTTCCAGGAGGAAGTGTCTAAGAGCAGATTTAGGTCCTTGGGTTATTTGTTTTTTGAGTTAAAAAGACTAAAGTGGTTTCAGTAGTATAATATACACATTGCTTGTCAAGTTTAGATTAAAGCAGCTTTAGCTATATGAGAATAGAAGATGTCTGCACTTGGCAAACTCCTATTTATCCTCCAGGTATGCTATACATTCATCAAAGAGCAACTTCACAACACATACTTTTGGCTGTCACACACTCCTAAAAATATTGCAGCTGCCTTCCTTTCTTCCTCAAAAAGATGGACTGGGGCTTTTTGCAGCCCCAGCCATCCTCCCCACTGTGCGGACATGTGGGCTGTGCTGTGCCATACGACTCCCTCAGCCTGGGGACAGGTGTTCATTCTCTTCTGGCCCCAATGGTGTGAGGAACAAACTCACAAACAGAAGACACTAACAGAAGTGGGGGTCTCTTGTTTTTTTTTTTTCTTTTTGTCTGTCTTTTTTTTTTTTTTTTGGTCACTTTCCAGCATTCTGGGAGCACCAAACGTGTAAATATTTGCAGGAGTAACTAAATTTTTTTGTTTTCTTGTTTGACTAAAAATTTGGGGGTTAGTCAAGATACAGATCACCAGCAATCACTGTCTGTGGGAATTCTTCTTCCATGTTGAAAAAATTGAACAATTAAATAAAATAATTTACTCTGACATATAACACTTTTGTTGAGATCTCAATCATTATTGCATAGGCCAAGCACTTATTCTGGGTTATGTCTCCCAGTTATATGACCAAGTATTCCTTCAGTACAATGGTCTTTTTGCCAAAAGATTTGATGTTCCACAGAAGATGCAGTCACTGAGAGTTTGTGCAAAAAAAGCAAAATACGGAACTACTGCCATATGTAGAGACCTGACAAAGGAAAGAAATGCAGTACCAGAGCTGGGTAAAATAGCTGATAGTTCAAGTGGTTGTTTTTAATGCTTTTAATAAAAAAGTCCTCTGCTGTTGTTTTTATATATATTTAGACAAATTAGAAAAGTGAGTATAAAAACATGATGCAGCCACAGTAGGATAACAGCTTAAATGACTCCCAAAGCACTCCCCCTCCCCCAATTTTTTCTAGAATTGTTTAAAGCTAAAAATTACACAACCAAAATTTACAGAGCTACTTTTTTCTGAAGTGTGGACTATACAGAAGTGATAATGAAAATGAGAACAAACTTCCTGGGATTGTGATACTAGTTTGCCCTGCCAGATGCAGAAACATTCCTATACTTTTAGTATTTTATGTTGCTTTTAATTTTGTTTCATTTCTAGGGAACAACTGTACCTCAGTTCATTTTGATGTCAGATTCTACTTCACATCATTTCTGTATGAGGTGCATTTCTTTTCTTTGGCTACTTCAGGAAAACTGATTATATGAGCTGTGGCCAGAATGCAGCCTTACAGAAAGATCATGAGCACTAATTTTCCTTACCAGCAACTATTAAAATATGTAAACTGACATTTTAAAGAGTTTGAGTTGAATGGTAATGACTCTAAATGACTTCTTAAAGATGGTGACAAAAGTACTTATGGGTATTTTTCCCTATGATCATACAATTCTCTACCTTTAATGCAGTAATCATAATAAATATTGCCAGACCTGAAGAAACAGAGCTTGAGAGCTTGTCCATCTTTCTTAAGAGTTTCTATTGTTCTCATAAATATTTCTCTATGGCTCTCTCCTCTCTTGGATACATTGTGATGTAACCATGCTGACATAATAAGCACTAACAATAGAAATCAAATTCAGAGCTACAAAACTTATTGTACAAGGAGAACAGATGAGATGGTAAGTAATGTCAATATACATTCATGGGGAAAATTGCATAAGCCCTGCATGGCTCTGAAGGAGCAAGCTTTCCAGTCATTTTTGAACATTCTGATCAGCATGGAAAATGCAGAAAAGTCCTATTTTGCTGTGCTGCTTTGCTTCCTATGTGTGCCACTGCAAAGTCAGAATCCCTGGAAGCATACTGCTGCTTACCTCAAGCCTTCTGGGAGCTTCTGCCTTGCTTTTGGCTTGGAAGACCTTGGAAGACAAAAAGGAAGAGCAAACAAGGGCACGTTTTACCAGGGGTGACCCTGCTATTAAATCGCTGCCTGCTGGCCGTGCTTCACAGAGCAGCACAAAGGGAAGATTGACAGCCCATGCCAACATTCGAACCTCGTGTCACTGCTGAAGTTCCCAGTGACCCTCTCCCAGGCACACCCTGCTCCATCAGACTCGGCACAGTGAAGGCACTGTCAGCAAGCAAGGTGGGGGTTAAATACAGCCTTTTCATTTTGGATAGTAATTCACTAATATTTGGGGACTGAGAGGGTTTGTGTCTAAGTACTTATTATAGCCTATTTCTGCCTTGGCAGGAGGACTTGAGAAGTACAAGGTACCTGAGGCAGGGAAGAATGAAGATCTGCCAAAGACCAGAGAGCTTGATTGCCCACCCAGAGCAGATCTTCATGGGCTTTGGGAAGCAGCAGGATGGCTGCTCTCACCTGCTTTATGACCTGCCTTTCTTTTCCTGCATATCATTTCTATTTCTACTGCTTGCAGTTTCTTCTTTTGTTGCTCTCTTTGCTCCTTACTATGAATTAATATGCTGCTCAAAGCTAAATATCAACTGAATTGATAAAGATAGGTTATTTATATCTTCTCAGAATTCAAATGCCACAGAAGAAAGGTGAGGGACTTGAGCACATCAAGCATTGTTTTGCACTTGCAGCCCCATGTATGTGACTGACTGCTTTGATGGCAGGTGCATTAATTTGGATAGGAATGGAAAGTAGATTGCTTTTTAGAAGGCAGTGCTACTTTACTCAAATTTGCTATCTCTCTCACACCTGGGCAGTGTGCCCATGCTGTAACTATCACAGTGTCCACGTGTAGTTTTTACTCAGAAGTTGAAGCTTCTTCTTCTTTTAATTAGCTGTATCCATCAGAACCTGTTTTGTTTCTTGCTATGAGAATTTCTTGCTGGAGGAACACAGGAATCCAAGCACCATTCCTGCTGGTTAGGGACTTCTCCCTCCGTTTTGAAAAGACATGGCTGCAGCTTTACAGCCACAGAGCATCCTCCTTTAAAAGCCTGATTTCTGATCCCTGTCTGGCATTGTCAGGAGGAGATCACTGGGAATGTTGAGGGTGGCAGGATGGGGGACCAGCACAGGATACTCTCCACAGCCTGCTCTCGTGCATTGCTGTCTCTGACAGTGAGTCACACCAGCAAATCTTTGGAAAAGCGAGGCATTGTCTTCTGCACTGGCTACTGGGGAAGCTGCTGCTTAATCCACATTTCTCTCCTGTTTGTCTTCTGGAAAACGCTTTATTTCCTCTTCTGCTTCAGGGAGGAACACAAGAGATCTACACCAGAAGTGGAAGGATCTCCTCTGCCCCCTTCCTATCTGGGAGAATAGAGTCCAATGCACACCTTGATCTGTACCCACTCTTAAAATCCTTGAATCGTTGGCGTCCCAGGAAGTGACTGGGAAGTATAAACATAACCCAGGACATACTCAATGGAGGAATGATTGCTCTTTGCTCTCTGTCTGTGTATGTATATATTTTCTGATGGCTGTTTTGCTCTTCCACCCTTGCAGTAAGGGAAAACATGGACTCCACTCTGAGGAAATGGAGTCAAGGAAGAGAAACCTTTTCTCTGGGGCTCCTTTGTATAACACTATGCCATATATCATCACCACTTTCTCATTTCCTAAGTCCCTTATTCCATCTGTCAGCATGCACATCCTCTCTTTTAGGCAAATCATCCCTCAGTCCTTTGATGATCTTGCAGAGCTCAGAGCCAAATTGAATTGTTACTTGGGAGTACAACTAGGGTTTTAAAAGCCTGCTTACTCTGAGGAGGCAGAAATTAATTTATGCAGACTTTAACAGAGATACACAGTCATTTCTCTGTGGATGAGGCACAGAGAGGACTAAGGGGTCCCTCAACTTAAAGATCACAGTTTTGGTTGGTTTTAGCAGTTGCTCCTTCTCACCTGAAAGAAAACTCTGGTACCTCCTGCTGTTTTTTTATATACTCATGAACTTCCTATTTACATCAGGATGTAACAGCCTGCGTAAAGACTGATTAGGTGTTCAGAAAAATGAAAACCATAAGTCTAGACTGCAGACTCTTGGATCTGAAAATCAAATGTGTGCATGGATGACTCATTATTATTTTCCAGAAAGAAAACTGTACACTTCCTTTTAACTAAGTTTTATGAGTAAAACCCTTCTTACTGTGTGTTGAACACATCCTGTTTGAAAGATCTGGAAATGTGTCATGTATTGGCAGTATACCCTAGCAATAAAATATGTACAAATTCATAAGCATCATCCTCTCAAACTATTTCTGGCCAAATCTCTCTCAGAAATCAATGAAAAACCTTGACAAGGGAAGTAAAATAAGATACAGTGGATACCAAAGAAAGAAATATCCTTCTCGTTTGGCCTTCTCTGTCTTTTTGACTTAGCTTAAAATCAGCCAATGAGGCATTTATGTTGTACATTACTTTGGAGAAGCTATAGTTAGACATATATAATGGCTCACACCTCAAACTGACAACCAAAACATTTTTGTATCTATGAAAAGGTCTCTGAATAAGTTTTCAGATACACAGGCCTTTTTTTTTTTTTCAGTCATACTGTCCTGTTTTTATGTTTTAGAGTGTTTGGACATCAAGAGGAGTATTTAATTATGTCCCTTTTAAGAACCATAAATTGCACAGCCTATCTGCCATGTCTAAGATGCAAGCACTGTATATTTATTGTCTGTTTTCTGGCTCTGGCACCCATCTGTTATGTGGGCATGGGTATGTTCCTACACTTTGTGCCTCTCCTTGACTCCTGTGCAACTCATTTGGATAGCAAGCTTTGCAAGGCAGAGCTTCCTACTTACAATTTGTCTATGCCAGATCTCCCATGTAAGCTGCAGGTTAATGAACATAAGATGTATTGTGTAAACAAATAACACATCACAATAATATACTTCACTGCTATTTCATCCCACTTCAAATAATCTTGTATCTTAACCTCCAGATATTAATTTTTCACTGGTGACAAAACAGATAATTTGGAGATAAATACCCATATAAGCATTCACCTCCGTCCTTATAGAGGGTTGCTCTTTTAGTATAGGTTTCCATTCTTTCTGGCCTGTTGTGATTATGTTTGCTGGAAGATGCCTGCCTCTGTTCCCCTGCCTTTCTCACAATCAGCCACAGCATGATGTTACTGAAGGCTTTTTGGTTGTCAGTCAAATTATACCACCACAGATGTCCCAGGTTTTTTTCTTCCATGGATGATGTAGGCAATATATGCTTGTTTGCTTCCTGACCATGATGCTTCTCCTGTTATGTTGGAAAGATAATGGGATGATGTCCAGTCCTTGTTAAGACACAAATGGTAGCACTGGTAACATATGCATAGGTAATGTCTAAACAGTATAATCCAGCAGCAGTGAACCCTTTGATTACTAGAAGAGAGGCCTTGATTTAGGTACTATATTGAATAAAGAAGAAGGAAGAAGTGCAGATTACTGTTACTAATGGTCAGCATGGGATGGTCTTTATTGCTAGGTAAAAGGCTGGTACACTTTGTACTGGTCAGCATTCCAGGAGCTCCAGTTTCAGCAGCAGATCTGCAGGAAGTAACATCAATATGGCAGTGACCAGATTTAGCTCTTCATGGCTTGTCCAAAATTTTCTTATTGATTTAAGAGAGAAATGTGAGTTTTACTCATCACATTTGATAGGTAAATGGGAATCTAAAGCAAATAAGTCCAAAAACTTGAGAGTGAGACTTATTTTAACAATCTTAAAATTTGTGCTTTTGAAATAAGGAGAAAATGCTTACACATGCTTTCCTCTTCCCAAAAGCAACTGCTCTGTTTTGTCTGGATATGCCTTAATATGATTATTTTTCATTTTGATATTGCTTTCAGCAGGAGGCTGAACAGACAGCACTGTTCTCCATGGGATGCAGAGAAGAAAAGAACTAAAGTCTTCTTTGTGTTTCAGGCTCTCTTACATGGTTTGTCTCATGGTCTCACAGCACTCCCCACGCTCCAAATTGGATGTGACCTGAAATGGTCACATGCATCTGAACGCAGGAAATTTTGGCCCCAGTTGATACAGAGATTTGTCAGAAGCAGTGTTGGGGTAGTGGTCAGCATAACAGAGTTGAGCTGCAGGACGTACCCACCCGCTCCACCACACTTCAGCAGTGCAGGTAACTGCATGCTTGTCCTCTTTTGTTCAGTGCTTGAGACAAAACAGCTCTTTCTGCTGCTACTTGAAGGGGCAGATGAGATGGTTTGAATTATGCTTGTAGGAAGCCACTAAAGCTCCACACTCACTAGGCAGAGGAATTTAATTTACCTCAATGCACACATGGGACCTGAAGGCACATCTGGAAGTGAAAAAGCATCTTCAGAAAAAATTTCTACATTTATTCTCAGAGGAGGAATTTGAGCCACCTAAGAGCATTTCTGTTTCGTTCTATGTTTTCAGTTGGGTTTTTTTTTTGTTTTTTTTTTTTTTTTAAGAGTGTAATATTTGTAATGAACCCTACCAAATGTGAATTTTTCCTCTCCCTTCTTTGATGGAGGACAAACAATGAAAAAGTGGCAATTGCTCTTTCCCTGCATCTTCGTCCAACATTTGCAGTTTATTACAATTTGTATCTTCTTTTCACTAGTCCATCAGTTTGAGGTGATGTCTGGAAATGAATAATCATTTTCTTGCTTTGCATTATCACTGCATCCTCAGCTTTGAGAGGATTCTCTCACTTTCATGTGTAGATGATGTTTAGATTACATTTTGGCTTTATTCATCCTTAAAAGACCAAAAGTCTTTTCCCTCTGCTTTTTAATTTACTTAGGAAAAGCACATTAATTAAATAGTTACATTTGATTGGTTGAAGGTTGCACATGATGTTTATTTAGCTGGAGGTTTAGCTGGCTGTCAGAACAACTCACTGGAGACATTACAGCTTGATAACAATACTGGTCAACCAATGTGACCTTCAACAGGACCACCTGTGGTGGACCCTGTGAGCCTGCCTGTAGCTCTTATCCCTGCCTTTTCTGGCATGATTTTATGTGCTACTGCACCTCAGGCACACAGTATGTAACTTCTGTCAAGCCTTCAAGAGATCAGCAGTGTGATTCTGAAAATGCTGATAAATATACAAGGTAAGACTCAGAGACAGCTCTGATACCTCTTCTTCTAAGGTTTCCAGGACTGTAAATGAGGGAGGACTGGAACAACCAGACAATCAATTTATGGAATACTGAAAAGGTCAAGGTATTGTAATATGCTGTGTTGCACAGAATATATGGGATATTAAAATTCAGATGGTTCATTCCTAGGAAAATAATTGCAGTTGTGCAAATAGAGAAGCATAGATTTCCACCATGGTGGCAATTACACAAACAAATGGATCTACTCCAATTACAGTCTGAGACATACATCCTTGTGTGATCCTCTTTGGAGTTCGTATATTTGGAGTATTAAGTTGTTCCACTCAAGCAGAATAACTTAACCTGATAACAGGTATGGAAATCTTCTTTCCTTCTTCTTTCTCATAAATTAAATGATGAGGAAACATTAACAGTCAGTTCAAACTCTGCTAACATTTTAACTTCAACTGTTGATGTGACAAAGTCAGGAGCCTCTGTTAGGATCATTTTACATTTTATTTTCTTTCTCTCCTTTCTGATTCTTAATTTGCACTTTACATTTCAATTGTTTTGCTGGGGTAAGGAATTTCACCACTGACTATTAGGTTTACTTTGACAAGCCTCTCTTATTTTGGCATACAGAGCCCCAGAAATTTAGCTAGGAGCCATTTTGATGTAAGAGTAGGACCGGGTAAGTGGTCTGTATGATCCTGTATTTCTTACAGGCTTCTGAGAAAAAAACCCTCTTCTACAGGATGCGATTTCTAAACCTCTGGTCATTGCTAGTCTAATTGACCCTAAGATATGCACAACATTTTTTAAATCCTCACCTAAATCTGGACCTACAGCTACAGCTGAGGCTGCAGCAGGAGCACTTGAAGCAGAAAGCACATATTATATGTCTCTTGCAGAAAATACTCTTCTCAGTACATCCCTCCTCTCAGTGCTTGCTTATACTAAGCACTAAAGAACACAATCTTCTATATGCAGCTGAACTTGACTATTTAGAAAGGAAACAAATTCACCAGCTAACCTAGACAGAAAACTGAGACATTACTTCGGGAGAAATGAGGAAGGTGATGTCTGCCATTTGTCTTCAGTTACAGGAAGAAATAACTTGTGTCCTAAATTAAAGCAGGAGTTGCAGGCCTCTTGCACTGCAACTACAAACAAAGTTGAAAGAATATTCTGGCAAGAGCTTCTGAGTTAAAATACAGAAGATCAGAAGAAATCCAGGTCATGGGAGAACCAAAGAATTGAAAGATTAACAAAGAAAGTAAAACCATGTCCATGTCTCCCCAATATGTTTTCTGATATCCATGGCAGAAGGGTGAATTCAAAAGAAATATATTTATGTCTGCCAGGCAGATATCCAGTTATAGGAAAAAATTCTGTTTGCCTATGAAAACACTGTTTCCAGTAAGAAAGTTATGGAAAATAATTTCTAATATATATAAGCTCTTCTGTAAACAATACAAAATCATTATGCAGGGTACTTTAACTCTATGTATCAAGAGGCACATAGTTTATATTTTTATTGTCATATTTGTGATATAACAGTTTTGCAGTGTTATTTTAACTCAAATAATTTAGCTTTCCTTCTGTTTTATGTTTAGAACTTTGGAGGTTGGGATTTTTTGGCATTTGGAAGCAAGTCAACTGGAGAGCATTTTCTGTGCCATCTGAGGTCAAAAGTAACAGCATGGAGTCAGAGAGGGCCATTCAGCAGGCAATTTGCATCCCCAGTTGGGTATCCTTTCTGTTGAATCCAGCTGGTATAAAACATACAGGGTCTGGGGCTAATAGAAACAGCAGAATTAGGAAAATGAATTTTCTAGAAAAGCTTGAAATATAGAAAAACTTGAGGATGCTGTTAAAGAAGTCATGAGTTTATTTCAGAGGACTGCAGAATTTATCTGTTCTTTAGAGTAATTTTGCAGTTTCTAGTACAAGAGGAAAGAGATGTTTAAACTGCTTTTTCCTTTTTCCTCTGAATAGGCTGTTTTTAGAAACTTCTAATATATTGTCAATTTCTGACCATATAGATTGTTTTGAAGCCATTGTGTAATAATAATAAAAAAAATGTTGAAAAGTTCAGCTACATGTGAAAATGAGACTAGGAAAAAATAGTGCTCCTTTACCAGCATTAAACTTGTGCTCTCTTCTTTGAGTAACTCCAGCTTTAGAGCGAGTATTTGAAAATCAGTAGTGAATTAATCATAGGTATGTTCTTCACCATTCTATAGAAACATCTTCGCTTTGGGCCATTTTGGGAGCCCCAGCTGCTCTATGCAGTGCTTTCTCTATTATCAGCCAAAAGTAAGGGTGCTGGAGACTCTCTCTTCACTGAGAAAACCCATTTCAGAACTTGCTCAAGCTATTAGATCTTGTAAAACCACATTTGCCCAGATGCTGCAGGGATGCCTTGCATTTTAGCAGTTCTGTTTTCTGAGCACATCACTGTGTGCTCCTGTGCACCTCACACCTCTGCAGGCAGCCAGGTTCTGCCTTCAACAGGGCACGATGATTCCAGCTATGCAGAGATCCAAGTACAAGGTCAAGCTTTCATTGTGCTTCTGCTCCGAGGTGGTGCCAGTGCTGGAAACTGAGAAGGGAACCTTCCTCTCCTTTGTTCTCAGTAACTCCCTATGTCCTAATTAATGATAGAGTTTTACTGCCTACGCTACTAAGGGACATAGATATGAAAAAATTGTGCCTACAGGGCATGATAAAGACATTACAAGACTATATCGTGAGTAATTAAGATAAAACGTATAACTGAGAAGATGGTCATCAAATGAGCATCATCCAACAGGTACACAAAATCTTACATGAGCTCATTTAAGAGTATGACTAGACACAACTGGCTAAATTAGGCTTGGTAGACAATTTGAATTGTGTAATTTCCTAATTCTGGAATGCTTGACTTCATATTTTTCTTTTCCCATAGCTGTGTGTGCGCATGTGTTTGTGTATACATAAACAGGAGATCGGTATACATGATTTGCTTCCAGTGACGATTACAGTCTTCTGGGGATTATTTTTTGAACCTTAAGGAAAAAGCCATGGGTCTTGCAGACACCTTGGAGAGGAGAAGGTGATAAGACATCACAATATAGCCAGAGTCCTCCAGAATAACAAAGCTGTATCAATATGCTAACAGAAATCTGGAAACTACTGCAGCTAGTTTTTTTCCCAAAGTAAAACACAATTTCTCTCTTCTCTTTCCCTTCCACAATATACATTCTTGTGAATTTGCTCATGCCTGGTGTTACAACAAAAGAGTGGAAGTCATTTATCAGGTCACATTGCCTCCCATGAGATGTCCCTGCCACATGAAAGCAGGAATGCTTTAGTCTTGGGTTCCAAGTGTGCGTCCTTGTAGATAACATGGACATGCCAGTGGATGATGACTCCAGTATCATGCCTTAAAATACCATATACTTTCAGCTGGAAAATACAGCCCCTAATCAGTGACAACCATAATAATATCAACAGTGTTTCAGAAAACTTTATAATAAGCTCCATTTAGATATTTACAGAAAAAAATGCAGAAAATCACCTAAAAGGGCAAACGATGCAGAAAGGAGACTGTCAAAACCTGGAAGAAGGATGGTGCTTACCAAGTGGCTGCACTTAAACAAAGAAAGGGCAAGGCAATCCTAACAATAAACAGGTGATCTGAAATGTCTTATCCAGTCATTCTCCTGATGGAGACGAGAACTTTCTATTCTTGATAGAGTCTTTCTTTTTCCCTTCCCTTCCCTTCCCTTCCCTTTTTTTTTTTTTTTTTTTTTGAGTTTGCACTTTTCCCTGAAGTGCATTCTGGGTGTTACCTCCCCAAAACATGTTGTGCCCATGGTCTTGGAATACATGTGGAGCTTCAGCTAGGCTTTCTCCTCCTGCTGTACATATTATCCAGCAAGGCTATGGCCCAGAGCTTAGGCTGGTGGCTTTGGAATTCAGTGGCCCTCTGCACAACAAGCACCTGCTGTCCCACCAACTCTGCATCTTCCACCAGTGCTGTCCTTCTGCTGAGGCAGGGAGGGACCAGGGCATCAGGAACATGGACTCGCCCCAGGCTCAGCAGGGTGACAAACTAGAAAATATGAGGAAACCTTTCAGCTGACAGTGGAAGGAGGAAGTGCTGTCACAGTGTCTGAGGGAGGCAAGCACACAAGGAAAGGTCTTACAAACAGCCAAAGCAGGTATCTGGGGGAATGTAAAATTAAAGAGGTGCAAATGGACTTCTGGCATTTGTAGATCTGGAAGGAGTTCGGCAAATGTCAGTTACTTGTCCTGTCCAGGTGCCTCAGTACCTTTGCAGAAAGAAAGACTTAAAGCTCCCCTAAAGGTTCACCTGCAAGATGTGAAATGCCTCAATTTTCCCGGGTTATTCTCATCTAAAAACTTTTTCAGACATTAAAGGTTGAACTGTACTTTTGCATTTGGACATGCCAATATATGAAATGCAATTCAAGATTACCATGTTTTTCATGCCGTGTTAAAAAGGTTTTGCATTTTATTTTATAGTAGAAAATACTGATAATATTCAGAATGACTAAGTTAAGATTTTGAGACAAATCTTAGTGTTTGAGGTTTTCGAACTTTTTAATATTAGTGTAGCAGGAAACTTTTGCTTTAATATAGCATCCTTTGGGGATGAAGAAGCACACTCTTCTGCTGTCACTTGGCACCAGAGTCCTATAAACAGGTTTTTGTCTGAGATGGGGATTTTGCAGACAAAAGGTGCTAATGTATTTGACTAGCAACGTTTAAATCTTTATGGTTGATAGGAGACTCCTCCAGTCTTTGTAATGAGGTCACATGTCATATGGTGATGTCATTTTAAGAGGACTGAAAGTTCACAGAGATAATATATTAGTTTGCTTTTGCAAGTTTGTCATTGTTTGGTCATTCACTTACATAAACATATGTTAGCTGAGATAATTGATTGTACTTAAATACACAAGCCAAGATACTGCAATTTCAAATTACTGTATAACCTGAAATAAATTTACATCTGATCTCATGTCAATTATACCAAGATACTTGTTTGTATCTCATGTACGTATGTAGAAGAAAACTACAATTTAACTAATTTGTTAAAGTTTCATATATTAAAGGTATAGCTATGCAGTTAATTCTAAAGCTGTCTGAGAATCACCTTTTTATTCTTCAACATGTTTTTTTAGTCAAATGTTTTGCAACAAAGGGAAAAATAGACAATTATTTCGATATTTTCTCTGCAAAACTACAAAAGCCATTGCAGATAATTCTTCCTAATAAGTAAACTTTCAAGATATTTCTCTGTTCTGGAATATCACTTCCTACAGGACTAGAGGACTGGTTACTGTTTTGCTGTCAGACAGAGGCTCCTAAAATTGCGTGAGGCATAAGACTAAATGATTGAGCCTAAGAAACAGAAAAATGTTCAATTCATTTGCAAAACCTTTTACCAAAAAACCCAGCAATCACAGAGTAGTCATTGGCAAAGAGGAGGTGGGAGCCTTGTGCATGCTGCTGTCTGTTTTGGTACCAGGGTCTGCACATTGCACTGACAGAGTGGCTGAGCAGAGGTGGCTGGACCACCAGCTCTGACCTTTGTACTGGTGAAACAAAATTACTCCACACCATGGTGAAAAACGTTATGCGAATTAAACCATAGTTCTGACAGTACGAACGGCATCTACATTAGAGGCCTCTGCTGGCACATCTCTGCTGGGTAAAAATTACACCTCTAACCCAATTAACCTTTCAGGGAGAAGTCTTGCAGCACAGAGACTGCTGAGATAACTCACTGCTCTGTGCCTTTCATGCACTGAAAGAAATAACCTCCAGGTTATCCACTCCAGGGATTGTCATTTCGAAAGATGTCGGTCACCTGGGATTTTCACTCATGTATTTGTAATTCTAATTTTAAGACTCTCAGCCACTCTCTTGTCTCACAGCCTTAAGAAAAGGCAGCCTCAGATATGCCATTATGTTTTATTGTGTAAAGTATAGTCAACAACTATCTTTATTTATTTTCAGGAATATTTCAAGTTATGATGGTATATTGGTAGGAATATTTCAAGTTATGATATTTGGAAAACTGGATTCCTGGACAATGTGGCTGTCAATTCCTGCCTTTTGGTCAGTCCTTTTAAATAAACTTTCTTATTTCTTAACACTAAGCTCTCACTAGGCTGCAAACCACTGTATATTTTATGCCTCTTACTTTCTTAAATAGAAATGGCTAGCTGAAATGTGAGGCATTAATCAGAATGGGAAAATACCACACAGCTCAGTAGGAAAGGTTTGTAGTTTCTTTTGCTTATTTTTCTACTCCTGCATCCAAACATGCCTCCAGTAGCTAATTCCCTCACCTCATGAGGTAGTTCAGTTTCAGCTGTGGTGACCAGCACTGATGAGTATTTATGGAAATAGAGAGCTGCAAGGCTTGACTGGCTGATAGACTGGAAGATGAAGGTTTTTTGAAGACCCACAGGTATCACTGGAGCCACTCACTTCAAGCTATCTTCCCTAAACCTGTGACTTGCAAAGTGTTCTTCCTCTGAAAGAATAAATTCACATTTAATAAATTCACAACTTCAAAAGGGGTTAATTTTCTTTAAGGCAATCATCTGAAGACTTTTTTCTCCCACTTCTCCCCTTTCTTGGGAGCTGAAGCACATGTAGTGTTAGACTGCAACAACAGAGCAAAGAAGGGGTTTCCCTGTGCTGTGCAGGTAGACATTTTTCAGAACTGGAATAACTTAGAGGCCTCATTCCCCATCAGCAGAAACTTGTGGAATATATTCTGTAGGGATTTACCATCCTTTGGGTGGTAGATCCTGAACTGGCTGCAGGACCTGATGCTGCTGGGGAAGAGTGAGGGCTTGTGGTGAGAAATGGCTCACGCAAGAGTGGGACAGAGGAGAGCAGCATGTGAGGGTGAAGGTGAGGACAGACAGGGCAGAGTGAAGTGGTGGCAATGGCTGCTAAGCTCTGTCCACCCACTCAGGCCAAAGTCTGTATGTGCCTGTGAGCAGCAGCTGTTAGCACAGATCACTCCACAGTTGGGCTCCAGTTGGATCCAGCCTCCAGGCTTGCCAGGGTGTCCTGCAGGCCAGGCTCACTTCTCAGGACAGACAGGCTTGAGAAGTGCTTCTGTTTATGAATAAGGGGCACAGGAAGGAAGATCTGTTTGTTGTATTTTTTGAGTCTTTTAGTTGCAATTGCAAAATTGTGATCTCCGGCTGGAGAGGGCTGGGTTGGTTAGGAAGTTTTCAACCCCTCCTCACGCATTTTATCCACTTTTTTCCCTTTTTTCTGCCCTCACTGCTCACATTACAAGCTCTCAGAGGCCGGGGCTGCCTCTTTTCGTGTCTGTGTACAGCGCTCATTGCAACTGAGCTCTGTTGAGGCCTTTGGATCCTGCTGTTACGCCTATAATAATTCATAACGCCCAGGGCTACGCACGGCAAACGCGTCGCTCCTTCATCCCCCGTGTCCCTCCGGATGCCCATATCGCAGAGCACCCGCGGGAAACTTTTGGTTACCAAGGCACACTCAGCCGGCCCTGGGCGGCGGGGGCAGCGGCTCCCGGAGAGCACGGCCCCTTTAAATTCCAGCTGTGCGGCGGGGGGCAGCACCGCTGGCGGCGCGGCGCGGGGCTGGGGCCGGGGCCGCTGCCGGTGCGCGGCGGCGGAGAGCGGCCGGCGGCGGGGAGCGCGCAGCCCTGCGCCCGGGGAGGCAGCGGCTCCGGCGCCGCGGTCCCTGGCGGAGGCGGAGAGGATGAGGATGGCTTCTGGCTTTTTTTTTTGCCTCCTCGAGACGATTTCCATAGTAACCTGATCGAGCGGTACAATTTCGGAAACTGGGGTGGCTTTATTATTATTTTTTCCTCTCCCCATTTTTTCCGCTTCATCTCACCGCTCCCCGAGGAGTGCCAGCCGACAGGTAAGATGCCCCGACCCCGCGGGGGTGTTTCCGCGCCGCCGAACTTCCCAGGGCGACAGCGGCCAGGCGCGGGGTCCTGCCCGCGGGGCTCCGCTGTGCGCGGCCGTGGGCAGCAGCCCGGGGCCGGGGCCGCAGCCCGGCCGAGTGCCGTGGGGGCCGTACGTCGGGGCGGGGTGCCGGGGAGCCCGGCGGGGGGTTACCCCCCGAGGACACCGCCGAGCTCTTTTTACCCTCTTTGTCTGCTTGTTCCCGGAGAGGGTTTTATTCTTCCCTTTGTTTCTCCCTCCTTTTCTTCTTCCCCCCTCCCCTTCATCGCTCCCCTGCCTGGTTTGTTTCCTTGATCATCTTTCCTCCCTCCTCCCTTTTGTGAGGGTGAGAAATCGCACGCAATTAACCTTAAAATCTGCGGCGAGCGAGGACACAACCACCCGGCTGCCCGTTCCCGGCGCGGCCGGTACCTGCCGCATCTCCGCTCGTCCCCTGCCCCTGGCCGTGCCCCCCGCCCGGAGCGTCCCGCAGCCTCCGCAGCCCTCCAGCTGGGGCGGGCAGGGGACAGCCCTCGCCGTCGCGTCGGAGAGGAGAGCGGCAGAGCAGCCCAAAGCATCCCTCAGCCGGGTGTCACGGTCTGGGTCCCCCGAGGGGGGGGAGAAAGCACATCGTGGAAACCTTTGAGCAGGTTAGTCTAGAAGCTTCTCCCTCCCTGACCTGCTCCTTGCCCACCTGCCTGGGCCTGTCCGGAGAACTTGGGGATGGGGAACACTTCGGCTTTGGGTTGGCAAGGGTGCTGATGGCCCCATGGGTCCTGAGCCACCCAGCCCTTTTCCACAGCCTTCTCTTGCAGCCTTGCATTGTCTCTCCTTCCTGGGTGGGCAGCACGGGAAAGGCCCCAGCAGGTGTGGGTTAGGTGGTGAGGACCTACTCCAGCTGTGATCATACTCGGTTGGTAGTGCCATTGCTATTGCCAGGTGGTAGCTGTTCACCAAGCAGGTCTCTGGTAAAACTTACTGCTGCTTGCCATCTTCCCTAGGTCTCTGGGTTTCATCCTGAAATGGTAAATGGTGTTTCTGACTATTTTTTTTTTTTTTGGTGGGGGGATGGGGTTGGGGTCGGCAAGAAAAGGGGAGTGTTTGTCATTTTTTACATCACTTTGCACTGAGCACAATGAATAGAATAGTCTGCTCAAGGCTTTTTGTTTCTGTCATAAGTGATCAATAATCATCTGGTGGTAAGATGATCTTATTACAGAAAAAGCCAAAGTGCACGCTGAGAACAGCTGAAATACAAGGTCAATAACTCTTGGGTTATCAACAGTAAACCTGCTTTGCATATTTGAAGATGACGTATTTCTTTAAAAGTAAAGGCAACTTCAAGCCTTTGATAAGCTTTATTTTCAATGTAAAGCAGTCAACATAGAAAACAAGCCTTTTTTCAGAGTAGGCTACTCATCCTTAAGCATCCCCGAGCCTCATTTGTTTCTGTTTAAGGAAGGTGGACAGGGATTGCAGTCCTCTTAGGTGAGAAGAGTTTTTGTAGTTCCCAATACAAAGGTTGGTTTGTTCCTAGTGCCCATCAACTGCTACAGGCTTTCCAGACACAAAAGAAAGGCGTAGTCTGTGGCCTGAAGATCGTGCATGCTAAAAAGGCAGTCAGCTGGAGGGTATCTCAGATCAACAACCAGCTCCGCCGCCTGGTAACTGGCTTCATTCCGGGAAATGTAACAGTTCAGCGAGACAAGTAATTTGTGCCGAGGTGCTGGTGGCTCAGAGAAGACTGCCGTAACCTTCGGGTCAAGCCTGGGGTATGAGGAGCCGGGGCTGCGAGACAGGGAGCCTGGACCGGAGGAAGCACTGGGGGCAGGTGAGGCAACCTTTCCAGAGAAGGCATTGGATTACAGCACAGAAGCAGGGGAATGAAATATGAAAAGGGAGCAGGGCAAATAATCGGCAGGGGAAGAGGTTATGCGGGGACTCAGAGCCTAACATAAAAAGCCTGAAGTAATGAGTTTAATCTATGAAATCTAGTTCTTAAATTGTATGTGCTTGCCAATTAGCTAACCATTCTGCAAATCAGAATGGAATTCAGATTTTATCTTCGTAAATGTATTGACTCTGAAGTGCTGCAAGGAGAAAAAAATAATTCTCTCCTCTTTCCCCTACTGTGGGCTTTAAATATTAACAAAAATCAGATCTGAGAACTGAACAACCTTTTAATACACTTACTTTTCTGAGTTCACATTCTATCTAGCCTAGGCTACCACAGTTTAAATCAAAAACTCCTATGGCAATATGACTTCAGGGAGCCAAATTCAGAGCAGTTGTAGGGCTTTTTACTGTTGAATACTGCCATGCATTGTGAGGAGGGGTCACCATCAGTCACAGTATGGATTAAAGTGCAGGAGATGTGAGCCTGTTACCTTGCAGGGAGAAAAGCACTTAGAGTATATTGAGGGAACCAATAGACCTCTTGGGCTCCTCTAATAAACTCTTAAACAGTACATGTATATAAAAAAGAGTTGCAGCACAACCTTTATTCTTCTGTATTAAAGAATGTGTTCATGTGAGTATTAGTTTGTGTGTCATAACAGCTTTCAAAATGGCTGAATGATATTGATTCAACTAAAAATACTATGAGAGAATAGCTGAAATTAGTTTGAATTTCAGCTTAAGAGAACTGTAAAAATAATGCCAGTTTTACATCACTGGACAGCTAGCTGCAGTAATTCATAGGAATTAACAGAATCCTTCATAAAGCTATTGTTTTATCCAGATTTTACTGGTATGGACTTATGAAAAGTAGACATGAGTCAATGCCAGAAATTGCCACCAGGATCAGCACCCTGGGCAAGAATATTTACAGCTGTGTTTCAGAGTCTGGGAATGTTTGCTTTAGATGGCTGGCAGCGCTATGCTCTGTACTGCAGAGGATCAAAAATTCATTATGTTTGATTGGTAACACAGGGATGTAATAATACAGAGTTCCTCATTTTCTTAGAGAAGTGTTATCTCATTTGTGCTAAATTTTGCAGTTATACTCCACATTTAGATGGATTAGACGTGTATGGCTGGGACATGAGTAGCTGGGTTTTTTAGCAGTGAATCTGACTTGCACCGATGCATATGCATTTTTTTGTACTCGCCTCCTATGGTATTGCCTGCACGTGCTGATGAAATAATCTGCCTGAGAGCTGTTAGAATTTGTATGTAAGGAACTGGTTTGTTTATATGTAGATCAGTTATTACTGCAAAGATAAATGTATGCATGGAAAATTGTTACCACAGATGGATGCTGGCTTCTGAGAACTGGATCTCTTTAAGATAAACTTCATGTGTCATGTCAGAGAAATAAGCAAGATGGGGACAAAACCACTACTGTGTTTTTTATTACATTCTGCTTATGCCAGTCAGTGTAATATACCCTGCAAGGACCCAATGCTATGCTTGCCATGAAAAGACTTGGGGTTTTGTCAGTGTTAAATCAGACCCTTACCCACATTCTCACTCTTTGCCTAACAATCATTTTAAGAAATACTGTGATAAAATTTCCTTGTGGAAACATTTTGCAAAATATATAATATGTATTGGTAATTGTGGTATGTTTTGCTTGTACTCTAATGTTTCTTTTCTCCTCTTGAAAATGACTGCATACAAATAGAACCTCTTGGCTGTTTTGTTTTTTTTTTTTCCTACTTCCCTATCTATATTTAGAATTGTATCTATTTAATTGAGAGACAAATGTTCTTCTGTTAACCCAAAAAGGTCAGATAGGATAATGGGAGCATGAGCTTTCCTCTCTTCTCAACTGGACATTAACAGACCAGTATTTGAGTCCCATCTTTCAGCATTCCCAAGGCTCACCTCTCCTTGTTTCATGTGCTTTCAGTCCTCTGGATTTGGACTACCTTGAGGCATCCCAGAAACTCTGTGCAGGACAGAATCATTTAAAAAGTTGCTCCTTCTTCTGGCAGAGCTTCTTGGTCCTCACTGGCTTCTTGGAGCACTGGTTCACATGGTTGTCTGCATGCAAATGAGGTGTCCCCTGGGGACAGTGTTGGATGGTGCAAGCTCTAATGCTCCCTTCTATGTAACTCTATCAGGAAAGTGTATGCAAAAAAGGCTTTTTCCAGGGATTTGTGTGAAATGGAGCAAATGGATCTTGATATCTGCTGAGCTTTGACTGTTAATTTTTGTGGATGGAGATGGTCGGGTCTCTCGGGAACGGGCTGGTAAATGTCATTTACTGCAGGGACTCGTTCACAGTATTTGTCTTTAAGTGGAGTAGAGGAAACTAAAGTTGGGCTCATGGCTGCATAGAGCAAATGCATTCCACATCCAGACATGTATGTCAGGAGATGTATTTCAAATGAGACAGCAATGTCCTTCTAGACTAATTCCAAGAGACAGAAAGGAAATGTGGGTAAGAAAAATAAGGTCGCGCCATTATGTCTACTGATGACTTTCTATTTCTAATGACTTTCCATCTCCAAACTTAATTTAAACAATGATAATTGTATTCTGTTACATCACAATATAGTCATGACTGTTTGGCTTACTCGTACTGCAGCAGTGGGTGCTAAGCTCTAATTTGAAACAGAGGTGGTCCCAGTTGGTGCTCGGAGGGTAACCCTCTGATGATACCTTTCAGATGGAAACACTGCAAACAACTGAGAAGTAACTGAAAGCTGGTGAAGTAGTAGTATTAGTAAAGAAAGTTAATATTTATACAGAGTCAGAAAAACATTTGCATAAAGTTAAAAAAAGCCTAAGCACTATTAAAAATCGTAAGAGAGAATGCTTGACTGAGAGCTGACAGAAATAGTAGCAGTTGTTGTTTCCCCAGCTTTTAATCAATCTTCTGTCAGTTACAAATGGAAAACACGAATTTTTTTGGTTATTCGGAACCATGCTCATAGAGAAATAAAACCTTGTCCTGGAGCCCTTTTAAGTGGGATATCCTGCAGTGTTCTAAATAATTTGATTTGGAGGGTACATATATCAAATATGTTTACGTGTCATAAAAACAACAGATATTTTTCATGTTAGATTTATTACATATGTACCTTCTTCTCTGTGGAAAATGTGCTGCTTCTCTCTGTGTTATTGACATTTTCATTAGGAAGATGATAGATGCTGCTTGAAACAAAATGTTTTGCTGAAGACTAGCAGAATCACTGTTTTAGGTTTGGGAAGAAATATCGTCCATAAGGAAGAGGCTACAATCTGTAAATGAAACATTAATTAAGTTTACAGTTACAAATATGAAATTATGGTACAATTACCTTTTTCAGGAGTCCTTATTGTATTGAGGGTTCTGTTTTGTTTATATTTGCCTTTTTTCACAGTGATGTCAGTTACCTCTTACAGTGAAACATTACTTTTCCTCAAATATGTATGTAACATCTAACTTTTAATGGCCAATTTGTTCACTTCCACCTTGTTTTTAAATGGATGTCTGTGTCTGCCTTTGTTTTATGAAATGTCAAGTTAATGGGAAAACCAGTCCTAGGTAACATGGCAACTTGGAAGAACATGTCAAAACCAAAATTGTTTAATGGTTCATTATTAACAATTCTGTTTACTGCAGATGAATGAGTTTTATGGTAAAACTCCAGCTGGACTATAAAACTTTCATCTTTGGAGTATGTTCTAATGTGTTGTTATTAAGCTTTAAAAATCAATAAAGCAGGGGGAAGTACATTAAATTGGCAAAAGTTAATGTTGACAAATGGGCAGTTAAAAATTGTTGATGGAATAGCTGGTGAGTTTGCAGAAGAACCTAAGATGATAAGGGTTGTTATGATCTATTTAAAACCATTGCAAATTCATGCAGCACTGCTCTTCTGGAAGTGGCAAATCCAAATATTCTTACAGAAAGTCTTGACTAACAGAAAAGCTGATTAGTCATCCAGGCCACCAAAATAGTTAAAGTAAGAGTCAATATATCTTGGAAAAGACACTGGAGCACTGGCGCAGTTATTTGGAGGCATTTCAGCATGCACAAGGCACTGAGTTACACTAAAAACTATTAGGCAATATGAGACTCCAGTAAAATTACTATTATTTAGTTGTGAAGCTTTAGCTGCATGTCACAGACACAAACTCCTGTAGAGCTCATATATTTTGGGGCACAACTGCTTTAAGATATATCTGAGGAAAGTGAACAACATCATTCTGAAGAATATAAGAAGGGTGTAGCTTTGCATGTAGGAATCACCTCAGTAAGACTGAGTAAAAGTGAAAGAAAGTGAAGTATGTCGTATCTGTGCTGATGCACAGGACATTTTTGAAGGGCTTTTTTTGGATGCAGGCTGCTTATTAACAGAGAGTCAGACATATCAGTTTTAAGGAAAAAAACTAGGAGTGATTTAGTCTGGAGCAGTAGTAAGTGAACTAGGCTGTTACTTTAGAGGGTCTGAGAGGAATTTGTTTATCTTCTGTGGCTAGAAAACAATGTTTATGGAACCTGTTGTCCTTTCTCTTGAGCATCAAAGCAGTCCAGTGGTTCTGTGTCACCATGATGCAGAGGTAATCAAAGCAAACCTTCAGAGATTGTCACAACATTGTCATTTTGGCAGAGCATTGAAGATAATTTCAGCAAAGAGGCAAAGAGGCTCTGCATTGATAAGTAGCTTTCAGTCTGGACAGCTGGGTAGAAATAAACAGTCTCAAGCAGTCAGATACCAGTTTAAAACCACCCTGCTGAGATTTTTGTTGTTAGCAGAATACAATGCCCTGATAATGAATTACTTCTAAATAAGAGTAATGTCTGTTTAGCTTTTTTTCTCCCTCCCTCTGTCCAACACTAATACTCATAGAATCCCTGCTAAGGCACATGGGGGAGAGGGACATGATTCCAGACAGTCAGCACAGCTTCACCAAGGGCAAGTCCTGCCTGACCAACTGAGTGGCCTTCTATGGTGGAGTGACTACATCTGTGGGCAAGAGAAGGGCTACAGATGTCATTCATATAGACTTCTGAGAAGACTTTGATACAGTTGCCCAAAAGATCCTGCTCCCTAAAATTGAAGAGAGATGGATTCGATGAATTATCTGTAGGTGGATGAGGAATTGGCTGGATGACCACATCCAGAGGGTAGTGGTGAGCAGCTCAATATGCAAATGGAGATCAGTGACAAGGAGTGACCCTCAGGGGTCTGTACTGGGACCAGTACAGGTTAGTATCTTCATCACTGACATAGACAGAGGGATCGAGCGCACCCTCAGCAAGTTTGCAGAGAACACCAGGCTGAGTGGGGCAGTGGACACAACTGAGGGATGGGATGCTGTCCACAGGGACTGGACAAGCTGGAGGAATGAGCCCACAGGCACCTCATGAGGTTCAACAAGGCCAAGTGCAAGGTGCTGCACCTGGGCTGGGCAATCTCCAGCCACAATACAAGCTCAGGAATGGAAGAATTGAGAGCAGCCCTGCCAAGAAGGAATTGGGGATACTGGTAGATGAAAAGCTGGACATAACTAGAAACCAAATCATATTGTGGGCTGCAACAAAAGCAGCGTGACCAGCAGGTTGAGGGAGGTGATTCTGCCCCTGTACTCTGCTTTGGTCAGACCCACCATGGATTGCTGCATCCACCTCTGGAGTCTCAAAAAGAAGAAGGACATAGAGCTGTTGGAGGGAGTCTCCAGGAGTGCCATGAAGTATTTAGAGGCATGGAGCATCTCACATATGAAAACAGACTGAGAGACTTGAGGCTGTCAGACTGGAGAAGAGAAGGCTCCATGGACATCTTATTGTAGCTTTTTACTACCTCAAGTGGCCTACAAGAAAAATGGAAACACACTAGCAGGGTTTGTGTGACAGGACAAGGGGTAATGACTTTAAACTAAAAGAGGGTGGATTGACCTGGAAAATGCTCAGCACATGCTGAACTGGAAAGGCAGTTTAGTTAGTTTTTAATGACTGGCTACAAGGAATTGAAAGAAAGGACTTCTGTAGCAAGTTACTATAAGCATAGTACAAGAGGTATACATGGTCGTACATGTAAGTAGTGCCTCACCACATTGTATCAATTAACAGATAAAGGCAAAATGACAGTCTGCATCACTCAGCTATGTTTTGCTGGTAAATGGAAAAGTGTTGTGGGAGTCTTGAATGTGGTGGGGCACGAAAAAATGTGGAAGTGAGAATTTGAGCTTAATGTAGACACACTATTAGTTTGGATGACAGTGTACTAATAACATTTAAATCCGTATTTTCTGTAGTGCTTTTTAAATGATGCTTGTGTCCTTGTGATTATTTTGTTATCTGTAGCCGCTCATTTTCATGGAGTCAGTTTTTAAACACTGACTTTTCCACTGATTCAGTTTTGACTAAAACTCTGTAATTTGTTTTTTGGAAGTCTACTACATTAGAAACAAAACATGAATTTCTCTTATTTACAATAGGTTGGCTGTAAGATAATTTTCTGTTATCTCTTCTGCAGAGGAATCAGTTAAGAATTCTTGCTATTTACTAGCCCATTCCCTTGTTATTAATTTTGTATGCTTTGATAGAAACTTAAATACCTTTGATTTATATTTTCATTTGGGGGAATTTACAAATATCTCTTTTGTAAGAGAACTTTGTGGATCTATACTGAATCTTTTCATTGCATAGCATATTGCAAATAGTTTGTATTATGGGTCAAACCCAAAGCCCCTTAAGTTATCTTGTGGATATCAAGTAACCAATTTGGGGACAACTGGAGGACTAGCTGGAAAGCATTGTCATATCATGTGGTCATTTGGGGCATTTCCTTGGTTTATTTTTTCAAATTTTCTTTATTGTTTGTAATCTGCCCTAGAAAGGTAGGCAACCATACTGGTCACAACACTGAATAACTGATGGCTTAAATGTTGAGCAGCAAAGAAATTAACAGCTTTCAATCTGTGTAAAGTAAAATCAGTTTCCCTGGTTACTAAGGATCATTGCAAGAATTTGCTAGCATCAATGACATGATTAAAGACCAGATTAAGACCAGGTGTGGGTCCATGAAATTCCCAAGTGCACAAATTTACAAGCACTTTTTAAAGCATATATAATGATATAGCTATGGGCTGTTGTTGGCAATCTGCTCCTCCCTAGCTTACTCATCCTCTGCTCATGCTGATGAAAACTTCAGTGCAGTAACTTCATGGCACATAATTCAATGATGTTAAAATTGGATAATTTATTCCCTTCCCTTCCCTCTCACATTTTATTTCTTTCTATTAAATAAATTTCAGGCTTGGAAATAACAAGGGAGTTGAGTTCGTGACCTGAATACAGCTGAGATGTACCTGCAGATTGCTTCCAGTCCCATCACATGTTCCTTCCATTTTCAAACTGCTGTTCTCTCTAGTAATACCACATTAGTTTTTCATGCAGAGATTTTTAGGCTCTGAGATCCAATGATTTTAATTTTATGATGATCCGTCAATATGTGCAAGTCACACCTTGATTTATTCCAGCCTTCAGATGGCAGACATTCTTGGGTATTTGGACTGCAAGCACTACATTTTGCCAGAAGCAGAGGCTTCTGATGTTCCAACACACATATTTTGTGATCTTCACACAGTCAGAGCCACAGAACTGCTATGTTGTCCCTTGAAGAATGAGAGGGGTAAGTAAGGTTCCTCTCAGGAGGGAGAGGGAGGTGGCCTCCAGAGGTCCAACACACTGTCCCTTACAGAGTGGTTCTAGACTGACATAACAGTAGTCTCAGCATCATCTCTTAGCTCAGTTTCTTCGTGTTGCAGGACCTGGACTACCTGGCAGGTATAAGGAAACATGTTTTGGACTTACATAATTTAGACTTATCTGTGTTTTTGTATATGAGTTGTCATTTGAGAGTATTCACCAGGAAGCTTGTCTGGAAATAGTCAGAGGTCAGACCTTTTGACATCTACCTGCTAAAATCAAAGATGTTTAGTGTAAGGTGCTGCTCTTGAAAAGTAGTTATAAATTCATCAGGTCTTTTTATTCAGCAAAGCATGTGTTCAGTAGAGTGGAATTCAACCTAAGGAGGAACTTGCAAGCTCAGTCTGTCCAACCAGCCTTGATGTGCCAGAGGTCAGAGGTTCTCCTGACTGAGCTGTACAGGTGTTTAAATCTCACTGGTGTGATTTCCTTTTCCTCTCTTCCAACATAATCATTTAATGGAGTTTGAGAAATATTTTCTGAGTAAACAGAGTAGCCTTTGTTCTCACTGCTGAAAGGACGTCTTGGGAAGAATCTCTGTTCTGTAAATACAAGTAATGATGTTAGAGATTTGCTTAGAATCATGAAGACAGTTTAGGGAGAATTAAAAAAACATCAGTGTGAGAAATGAAAAGGATGTATTATACCAATAGGTTCATTCTACCTTGTAGGAAAGAACAGAGGAAAAAAAAAATCTAAGTTATCTTGTTACCCTTTTGGTACCTTTCCTTATTGATATGGAAATGCTTTTGAAATTTTTCAAATACTGCTCTATATTTTCTAGATAAGTAGAGAACATATAGGAACAATTTCTTCTTTCCTCTCTTTGCTTTTCTTTGTTTTTTTTTTTCCAGTGAATATGATGGAACACACATTCAGAGAGGGATTATTGTGTCCTGATTCCACCCCAGCCCAATATATTTTATTTTTACCAAAGATTTCTGACAACTCTTTAGATAGTAATTTTAATTAACAGCCCAATTATTAAGAACATACCCACTCAGAGAAGCATTCTAAACAGCACAATTGTAAAGGTTAATTGTTCAGATATAATTAGAGCCGTACTCTATCCTAAAAAGTGCTGGTGAATTTCTACAGTCACATTACTTAAATCATTTAAATCTATCTTGGACTAATGCCATTATCTCTGAAATCAAAATCTGCTCCATGGATCTTGGTTATCCTCTTGCTTATGATATTTTTATTGTAGTATGATGTCAGTGTCTTCAAGGTAATAGTGAAACTGGTCTTTCCATCTTTAAACAAACAAACAAAACCCAGGGAAACTCTTTAGAGGAGAAATGAAGCAATTGCTTCTCTCTAGTGGTCATTACCTTCAGACTATAGAACAGAAGGCAACCCCTTTTTCCTGTGCAGCAGTTTTCTGAAGATTAACTGCAAAATAGTTACTACTTTTCAGTTTTGTGAATCAGTGAGACACAAGGCAGGAATAGTTGGAGGGGTGTTGAAAGACAGGGAGGAGGTGATGGTGTTAATGGAAAAGAAGTGGGTGGTAAATGCACATTAAAGACCCTGGATATTAACCTTTGACTTGCACACGTTGTTTATTTCATTCTTGATTAATGTTTTTAAAATTTAGAAGGAAAGGCACCTTTTGGCCTTGTAAACAATGCACACCTTCAGTAAAACACTTCTCTTTGTTTTTTTATTGGAAAGGGGAAAAATAAAATGATGCTATTCAGGCTCCCAGCCATTTGACTGCATTTATAGCAATAGTTGATGGCCTCTTATTTGGACCCTGTGGGGTTTCACTGGGAGTGCAACACATGCTGCATTCATCCAGAGGATTAACTGAATTCTCTGAATTAGGAGGGTGACCTTGTTGAGCACAATGTGTTTGGAGACGTGAGGTATTGGTTCTCCATGCTTTTTGAGGAGTTTTGGAGTTTGGGCTTTTTTTTTTTTTTTTTTTTTTTTTTTTTTTAAACCCTGAAATTTGTAGGCTAGCTTATCCATGCTCCCTTTCTCATTTGTTTTTGGGTGAGTACTAACAACATTCTTAATGTGACAAGATGTCACTGTCTTCCAGATACTAGTGAAACCAGTGTTTTATCCTTAAAAAAACAAATAATGAGTATTAGATAAAATTCTGCCTCTGCCACACCTGTAGGCTCCTGCTGCATCCCAATGGAAACCACTTGCAAGAATCCAATTTGGCTTATAAACCTTCAGTAATGCACTGAGAAGGGCTAGCTGTGGGATGGAGGAATTGGGCTCAGTACTGCTCTGCTGACAGTCTTATTTTATTTCAAATTTTAACTCACAGCAGTAAGTAAATTGTCATCTTTGTATGTGACCTTGTCATATTTCCAGAGCAGAATCAGTGTGATCAGTGCAATTATTTGATATTGGTATTTTACATGAGACCCTTAAAAAAAACCCAAACCAAATTCCCACTTTCAGTGTAAGATATTAAATAACAGATTTTTTTAAGGTTGTTTAAGGTCTGTGGGTGCCAGGTTCTCATTGAATTGTACACGTTTCTGCTGTAGCTAGGAAATTCTAACCCCAAAGGTCTTGAAGGGGAAATGATCCCCATTTTCATAAAATCCTTAATCTAGTCTTCTTTTAGCAATACGGCATAACAATATATAGCTATTGTTTTTTTAATAGATGTTTCTCCTTGCATTACATGACTGAAATGTCTCCTACAAATTCACCTATAATGAGCTTTGGTTTGAAAAATCAGCAGAATGAAATGTTTTTTAGTGTTGTAGACTTTAGTTTGTTTGCATAGCAGGCAGTTTTATTTCTGTAAACATTAGATATTCATATCTGTTATTTATGTAAATTTCTCTGTCTGCTATAGATTTGCTATCTTTGCATATTCTCCATTGAACCTTGATTTTGCAGTTTGTAAAACACAGACAAGAATTTAAAACCAATTCCTGGTGATGATGAAGCACTTTCTTGCTTCTCAGAAGTATACTTAATCTTTTAATTTTATCAAAGGTGGAATTTAAATAAATACATCTGTAAAGCTATCTGAATGAGAGTGTTTTTGTTTCTTAAGGACCTTTCAGTGAATGTAATATGACTGAAAAGAGCTGCTGTGTGTGGGAGTAGTGGTGTTTGAACTGCTGATTGCTGCCAAAGGTTACTGGAGTGAAGACAAATGAATCCTTCAAGGCAATTAAAAGTAATATAATTGATGAAACAGAAGCTGCTAATCCCTTCCAGTTTCATATAACTTAAGATTTAGGACATCATGCCAGAGACATAAGATGCAGAGGTGAAAGCCACTGCTAAAACTTGTGTACAAATGGTGTGTCTTGTGGGGAGGAAGACACACCAGGAGCAAATCACACTAATGCTCTGCACATTCCAGTGGGTCCCTATTCAATTCAGAATACACTTCGAGGTCCTGATCCTTCTGTTCTTAATGGAATAGGGCCTGTCCTGGAGGCTGCCTTTCCATTTTCAGCCAGAATGCACAGGTTCAACAAAGATGCTGCTGATTATAGACCGGTGTGAAGCTGGGAGCCAGAGGCTAAGAACACTTCAAGCATGGCTTGAGAGACCAGCAAAGGTGAGAATGAGCACGGGCCTGCTTATGGCATGTTGTGAAGACCAAAATTTTCCCTATAAATCTTTCCTCAGCAGAGAGATCCAAATTAGTTTAATTCTCATAATGGGAAAGAAGTGAAAAGAGAAAAAGGGTGAGGTGGTAGGATAGAAAAAAACATGTCAACAAAAAAAGCCAGGGGAATTTAATAAGCATGTGCTTTTCTGGAAAGCAGGCTGATTTAAAAAAAAAAAAAAAACCAACCCAAAACTTTCTGCTATTAATTGAAATAATTTGCATCCATATAACCTTAAAATAGATATCTTTCCTATCTTTCTTTAAAAAAGAAAATAGTAAAAAAAAAAGAAAGAAACCATCTCTGATTTTTTATCAATTTTGGTTTTTTTTTATTTTAAGGTGAGATGTGTAAGTTGTCTCAGGTTCAAATATCAGGTGCATATAAACTACCGGGTAGTTAAAGGGTCATCACTTTAGGTCTGCTAAGAGGAGTGTGGTTTCTGTGTAAGCAAAGAAAGATTTAAGAGGAAAGAAAAGCTGAACCCAGAGGTAGGAGCATTCCATTGTCAGAAACTGTTGCTGCCCAAAGCAGGTCAACTGAACTTTTAATATATAGAATTTTTAGCTTACTGTACCATAACCAGAGTTTGGTTTTGTAATATTTTGTACTGTGCTTCTACTTCATACTTACACATAGTCAAAAAAAATCATCAAGTTGGGTAAGCCCATGTGATTGATAACTGTCCATGTAAGTCAATCAGAGCTCCTGTAGATTTGTTGCTGTAGAAGGAACTCAACAAAAGATGTTGGATAGAACTGCCAAAACTGCCTCACTCCCAGTGCCAGGTCAGCATATATCAACCACTTTGAGCTTCTTAAATATTACATATTTTCACACTCAAAGAAGCAGGCTTACAGAGCAAAGCAGGATTTTTTCTCTAAAATTCAGCACATTTTTACGATAGCTAATCTATGAGGGAATTAATGCTGTGAGAAGCAGGTATTTTTACTGCTGTACATTTGTGCAGCCTGTGTTTCTCCTGTAACACAGGGGTTCAGGGAATCTAAAATGTCTTTAGTTATATCAACTGTGGTTTTTTGAGGTTTCCCAAGATAATATTAAGAGAAAAAGCTCACATGGTATTCATCTTTATGACGATCTCTTTCTTTAAGGAATTTCTCTAGGCACACAAATAGGTCAAGGCTAATACATCATATTTAAAAATAGACCTCAAAGAAGAAGTTTGCAAAATGACTTTCATCCTCATCCTTCTCCAATCTGACCATGGCTCATAATCTTTTCTGTGCTGAGGACATCTCACTTTGTGGGGTTATATGCTGCACCCTCACATAGTGACCTATTCACTCAAGCACTGTGTTGACAAATTGGTACTTGTTAGCCATTACCACCACTGGAAGATCTTGTTGTCTCTGAATAGCTGCAGGACTGAGTACCTGAGTCCTTCAGAGAAGAAGGGGTACCACCCTGCAGCAAGGCTCCTGCAGTGTCACTGCGGCTATGGTGAGTGACAGTTCAGGGCTGTGTCACATGGAGCCATGGTGAGAGCACAGGTTTTCTGTACAGCCTGTGTCAGCAGTGCTCCCTGCTCTCTTCTCTTGCTATCTGCTCCTCAGGACATCCCTGTATGCTGCACCTCACTTCCACGTATAGAATGGGAAGCTGATTTTCCAGTTCCAGGCAGTTGCACTGATTTGTGGGCAATATAGCTCTTTCTGAAGGCAATTTTCCTAGAAACCTGCCTGGAAGGATGTGCAAGTGCTCTTGGCCAAGGTCAAACAAGGTCCAGTTTTTCGTCTCATTGTAGCTCTCTGTGTGACAGTGGCAAAAGTAAGGGTCAAAGCAGTAAGGCACTATGAGGAAAATACTCTTTACTTCATGCATGCTGAGCTAAATGCTGGAAGCTGTTGTCTGTGATTACACCTGGAGCAAAGGGGCTGCATCAGGTGCCCAGGAAACCCAGCATCCAAACTCTCACACAGATACCAAAGTAACAACGATGAAATGAATGGTTGGAGAAGGTGATGGGGCAGAGGGAGAGAGGTTAAGCTGGGACACAGGAAGAAAGGGAAACGGCTTTCTGCTGGCAGAGGACAGACTGGACCAACTATTCATTGTGTAAGGCCATGAGAACAAAAGACTTGATAGAATGAATGGTGTCTATTTTTAGTAGAAAGAAAATGGCTTCTACATCTTTTACATAAGCAGGGGAGTGTTATACATCTTT
Source organism: Lanius collurio (assembly GCA_020086605.1). Classification (NCBI taxonomy): domain Eukaryota; kingdom Metazoa; phylum Chordata; class Aves; order Passeriformes; family Laniidae; genus Lanius; species Lanius collurio. The sequence goes on along the minus strand of JACBWW010000005.1, from coordinate 19,268,548 downwards.
GTTGAAAAAAAGGGATTTGATCTACCTATCCAGTTCAGCCAAAATGTCAGTAGGTTTAATGGATATCTTTAGAGATAGATAGTGACCTGGAGATGTCGTGCCTGCATACTTTCTACCATATCCACTAATGTCCTGGCAGCTGCAGCGTGTTCTTCTGTGAACTCTGAGGATCGTGGGGAGGCCATGAGAGATCCAGGGAAGGGTGTCAATTCCCTGCCTGTGTCATGCAAGGCCTGGACTGCACTCTGGGACAGCAACACTGGGTCTCACTTGCAGTGATGTGGTGGGGCAAGGCAGGGGGCAGATCCCCAGCCAATCTGGATTTCAGTCTCAGAGGTGATAGGGGCAGCTGCGTGCCCCAAAGTTGTTATCTTGTTACCATAACAACGTGGCACATCCTGCCTGGTGTGCAATGTTCAGCAGTTGTTCTAACAAGATCCAATTTTATTTTATTCGTGTATTATCTATTGTTTGGGATAGAGAAGGAACACAGCCGTTGGGTTTTCTGATGCATTTTGTCAGTTTGTCCTGAAACTCCTGAGTACAAGGGAATGGAATGCCCAGATGGCACTGTTCTGCATTCCTATTTTGAAGATTTGGAAAATAAGTGCATGGCATGTGTATATGCATGGACAGAAAACACATACAAAAATCAGTTTAACATATCTGGGAGTTGAATGTCACAGTTATTAATTTTTTTGGATTTTACTCATTGTTAGTAATAGAAAATATTGCTGGGGTTTTAATAGTGTGGTGTCCCCATAGTGACTGAAAGTTGGTTTGCTCTATCAGTAATGTGACATAAATTATTAGTGCAGACCATTCTTCACTACAAAGTCTAAACCGCCTACTTTTTTGTTCAAGAGTCAGGGTCAGGAATAACATGTAAACAATACCTTTTATTCTCTGTGCTAGGTCTGTTCTCTCTTATTCTGCGGACATTGAAGAGTCATGGTACAGGAAAATGTGAAAGAAGACATCATTCCTGTTGCATGACGTCCCTAGCATTCAGGAGGCCTTCCGTGTGCCGCCTGTTTCACACAGGCACGGTACCATTTAGTTAAATTCTGTTGTTTTATTTACTGCCTCACTATTTGGTAGTACTAAAAGTAATTTCTGTGGCCCCTCACTTTCACCCTAACCCTCAAAAAGACCAAAATCCTTTTATAAGGTGACTCCAGTCATCTTTTAACACCTTGTCCTAAAATGCTCTGAGGGTTATTGCAAAGCAAGAATAATAAAAGGTTTCTTTTTAAAATAATGAGAAATGCACATTATGATTTTATTACACTTTTCTTAGCTGGCTGGATAAAATATTTTCCTGTTGACATTTCTGAAGGAGGCAAGAAAATTTTTGTTCAAGAGCAAGTTTATATGCAATGTAGAAACAGCAATCTCCATAAATCCTAACGAAAACCATAATCCAGAGGAAGAAATCTGCTTTGTAACACTAAATCATTATAATTGCCACCTACTCTTTTAAACCCACAGACCAGCAGCTCCAAAGTACCAACTCCCTGTTTAGATATACCAGAGTCAAGAAATTTTCTCTCTCTGTGTATACATGTATCATCCACTTATGATTCCTAACTAAAGCATCAATGTCAGAAATTTAACCACAGTGCCTTGAGGGCAGATGGTCAGCATATTACTTTACTGTTCAGCTGAATCTGTGCTCCCTCCAGTTGTCTTCTTCCTTCAGTGTGCTTTCCTGTGTGTCATTAAGCTAAACCTGGCTCAAATACTCACAAATAATAATAATTCCCTTTAAATATTTTTAAGAAATCTTTTGAATGACCCGCCTTGAGTAACTGGATGCATTTTACTTCTGCAATATATTTTGGGTATTTAGTATTTTCTGACTTTGAGACAATAGCTTTCATATTTACAGCCTTGGTGGATTAGCAATGGGATGGTTGCTACATCATGTTGCACTTGTCAAATGCTGCCTCTATTATTAGCAGGAATCCCTGCACAATATTGTAATTTGAGGCCAACAACAACATACGTATTTTCCATAATAGGAAACCTCTTTCTCCTGTATGACCAAATTGCAGTCTGCTAAAACCAACAGACAATAAACTAATTAAGCTTTGAAGACCTCTAGAGTGATTCTGTGCCTAAGCAGTCCATAAGTTAGGTGCTCGTTTTCCAAGTTCCAAAATACTAACTTCATCTTTTTTCAATCACATAATAATTAATTAATTGTACCAGAGTAGACTTTTAAAAATTAAAACTATGTTTTCATGAGGCATTTTAGTATTTAGTATTTTGGGAATTGAATGAAATATATGTACCAAATCTTTGTTTTCTGATAAGAATGGGAGAAAGGCAATGCATTTGAAAATACACTGCTTATCTTCTTCAATGTTTATGTAATTGTTTCTTGATTTTGGGCAGCTATTCCATGCTACTATTGGCAACAAGTCATGCTAGATAAAAAAAATAAAAAGATGGCCAGTAAGAAAAAAACCCCTGAATTCTCAACCTGTTTGCATGAGAAAATTTAGATAAGTTCAAGTCATGAGAACAAAGTGTTAAACACTCCTCTGGGCTCCCACTTCAGCTAAGAAGCTGTGAAAAAATAGACTCTTTCAGGGCTTGAATGTGAATGAGTTGAACTCTCCTGTAACTAGGAAATCTTTTCAGAATCAGACAGAACAGAGCAGGTTTTCAGTTGGTTGTATCAAATTCATTCCCTCGCTCCTTATCCTCCACTTGCTGATTCAGCTTGTAACAAAGTACGTTAAGGCTTTTGAAGTCTGATCAAAGATCCCACACTGGCTGCAGAGAGGTGGAAAAGAAGGAAGGCACCTTGTCTTTTGTGCTCATCCTAGCAAACTTTACTGCTCCATCACTGTCATCTGAACCAGAAGCAAAAATGAAAATTCCTCTGGAACTTGGATGGTATTTTAGTTGTTCAATTATGACTAATCCAAGAGGTTGGCTAATGCTAGATGATTTTATCCTTTCTGTTCATATGCTGATTGCTCCCAGTCTTAACTGATGCTTCTATCTAAAATGCCTTACAAGAAATACTGCTGAGTACACCTACATCATGTGGGAAGAAAAAATTACCTGGCTCATACTTAACAGCCACACCTTATGAACCGCTGATGCATGTTGACATTTTTAGTCTTCCCATGTCATTGGAGAAATGAGGGAAGGGGAAAGCATCTTGTCATTAAATGTTCTTCTCCTAAGTATGATCAAAAGTCTCCTTTTTGTATGAGTTCACCTGCCAGGAAGGAAGGATTTGCAGGGAAGGACTCTGTCCATGCTGAGTCATATTATGAAAGAAACAGAAATATTTCTATAGTCTCTGGAGTGACAATTGTAACTTACAGCACATCAGTAAAGCAGCCTTGGATAAACTATCTCAGTTTTCAGTTAACAAACTTAAAATTATCATCAAGATACATTTTTCCATTAAGTTTGGAATCAGCTGGACAATGTCTATATTTTTGCCAATAGATGCTCTTCTATTTATGTTGACTCCTGAGAGTACTGGACATTCAATTTTAAATCAGGGAGGTAACCTTGATTATTGCTTTTTAATCAAATACTGGGTCATGAACCAGTGTCTCAAGCCTTCAACTCATCACTGTTAGCCCACAAATTTTATGGACTTGTTGAGGTTTATATGTTTATTCTTATTTTACCACTCCTTCCATTTATCCCTACATTAGTGGGCAGGATAAGGTTTTTAGTTCTGTTCTTCTTTACAACTACTCCTCAGTTCTTGTGAGGAAGAAGAGATGGGTCTCATGCCTGCTTTCCATGCCACAAAGCTGTTTCTACAGGAGCAGCCCTTGAAAGGATATCATAAGGTCCTTGGTAGATGTGTGCATAACCAGATCCCTGTGCCTCTCTGTTTGCTTCACAGGCCATCTTCCTCAGTAGCAACCTCTTCTGCTAGGGATTATGGAACCAGAAAAGGTTATGAAGGATTTCTCTAACTGGGTGCTGGTGTAATTTTGCTGGCCAGCTCTCTTGTTACTGAGAGTTTCTCACTGTCCACATCTAATGTCAGTACTGACATGTACCAAGCTGACCTAAATGCTTTGACTAGTCAGCAGCACAGTACCCACAAGCTGGCATTTTTCACTTATCTCAGTGTTTTTTTCCTGCAGAGGAAAAAGCTAATGTTTTCTGGATAGCTTCTGATGCAGAGTAAAGGCTGTGTCCCACTGTCAGCTCATTTCAATTCACACTGCATCTTGTGATTGCATATGCAGTGCAAAAATTATTATTTTTATTATCTGCAGCATGGCAAACAATGAGACTGCTGATCTGCAGCAAACTCTGCATCAAGCCTCGCACTGGGTTGTCCCAAGTCTGTGAAAGGTGGGCAAAGTTCTGGGCAAAGCCTGGGGTCTGCAGAGTTCTGCTTTCCTTCACAGCCTTTTATTTAAATGGCTGCTGATAAATGAGGTACAGAAAATGGCATTAAAGTGGCTCATGATGTCAGCAAACTTTGCTGCTTGGAAATGTCACATTGCTGTCATTGTGCAGAGAGAAAAGGATCCAGCATTGGCTGGTGTATACAGTCAATAAGGAGAATTGATCCCTGATTCTTTCCTGCCCTTTGCAGAATGTAAGTTCTTTTTGACCAGGAGAGATAAACAGAGAAAAAGAAACATACAGTCACATTTATGTTTGGTAACAATTTTTATATAAAGCAGAAATAAATATTTTTGAGACCTAAAATATAGTGCATTGAAATGTTTCCTGGTGAGAGTGATTAGAACAGCGTGTAATAGTGTCTGACGAGCAACATGAATTCATTGACAGCCAGCTGTTGAGTCTTACATATTTGATCTGTTTCTACTCCTTATGTTTTATTAATGCCATCTTTCAGTTCTAATAATGCCTGATTCTGTGTTTCTCAGTCAGCTACTGAGAAATTAATTTTCTGGGACTTGTTCCTAAGGAAGAAATGATGTGAGATTGAACCTGTCATTCCTGAGGAGCATTAACCAAGCTTTGGTCTTGGGAGAACTCTTACAGATCCCTCCATGAAACACACTTTTTATAAGGATAATAACATATAGTAAAGAACATATTCTGTAAGATTTTTAGCTTCATATTTTGCTATGCTGAAATCTGGTAGGAGAAATAGGACTACAGTTGGGACTGTGTTTGTGCATGGGTATGAGTGGGGCCAGGTAAGGAGGGTGCAAGGACCCCCCACCCATAGCACAGCAATTAATGGACAGAAATACAACTAATGACCAGATGTGACAATGTATTATAGCTTTGTAGATTCATTGCCTCTGGGTCTGTGTGTCAACCATGAAGACCAGATCTCTGGTCAGCACAATAAGTAAAGACCAGGATGAAGCCTTGCTCACTCCCTGCACTTCCTTTGCTGCTAGAGGAAACTTGAGGATGCTGAGAGGGAAGCAGAGGAGCTTTGGCACTGGCTCCATCCGGTGGCCTGGCCCCAATGGGTGCAGGGATGGGTTTTGCTGCCTGTACAACAGAGCATTCAACAATCAGCTGTGGGCTGGTGCACCCACATCCACACCCCCATCCCGAGTCTCTCCATAGCCCAGAGCCACTGCCACAGACCCTGTCACTGTGTGTAGAACTCCCTTTAATCTGTCCTGATGTCTGCATGCAGAGTCTTTAAAGACATGCTGTGAGGAAAAGGACATATGGATAAACTTTTCATCTCATTTAGGCTGCTTTAGCTGCAGCCAGGCTTGGCAGAGAGGGAGTGCATATAGTTCTTAAAGTTTTTTTACACATGCTTTTTCATCCTGCTTTTTCCTTTCTTTTTTTTTTTTTTTTTTTTTTTTTTTTTTTTTTTTTTGTTTATTTTTTTAATTCTTCTCTTTTCATCTGTATTTGTTTCAAAATATACTTGATTTAAAGCCAACAGATTCTTCTCGTGAGGTGGTTTCCGAGGAGGCCACCATTAAGGCAGAATGGGCAGCCCAGATTGAATGAAAAATGGCATCTGCTCATGTGTAACCATCTCTTATAGAGACCCCTATCTAAGTGTGTCTTGGTGTTTCTGTGATACAATAAGCCAGCCAAAATCTCCCCTTTATTTATCTTACAAGCAAGAGATGACACCTCTGATAATGTTTTCTCAATTTGTCTGTGAAAGGAAGCACTTGAAGGGGGGCTCTGTTTCTGCAGGACAAAGGTCACAAAATTTGGACTGCATGGGAGCAAACAGCAGACTGTAAACCTTATGCTGTTGGTCTTTGGGATAGCGTACCTTACAATGTCAATATGTGTTCTATTAATCAGATGAGTGTTGTGTCCTTTTGCATGAACCAGCTATAAAGTACGCATCTCCCTTTGTGTTTTAAAAGCAGTTTTAGCCTGATGTTTTAACACACAGGCGTATTGCAGAATTGATGTCACACAGCATGTCTTCATTTGTATTTACTGTGTTGCACTACAGAAATATTTTGTTTCCACATTGTAATGTACATTTGTGAGAAGCTCTTCAGAAGTAAAAGTACACAATCAATGCTTTAAAAAATATTGCTTGAGGAAATAATTTTATTAATCCTACACACAATATCCTTCCTGTCATATAGTGGAATTTAGATGGCAGAATCAATAATGTAGTATCCACATGGGAATTGCTAATACACAAATTAGTGCATGGTGCCTCTGCACTTGGTAGAAAAGATAGCTTGTGTTCCCTCAGCCTTTTATTGCTGTGCAATCAAAGAGAATTATGGACATAAAAAATCCAGTAAAATATAATGGAATAGTTCATGAATTGCAATGTTTACTAACAAGAGAAGTTGCTTTTTTCAATTCATGGCTGAACAGAGAAGCAAGCAATATTTAGGGTAGTAATAAAAGGCAAATTATCAGTGTTTTCCTTTAAAGCCTATCGTGGAGGTAAACTAAAATCTAATGCAATCTGGTAACGTTAATGCACGCTCTTTATGGCGTAGTGTGTGAATACTGGAATACTAATGGTTCATCATATTTATTCCGCATAGCAATATTCTTTTGTGTTATTGAAAAATGTAAAGGGATATAAATTAAATGTAATGAAATAATTTAATTTCTAATGGTTACAGAATGATCTAAATATACCGAACAGGACCCTGTGACTGCCTGCTCTAGTAATTGCTCAGTTGTAAGCTTATTTTCATAATCAATGCATTACTCAGACTATCTTTAGTGGAATTTATTACCTCATTTTCAGTTTCATGCTACTTAAATATGCAGTAGGCAGTCCCACAGAAAATTGTGATCTGTAGAGCAAAGAATCATGGTGTCAGAGGTCAGAGTTCTTTGTTTTCATTCCTTTGAAATCGCTCTTTAATATTCTAAAAGGGGCAAAAAGCATGTAATTTGCATTTAAAGCACAGCTTTCCTGCATTACATCCCCTTGAATATATCCTTTGGGTAGTGGACATTTATCATAGAATTCCTCTTGACTCTGGAAACAGTGCAGAAGGTAGCTGAAGAACCTTTGTAACTGTGCAGTGCAAGGCAATAGATCTGAAGCTGCCACAGGATTACTATGGTAACCATGCAGCCTGTCGGTCTTCCAGCCCTACTGAAAGGTAGGTTCAATTTTCAGCTCGTCAGCTCCTCTCCATGATTTACTTGTTGACACCACACATTTGATGGACTAGTGTTAATGCCCTCTTGCAGCACAAGGGACTAATACTGACACTGTTTTATACGGCAACGCGCAGGAGCGACCCCAGGAAATCATTTAAAATTGTGGAATTGTATTCCTGTCAGCAAATGCATAAAGTGGCATAAATTACCAGATTTCGAATCCCTTTTTAAGCTGCTTCAACTTTGTATGGAAGAAGGAACTGTCTTCACATGGCAGCGTGCAGTATGAATTTAGAACTGAGATTAAAATTGCCTACTTACTTAAACATTTATAGGAGGGAATATGTGCAGGTCATCCTGGGGTGTATATCCCTGTGCTTGCACCCTTCTTGAGTTCCTTACTACAGAGGTGGAGAGGGTTTTGGCATGCAATGGGGTGATTTGTCTTTTTTGTCTTGTAATATTCTCCATGGAAATCATCTGTGGTTTTGAATAAGTATGGCAAATGCTGTTATGCCTCAAAACAGATTACTTGAAATGCTATGTTTTGCATTTACACACCCACTTATTTTCTCCCTAGGGCAGACTGAGGCTGTATCAGGTGAGCCAAATAAACCAGGGACTGCAGACTAACATCTTGAAATTTTATTTTTGAAGCTGTCCCCCAGCTTTCTGGGGTCAATCCAAAAAAGAACATTGTTTGAGTGAGCTTAAAGTGCCTTTGTTGCTGAAGAAAGGAGAAAAACCCACGTTAGTTTTTAATGCTGAAATACATTCAGGATCACTGAAGCTTGTGATGCCTGGTTTTACTAAGAGTATTTGTGGGTGGGGCTGTGCATGTGTCATGCAGAACGAAGTTTGATCCTCTAGCGTCCTGTCAGAGGTGAAATCTGGTTTTCTGGATGGGGATAAAGGCAATTTAGTCTCTGTTATCGGATCTTTGATATGAGTGGATTCTTCTTTGTGTGTTGAAAGCCAGACTCAGCATTTAGCTTTTCTCTCAGTGGGGGTACCGATCAAATTTAATGGCTCTGCTCTGGTTTCTGTCTTCAAAAACACTGTAGGAATTGAGTAGATTTTTGACTTCCTCTCTCTGTCAAATTTGGTGGAAACTGACTGGTTGTTCCTAAAGGTAGCAGAAACAAGAGGGAGTTTTTACCAAGGAAGGGGAAAAATTCTGCATACAATAATTGATATGCTGTTAGTCCAGTATCCTTTGAAGTGAAGCCCCTTGACTAGAAAAGGTGTGGTTCAGTTTGAAATAACTTTCTCAAGCAAAACCTTTCAATGTCTAATATTGTCTTTCACCCCATCTTAGATCTTTAGATACCAATTTCTTCCTTCCCCTAAAATAGTCCCTAAGATTCCTCTCAAAACAATATATTCATATTAAAGAAATAAACCAACCAAAGCTCTGCTGGGAATCTGTTACCCTTCTGCTGCTGTGAAATATTCCACCTGCTGAAAAATACTTGCTTGCTGTCCTTGGAATATAACTGCTATTTAATATCTGCTTGTAATAATCAGTTTGGTTAGTGTGAACACCACATGAAGATAACACGGAAAACCACCAAACTGGAAATGTGCTGTCCCGTACTTCTCACAGCTGGATTTGAATTGTCTTCTGAATGATAAGGGCAGAAGCAGGAGTGGGTCCCTCATCAGACAGGTCATGATTCAGCCCACATGATCAAGTTTCTGTTCACTGAGAGCTGGAGTAAGTGATCTCTAACAGGTTATGCAGGTGCTTTTTTGGTTTTTATTTCAACTGGTGGGGTCTAGTTGCTATTATAGGGAAGGGGAATTTTGACCTTGGTTGGCTGCCAGATGCCCATCCAGCCACTGTCTCACTCTTCCTCATCAGCAGGATGGGGGATGAAAATAAACTCATGTATTGAGATACGGAGAGGGAGGTAACTCACAGATTACCATCGCGGGCAAAACAGGCTTAACTTTAGGAAGATTAATTTAATGTTAAAAACAGAGTAGAACAGTGAGAAACAAAGACAAGACTAACAACCACTTTCCCCACCTCCTTCTTCTGAGGCTCAGCTCACTCTTAAATGTTGTACCACTTCCACTCCCCAGCTGGTGCAGGGGGATAGGGAATGGGGGTTGTGGTCACTTCATAATATTTCATCTCTGCCTCTCCTTCCTCCTCTCACTCTTCTCCTGTTCCAGCATAGGGCTCCTGCCACAGGATACAGTCTTTATGAAATGCACCAGGGTGGGTCCATCCCATGGGCTGCAGTTCTTCATGAGCTGCTCCAGCTTTGGTAATACCTTTCAAAGCTTATAATAATCAGCACAGAAGTGAAGACCAGCACATTTCCCTACAGGGCAGTGGTTAAGATGTAAGAAGTGATGGGCAAGAGAAGGTATCAACTTCTGACTTTATGCTGACACCCTATATGTGTTAAATCTGGTGAAATTATGAAGAAATGTGTTTCTTCAAGAAGGATGGCACTCAAAATCATCATGTCTTCCTTACCTTAATTAGACAGATCACTTCATCCCGTGTGATGACTTAATCTCATGCTTGAGGATCAGTAGCATACTGTCACTTAGGACCATGGGCTTTATGAGGAAAGGCTGGAAGAATTAGAACACTGCACTTTATAAGGGATAGGAAGAAGGAAAATCTGAGAAAGGAATAATGTGTTTTTGTTTAAACATTTGATGGTGATAGATGTTGGCTAGTGTTGTTTTCCAGACCACAGTTGCCTGAAGGCAGTAAAGTTCATTTTTTTCTGTCAGGCCACAGCTAGAGCTTTGTTTGAAGCATTGTTTCTTGGCTATGCTATTAAGTAGAAACTTAGTAAGCATCCATATTTTTGCAGTCCTAAAGCTCTATCTGGTCTAAGGTTTAGCAGATATACATATCTCTCTGAAGACAGAGTCAGTTCTTGTTGGAAAGCTGCTCATAATTTTCTTTGCGTATTTTATGTATATCTCATCTTAGGAACATGCCTAATAAAAACCTGGTACCGTTTTATAATTAGAGCTATGTTCACTATTTAAAAATAGTGCTGATTTCGTAGCATGAGCATGGCAAGTAATTTAGCAAAAATATTCTATTTTCTAGAATTTTACATCTTCAAAATTTTTCCTTTGCCATAACATTCGGTTCTGAAATCTGAACTTTTGTTTAAAGAGAAAATGATCTCTTGACTCTTATTGCTGCAAAGACCATCTTAAAAAATGTGAAGGGAAGTGTGCCTTCCTTCATGATCTTGACAAGGTGAAATATGAGAACCTCATTTGAGAGGTTATTAACTCTGAAACCTAGTGCTTTGATAATTTTAAGCCTTGCTCAACTACTTCACAAAGGACAGTGCTGTCCTTTTTAGTGGATGCTGCTTCTTTGCTGGCCTGTACTATCATCATTAATAGCTATATTGATTCAGCCATTCATTTTTATATTTAATTCATTACAAAGTGCAGGCACTGAAGAGATTACATAATCCAGAAATCTCAGTGCACTAAACTGGAAGTTGGAAGAAGGAAGCGATAAAATCCTCTTTATCACAGGAGTTGTCTTTGTTTTCTTGGTATTTCTGACATATTCAGGCAGCTTTTGAATTTTGTTCTTCCCCTCCATATCTACATGTTGGTGCCAGGAATTTTTTTTGTTTGTTTGTTTGTTTTGACAGTGTTATTGGCTCTAGGCCATCAGATTCCTGCAATACTGTAGTAATAGTAAACCAGTGGCTATACAGGAAAACATGGGTGAAGGAGAGAGGGCATCATTATTTTCCATGTTTTTGCAGTTACAGAGCTGTGATGCATTCACTAGTGCTACTTATATATGTGCCACTAGGCAGTCAATAGCAAGTCAATCTCAGTTTTAAAATAAAATGTGGCTCAAAAATTCTCTAATAAAATGCAAGTGCACTGAAATATGAAAAGTTTCTTTTGTTTAAACATACTTCCTTTGGTTTCAAAGACTACTATCTCCCTATGATGGAGCTAAGGAAAATAATTGTTTGCAAAGCAGATCTATGACAGTTCTTCCAAAGTGTAAAGCTTTGGAAGGGGTAGAAAATGGAGATAGGTGGACATTTGAGTCTTAAATCATGTGGGCCATCAATAGATAGGCTGAAGTGCTAGAGAAGGTCTAGGGTGATGAGAAATGGAACAGGTGGTTTACAGTGCATGCGAGCATGAGCTGGCTTTCTTCAGGTTGGGAATGTGACTCAGTGCTGTGAGGTAAAGGATACTTCTAGCAAACAATGGTTCTCATGCCCAGACAGTTCACAGAGTGGGCCGATGACATGTAAGCATCCATGCCGGCTTTGGTTCCCTGTGAGGGACTGGCAAGGCTGGAGGAGCCTTATTTTGAGGACATGCTTAGAAGAACTCTGTGGTGGATAACCTGTGCCTGAAGCATGGGGATTGTCCACTTAATGGAGAAGTGCAGGGGAGAAATGCAAAGAATATCTGGGAGGGGATAAACTCCAGCATAATCCTTCTGTCACCTCTAGATTTCAAAAAAATCCAATAGCTACTTCTTTTAAGAACACACAAATTAATCACCTTCTATTACAGGCAGTAGAGTATCACATTGTTTGTGTATTAGTATCACTAATTTGAAGTTCTCTTTATAATTCATTTGCATTTATAACTTCATTTGCAAATCATGCCATTCAATTTCCATGACATGCAAACCAAAGCTCCTGAGTGAAATATGTTGTTTTAAGAAAGAGTGGACCGTAGAATAAACCAAGTACGAGGAGGTTGTTGTTCCATGGATCTTCCCCTTTGGAGAACATACAGCAATGAAATTTAGAAAAGGGGGAGGCATGGCTCACGGTAGAGAAATGTATGGTGGTGACTGACAACCAAAGCATGAAAAATAAAGGCACCCATGTTTTCAATTAACCCTGTCCCAGTTCATGCCTCAAAAATATGAGATAGTCTCTATGTAAACTATGCATAATCTTTGCCAGTCTGTGTCCAAATGAGATATTATCACAGTGTGCATTAGAATGTGTTGCCAGAGGCAAATGCTTTTGTGATAGCTCCCCTAAGAGAAAAAAAAAAGCCAAACTTGTGTGGTGTCAGCCACAACATTTCATTTGTTGGCAGCCATTTTCCATTTGGGAAGCATGCTCTGCAAGTGTCAGAAACACACCCTTTACACCCAAGAAGAAGGGACAGAAATGGAACACATTAGGCTATGTATTTTTGTTTGGTTCTAATATTTTTTCTCAAATAATTTCTTTTGGAGATCTTTATCACTCATATATATATCACTAATTTAATACACTGGTAGTCATCAGAGATACACAGTATTGCAAAGTCTAAATTTGTTTCTGAATCGGTTTTTCTGTGATATTTTAATGATCTATTACAGTCATCTATACATTTTTCCACATGGATGTCTTTTAGCGATAGGAATAATAAAGTGTTTGATTTGTACCTGAATGAAAGATGGATTCTGCTGATAAAGAAAATCCAAAATAGCTTAATTATAGCTTAACATTGTCTGGCAGGTATATCTGACACTAGACATAGTAGAGTATCTTGTGGATGCTGCAGGTGTTTTCTCTCCATTCAGGGAAGTGCAGCTGGTGAAAATACCTTGTCTTTGAAGACATGGCAGGTTCCTCAGTTGCAATGAGCTAAATTTGCTAAGATTGTTGATTCATGTGCAGTATTGTGCTGGAACATTCTCCTAAGGTGAAATCAATTTTTTAGATGTAGTATGCATAGAAGTATGTATTTGCTCTGCATTTAGGTTCCAATTTCAGAAGCACCATGCTGGTCTGAAGTCTATTCTTTCTGACAGCTGTTAGACTGCGACCCTCTCAGTCATGGTCACAGTAGGAAAATGGCACTGTCTTTGAGATAAATCTCGGTTATTAAGTAGTTGCAAAGACTAACTTATTGCCTCCTCTAGCCCCTATGAACTTCTCAGTGTGTGGTTTGGCTTTGCATATGTCCTGATTTGAGTAGAGGCTGTGTTCAGTAGGGGCAGTCCACGCTTCCTCCACCTCATCTGTTTCCCTGGCTCATGTTGTACTGGGTTGAGCAATCTGTGAGTGCAGAGTGACTCAGTTCAGCCAACTGATGGGATGGAAAACCTTCTTTTGGCAGATTAATCTTCCACCAGGCAGGTCACTGAGCCAGTTGGTGCTGTGGTCACATGGCTGCTACTTCTAATGCTAGCGAGGAGTCTGGTGAGAGAGCATTTCTTTCTGTGGTAGCCCACGGTTTCACTAGCCAGGGTGTAACTTAGTACTGAATTTCAGGATTGGTGCCTGGATTCTGAAGCCTGATAAGTGGATTTAATGCAGTCATTTGTTATGCATTTCATACTGGACTGGTTTTCAGTCTCCAGAAACACTGAACTGTAACTGCCAACAAGCTCTGAAATTGCATTAGTCTTTGTGAAGGGGTTTTTGTCTTTACATATTATATGTGATTACAAGCTAAAATGAATACTGTTAAAGTGTTGGGTTTGTTTTGTTTTTCTCTTTTTTTTTTTCCTCTATTCATTGCTACCCGTATTTGTCAAGGTACTGATGTAGAGTTAACTAGTCTGTAGTGACCTGGATTCTCTGTGCATTTGTCTAAAGTTCATTCTCAGAAAATGTTTTCTTTAGCCCATGGACATCTCCTCAGTTTATTTTTGTTTTGGTTATTATCATATCCCTCCCCAGAAGCAAGTAAAGGGAATTAATGTAAGCAGGTGGCCTTTTATGTTGCATGAGAGATGAGGGAAGCATCTTTCAGTACAGACCTGTGCAAGCTCTCGAGCAGCTCTTTCCATAGCAGCAATTACAGGCAACCACCACAGAGAAGCACTTTACAGAACACAGAGATAAAGCAGCTGTTCGCTCAAGGCAGCTCCTGAGCCCAGACAGGAACTTTCCTTCTGATCCCTGGGAAGTCCTGAGATCCCTCTTTAGGGTGTTTGGTAGACTCTGTAGATCCAGGTGTTTCCTTGCAGGATGGATGATGCTCCAAAGTTTTGGGGTACGTTACTCCAATATCTGGTCCCATTTTATTACCTCCTTATTAGGTTTTTGGTAGAGAGAGATCTTTTATCCTCTAATGAGAGGGAAGGAACTTGCTTTGTCTTATGACTCTGCAAATTTGTTACTTTCTCTCTTACCAATTTTGTTTTTCTCTTCCATTAATGCTTTTATCACTTATTGTAACAACTCCTGCCATCCAGTTTTCCTATTTGTGTTGGTATTCAGTCTTTTAATTTGATATTAAGGCATTTCACTTTACTTCCAAAGCCCTCCTAGTGGTGTATGGACTATTGCCAGTTATAAAACACTTTTGCAAAACTTCCATGTTAGCGCCTGAGTGTTTCCTCCAGCCCTTATTTGGTGACAGTCCCATAAGAATCTGCAAACATATTTTGGGGGTCTGTGGTGTGTGTGTTTGTTTTCCCTCAGATTCCTCCTCTGTTGTAATGTTTTAAAACCCATGGCATGTTGTCTTGGCTAGTTGTCAGACATATCCTTTCTCTGTTATTTCTAGCTCTCTTTCCTTTCTCACCTTTCTCATCTCTTCCCACATGTAAGCTCTTCACGACAGGAAAATTAATTTTGATTTCTTTTGAAGACAGTCAAGCCCACTGGGGGCTTGGTCTGTGATAAGGACCTCTTAGTTGCTTAGGCATGTACTGCTACCTGATGTCCCTAGTCCATGGAAACTTTTTCTGCAGTGCCTGTTCATCAGCCTTAGTACTTTATTTTCCTTCTAGCAGATTTTTTACCCCAATCCAACAATTACCACTGTTCACATTTATATAAATTTTGCAAAACAGTACAACTCAAAAAAGTCTAATTATTTCACCCAAAGTGAAAAAAAAAAATCTGGTATCTTCTGTATTCTTGGTTTGTTACAATCTTAATTAATAATGGTAGCTTAATTACAGTCATTGTGATTGGATGTTCTCTCATATGGAACATGATGTTTACTACATGTATGGAAAACATTCTGTAGAAATAGAACTAGGATTTTGAAGTTGACAGGCTGTGCTTGAATAACCCAGCTGAATAAATTATCTCTCCATTCTTGGGATGGCAAATTTATCTCACCCTCCCAGATTTCTCTTTTATCTCAATTTTATAATCTTCTTCTCAGTAACAATATCACAATATTCCTCCTC
>JACBWW010000005.1:19221661-19252483 GCA_020086605.1 Lanius collurio | reverse complement strand
TCTCATTGGGGAATCTTTGATAGATATGCTAATTAGCAAGACCTATAATGTTATACCAGATCTTTTGGGGATGTGCAATTGCAGGGTGCATTTCGATGCATTTGACCTGGACATAGTGCACCTAAAGATCCTTAAAATAAATACCAAGGTAAAATCCCTTTTTCCTTTCTAACCATGTTTGACTCTTGATTTTAAGACCAGGGAAAAGCATCACTCTGGATGCATGCAATGCTGATTCCATTCTTTTCTTCAAGACAGTCTTTCTTGCTTTATACGATGAAAGTGAAACATCCTCTGCTTGACCTCCAAAGACCTTTCTGACTTATTGCACACTATTTCCTGATGTTGTGTCCTCTATATTTCACAGTATCTGTTTCACTGCCCAATATTATTTCATTCTCTTTACTCATCTCCATATTCTACTTGTTTCTTCTTACATGTCTAGTTGCTAGAAAACCTCTATTTTCCTCTGGGAAATAGCAGCTGCTTGAGTTCAGTACTTAACTGATGCACCCCAGATCAAAGAGCTGAAGATGGGTCTTTAATCCGAAAGTTCATTTAATTGCAGTGTATGAAAGACTCCTAAAACTTCTTGGATCAAAACACTGAGATAGTTGCCTCATGCTATTTTTTTCATTATGCTCAGGCATCTACTTGTAAAGAATCCAGATATTGACACAAATCACTCAAATGCTTGAGCAAGGATGGGAAGATCACTCCCTCATAGCTTATGACAGGGACAGTGCTGGATGGAAAAACAACAATTGCCTTGTGATTTCTATGCCAATGGGAGATCTATTCCCTAGAGTCACTGACTTTCTAACCAAGGCGTTGACTCCTTAACTGAGGCCACTTCTCTCCTTCCTGCCCCAGATATCATAATAACAGATGCTGGGCTGAATAAGGTGGTTACAGGTGGATAGCAGAATTTAAAAAGTGGTATGAACGTGAGTGACTTGAGCCCTGCAAAAAGCATGTGCTTCGAAGCGCAGAGAAGGTTTTTAGGACATTCCTCCATGAGCAGCACCAGGCCAGTGACATTTTCTATCATCAGCCACTATAGCTCTAATTGTGGTTTATGTTAATAGAGTCTTCAGTCATGAACAAGTCAACTGTAATAATATCATACATCTTTTTTATATCACATTCCCTGCATAACAGAACTCTTCTCACCATTTCTTTCCCTTTTAATCCAGCTTATCCATGTTTTCAGGCTATAAAATTCATCCTTGACTAATAATACTGATAGAGAAAAGACTATGTTTAATACAGTTCTCTGGTTGAAACATTAAACACTGTTTTTCAGCTTCCAGGAAGAAATAAAACAAAATGGTGTTGAAATCATTTGTGACAAAGCAGGAAATGGCTTGGCCATGCTTTCTTACTCTTGTCCTCAAACATGATTATGTTCTTCTGCTTATTGTATATTGCCTTATCAGCATGAGGATTAGACTTTGCAATGAATAAATTATGAGGGAAAAATATATTGCTGTCCAAGAATAACCAGTCTTATTGGATACTGCATTCAGGAGGATGCTCAAGCAGTATTAGAGGTAGTTTCTGACTTCTGTAGTGTATTATTGTAAGAAAATTGTCCCTCTGACTTTTCATGTTCTCCAGTGTTATGGCTCTGTTCCTATTTGTGTAAAGCCATTGGAAAAAATATATCTCCATCTGAAGCATTTGCTACAAAGGTTGGTATACAGATAAATAATTTGGGGAAGAGATAGGGAGATTTAGAAAAGAAGCTCCCACATAGAAAGTGGAAATAGATTGAAAATTCCTTTAAATACTGAAATATTTCTGCTCAGGTGTGTTCCTGAGGTGCTGGCATCCCAAACTTAGCATATGCGTAAGTTTAACCTGTGTGCAAGGATGCTGACAATAAAGGTTTGTTCCTGTCACTACCCCTGAGAGCAGCTGGGCTCAGCCACACATGATTAGACACAGAGACCCAACAGCTTTGTGGGCTGAACCCTGTCAGGGTACCTCCCCACCACCCATTGCTATCAGCTGTATCAGTGTAGGAATTACTGTTCTGTCCTCTGTTCCATTGAGGGCTGGCCTCTTGTCCCAAGCAACTAGCAAAAGGACAAAGGGAATCGGCCTCATGTTGCACCAAGGGAGGTTCAGGGTGGATATTGGAAAAGATCTCTTCATTGAAAGGGTGGTTAACATTGAAGCAAGCTCCCCAAGGAAGTGATGGAGTTACTTGGAAGTGTTCAAAAAATGAATGGACATGGCACTTTGTGATATGGTTTAGCAAGCGTGGTGGTATTCAGTTGGAGGTTGAACTGGATGGTCTTGGAGGTGTTTTCCAACTTTAATTATTCTATTTTATAACACTGGAGGGTTGAATGCTTTCAGATAACTTCACCCTGCAGCTTCACTCAAGAAAGGGAAGCTTGACCAGCTGATTGGAGTCCCACCTTTAAAGGATATCCAAAGCTGTGCAGGCAACTCAGACATGCAGCACCATGCACTCTAGCTCAGATACTGTGTGTGGGCAGTAGAATGTCCTGGCTTAAACCCAGGTGAAAAACCACATTCATTTCTACAATGAGAACAGTCAGAAGAAACATTTGGCAAGGGGAAGCCTCCCCACTGAGGGCAGTGACAAGGAAGGAATTGCACATGTGGTCTGTACTTTGCAGTCACTGAGTGGCAGCAGGCACCCTGTGAAGTTCACAGCTGCTACCTCTAAATCTTGCTTGTGTTTCCCTGTGGTCTTACTCTGGGGCCCTGCTTCCTGCAAGTAGTCCTCACCCCTCATGGGATGCAGGGGCACATGGAGGGAGAAAGGAGCCATCCCTGGTAGAAGAGAGAAGCTTCACACTACAGCTTGGATCACAGCTAGTGTTTTCCAGGAGGGAGTTGGACCCAAGACCCCATCTATCCAGCCTTGGGAGAGAGCAGTCTATCCTCAGTGATTTTAATCATGAAGGAAAGAGACCATTTAACATTCTTCCTCTGTGCCCTGGAGTCCTTGTAGATAGGTCAGAAATATCTAGCCTTCAATGCTTTCCAATGCAAATTTAATTTATTTGTTACTGCCAAAATGTGTGCTTTCTGTTTTGTTTACATTTGGAGAATTGTGGTATTATACAAATTGTCATCACTTCCAAGTAAAATAACCTGTTCTTTGATATTGCTTTCAAACTTGAAAGATAGACTTAGGGGCTGGAACTGTCAATATGTTATTAATTTTACAGTGGCAAGTTCCTGGCACCAGTCATTCAGATGAAGAGCTGTGATAAAGTGGAGCAGTTTAAAATTACAGCAAGTTCAAGGTAGATACAGTACCTCATTCACAGTATCTTCAGGCAAAATACTGAGATGAAATTGGTGAACTTTGGTGGATTGTTTGTTAATCACACCAATGGAGAGAGTTGATGAAAAATTCTGCCCTTGCAAGGTAAGGTGCAGCCATTCATTTCTATCTTGTCATTCATGTAGTTTGTGCAAGAAATAGCTTTTAAAATATGAATTAAAATTGATGCAAGTAGTAGGTAGTGCAGATGCAACTCGTGAATTACAGCAATGCCCCTTTGACAGGGACAGGAGAGACAAAATGCATTTTCATTTTTCTCCCAATCATATTTGAGGAAGATGAGCTAGATTTGTGTGATTATAGACAGGAAGATAGCTCTGAGGGAAGAGTATCACCTTGCCTTGCAGGTTGATGCCCCAGAGTGCTGAACTGTATTTGATCATGTCCACGGAGGAAAGGAAGATCGTGCCACAGCACCAGTACAGCACTAATAGCAGGCTTCAAAGACTGGCTCTGTGCGTCCCTCCTCATGTGATATACTGAAGTCCTTTTACATATACTGACATCTCTTTTCACAAAAATTTAAGGTGAAAAGTCCATGTTTCAGAGCCTCACTGAAGCAATGTGACTTCTCTGTGTAGTTACCTTCCACCTCGCACTGCCACTATAACAAGTGCCAGTTCCTTATGGCAATCAGAATGCTCTTTCTCAGGTTGCTGAGCCTCTCTGATGTGTTGCTTCTGCCTGGAGTGAGAGCCATGCTCCTGTTCTGTCCTGTCCCATTCCCATGACTTCACCATCTATCCCTTTCTTGTAGTGTCTGTGCTGCTTTTGGACACTATAAGCCAATTTAATCCATGGAAATGGCAGAAGACTCCAAGGCTTCCTGCGTGAAGTGACGTTTTGATGCTCGCACACAGCGCTTGCTCTCATTGAGCAGACAGTGGTGAGGGAGGAGGTGGCCAGAGGAGCTGGGGAGGTCTTACCTGGTGGGCCCCTGTATTGCTCACCCAACTCACCTGATTTCAGCTGCCTCTGCCGAGGTCAGCTCCGTCCCCCGGACATGTGAGCCTTGTAGCAGTGTCCAAGCAGGGCACAGAGGTGGGCACAGAGAGACCGTGCATTGCTCCGGCAGCGCTTGTGTGGAAACAGGTTGGACCCCTTCCTGAAAGTATTCCCATCTCCTTCTCCAAACAGCAGCAAATACAAATAATAACTCTTTGTGGGTGTGCTTGAGGAAGGGCCCCAGACTGCTCCTATTGCTACAGCTGAGGAGGGAGCCACGTGTCATGCTGAGGGGAGAGAGGGTGGTGTGTGCAGGGGGGACTGGGAATAGCAGCTCTCGCTCTTCTGAGGCATTTGGAGGACGTGGAGGAGTACTATGCAAGAGACAGTCCTGAGAAGCATTTGTGTAGAGAGTCCATGTTGAATCTGCAGTACAAGCAGCACAAAAAAAGTGTACTTTGATTTGCAAATGGCTGAATTCTACATGCAAATTACTGAAAAAAAGATAAATGTGGAACCCCACAATATTGTTTTTAGTTAACGTCAGAATGGAATCCTGACATTAAAGAGCTTTCACTTAATTGGAAAAATGTGTATTTGCTGTGTTAATCTTTTTTTTCTTAATGAATATTTGAGATGTGCTTGGAATATATTGCACAACATCAATAAGCATTTTACTAGCAGTATGTCTGGATTTGTGTGTGTTTGAATAACTTTACTTTCCTATTTCTCTACTAGATTGTAATGCAGGAACTCTATTATCCATCTTGCAGCCTGCAAAATAAGCGACAATTTAATGACTCACTGGGACTAATTAAAAATGAGCCCTGCTGTTCACTCCTTACTTTTACATAGACAAATTTGGAAGTAGTACATCAAAACTTTAAACAGCTTCTTGTCCTTTTACACATTCCACCTGATCTGTGAAAATAGCCTGCTCGCTGCAGATACTTTCAGGTGGGGAAGTTTTTCTCCTGTTTACAAGACTGTGAGGCCAGTGTGCAGCTCTTTGCAAAGGGAGACAGGTTGCTCCCAGTCTGGTAGAGCAGATTCTGAGCTGGGTTTTCCAGAAGGTAAGCACACTGCCCAGGGCTTTGGCTGTGTAAGGGCCTGGACACAGTGGGAAAATTGAATTTTTTTATGAACAAATGGAGCTGAGAGTGTGACAGGACGGTTTGCAATAAGTTGAGAGGGCAGAGGTGCAAAGGACAAGAGATTGTAGCAGAAAAACTTATGTGCAGAAATGCTAGAGAAGTGGTAGTAGCAGAGGATTTTCATAGACAAAGGGATTCACTACTTAGATTTTTGTATGGCTGTGGTCCTAATTTAAATGACAGGAGACGAGAAAATGGAGGTTAAACCTATTCTCTCTTCACCACCCTCCCTGGCCTTTGGTGGTCTTTTTTTTCTTTTTTTTTCCATGGTAGTATTTTTCAATTAATTCCTCAATTTGAAAAAAAGTGCTTTTCTTCTCAGACGATAGGAAAGCCTCTAGAATTAAACCATGAAGTGTTAGAGCTGTATGATTTGTCACATTCATGTTGAAATAAGGTTTTATTTTTGTACATAAAGGAGGTGATATCAGTCTCTAGATCAAAGGATCTTGTTATCTATTCATTCCACCCAGTCTGTGTTTTATGAGGTTTCTAATTTTTTGATAGCAAGAATGACATAATAAAACAATCATGAAAACTATTTAAATCAAACATGCTACTGAAAAGAGATAGAAGCATGGGAGAATGATTCAATTTAATTTAATTCTAATTTTAACAGGAATAATTGAAGATTTCTTTTATCCAGATCTCTATTATTATTGAACTTTTTTAGTAAATATACTTACTGCCTCTATCTGCTAGTCAAATTCTATTTTTTTTTTTTTTTTAATTCAGAACTATTGTGGATTTATGGCACTCCAAATTTCCATGGACAAGTAAACTGTGATTAGGCAGGCAAGGAAACATCTTCCCTGCCAAATGAAATTGGCTTTCATGTTAATTCCAGAAAATACTACTGTTACAATAAAGTCAAAATTTCAAAAAGAAAAGATGAATACCTTTACTCATTACTATTTCTCTACTATTACTCATTACTAAATTAAAATATATGTGATGGCTAGTTTAGCAACAGCTTTCTCCAGCAAGCTTTTTCAGGGAATCTTCTGGCACCCTGAAACTAACACTGGGACTTCTAATGGTGGATTCTCTGACTCAGACATGTTGGGTTTATTGAACTGAGGATGTGGATAATGAATTGTTTAAAACATGGGGAAGAAAATATTGCATCTCTTCACCTCCTCAAAATGTTCAATTAGTCCTATGAGTACTATTTCTCAAAGTGTAAGGAAGTCTTAAATCATAGACTATATATACTTTTAACATCTGTTTTTTCATACTTTTGTTAAATGTGTATTATCTATCTATATTAAATGTAGAGTATATGACTTTTTGATCACTAGCTGTAACCTATCCTTTTTAGTTTTTTTTCTCTATAAACTTTTAACATCTTTTATGAGTAAATTAGAACCCAGAATTGTGTGAAGAGCAGAAATGGCTAAGTTATCTGGAAAAGGATAGCAGTGAGAAGCCGCCACACATTTTAGTCTAAAACTCCATGAATTTGTTGACAAGTAATGAAGCTTTTCAAAGCTTTGTATCTGTTCTTCGTGTTTCTCCATTATTGAATATTCATCTTAGAGGCATGCAAAGGTTGAAGAGGTAATGCAAGGTAAGTTTATATGAATACTTCATATTTGATGAAGTATTTCAAACGGCATATCTCGAATATAGTGACTTCTGACTGGCTGGACATTGCAGACTCAAAGAACTAAAACCCACTTAATTGCTCTCACTGCTCAAATAGTTCTGAATCCCACATGCAAAGGTGGGATCTGACAGAGACCATGTATTTTTCTGGTAAGTGGAGAGGTTTTCATCTTATCCAGACTGTGTTTTTTCCTTTGAAGGGCAACACCTGGTTCTTGAAATCTAAAGAAGAAAAATTAGAACACAGAAATATTGTGTGAATAGCAGAAATTGATAATTTATCTTGGAAAGGATTGTGATTAGCAGCTGCCACACAAATGTACAAGGTATGATCAAATGGTAATATGTGAACTCAAGTAGGTGTTTCAATCTCTCTAAAACATGTTATGAACAAGCCTTTTGAACTAATCAGGTGGGTTTTATATCCTTTGTATCATATTTCACTATAAAATAAATAAGCATTTCCTGTTGCTGATGAACTGTTGAAACAACATACTAAAATGAAAAGAGGTTAAATTATCTATTCCTTATAGCAATTGGGCACTTCTTGAAGATCTAAAAATTAAACCCTGATATTAGCAATTTCTTCTTTTTCCTTTTTATACAACCCCAAAATTGCATATACTTGGAGAAGTTGTCTGAACACACTTGACAACAGATTTGCCTCACACCAAGCACTAAAAGAAATTAAGATTTGTAACATTTCCCTGCTTATTTCTGTCCCTACCAGCTGCCTTCCTTTGCTAGCACCAGTGGTTGTGTGTCAGCTTCATGAACCAGCTGGGGAAAAGCCTCATTCTCTGATCTGATTCATCACAAGTCTGTGTTCAGTAAGTGGCTAAAAGACCATGTAGGGAGTGAAAGTAATGGCCAAGGGGAATGAAGATAGGGGAGGACTTCTGTATTTGGCAGCTGTGAGGATGAGGGTGGTTGCTGAGGACTGTAGGTTCATGTTACACTTAGCCCAGTGAAACTGCAGGCTGCCAGCCAAGGACAGTCCTGCTTCTTCTCTGTTCTACTGATTGTAGGCCAAGTCAGTGGAAAGCAAACCAACCTAAACAGAAGCTCTCCATTAGATCTGATCTTTAAGCAGACTTGTAACCTTCTCCTTGCTATACCAAATGCAGGTGGTAGGAATGACTTTAGTATCAAGGTATGGGATATGGAGAAGAAAGGTGATAGCCTCATGCATGAACTGAACTCTTCCAACAGCAAATAGCAGCCCTCATTCCTTGCTTTATATTGCCTGCTGAAGCTGGGAAGTTCACTTGTCTAAGGGAGTGAGGCTCCAGATGATTTTTATTGGCATTTGTTTCTCTGACTTCCTGGATTTTATAAAAAAAAAATAAATTCCACCTTGGAGCTATGAAATATTTTCTGAAGAGCTGGAGACTGCTTATTTTGGCTCTTCCAAGACTTTAAATATCGATAGTGGTGTTATGAATTATAGCCACCAAGACTGGCCTCTGTAAACTACAACACTAAATGCACAGTAAAGATGAACCCTGCTCTTAAGAGTCTTACAATTTAAATGAGGACTGAAAAAGAAGCTTTATTCTCCTTATTTAAGGTGAATTGAATCTCAGTGAAATTAAACAGGAAATCTTCCTTCTGCAAAAGTGAGTCAAATGCCTGATTTTTATAAAAACCTTCCCCCTTCCTTTGGACTTGTTGAGAGAGCAAAGAGAAGAAATCAGATTTTCTGAATCTCAGCCCTGCATCTTAACCGATCATTCCGGTCATCTTTCTTTACTATATACTTCAAAAATAATTAAATTGCCTTATTAAGAGAAGGTAGAACTGCTTGGTTAATGCCAGAGAAACTGATTAAATCCTTTATGCTGAGAGAAAGTTGCATTGGTTATTATTAAGTAACATGGCCTGGATGCAGCCTCAAGCTCAAAAGGTCATTAAACTATTGCCAGGAGCTGCTAAAGGAGAATTTCTCTATTTGCCTTTTATCTTACATTCCTTCTTCAGGCATCTAGTGCAGAGGTCTATCACAAAAAAACCCCAAAACACTACACCCTTAAAGCTGTCCCTAATTATGTGAAGAAAACAGAATGAAATAAGATTAATCTGGAGGGAAATAAAGTTAAAACTCCAGATGACTCTCCAGACAAATGAGATGAGAATGAAGGCCACTATTGGAATCACAATACTGGGCTAAATAGTCATCTGGATGCGGAAAGAATATGGTGCCCGGTCTCAAAATTTTAAAAGAGAAAACTTTCATGATCAAGGAGCTGTAGAAGGCCCTTTTTGTTTGCCAAGGAAGGTAAACTCATCTGACCTTCAGTAGGAGCTCACCCATTTGATTTGTTAACATTTGTGTGCAGAAGCTGTCAATCTTGATTAACTGTTGCAGACTGATTTAATACTGTCACTTGTAGATCAGTGTGCAGACAGGTGGTTCTTGAGTGGAAGAAGGTAGAAAGAAAACATGTCTCACTTTGGGTTTGTTCTGATATCAGCCCTTTGAGAACTGTGATGTCTGTATTTACGTTTATTCCTGAAACATAAAACTTGCCTGCATGATGACCTCCCTTGCAAAAAGTATTTTAAGAAAGTTTCCTGTTACCATTTTTCCATTATTTCCTTTTCCTCTTGCTGCATAGGTGGTCTGAACCAGTGTGGTAGGTGAAAACTGGTGGTAGTAATGAGGTTGCAGACTTCTCTCTAATTGAACCCTGTTACTGTTCCCATGAAGTTGCAGGACGTGTGTTGCCTCATTAATCCAAACTACTGTTGTAATTTCTTCTCCCCGTTCCCCACCTCACCCTCAGCTGTTGTTTATGCAGATAAGGAACGCCCTGTTTTACATGCCATGTGCAGGAATTAGCTGCTAATTGCTGCTACTTTTATTGGTCTGACGGGGACCACCTGGTAGCTCCTCAGTCAACCAGAGGGAGCTGTAGGGTGACATTCATTGCTCTCGGTAGTGGATAAAATCTTAATGCACGTGTTGGTCTCTTAGCGCCAAAAAGAGAGGAGCTTGGCAGCTAGGTCACTCTGTCTGGGGCTTGTGTGGTGCATCTGAGGTATGTGCTGTTGCAGTAGAGGGAGGGCACCTCTTTAGAAAGGCAGGACAGGAGACTGTCTGTGACCTTCCTTCTGAATGTGGGCAGCTGGGGCTGCAGAAGCCTGGGATCCATCCACTGCAGGTAAGCACGTCTCTCTGGTCAGAGGTAAAAAGGTTTCTCTGTGTCAGTATAACCATCTAATAACTAATGCACTCTCATAGTCTGTGTTTATGAACTGGAAGTTGCTCTTGCTGCTGTAATTCACGGTATTTTGTGTGAAGATGTGCTTGCACTGAGCCCCTGAAGGACTGTGGTGGACTCTGCTCTAGCCCAAAGCTCTAGCCTTGTGCCCAGGCACAGGGTGTGCAGCAGCCACTCCAGCTGGTGGGGAGAGTTAGTGAGTGTTTGTGATAGGTAGAGTACAAATCTGTCTGGATAGTTTTCTTAATGCTTGTTCCTACTATTCTTCCCCAACCCACCCTGTCTTTGTTGTATTTTTTTTCCCAGGGAGAATCACTGAAAATACCTATATGCCCCTTGGTGGGCTATGGCAACGGCTTTTTATTTTAATCTGTAGCTGGTACTAATAGAGAAGGCTTTTGTGGTTCATTAGTGTGAGTTTGCTGCTCTTTGTTAGTGCTGTGATAGCTTTTTTTCTTAGTCTAAATACAGATATCTTTATCCAACTTCATGTGACTGTAATGTTCGGATTTGCAGTGAGACACATAAATCAGGAGTACTAGGCATTGCAAAGCAGTGGAAAAACACAACATATTTTAAAATAGACTTCGTGACAGAGTATGTTTTTTATGGTGTTTGAGTATATTGTTTGCCTTAATTCTCCAGAAAAAGCATTAAAATGTAAGTTAGAATGGTAAAACTCATGGCAAAATGTTAATAAACAGTGGCTGTGTAGCTGTACAAAAGATGATGCTTACTTTGAATAATTTTTCACAGTCGCATTCTTTCTGGTTGGAGGATAATCTAAAAGAGTAAGAGAATTTTTATCACAATGCGAATGACTATTAAGAAAAAAAAGAAGATTGACACTATATACACAGGAAACTCCAGTCTACAAATTTTTGTATACCAATTAAGATGTAATAATGTCATTTAAACTTGAAAATGAAAATGCTGCCCCTTTCAGGTAATATTTTCTTCTTTACATTGTGAAAGACCACTGCAGTCACTGGGCCAACACACCTTCAAGGTGCAGTGGTAGCACTCTGCAATTTGACAGGTTGAAGTTTGGAACTGAATTATAGTGACAAGCTTGGCACTTTTTACATGTCTTTAAGGTACAAACCCAGAAAACAGTACCCGTTAATAATAATTGTGTATGTTGGCATTATGTACATGTCTGAGAGAAAGCAAATAGGGCTAAAATGTCATAAATGAGGATGAAATGAACTAGCAGAAATTGGTTGCTTAATAGATGTGATTTTTAAACTATAGGTCAAACATAACCACTCTGGAAACCTTAAGGATAATTCAAAGTGATCTCTTAAGGTGATAGGCTGCCCATAGGGGTGGTGATGCAAGTGCTCTCAGCACATGAAATATCTGTTACCTAGACTGTTGCTTTTCAAGGGGTGCAGTCAACTGAAGGTATCATTTGTTGATATGTGGAAAAACAAGATGCTACGTAAGCTGTTTTTCTACACAGAAAACCTTTGCAGAGGCAGTGAAGAGTGACTGTGTCTACGGAGTGTGATTGGTGGCAAAAGAAAAGCAGAAATCATGTGGCTGAGTAAAAACGTCTAATGTTTTGAAAGAGTAGCAAGGTTGCCAGGAGTTTTGGTTTATTTGTTTGGTTTTGATTTTTCTTTTTTTTTTTTTTGGTTGCTGTTTTTGTCTTTGCTGGCACTTTTAAAAAATTATTTTGGGGTTTTTTTCTTGTTTGGTTGCTGTTGATTTTTAGATTTCTGGTCCTTTAGGATATATTCAATTTATGTCTTTGTATTTTTTTTTTTCTCTTGAACAGTGAGATCCAGAAATCTTTTGAAGTGGAAGTATAGGGGTGGTTTTAAGCTATTTTTACTTTTATAATTGCAGATGGCAAATAATGTGAGGAAAAAAATTAGTATTTGGTGTCGCTCAGATTATGTTGTCTAGCTTGCTTTCAGCTCTGTTTATCTGACAAGACTCCTAGCATCTGTTTTACTTTGGTCCTGAAACCCTTGAGACAGCTTTTGTTCTGCAGCAAGTAAGCTAAGAGCATGGAGAGTCAGCTGGTAATGTGATCCTGCAGATCCAGATGCAGGACTAACTTTATGAAGGCAGAAAATGCGGCCCTGCCAAATGCTCTTGTCGTGTACTTTTAACAAGACGTGCTGTCTGGTAACTTCAGCTGAAACCCCTGGGCCAGCCCAAGCTCTCAGAAGGCTGCTCTGACTTGCATCAAGTGTCACACTGCCAGCCAGGAGCATCTGGAAGAGTAGGCTCCTGCTCTGCTTTTCATTGAGTGTCATGGGGTTCCAGGAAAGGTGGGATGGTGGGCACAAAAGTAAAACTGTAGCTGGATGCAAATTGACTTTAAAATGTATCAAGCTAGTCATGAAGAGCTCTACTTCATACTGTAGGCGATGCTTTTAATCTAGCTTCCAATGGAAGCCTGTCTGCTTATATCCAAGCGTGATGTAGATGTGATCAGAAATTTCATAAGACCATCTGGGTTTAGAAAATTTAGGTTTATGGCATATAGTGATATAGATATATATATATGTGTGTGTGTGTGTGTAACAAGATAGAGGATTTTGGGTGTGGGTTTGCTCTTCTTTCCTCCTTCTTCTCCACAAATCCGGGAAGTTTGGTATTGGTTCAAAAAAACCCACAGTGCAGAACATGAATGTTTAGTTATTGGATCATAAGTAAAAATAAATTAGTTGGCATTCCATAATTGGGTAATTTGGACCTTAAAAGGTCTTGGAAGTTGGAACTCGGAGCTGTTTTCTACCTTGTTAACTAAGAAGCACATCCTGTGCAGCTGTACCATAGATAAGAAAATAATAAACATTTAAGTCCAAAAAACAACCTAGCATCTTCTGCACCTTGGTACAAAGGCTGAGTAAAAGAACTCATGAAACAGAGGCTAAGGAGAAAAGAAACAAGACAGAGAAAATTAACAACAATTGGTGTGTTTATTAAGCTTTCTAATAAGCTTTATTCTTCCTGAAGATAAAGCAGCACTGAAAAAAACAGCAGGTAGACTGTCCATTTGTAAATCTCCCTGTCTTAACTGGGAGCTTCCTTCCATTCTGGTGAAGTGCCAGTTCTGCCATACTCTAAATAGCTTTTCATTAACACTTAATACCTGTGCACATGACAGTGTGAAAAGAGCTTATTTTTATGCTTTTTATCACTGCTAAAAACTTGTTTGTTTATGTACAAGTTTGTTATTCTGAACACATGATATACATGAGGGAAGTCATGACAATTCTATGGGCTTTTCCCCTTTTCTCGCCTCTACTGAATTTGAAGCAAGAAAATTTAGGTTCTTTGAAATCTGTAATAGTGAATGCTTGCTGGGTGGTTAAGGATATATCTGTTTGTTTTCTCTGCGTGTAGAGGATGTGTAGAAAGGCAGAAAGAAAATGGAAAAATTCTTCTCAGAAGTCTTGCACTCAAAAGACAGGAAATTTAAAGATGGCCTTATTTCTTCTTCCTAACTGATATTGTTGGTTTATTTCTTGGTGTCATTTTTCCTCTCCTGTATTGCCCATGGGAGGGCAGGAAAAATCTGATCTAAATGTGTCTTTGGAGCATTGCAGGTTTAAGGTCCCAGACTGAAATCTGTGTTTGCTTCTGCAGGTCCCTGAGCCCTCAGGTGAATGGGTCCAGGGGGATCATCTGTTTTGCTATTTCAGTCTAGCACTTCAGTGAGGCCACAAAGTGAAAGTCATCCGCAGGCAGAATTCAGTCTGCTTTTCACATGTGTTGGTGCTCATCAGGGAACAGAGCCTGTTGGTGGAATTAGCTCAGCTGCTTTTCTGATAATTCAGTCCTAATGCAGGAATTTGGACACTCTACAGCCTTATTGCTTCTTCTCTGGGCCTCTCACTCAGATGAACCACTCAAAAATATTGGCTGTGGTACATCAGGCTGCTGAATTTTTGAGTACAGGTCAGAGATGCCCTGGCTCCATTGGAAGTGGCTTTGCAATGATCCTTATGGGTTTTGCCTCCTCCATGTCTGGGTTCTGGGCCACACTGCTGGACAGAAATAGCCCCTCTTTGTGTTCTCTTCTCTCTCATTTTTTTTTTTGGAGATCCCATGACACAGGTTTTGTTAGGCTACAGAAGTAATTTCTGGGCTCAACACAAGCTTTTTGCACGAACTTTTCTGTTGCCTTCCGAGGTGAAGGCAGGCGACCTGGTTTCAAGGGTACAGCACGGCGGCCTAGCCTCTCTCAGACCGCTCGGACCACAGACACACAGACATCAATGTGATGGATGATCTAATGGCGTTTATTATCTTGTCTCGTGGGGTTAAATAGGTAAGGGGGTTTCACTACGTCAGAAAGGGGGCGGTGGGACTAGCCAGAGTTAGTGGGACAGTGGAAAACTACAGGAATTTTAAGGAGTGGTGGGTTGCATACCTTGGGTGATAGCTTATCTCAGGGGATGAGGGAGAGAAGGGGCCCCTATTGCTTTCCGTCACATCGCGATATCTTCCGTCCGCCTGTCCCTTACCACTACACTTTTCTCATTTTGTATGTGATTTAGGGCTAATATGTTTTCTTCTATTTTGTATTACACACTAGATGGGACTCTCTTGGTAGAGAATTACAAGGCAGGACTCGTTAGTATGATTTTGGATGGTTATAAGATCTTCAGAAGGGATAGATGAGGAAGGAAAGTCAGTGGGGTGGCTTTGTACATGAGGGAGTGTTTTGACTATAGAGTGCACAAGGACAGTGATGATAAGGCTGAGTTTCTTACTTGTGTAAGAATCAAGGAGTAGGCCAACATCCAGGTGGGGGTCTGTCACAGACCACACAACCAGGATGAAGAGGTAGATGGAGTATGGTATGAGCAACTGGGTGATGTTTTATGATGTTTTGGGCTTGTGGGAGGCTTTATCATGATGGATGTCTGCTGGAAACTCGGCACAGTGGAGAGGATGCAGTCTAGGAGGTTTCTGGGGTGTGTGTAAGATAAATTCCTGCCACAGGTGGTAAGTGAGCCTACCAGGGCAGTGCCTCTGTTTATGAACAGAGGGGGGCTGGTGGGAGATGTGGTAGTCAGAGGTAGTCTTGGGTACAGCTACCACAAAATGATAGTTTTTGATTCTTGGTGAAATAAGGGTCAACAAAACCTTTGGACTTTAAGAGGGTGGACTTTGGCCTGTTAAGGACACTGGTTTGGAGAGTCCCTTAGGAAAGGGAAGGGGAAAAAAAAAAAAAGGCAGGTCCTTTTTGACCAACCCGATTTCCTTTTGAGACTAGGTGACCCACCTAGTGGATGAGGGAAAGCCTGTAAATGTTGTCTACCTGTACTTCAGTAAAGCTTTCAAAATGGTCTCCCACAGAGTTCTCTTTGGAGAAGCTGGCAGCCCATGTCTTGGACAGGTGTGCTCTTTGCTGGGTTAAAACTGTCAGGGTGGCTGGGCCCAGAGAGGGCTGGTGAATGGAGCTACATCCTGGTGGCAGCCAGTCACTGTGCTCTCTCCAAATACCTGAAAGCAGGTCGTAGCAAAGTGGGGCTTGGTCTCTTCTCCCAGGCAACCAGCAACAGGACAAGAGGAAATAGCCTCAAGCTGGGCCAGGGGAGGTTCAGGTTTGACATCAGGAAAATTTTTTTCACTGAAAGAGTTGTCAAGCATTGGACTGGGCTGCCCAGAGAGGTGGTGGAGTAACTATCTCTGCAAGTGTTTGAGAAACAAGTGGACATGGCACTTAGTGCTATGGTTCAGTTGGCATGGTGATGTTTGGTCAAAGGTTGGACTCGGTGATCTTTTCAGTATTTTTCAATCTTAACTATTCTATGATTTTGATTTTATGATTGATTTTGATATGATATTTTCATGTCTTCTGTCACTAGATGAAAATTGTATACATTACTCTTCCTTCTTTTCTATCTAGTGATAAACCACAGTATGTGTGATTTCTGGTCATTGACCACCACAGCTCATCAGGTAATCATTGAGAATACCAGTAGCTGATGAAACAGGTACTTCACAGACAATTTCATGGCTCTATCCAACAGAAGATTTAATCTTCAAACAATGAAAATCACTCAAAGAAATTTCAACACTGAAGAAAGGTGGTAGTGACTGCTGAACTGATTAAAAGAAAAAACAGAGTTTTGCTGGATGTAGACGCAGTGTTAGAATTGCGACTTATGCTGTGATATAATGGACTTGGGTCTTGTAAAATCAAAATCTCAGAATGAGTGCTTGAATACAGAGTGTTTAGAGTGCAGTAAGGTATGCATGTGTCTTTCCTGGAGAGGTTTACATCATGTTTGTATGAATTAGCTTGATATATTGTATAAATGTAAATAATTTTAGCCATCATTACTGGGAAAATTTGTTTTTCAACCCTCTCTGTTAGAAGAAAGTTACATTGCATTATCATATCTTAAGTTGCTTGAAACTTTTCTGAATATTAAAGTTTTGAGTAGAAATCATCTATGACTCCTATATGTCTCAAAAGATCTCTGAGGGAAATAGGTTTATATGGAAAATAAAACAAAAGTAGCTCTCCCCCTTCTCGGAGCAAGTGTATAAAATGTGAGTTGTTGTGCCTGCATTAGACCTCCCATAGAAATATTGCTGAGAAGCTGTTCTCTTCCTGAAGTGGTGTGGGCTTTTTGTTTTTGTGGGTTTTTTTTTTAATTTCTGTGAAGTCATATGTTTTTGCCATTTTCTGAAGGAGGGTTGCTTGGGGTGTGGGTGTAATTTTTTACAGTAGCTCAAATCTGATTATGAACCTCTGGAATCTGTTTTCACAGTTACAATATTACAGCTGGTTGAAACTTGGCATGCCTGTTTTCAATGGAATGCCAACGCTGAATTTTCTTTTGAATGAGAATGAAAACAAACATTAATTTGTCCATAAAACTGATTTTTCAAAACACATTACTTTAGCTTCATTGAAGCGCTATTTTAAGGAAATCAAAACATTGTATTCGGCTTTTGACTCCTCTGATTGTTCCATATAATAAGAAATAACATTCTAAATGATATGTCTTCGAATGAAGCATGGCTTTTCAAAAAGAAAAAATTATAGAACTCAAAATATTTTTTGTTGTTCTACTTCTATTTGTTAATCCGAATCCTTCAAAGGAATCCTTGAAATTTCAGTTTCATTAGAATGGCCATTTCCACTATTGATTCTGAACACAACTGAATCATGTTAATGTTCAGAAATTAATTAAAATTGTATCTTCATGTAACATCTTCCAAGCCAGGATACACTGACTGAATGAGCACTCTCTGTAGCTGCTTCTATGGCAGGGAGACAGAGCTCAAGATACTTCCTGTCTTTTGGTTCTCTCTCACCTCTATCCTGTTATTTGTTCCTGGGCAGCGGGAGAGAAATTAGTTATTGTTAAGAGGATGTAAAGTACTTCCTTGCATTTAGGGAACTGGAAATGGAAAGGAATATCTGAGGTTAAAGCATAGAGTAGACTAACTGTAGGTTAAAGATGAGACAGTTGGATGAGTTAGGAATGAGGGGCTGTGCTGTCAGTGGTTCCCCCTGGGTTTGAGCACCGTCCTGTCATTGGCAAGAATTACAAATGCCCCTGAGGAGGCGTGCATTGCTTCCCTTTTGTAGCTCCCAAGGGAGGGCTGTTTCGGCCAACTCAGTCTGCAGTGTGGTACTGTGGATCTAGCTATTTTCTCTGCTCATGTTCTACCTTGGGGGAAGTAAATAAGGAACAGGTATTTCACTGTTTGCAAGGGGAAATGCATAGAATCTACACAGCAATAAAATCTCAAGCAAGCAAAAAGCAAGTCTGTTCCATGTAATATGGTATAGAATTTTTTGCCCGACAGAACTACTTGTTTTGATATTTTTTTAAAAGTTAGTGTCTCTTTGCTTTGCCTGCCTGAAATTTGTAGTAGTTGTGATTGGATTGCTGTTTCTTTTTTTTTTTTTTTCTCTTTAATAATTTATTACTCAGTTTTGCTGGTTTTAAGTTCATTTTTATTTTGCTGGTAATGTTGGTCATGATTCTCATTATGTTTCTGGAATGCTTTTAGAGAATACTTTCCAGAAAGTTTTAAAGCTATTGTTTAACTTCTGTCTCA
This sequence comes from Lanius collurio, assembly GCA_020086605.1. Taxonomy (NCBI): domain Eukaryota; kingdom Metazoa; phylum Chordata; class Aves; order Passeriformes; family Laniidae; genus Lanius; species Lanius collurio. Next base: position 19,234,166 of record JACBWW010000005.1, on the reverse strand, counting down.
AAATTTTAATCAGGAATGTTTGAACATGGGCAATGTTGGACACAAAACTACTCTAGGTTTTCTCAAAATGATGTTTGCCTTTACCTTCCCATTCTCCAAGTGTTGAAAAGTAAAAGGGACACATTTGTTTTTATATAAATGTGGCTTTGTTTTGCCAAATTCATCCTTTCCTCAGAAGAAACCCACAGGAGAGTCCTGCAGTGTATGTGATGAGAGATTTATGGAATGGATGTGGGGCAGTGCAGTTCCACAATTCTTACTTGTCTGAAGGGCTCTTGAACAAGAGACTCGCTGGGTACCTGAAGGCTTTGAAGAGAAGTGACATCCACAGAAGCAACTGCCTTCCTGAGCCACAGCCAGGCCTTTCTTTTCTTCTTCAGGTGTCACATTTTAAATACATATTCAGTTTTTTTCCAGATCCCTTGATAAAAGCCACAGGAGAGATTCAGTGGCCACTCCTGGAGGAATGTGAGCACTGTCAGTCACTGCCTGTATTCCATTAACTACAAAAAGCAGGCAAATTTCTGATTCACTTTCACACAGGTGCTAAAAATTAGAGGAAGCAGAGGTAAAAATCACAAGATGAAGAAATAAAACTTGTTGGAATGTACTTCAAAGTCCTATTTCTCATTAGCATTGAGAGACAAGATATAGCCACTACAAATGAAGCTGATAATAAAATTTAGCATGGGAATAAGATAAGAACTAAATACAAGATGACAGCGTCACTGGTAGGTTGTAGATATAGTTTCTGACTTGAATGCAGATTTACAAGTAAAAGTTTTATGGTGTTTTTCTACAGTGAAGCTGCACAAATTTTGAGGTTTGGTTGCTGGAATAATCTCTCAGAAGTAAACCTTGAACTACACTGAGCTCTATAATCATTATACCCGAGGCTATTTTTTAACTAAGATTTATCAACACTTTTCAACTGGATTACAAAGTGTAAAGCTCCTAGGCATGCTTATGAACAATGCATAATAAATATGCCACCAAAGTGTTTACTGCTCCCTTCTTCAAACCCTCCAACTCTTCAGTTGAAAAATAGTGGGCTTTCTAATCCTTTGTTATTTAAATATATAGTGGTTGGGGCTGTATTTTTCTATTGTTTGCATGGGAAGTAGATCCCATTTCCATGGGATTTAAATTCAATTTGTCATTATTCTCCTACTTGGCAGCTGGTGCACATCTCTGGATGCTGGCCAGAAGGAAAGGTGGGAGAAGCAGTGTAAGCTGATAAAGAGGGAATATTGTTTGGTTTTGGGTACCAGGCAACCACCCCTCCTTTCCCTTATTTGCTAATGTATCTCGGGGTTGATTGCAACTTGAGACCAGTACTGAATTTTAATCCTTTATCATTAATTCTTACATATGAATAGGGTGTCTAACTCCCGTTGTATTGGTGAAGATCTAGGAAATTCCCAAATAGGCATCCCTCGTGCCTAACGTTGGGCCCCCCTTGAGGCCTTCAGCTGCTGGTCCATGGACATGAGAGCCTTCCAACAGCCCCATCTGGTATCTGTCATCCCCTGGGCACTTCAAGTGATGTGAAACACAGATGGTAAGGTGAGCTGCAGTGGGCTTCTAGTTGGGTCAGGCTACAGGCTCCTAGAGAGTGATTTGACTTTCCCTGAAGCAGACACTTTACATCCATTGCCTTGACTAATAACTATACTGGGAGTTTGAATGCTTTTCAGAGACTCTTAAGTATGGATGTTTTAATCTTGGATAGATCCCAGCAAGAGCAATTACCCTGCCTCTGATAACAGCTTGGGATTTTGGCGGCCTTAGTTGTTAATTTACGTTATGAGAACTTAATTTTTGTAGAACAGCAGTTTTCACTAATAACAAACCTTTAATAAGATTTTCAGCTTTAGTGCTGGCCTTCTTTATTATTAACTATATAATGTTGTTGCTAGAAAACCTACATATAGATGTGAATACCTAGCTGGAGAATACTTAGTTCAGTAATTGTTTGAGCTGAAAGTGGCTTGCTGGGAATAATTTGTACATGAGCATGCATATAGTCTCCCTGTGCACATACACACTAAAAGCAGGTTTCTTGTACCATCTGATTTAATTTCAAATTATCCTAACAGCACTTAACATTATTTTACATTGTTTTGACAGAATAAGTTATATCAAAAACTATTTATTGATGATTTTTATTTGGTCTTGGTTAAAATAGTACATAGAACAGTAGAAATACATCCAGGAGTAGCCTGCCTCTTAATCACTCTGACTTCTGAACAACAAGGCATAACACTTTACTGATAGTTTCCTAGGCTGCATATCACGTAATTGTCAGTGTAGTTCCTATTTTATTTTAACAGCAATGTTATTAAAAAAACAATCATAGAAATGACAACAAAAATCCCAATAGCAGCATGAATATGTAAATCACTTTATTTCCTGTTTATATTATTCTAATCACAGAATCATTTAGGTTCAAAAAGACCCCCAGATCACAGAGTCCAACTTTTGACCAATCACTTCTTTGTCAACCATAGCATGTCAACTTCTTTCTTGATAGCTTGTCTGTCCAGCGATGGGTGCCTCCCTGGACAGTCCATTCCAATGCTTGACAGCCCTTTCGGTGTAGAAATTCTTCCTGATGTCCAGCTTGAACCTCCCCTGGTGCAGTTAGAGGTTGTCTTCTTGTCCTGTTGCCTGGGATAAGAGTGTGACTCTCACCTTGCTACAACTGATAACATTGCTTTATTGACTACGTTATACAGAAAGGCTATGGGTAAATTGTCAGCCATGGAATTTGACCAAAAAAATTGTCATTTAAAACTGTGACAACAGAATCTGGAAATCTGCTAATTCAGAATGTTGTATGTATGTTCCCTCTAAAATAACTGAAATCAGGTTTATGAGGGGTAGGAGAAAAATGTTGTATAGATGCAATCAGACCTCCAGCCCTAACAAAGGAGTCTTGAATTTTTCTCTATATATTAGTAATGCAGGCTGAAACATTTTTGCTAATGACTAGCAAAGGTAGAGGGAAGAATTAAACGTGAGTAAAATACTGATGTTTCCTTTTTGATATTTTTAAAACTTGATTTTGAAAGAAGCACAAAATAATTAGGAGACTGGATAGAAAAACTAATTCTGCAGTGATGAAGTTCAGTGAGGTATTTAAGTATAAGATCAGGTTTAAACATTCAGTATATTTTTTGGCTATATCAAACAAGAAATCATGCAATTTCCTATCTAAACAAAAAACTGAAAATTTCAGATTGCTTGCTCAGTTACCATCTATCCTGGAGGGAACCAAAATTTACTTGCAGAAAACTTCAATATTTTCTGTGGCTTTCAAATAATTCTTATGAAAATGAGGTAATTCACTGGCAGAATAATGGTATCAATTTTAACTTGATTTTGCCTTTTCAGATTTTAATGTCATTTAGGTTTGGAAGCTACTGCCCAATGTGAAGGAATTTCTGAATCCTGTTGGGGCCTGACTGCCTTGTTGTGCTTAATGGAAGAGTTCAGGTTTTTAAATTAAGGGTTATGGTTTAGACTGTACAGCTGTCTGCTACCAAGCTGACCCTTCCTTCACCAAAGTGTAAGCTGATGTGGTGCATAAGTCAAATGCATGGAATGTCAAATCAGGTTTGCAGATAAAGTTTTTAATTAGTTTTCTAATGGTTGAAATAATTACATATTTCTTATCTTGGGGTTGTTTAATCTTTTTAGATTTGGTGCAGTAAATGCTTTGTTTACATTTAGGTGATTTTTTTTTTATCTTTTAGTGTGAAAGTTGTGGTTTTACATAAGGATACAAGGCAAAGGATGATAGAGAAGATTGATAGTGGAAAACTACTCTGGTGTGTTACTCAGAAAAATGCAGAGATATTTCCTTTACAGAACATTCCCCATTATAGTGCCAATGATAAATACAGCAAGTAGGAAGGTTGCAGCAACCTGGGTCATTCATTCAGCTTCTGCACATAGGTCCCACTGAACTTAAACAGGTATTTCTGGGCTTTCTCAGGTTGAACACACACAAGGTGCTGTCTCTGGCTGCAGATACCCAAGCAAGAGTTTATGGTTCAGATTGTGGCTGAGGTTATTGTGGGTGCAGCTGGTTTGCAGAAACCTGTGAAGTGCAACTTGTGTGCTTAGCTGATGGCACAGGACAGCTGTACTCAGTTTAACCATGTTTCCCTGTGGGCTAAGTGAAGTCGAGTCTTTAGCCCGCACCAAATGCTGGTTAGCATGTGCAGAGATAGTTGTTGGTCTGTTGAGCATCAAACTAGTTATCTGCAGTAACTTTCTTTGTAAGTTTCTCTGTTTTGAACCATCTTTGTAGAACTTGAGAATGTGTGACCACTACTTGCTTCTTCAAACTTGTAACTAGCTTGATAAGAGGATTTAGAAAATAAAGTGCTGACAGGGCATCTCCTCAGGATCACTCAGTGAGGAAAGAAAACAGATGTGTTCCTTGCAAAAAGTTGAGCACTTCTCATTTTAGAAAGCACTGGCTCTTAATTTTGTCCTCACCTCTCTGAAGGGCTCTTTAAGAAACTGGACCAGGATCCTTTAAGATCTTCTCTCTCTAACTTTATTTTTGAAAGTCTGGTTTCTGCAGATTGCTCTCCTCTTTCCTGTAGCTGACTATTCTTACCTTGTCTGTTTCTTGTCAAGACTTTCTCAAATTTGTCTTTTTTCTGAGTCTCTGCTGTGTGATTTTTCTAATTTGTTTTTAATTATATAATTATTTAAACTTGTTTTTTCCTTGTTTTTCTTCTCCACATTCAGTATATACATGTGTGGGTCTGCTTTGGAGAAATATATATTTCTTCAAATTTTTGTTAACTTGCTATTCCCTCAAGGAAGGTGGCCATCCTAGATTTTGCCAAGGCATGGTTTTAAATTGCTCTGTTCATACAGGTCCTGAGTAAAGTTTGTCATCTGACAAACTTGGCCATTGTCCCCTTGATTGCTGGTCAGAGCAGCTTTATTGGAGCAGGCATGCTGTTCAGTGTTGAGCCTTAAACACTGAAGGATTGGGATGCTCTAGAAATCACATTTTTCATGTGTATTTCATAGCTAAGGTTGCAACTGGAAATATAGTCTAGCTGCACTACAAATATTAGAGTAACTAAATGACTGCAGTATGATAGTGTATAAGATGAATACAGTGTCCATATCCTAGCACATAGTGTTTCATATCACATATTTAGTGTTTCATGGGATGCCCTGACTGATGCCAATGATGGTCAATTATGGATGATGATGAATTACTGATGTCAGTAAAACAATATTTTCACTGCTTTTATACAGATTTCATGTGCAGTCTTTTAATCTTTCAAGCTTTATTGCCTCAGAGAAAATAGTTGCTCACCTTATTTTTAGAGTTTAGTTTATGCCTGGCCAATCTATGAATATAAAACCTCTCCCTCACCCAGTTCTGCCCAAGCTCTGTTTTATTTTGCCTTTGTTGTCTCAGTAAATGGTGTTTTGATTACAAAACCCTCACAAAACCCTAAAAACAACACCAGGAAGTAAAAGTAAAAAAACAATTTTCCAAAGGTGATGCAGAAAACAAGGATGCCAAAACTGCCAGCCATACTTTGCTTATAAATCAGGTTGTCTTATTTTCATGCTCAGCAGTTATAATCTGGTTTCTATGTTTTCTTCATGAATCATCTTAGATTTGGATTCCAGTGTTGCTATGACTAACTCTTGCTGTACCTCCATAAAGGTGAGGTTAGAGAGTCAGTATTCTGCAAAGGCTGTGATTGCTCAGAAACAACTGATGTGGTAACTTTGTGCCAGCAGAGTCCTTGTCACACTCTCCAGTGGTGGGGCAGGGATAGTGACAATGTGGGTTACCTATTCTGAGCCCCAGTACTGAGGAAAATATTGTCCTCTGCAGTATTCTACAGTGGAGCACAGCTTCATAGTCAGATCTTCTTGACAAGCACATTACTCTGCTGTTATTTTAATTTGTCAGGGCAGATAATGTCTGAGACTTCTATGAGTAGTAGTGCTTGCAAGCTATGGATTTGGACATCATGATGGAATGCATGTGGCATTCTTTATACTCCCTGATGATGAAAGACAGGCATGGTCTAAAAAGATGATATCCAACTTTTCATACAGCTCATTCTAGAAGGCTACATTTTGGTGGACCACCTCTGTTGTGTGGTGGACTGCATGAACAGTGCATGAACCTATAAAATCACAGGTACTTATCTATGTGCTGCTCCATCTGGGGCCTGTTAATCCCATCAAATAGAACATTTCTGTGCCCCTGCTCCTAGGAGAATGTAAATCATAACTTTCCACTATTCTTGGTTGGACTAGAGTTAGCCATGTGGCTACCCTGCAATACAGCTGGACTTGGGAAAAGTTAGGCTTTTTCAATACTCCTCTCTCCCAGACAATCTTTACAGCAGGATAAAGAGAAAGCTACCAAGTTATATATAAAAATTGGAGCCCAGATGTCCCACATGAGTCACAAAGAAAATTCTCTGAGGCATTTCACTGAAAGCAGAGTCTTTCTTAGACTCCAAGAAATTTCAATCTGTGCAGAACTTATAAAACAGTATTAAAATTCAGCATAGCATAGAATTACGTCATATCACACATGCTCTCAAAAATAGCATCTTGTTGATGGCATTAAAGTAACAGTATTTAATTGTGCATTTTTTCACAGTTTTTCAAGATGCTTGGTACAATTTTACATATTATAAGAAAGCCAAATCCTTTTTCACTCTGTGTACTGAAGGAGGTAGCCTGCAGCCCAAGGATGGGAGAAGACAAAGCATTTTTCATTTTGCCCTGAAAACTTTATCTGCTCTATTTTAATTGGCAGAGCTGTGTCCAATCTACATTTCACTGCTTTTCTTTGAAACCCTCTGGTTTCAAAGTAGAAAACATTTGAGGTAGTAAGTGTTGCCCCTCAGAGTCAGGCAGCACTTCAGCCAATATATTCAATGGCTAAAATTGTCACTTTTTAATGGGGGATACTGCTAAAAGTACAGATTTTCTCTAGCAAGAGTCAGGGAGACACAGTGGGAGTTTGTTGTGACTTAAACTCTTCAAATAGCTCTAGGTAACTGGAGTAGGATCTTTCAGTAAAAGATTTCTGCCCTAGAAGAGAAAACCAATATGGTCTTTGTTCATTCCAAGCATGTTGTTCCCAGTGCAGGGCAGAAAAAAGTTGAGACCAAGGCTTGGCACTGGCAGATGGATGCTAGCAGGAAATCTCCTGGAATAGGGCTTTGGCTGGTGAGGTCTGGCAGGATAAGAGCTTCTTTTTGCTATCTTGGTGTGAAAAGATGATTTGTGCTTGGGAATATGTCCCCATGTCTTTTGCTGCAAATGTAGTCACAGAGCAGGTGGCATATAGATTGTACCATATAGAGATCCACACATGCAAATTAGCATCAACTTAAATACAGGGTGGCTCAAGATGGAGGTGCCATGTACCACACACTTGGGAAATGGCTTTGCTTCTTGTGGTGTTCTGATCTGCATGCTGTTGCTCTCCCTTCCCAAATAGGTATGCCCTTGTCCTTAGACTAGGGAAGAAATTTAAGCTTTCAGATCTGGTGTATTTGGATAAGATGAACTCATTAAAAGAATTTTTTTTTCATGGACTCTTCCCGAATTTGGAGTGTAGGCATGCTCTGAGCACCTACTGGTTTGAGCAGTGGACAGGTTCTCCTGTTCTCTCATTAAATTACCTAATCCTTCACACGTCAAAAACTAAGGTAGTTGTAAAGAGCAGGAGATAGGCCTTTTGATCATGCAACCTGTGTTGATTGCCTAAGTGTGGTGAACTCCATGTTTAGTTTTCGTTTATATTGGTGTTTGAGCTTGAATTATGGATACACTTTTGAAATTAGTATTTCCATTTTGGTTCACAGAGCAGTATTGGAGCACTTACCTCCAGGATGAAACTAAGTGTTCCAACCACTGGTGTGTGTTCAGTCCATGGGGTTATTTGGAAATAGTCACCTTCCCACGGACTATATGTGTACCATGGATATCATCTACTCAACACCACCTGCTTCACACTACAAATCCTGTATTAGAATTTACTGCTTCCTGATACAGCCCTAAAGCTCTTCTGACAGGAAAAAGGATAGGTGCTCTGACTCGGGGCACCATGGTGGGGAGAATGCCTCATCCTGGAGATACAACGTGGTTCCACTTTAGGGTCTAAACTAATAAAACATCACTCTCCTTCCAGAGGCAGAGGGCTTGCTTTGTGATCAGCAAAAGTGATAATCAGACTGGGTCTACAAAATCTGCATTCAGTGCACAAACCCCAGTTTGTGAAACCTGTCTAAGGTCAGCACCTTACAAGATTATGCTTTAGCAGCTTAGAAATCTTTTTGCCTCAAAACTGCTTTGTGCAAATATGTACCTATATAGTAGTGAAATTAAATTACCAGTGTTAATAAAGGAGACACATTTTTAAGACCTGTGGCTCGCAGCACCTGTGCTCCTCTTGTCTCAGTGTTTCAGAGAAAAAGTTCAGCGTTAAATATTTGGCTGCTTTGAGCCTGCAGCTTGAGAAACTGGCACAGGTTTAGTCCATGCTCAGGTAGATAATAATTGGGTTTCATGCTTGCACAGCTGTTTTTTGACTGTTTCACAAGTGCATGTGTCAGCTGAGTTCACCTTCCCATGTGTACACCTGATTTACCATCATGCAAGATTATGTGCATTATATGACTGCTCATCTTACTCTTGCTCTCTCTTTATGTTCTTTAATGAATATATGCTTCTCAAGGCAAAATGGTGATGATAACAGAGCCCTATGTAGGGCAACTTTTATGCAGTTACAGGAAATCATAATCCCCAATGAAGCTGCAAATTTGCGCTTGTAGGTCCTTCTTTCTACTGACATGTTCCTTGAGCTCATCAAAAAAAGTCAAAGGTGGACTTTCCTCTTGCCACCCTTATGAAGGTAAACTGCAATGAAACCCTGTATTTCTTAATTTTTATTTTTCTTATTGTTCTTTTAAGGTCTTTACTTCCAAAATGCTGAGTCTGTGGACATCCTGGATCTGAGAGGGTCTTGCCTGTGTTGGAGAGGATAACAGCTTTGGACCAGCCACCCCACTGTAGCTTCCCAGCCCCATTCCCACAATGACCCCTGACTGTCTTTCATTCCCCAGTGCCTCTGCTCACATATAAATCAGAGCAGAAGTGTGAAAATGCTCAGATGACTTCTGAAGACTTTTTGGCACACCCATGCATTGCTCATAGCTCCAACCATGCCTGTGAACACTGACTGTTAATCCTGGGAACTGCTGTTGATTTGTGCTCTCATCTGTGTGAATCCCATATGAATGAGTGTGTGCAGCTTGCCAGGACAGGCAGAGCAGGGGAAGAGGAGCTTGCCTGTGCTGCATGCTCCTCTTCTTTACTTGTTACTGCTCTAGTATTTACTGCATCCAGTGGCAAACCCTTGATCCTTACTGGATTTTCTAGGTGCTCTGATGTTCCTGTTTCTACTACTAATGTAGAAACAATATTGATCAATTCAAAGCCTAGCCCCTTTTTCTACTCTAGAAGGATTATTCTTTACATAACTGTGAATTATTTTGCTTTTCTGTCTGGTAAAGGATTTTTTTGCAAATCATACTGTTTATTGCCACCTTATTCTATCACCCATTGTCACACTGCAATGTGTTTATTGCATTTTGTCTCATCTTGTCATTTAAGTATTGTGAGCCCTGACTCTTGTTAATGCCACAAAATCTTGATGGCTTTGGAACCTCTATCTATTACCATAATGAAAATATTAAACAGTAATTTCCTCCTTAGATGGCAATAGATGTAGCATTACTGGGAGTCTTGAACTGCTTATCAAATAGAAAATTTATCTTAACACCTGTAACTGAAATGAAGTAAAATACTTGGTGGCTGCTGTGCTATTGTTTCCACAAAGGAGAAAAAACTGAAAATGTTTCCAAAACCAGTGACAATGTGTAGTATAAATGTTTATATCTGACTCTATGAGTTTATGAAGGGAAATACTATTCTGATGTATACTTTGATACTGACATTTTTATAGACAAGTGATTTTTATCAGCATTTTGTTGAGGAAAGAAACTATCAAGCATGTTTCAGTTGTGGGTTTTAAGATAGGATGGTATTTCCCTTTTTCCCTCTCTCTCTTGCTCAACTGCAAGAATTTCATTCTTTGATCAAGTGCAGGAAAGGAAAATGCTGTCTGCAGTACTGTTGGCTTATTCCCAAATGAGCTGGTTCTGTTAAGGAAATTATTTTCAAATATAGTATGGCCTCTGACCAGTGTTAAAATAACTTTTGAAAGTGGAGCTATAACTCTGCCTTTACTGTCAGACACTGATGACTCCTCAAGTTTGTGGTGTTGCTCAGGTCTAAGAAACCATTGTGTCCAGTGAACGCAGTGCAAGGGGAGAGTCTTTGAACAGGTACCTCTTTCACAGTTACTCCCCTTTTTGCAGACAGCTTTTCATTGTCTGAAACAGCTCTGAACTTTAATTCTCTCGTGGTATGGGGATGCACAATTTAAATACCATTATTCGTTGATTCCTGTTTTCCCTCTCATATTATAGAATAGTATTTATGGTGCTATGGCAAGAACATCTTTTATGAGTACCCTTTGCTCTGGCTTTATTTCAGTGTTTAATTGCTCTACCATGCACAATATCCTTGAAAGGGTAACAGGATGTGAACATCCTGATTCATGAAGAACATATGCAATAAGATTATGAAGCAATTAGTCTCCATAAATCATGTTTTCTTGGTGTATTACTGTATGTTTCAAGCATGTTCCAATACTTGACAGCCCTTTCCATGAAGGAATCTTTCCTAATACCCAACCTAAACCTCCCCTTAAGGCTATGTCCTCTGGTCCTATGGCTTGTTACCTGGGAGAAGACACCAACTCCCACCTGGCTACAAACTCACGTACCTGTAGAGAGGGATAAGGTCCCCTGCATGCCCCCTTTCCTCCAGGGTAAACCACCCCATCCGTCCCTCACAAAAAGTGTGCTCCAAACCCTTCCCCAGCTCTGTTGCCCTTCTCTGGATATGCTCAAGCACCCCAATGTCCTTCTTGTAGTGATGGACCTCAAACTGAACATGCTACTCAAGGTGGGCCTCACCAGTGCAGGGTACATGGGGAGATCACTGCCCTGGTCCTGCTGGTACAGGCCAGGATGTTATTGGCCTTTCTGGCCCTCTGGGCACACAGCTAGATCATGTTCAACCAGCTGCCAACCAGCATCCCCAGGTTCTTTTCCACTGGGCTGCTTTTCAACCACACTTCTTCCACCGTGTAGCACTGCACAGAGTTGTTGTGACTCATGTTGCAGTAATTTCTTCTTCCCTGCATCCTCCTTTAAATGTATGTAGCTGAGTGATATTCTTTCTGTGCCTTCCAGAGTTTCTGAGGGAGAAGAGCTCAGAAATTGACTGAATTTTACAGAAAATATTGCACCCTCCTTCTGAAATAACTAGTGTTTCATAACTTAAAAGAATGACAAGCCTCTTAAGCGTTTTCAAAAAATAGCCTTGACTATAATAGAAAGTAGTATTAAAATTCCATTATACTAAAATGGCCATAGTTCAGCTATCATTAATTATCACAGACCTTCAGTGAACAAGTCCAATCTAAAGATCTATATCAAAATATCATCTATTATTAAAGCTAATTGTTTGTTTAATTATTCACAGAAGTGTCATGGATTGATTTGACTGCAGTCCTGGGTGAGAATCTGACTCAAATTTCAGAAAAATTGTACAAAACATTTCTCCAATTTTATTTGCAGCATATGAAATTTAAAAAGTGTTGGTTTTGGGTTTTTTTCCTTAAAGGCATTTGGTTTACCTATTAATAATTTATATCTGTGGAATGATTCTGAAGTTTTAATTTGATTTATTGCCTGATATTAGAAGATAGTTAAAGGAAGATTACAGGGCTTTGCATTAACTTCTATATTTACTGCTTCTAAAGAATAACATTCACATAACTTGACAGCATGGTAAATATAGACTGAGTGGAAAAGTTGATATATATTGAAGATGTTAATCCTGTCCCTCTCCCTCAATTATTTATTTGAGTCTATATTTATGTCTGAGGCTGTGCTATCTCTCTTGTGTTAGGTTTTTTGTCACCTGGGTGCCAAATGTTAAGCACTATACTTCTTTAAAGTGTATTATCTTAGCCATCACTGATTTAAATCTAGAGAAATAGGGATGCAAGAGATGTGGCTATATGTCCATTGTGTTCCCACATGTGATCAGCTTAAGTTACTCCTCACCAATATTCAAAGGTTTTTTGAAACGGACCAGGATTGGCAACATTTCTGCTGGTCACTTAAGACATTTATCCCAGAAAAACTTGAATTTTTTGTGTGTTTGTGGACCATGTCTGTTCACTTTTCTCTGAAACAAATTCAGTTAATGACCATGAGCATACCCACAGGTCTAGAAAACAGAACCTATAAAAAGAGAAAAGTGAACAGACATGGTCCACAAACAC